>OZ053307.1:20865354-21548882 GCA_964056655.1 Arabis hirsuta
TCCTCTGGTTTACAAGAACTGCAGTTCTAGCTAATACTGTTGGCTTGTCTGAAGCTCCTCTTTCCCCTGGATCACCAATGGATGTAGTTACTAACTGTGTCCTTGGTCTCCCAGCGGAGTTTACTTCTAGGCCTGTTGTGGTGCAGCAACCTAGCCTGGTACCAGTGGTTCCAACCCTAGACTTTAACCCAAACCACTTTAATCCATTTCAGGCCTCTAGTCACCAAAAAATCAACACTAAAAAACCTACTTTGCCACCAAAATCACCTCAAACCAAAATATCATACTACTTAGAAATCACCAAACTAAATGCACCAAATTCTAAACTGCCTACCCTTCCACCTACTTCTTTTTTGAAACCAGACTCGATCCCCTTCACCCTAATCACTTCTTCCCCTATAAGTAACCCACTTAATCTCTTTGAGGGTTCTCTTCCTCCCTTGGATGAGAACAAACCCAACCCCCAATGATTCCCAAACTCTTTTTTTGGAATGTCCGTGGTCTAAATGACCAGGACAAGTATAACTCTTTTGCTAATTGGCTTAGTATAAATCAGCCTCTTTTTGGTGTTATTTTGGAAACACATATAAAGAAACCCAATTTGAATCATGTTATGTTGGCTTCTTGTCATGGCTGGAGATTTACATCTAATCATGACACGGATGAAGGTGGTAGAATCATTATCATCTGGAAAGACCCTTGCATCGTCCAAGTGCTCCACCAATCTAGGCAGTCCCTCACTTGTTCAGTTGTTCTGCCTGGTGGGTTCAGCATCACCTACACTGCAATTTACGCATCTAACTTCAGGAATGAAAAGTTACCCTTTGGGCTGAGCTTCTGGAAGTGCAGCAAACCCTCTTCCTGGAAAACGCAAACTGGATCATTGATGGAGATCTAAATCAGATAATGCATTTTTTTTTAGCACTTGAAGCCCTCTGTTAACCATCTCACAGTGGATATGATGGAACTGAGAGATGATGCTTAACCTGGGAATGGAAGATTTGAGGTATCATGGTTGCTCTCACACGTGGAGTAATAACAATCCAGAAGACCCAACAACTAAGAAACTCGACCGAGCACTTGTTAATGAGAATTGGATAACCACTTACCCCCATAGTGAAGCCACCTTTCTTCCTTTTGATTTCTCTGACCATTCTCCTTGTGTGATAAACCTAGCTATTCAGTTACCTTCCGTTGGTACTAAACCCTTCAAATTCCAAAACCATCTCTCCACTCATCCTTCATTCCTGGCCACTGTTCATACTACATGGACTCTTGGTGGAACTCGAGCACTAGATCTTGCAACAATGGGGTTCAAGCTGAAACAAATCAAACAAAGTCTTAAAGCACTTATCAAAGTGAGTTTTTCCCATATAGAAAAGAGAGTGAGAGTGACTAATGATGTTTTGCTAGTTTTGCAGGAACAAGCCTTACTTAACCCTTCAACAGCAACATTTCAAGTAGAAAGAGATATGAATGAGAAGTTGACTTATCTGAAAGGGATTGAGGAAGCTTTCTTCAAGCAGAAATCTCGAAACAACTGGTGAAAATTGGGAGACCAAAACACTTCTTATTTCTACAAGGTTGCTATAGCTAGGATGGCCTACAATTCCATTAAGGCCTTGGTAAACAATGCTGGTCAAACTATCATAGACCCTGTGGAGCTTAGTGAACTAGCAATCTCTCATTTCAAAGGGATTTTGGCTCCTATTGATCTACATGCTATCACCTCTTCTTATCACTGGTTGCAGATCATTCAAGGGTTTAGGTGCAATTTGGCTCAAAAAACGTTGCTTTCAACTCCTCCTACAACTTCTAAGATTCAAGACATTCTATTCAACCTCAACCCTAACAAAGCTCCTGGTCCAGATGGTTACACTTCGGGGTTTTTCAAATCTGCATGGTCTATGGTGGGTGAAGAACTACTTACAGCCATCCAGAGATTCTTCATTACTGCCTTTCTACCTGCTGCTACAAATGCAACCATTCTATCACTTGTTCCTAAAAAACCGGGAGCCTCTTCAATCTCTGATTTCAGGCCTATCTCATGTTGCAACACTTCCTATAAAATCGTTTTAAAGGCTCTAGTCAGACGACTCAAGTTAATCCTCCCTCAGGTCATTCTTCCTAATCAAACTACTTTTATCAAAGGTCGTCTTCTTATTGAAAACACTCTCCTAGGTTCAGAAATAGTGCAAGGCTACCATAAAAGGGGAGGTCCTAAGAGAATAACGATCAAGGTTGATATAGCAAATGCTTTCGACACTCTAAGATGGGAATTCCTATTCCAATGCCTTAGGAGTTTAGAAATACCGATAGAGTTCCTAAGGTGGCTGGAGGCTTTCATATGTACTACTTCCTTCTCTGTTGGTTACAATGGATCTACGTATGGATACTTCAAAGGTAAAAGAGGTTTGAGACAAGGTGATCCCCTATCTCCCTACATGTTTGTTCTGGCTATGAACTGTCTATCCCTGGCTTTAAATAAAGCAGCATCAGAAGGAAGATTTAACTATCATCATAGATGTGTCAGATCAAGACTTACTCACCTATGTTTTGCTGATGACCTCCTCATTTTCACCGATGGTTCTGCTAACTCTATCACCAATGTTCTGCATGTGTTAAAAGATTTTGAAGAGAGGTCAGGATTAGCTATTAGTATACAGAAAACAAGCATGTTCACAGCTGGATTAAGACAAGAAGAAGTGGATCAGATAAAGGCATCAACAAATTTGACATCTGGTTTTTTGCCAATTCAGTACCTTGGAGTTCCTCTTTGTACTAAGAAGATCAATCTGGATCAATGTGCTCCTCTCATCCAGTCCATCAAATCTAAGCTTCATTCTTGGACTGTCAGATCTCTCTCCTTTGCGGGTAGACTTCAGCTGATCACTTCGGTCATCTCCGGTATAACCAACTTCTGGACTAGCACTTTTATTCTTCCCAAAGGTGTCCAAACGGAGATTGACTCCCTTTGTGGTCGATTCCTTTGGAAAGGAAAAACAGAGGGTAACGCATCAGCAAAGGTTGCTTGGAATGCTCTAACTTACAGTAAGGAAGAAGGAGGATTAGGGATCAAAAACTTAGCTGCTTGGAACTCAGCAAATGCAATAAAGCTTATTTGGATGCTATTCTTCTTGCCGGGTTCCATATGGGGAAGTTGGTTCATCAGAGAGGTGTTGGAAGGAAACCTTAATAACTTCTGGGTCATTAACACGAAAAAGAAAAACTCATGGCTGGCTAATGAATTGATTCAACTAAGGGAAAAAGCTTACTTGTGGATTCATCTAAAAGTGAGAAATGGGGAACAATGCTATTTCTGGTCTAGTAATTGGTCTCCATACGGGAACATAAGAGAGCTAATGGCTGCTGAGGGTTCTCGCAACGTAGGAATCCCTATGGAAACAACACTAGCCGAACTTTGGGCCAATGGAAGCTGGGTACTACCTCCTGCAAGATCGGAAACTCAAGTAAGAATTCATACTCACCTATCTACTATTCAAATCACTAACTCTCCTGATGAGTTCCAATGGTGGCCAAACGGAAGTAAAAGAGAACACTACTCAACTAGTGAAATCTACAATTTGCTAAAAGATCACAAACCTCGGGTAGAATGGTACAGAGAAGTATGGTTTTCGGGAGGAGTGTCGAAACATAAAACATTTACTTGGCTCACGATTCTGAACCGGCATCCGACAAGAGATCGCTTGTTGAATTGGGGACTGCAAACTAACTCGAATTGCCTCTTGTGTAACAACGCTATTGAATCAAGGAATCACTTGTTCTTTGAGTGTACATATAGTTAGAAAATCTGGGAAGAATCAGCAAGAAGATGTAGCTTCCAAGGCCTAAGGGATTGGGATTCGTTGCTGGAGCAACTCCGATCATACCATCCGCCAAAGCCTTTGAGGAGACTTCTTCTGATTACTTGGCAGGCCACTCTGTATCTCGTCTGGGCTGAAAGGAACAACCGCTTGCATCGTGACTCATTCAAGTCAACTACAGCTCTAACCAAGGAAATTGATCGACTCGTTCGTAATCGAATTTCAAGCCTCAGATCCACTCATCCGATTGAGTGCTCCCAAATGCTTCAACACTGGTTCTCCACTGGATAAAACCTCTAACATCTCTCATCTATCGATCTCTGCAACTGTGACTCTTGAAGTCTCTTGAAGCCGTGTTTGTGCCTTCTCATCTCCGAAGTCGGTAAACAATTGGGCCTCGTATGTGCTTAACAAATTGATTCAAAAGGGATTGTTTTAATATGTGTCTAGCTACTTAGCTAATTGGGCCATTTGGGCTTTGTAAAATTTGCACTCTCATGTTTTAAATAGAAAAATGTTCTCAAAAAAAAAAAAAAAAAAAAACTCTAAGGACTCTTTGTAGGTATATATTGTCATATGACTACATGGTCGTATTTTGTAAAGCGTGCCCTTGCATAGGGTCCTCGATAAACTAGCCAAAAAAAAAAAAGTTAGTGTATTTTATAATTCAACATCTTTAAAGTTTATTTTTATCTCTGGTTGATTGAAGTCCACTTTTTTTGTATCAACGGATCCACTAGATCTTTTGTTAACTTTTTGGTATGGAGGTGAAATGGAAGTATGGAACTAGTGAACTTAAAGATCTTGTGAGGTGGAACTAGTGAACTAGTGTACAGAATCCAAGCTATTTTCGGTGTTGTTGAGCTGGTCTTGCATGAATATAATAAGATGGAAAAATATGTTGATAGAAGTTTGCATACTCTTGTTTAACATTAGTCTTTGGTGGTTTAGTGTAGCATTTAAAATTTTGAATTATGTTATTTTCAATTTGAAAATTTTATATGCTATTGCCAATGTCTTAGTTTGGTAAAGCCCAATACTTGATGTAGTTATGCAAACTCGATAAGACTTTTGTTTTGCGAAGCTAGTGAGATGAGTCTTCATCGTAACAAAACCACTCTTCTTCAACTTCTTCTTCTCTACATTCGTACATTAAGGTTCCAAGACTTGTAGAGTACTTCCTAGCTTCGGTTCTTTATTATAGTATCATCATAGGATAAAATATAATAAGGTGATGAAACCGTGTCATGAGGCCGACGTGCCCGAAACTAAGCAAAAACGTGTAGCGAATCACACGTGCCAGCTTTTAGTTCTATAGTTGTTTTCAATTAAAAATAAACGAAAAACCGGTTACAACGGTCAAAACCAAAGGTGGCAAAAGAAATTAAGAAAACTTAAAATAGAGGCAAAGGTTTGGTTTCAGAGAAAGAGAATAGAGGAAAAGGCCTAGGAGGAGGAGGAGGCTCATGATGAAGCTATGGAAACGGGCTTCCGGTGCTCTCAAAGACCGGAAAAGCTTGTTTTCCATCGGCTTCTCCCGGAAAACCTCCTTCCGCAATCCTGACCTTGATTCCGCCATCATCCACGCAACTTCTCATGATGATTCATCCGTCGATTACCACAATGCTCACCGTGTCTACAAATGGATCCGCTCCTCTCCCGCCAATCTCAAGCCGCTTGTTCACGCCCTTTCCTCTCGCGTTAACCGCACCAGAAGCTGGATCGTTGCCTTGAAAGCACTAATGCTCGTCCACGGTGTCCTTTGCTGCAAAGCCCCCTCCCTTCAAGAGATTCGTCGGCTTCCCTTCGACCTCTCCGATTTCTCGGACGGCCATTCCCGTCCTAGCAAGACTTGGGGTTTTAACGCTTTTATCCGCGCCTATTTCTCGTTTCTTGACCAGTACTCTTTCTTTTTGTCCGATCAAATCCGTCGCCGCCACAAGAAATCTCAAGTCGATTCTGTTAACCTAGAGCTCGAAAGTATCCAGAAACTTCAGTCTCTTCTCCATATGCTTCTCCAAATCCGTCCAATGGCTGACAACATGAAGAAGACACTAATCCTTGAAGCCATGGACTGCGTGGTGATCGAGATATTTGACATTTATGGAAGAATCTGTAGTGCTATCGCCAAGCTTCTCATCAAGATCCATCCAGCTGCCGGAAAGGCAGAAGCTGTGATGGCTCTTAAGATTGTAAAGAAGGCTACATCTCAAGGAGAAGATCTCGCCCTCTACTTTGAGTTCTGCAAAGAATTCGGGGTCTCAAACGCGCACGAAATCCCTAAATTTGTCAGAATCCCGGAAGAAGACATTCAAGCAATCGAGAAAGTCATCAACGGAGTAGAAGAAAAAGTGGAAACAAAGGAGAAGGAAGAGGAATTAGAGGAAGAGAAGGGTATCATATTAGTTGAGAGACCGGAGTTGCAGACAATCATAACCGATAAATGGGAGATTTTCGAAGACGACTATTGTTTCACAAGTAAGGAGATTAAGGAAACTGATCAGTCTAGAAAGTATAACGTGGATACGAGTCCGCTGCCTCTTATAGTTATCGACGAGCCAGTTTACTTCACTCACACGTTACCAGATTTGATTACCTTCTAATTGAAACTTGATCAATTTTTTTTTGTTCCTGGTTCTCTTCTGTTTTTTTTTTCTTCTCATTTGCTGAATATGCGGATGATAATAAACTTAGATATATCTCAAATTCTCAGAGAGTTTTTAGTACATATTTGTTGATACATTCATTTGCTAGGCATTTGAGAATCTGAGATATATGCGTTGTAAAATCTGTGATAGGTTCCAAAAGTTTATAGAACACAAGTCTCAGCAATTTTTTTCCGTCAGTGAATTTAAAGTAGCACGAAAGCTTAGTCAGAGGTCCGTTTCTCGCTTTAGAATTGAAATTAGAATCGGAAGTTTGCTTCCATGTCACTTTTCTAAAACCCCTGTTGAAAACATTTTGGAAGTTTGCGCTCCCGTTTTGAAAACATTGTGTCGTAAAGAATATCAAAGATAAAATTACTTTTTATATGTCTCTTATTATAAAATAAAACAAAACCAAACTGAATTTCGTAATTTGACATTTATGCACACTAATTTTCGTTTTTCTATAAATTGGTTTGCTTAAAAGTTAAAAGTAGTGTTTAAATCATGTGAGATATTAGAAGTAATTAAGGTTGGAAGTCTCTTTTTCTGAATAAAAATAGGTCGAATAGCCTATTCCACAATATCCCATACTAGATTTTTGTCCCGCATCAAACGCGGGATTAGAATATTTGAAAATAAATTTTTTTTTTATAATATACGGGAGAAATTAAAAATAAAAATATAAAATGGTATATCTCTCATATAGATAAATATATTTTATCCTACAAAATTGAATTTGCATGACACTTAGATTGAATGTAAGCGTTTTAATGTAAATCGAATACGTTTGAGATTATGGATTCTCTCAAATTAATTTAAGCTCATCAAACCAAAAAAATATCGTGTTAGTATGTAAATCTTTTTAAATAAAAAATCAAAGAAATAATAAAAAGCGGAAATGATGATTTTCGGAATCCAACCATTAATGTTTAATTTGTAAAGTGTATGTTTTATAACAAAAGCGTAATTTTAATTAGAGTAATATGGATACAATTAAACGATATAAGAAAAATAAATGTATGATCAATCACATATGGTATCTAAATAGACATAAATACAATTTTTATAAAATACTTAACATCGGTAAATGATTCATCGTTAAAACAATATGTTATATAACGTTTAAATATTAAAATGTTATATTTTAGTTGGATTTAAATTACTAAAATATGTATTTGTGCGATCATGTTAAAAACTAATGTAAATATATATATGTAGAGATTTCAAATATGATATATAAAATTAAGGTCAATTTGCTCAATAACCCAAAAAAAAATCAACTAAGTAACCAAAATTGGTATATGTTGCCAAATAATAACCATCAGGTTTAGGGCATTTGGTTAGGATTTTAGATATAATTTTTTTATGGTTATTGATGCCAATTACCCTAAAATTAATTAAGAATATTTTGATTGGTTAATTCAATTGATGTGTCCTAGAAAATCATTATTGAATGACACATAATTTTTTTTTTATTTAGTATCTCCTCAATTAATATATAGAGGATAATTGTTACCACTTAAAATTAAAATTTATGAATGTTTATCCCACGTATTTTAAATCATGGGAAATTAGGCAAAGTAACCATCAAAAATTTAATAACTGGGCATAAAACCATAACAAGTTTTGGTTAGAATATAATGAGTGTAATCTCTATAATATTAAAAGAGAAGTACATTTAGGAGAATGTCCAAAATTGATTCCAATATTACTCAAATTACCATTGTGTTATAACTAAATTGATTAAATTGAAAAGGGTAATTTTGAACTAATGCAGTGGCAATTTCAGTATTTTTTAGTACAATTTTGGCTATTTTTATGTTACGAATTAATTATATTTTCGTTTTTATTTTTGAGGCACATTAATGGTTTTTTTGTTATTTTAGGAAAATTTTGTAAAATCAGCATTAATTCACAAATATTTAATTACCAATCAAATTTTTTTAAAAATATTTAATATCTCTTTATATCAACATATAATCAATTTTAAGAATTAGATTCCCCATTCATTTTTGCTTGATGATATTTTTTATATACAAATTAAATAATAAAATAATTTATAAGATAAAAAAACATAAAAAAATTTTATGCATATGTTATGATTTGAATTTTTCAAAAAGAAGAAAAAATAATGTTTGTCAAAATCCTACATCGGATACGAAAATGAATTGGAATAAAAAGACATACTATAAAAGAAACAAAATAATCAAGAGCGGTAAGAGTAGGAAACCTAATCTAATAGGCATCCAAAACAAAATATTTAATTCATTTTAATTCAGTTATGACGTTAAACCGCATAATTAAATTGAATAATAGAAATAACTTTTTCAAAATTTTAATTTGATTAAAAATTTTTTTTTTTTCTTTTTCGTTAAAAGATGTGGCTTTCATTAAATGAAGTATGAATGTTCTACAATCAATCTAAACCAAAAGTAGAGTATCCTTATGCAAACAAAACTAGGCAAGCTTAACAATTAACCCATAACATAGAGAGATAACAAGGTTGAAGCGACATGCCTCCTACACACCGGTATTGGCACTTTCATCTTCAAAGAAACCACTCTGCCATCTTGTGGATCCTTTAATCGTATTTATTTTTACTTTTTGTATTTTTATTTTATTTAATTCAATAGAAATTTCCTAAATTATTCTTAATAATAAATCTAAACAATAAATAGATATATTCAAAATAAATATAATCTCATAAAATCATTAGAATCTGATTTATTATTATTCTTTAAAAAGATGCCTAAAAACCTAATTTAATTCTAAGACATAAACTATTTAACATATGAAAAGAAAATGTTTTTTAAAGTCCCACATCGCATATGCAAATGAATTTGGATCCAAGAAAATACTATAAAAGAATAACAATTTATGAAGAACGGTAAGAGCAGGAAACCTAATATACTAAGCATCCAAAACTAATAATTTAATTTTTTTTAATTCGGTTATTAAGTTAAACCGCACAATTAAATCGAATAATAGAAATAAATCTAGTAAAACTTTAATTTGATAAAATAGGTTATTTAAAATATTTAAAGGAACGAAATAATCATATTAGTTATATAAAAAATATTTTAATTTTGTTTATACAATTTCTACATGAGTTTCTTATTATTTTTAATTTATTTCAATATTTCATTGTCATTAATAGTGATTTCCTAAAATAATCTTAACATTAATGAATATTCAAAGTAAAGATAATTTATTTAAATTATTCAAATTTGCGTTCGGAATGTTAGCAACAAAAATATTTTATTACCAATAATCACGAGATTTATGGTTTTCTTAACAAAGAGATTTTCCATACTCTAATTTTCGTATTTATATTTAACTATACATATAAAAACCATATTTTTCAAAGTCCCACATCGGATATGAAAGTGAATTTGGATCCATAGAAACACAACAAAAACAAATTGAAGAAGAACAATAAGAGTATGAAACCTAATCTAATAGGCATCTAAAACTAAACATTTGATTTGTTTTAATCCTGTTATTAAGTAAACCGACAATCAAATAGAACAATAGAAATAATTTTAGAAAAACTTTAATTTGATAAAAAAATATTATTTAAATTTTTTTATGGAACGAGATTTTCGTTTTTCTTTTTTATAATTTTTAAATTATTAAAATATTTCAATAGCATTAGTAGTGATTTCCTAAATTAATCTTAACAAGATATGTAAACAATAAATGGATATTTAAAGTAAAGATACTCTCACAAAGTTTTAAGGAATATTCTGATACTGAATGTTGCATTAACACTCAATAGTGATCCCAAGTTGATTTCTTAAAATGAAACGGTATGTAAATTGTTTTGTTCATAACTATACGTACAAATGACATTAAGATGGTGTTTTAATAAATGGATTGTAGACAACATACATGGATCCTACTACTAGAAGAATGTGTGAGATTTTATAAAAGTATCACAGAAAGCACAAGTTATTGAAAAATTATTTTAGAGATGTACATACACTTTAAAACAAGTATTAGACGGGTTAGCGCATACATGTCTTAATTATATTAAACAACAATAAATATAAATAAGTTGTATACTTTGTATTGCTTATAAACTTGGTTTTTGATTCTGAGAAGTTACCAGCGAGTGTAAAATTGACAGGAACAACAAAAGTTAAAAAATGAAGTTCTTTTTTTGTCAACTACACATTAATCCAATTAGGTAGAAAGTTGTTTGCAAAAAAAAAATCTACAGTTTTAGAACGGCCAGAACATGCAAAACAGTTCATTTTTAAAATAAAACTATAAAATGGCCAAAAATATAGAAAAATGGGAAAAGCGGTTGTGCATCTCCCAGAATATTACCAAGAAGATAGAAAAAGTTAAATACATCTAATATTTTTAAAATGGGAAAAAGTGGTCGTGCTTCTCATTGAACCAAAAAAAAAATATTTAATAGACTAAAATTCATAGGAAAAAATTATTTTCATTTAACCGAAAAATTAGATCACATGAAATAAATAATTGCAAATTATACAAATATCTAATAGTTTCTAAATTCATAAATTTGTCAATTTTTAATATATTTATTGTGATAAATATGAGTATTATTTATATCAACAAAACTATTTTATAAACTATATTTGAAATACTAGAAAACATTGAAACATAAACAATAAATTTTTATTGGAAACTGCTCAATCTTTGTCTAAACAAAAAAAATAAACTCATATGAACCTACATGTAGGTGTGTCAAAATAGGTCAATACCCATGGCTTATCCAAACGCGTCCATAATTTAAGTGGGTTAAGGTTATATTTTTTACCCATATAAATAAATGAGTCTTCGGTGGGTTACCCCTAATGGTTTTATGAATTTAGCAGATAAATTCATTAGGATCATGAATTACCGATTGATTTATCACAAAATTTATCAAAAATAAAATAATAATATATATGTAAATTACTCTAAAATGTTATCAAGTATTTTTAAAAAAATTAACAGATATGTTTTTCTTCTTATCATCATCCAACTAAGATCGAAGTATCTTTTAAAAATAATCAATGGTTTATTGTTTTTATTGTTTTATTGATTTTATTAGCTTTATGATTTTTATTTTATTTTATTTTAAGATACATATACATTTTAATTTAATTTGTTACTTTAAAATTTGAAAACGTTGGTCCGATTTATAATAATATGGATTGTTTTTATTTATCTATTAATTTATTCTTATATTTTAATTCATATGTGAGTAACCCATATAACCCATTAAGTCAATAATTTTTATATTTTTAGATTTGGATATGTAAATTCAACTCATATAACATATGAGTCCAGGTGAAACCCCCATTAAATCTCAAACTCATATGGGTTTGGGTCTGGTCGAGTTACCCGTTTTGACACTCTTTGGCTAAACCCCTAATTCAAAATTGTTATGTTGATATTAATATTCCAATACAATAAGAAAGCCAAGTTTAGTTTACATCATATACAACGAATGTTCTCGCATATAGTGCGGATGAGAATCTAGTATATATTTATGACCAATGTACCCTATTAACACATTGAAATACACCGTATTCTTCTATTTCTCTGTTTTTTTTTTTTCAATTCTGTCTCTCTTCTTTGTTGATAAGCATTTTTATCCCTTCTAATTTTAATTGTTTTGAATATATTAAGAAAAAAAATTTCAAACACGTAATTACAATAAAAAATATATTTTAAAAAATTATGAACATGTCATGCTTTGATTTTTTTTAAACAAACATATATTTATCAAAAACAGATATTTATTGCTAATAAAATACTATATTATACATTGTTGCATTCTATTCTACAGTAAAACCTCTATAAATTAATACTCGATAAATTAATAATCACCATAAATTAATAAATTATCCCGGTCCTGAGTCGGGCCAATGTAAAAATTTACGAAATTTGATAAGATGATAAGATAATAATTTTTTTGAAACTCTCATGTAAAAATATGGTCCCAATAATATCATAAATTAATAATCATATATAATTATGGATATATATATATATATATATATATAATTTTTTTTTGCTTCAGTACCTTTTTATTCTATTTACTATATCAAACAAATTTTTATGATTGTTTTTCCGTATCCAAAATTCATAATAAGTTATAGACACGATAATTGATTTTGTACACATAATTTTTTTCAAATGTATCATAATATATATCGTTGCTGACTTTATCATCACATTAAGAGCGATAACCATGTTTTTTTTTTCTAAATTTTGGTACTAATAATGTGTATTAATTTTAAATGGATAGTATATTATGATGTTAATATTTATTCTATTACAATAATAAAAGTATAAATCATAATCTCAAGTTAATACTTATTATTTTTACAAATAAATTTAATTAATTCTTGAATAGAATATCATTTGAATTTTGTTAAAGAAAATTCGTACCTAAAACAGATATATCTCTATAAATTAATATTTATTAATTTATCGATTAATTAATATCTCTCTAAATTAAAAAATTTTCAAAGTTCCAACATTATTAGTTTATAGAGGTTTTACTGTATGTCTTTCTATTTAAAATGTTGAATATTTACGTAAATTGAATTGTTTTTTATTTTATTTTGTATTCGTTTCTAAATTTCAAAGAATATCTCTTTTTTTTTGGTCAAATAAAAAAAATTAATTAGAGATATTCTTTGAAGTCTAGAAAAAAAAAATATCTCTTTTTTTTTTTGGTCAAAAAATATATAAAAATAAATAAATAAGAGATATCTCTTAAATCTAATTATGCGGTGATAAAATCTCTCATGTGATATAGTTGATGTTAATTCACTTCACAAAATATAAAAGGACATTTGCAAAAATGCCATTTTTTGTGTCCACATTTGTAAAAATGCCATTTTTGGTGTCCATTTGCAAAAATGTCATTTTTTGTGTCCACATTTGCAAAAATGCCACTTTTGGTGTCCATCTGCAAAAATGCCACTAATTTTGATTTTTTAAAGCCTAAATCTTAAAATTCTAAACTCTATAAAAATATTTTGACCCCTAAAACCCTCAAAACTAAACCCTAATATAGCATAGTTAACCCAAACATAAATGATATAATGACTAAATAATTTTTAAAAAGTGGCATTTTTGTAAAAATTGTAAAAATATGGTATTTTTGTAAAGTGGCATTTTTTGAAATTTCTCAAATATAAATGTGTGAGTCTATACTATTTTATTTATTCATACAGCATATATCATACCGTTTTTGTATTTGCATATGCCATTTCTCTACACAAATAGAAAAAAAAAAGGAAAATTCATTCCCAGTTCTATTATGTTATACATATATACTAATTTATCAAACTATTTCACTTTTTTTTTCTGTCAATATATATATTAGGTTGTAATTACCAAATTTTAAAATTATTTAATATCTAGTACTTACGTGAAGTGGCTTTTTGAAATGGAAGAGAAAAAAATATTCCATATCAATAAATGTAGTATACATCATCAAATGGGTTATGTAAAGAACGATGACAGAATGGACATTTTCGTACACACTTTGGTTACTTGCTTAAATAACTAAGAAGGATGGCTATTTTCTTCATTATTTGCTTCAATATTGCTAGTAGCCTAATTGACTCTTGATATAAGATCGGATTTCACCTCTCTTATTCTACACGGTTTAAGAACAACAGATTGAATGGATGATGAGTGAAAGTAGAGATAAGGGTGAAATGGTTGCAAATTGATTCTACAAACAGCACACGACCTAGATAACTTATTTCCACAAGCAATCTGAATCGAATGGATCGAAGGCACCACAGAGAATGTGAGGGGATCTCTGATACTGCAAGCTTGCTCAGCTCTAGGTGAATCCACACGATGAACAACAGCAAAGAAGACTCGACAAGGCTGTGTTTGGAGACAAAATAAATACGGCATTTTTATTAATCAGAAAAGGTTGAAGGTTTACACGGCTGCAAAGGGACCTTATAAAGGGGTCCAATAAGCTAGCCCTAAGGCCAAAATAAAATAAAAATATAACTCGAAATTAAAAGGAAAAACATAAAACAAGCAAATTCTGAAACAAAAAGAAAAATTTTCCTATTCTAGAAAAGGAAACTTTGTGTCTTTTTTTTTGCAAACTTGTAGCACTTGCTAAAGTTCGAACTGAGGTTCCTTGAAGTGCTAAAGACCAATGAAATAGTCTTATTCACCTATACAAACTCAAAATAAATTGAATATACCTTGTTGGCATGCGAATTGGCTGGTTTTGAAGCTGAAATGTTCAAGGCTACTACTGGTTCATTCAGATTGAATACTTTAATGAATTCTTCCTCTTGAAGTCCCTTGAAGTTTAAATTGTTGACATATTTAAGTTATGTCACGTGTTTAGCTTCAGAATCCTCTTTTTGCTCCATTTGTTCTCTATTGGCCGTTTGGCTTCTCCTCGCAATATCTTGAAGTTCCGATATGAAATTAATGATATTCTTGATGTTATGAGCTCCATTTCCTTCCAAGTAAATAAGTTTACCTTGGTTAGTTCAAGGCTGAGCTTCCTTGATGCTCAAATGTGCAAAGACTTCCACAAGGTCTAATCGGATGCATCCGACCTTTCTTGAATGTCATCCGCTTCTGGAGTGTTTCTGAATGTGGCTCCAAGTTCATTTATGTTAAAGAGGATCTCTACTGTCATGTTGACTCCTTACCTGATTCTCCTAGACTTGGAACGTGTCATTTGGGCTCTTCAACCTTGGTTACGTAATCATGATCGATGCTTGGTCTGATGACCTCATCATACCCTCCCTCTTCAAGAAGTTTTGTCCTCACAACTATAGGATATGCACGGAGATAAGTCAAATTAGTAACTTTAGTTACTTGAGGGTTTATAGAATTACCTCGGTGTTTGGCTTGTTGGTGATCCGGGTGGCGCTTATGTTGTGTATTCGGTGGTTCTTCTTTGATCAGTAAGGATTCTATGACTCCTCGACATGGCTTGTTGCTGATTTTGTTGGGCAGCAAGGCGTTGTAGTCTCTTTGTTCCCTCCTTTGGTCTCCTCGTGTCTTAGTTTTTTCTTGGGTACCTAGACCTGTCATAGTATTTCCTGGACAAGACAAGCGCATTATAGCAGTTATGGAATCAATAGAAACAATTTGATTCTTCTTGGTACTTACCTTGATAAGATCTTTGGTTTGTTCCACTTTTTCTTTCGTAGGCAACACAAAGTGAAGGGTCCTTAGAGTTGACTTTGGGTCTGTTGTAAACTCTCTGACTTTGACCATGTGCTCCTTAATGGCTCCTAGATATGTCTTAACTTCTTTTGACAAAGACAAGTGCATGATACTAGTATTTGAAGTTTCAAAATCATGTTTAACTAGCTCACCACATCTTCTAACATTTTCCCCTTTTAATTCTAAAGATGTGAGGTTTGCTAACTTCTTAGGTGGACAGCCTTTAGCATAATGTCCTCTGTTTTGACACCTATAACATATTACTTCAAGTAAATTCAAAGTCTTAGAGGACTTACCTTGAGTTTGAACTGCTGGTGATTGTCGGGATAAGTCGGGTGGTTTATCCTTTATCAAAAAGGAACATGTAAGTCGATGTTCTTATTTCTGGAACATAATTGCACAACCTCTAGTGAAATCTCGTATTGTACTATTTATTTCTCCATTATGTTTTCCTTGAACCTTGGTTCGTTGAGATTATTCTGTTGGCTCATCTTTGGTTAGCAAGGTGTCAATGACACTCTCATATTTCTCTATTGATGGTTTGAGCAGAGCGGTGTCAAAAACGACTTGGTTTTGAATTTGATCTAAGAGCCTGCTTTGTCTAGATTTTGATCATACTCAGTCTTTGAAATCTTCTAAGGTACATGTACCTAAGTCAATACTCACAGACAAGAGTTGTTGCATTATACTTGAATTAAAAATTTTAAAACCAGCCTGTTTGGGAATAGGGCTTACTTTGATATTATCCACGTCTTCAACAAAGTTTTGAACTTCACTTACTTGTGGATTATGGCAATGGGTATGCTCATGTTCTAGTTTTGTTGAACCGTCTCTCGTGGGACAGGCCTTTGCAATGTGTCCTTGTACCTTATACCGATAACCAGTTAGTTCATTTGATGTTTTTAGGGCAGAACACTTACCTTGATCATTTGCTTGCCGTCCACACATAGTTGTTGGATTCAGGTCTTGTTTAACCTTCTTCTCCCAAGCTACTTATTGCACCCCATGTGGCTTAAGTATGACATTCGTAGATACCATTTTAGTATGGTGGGCATTCTGGTGCATTGACTTAGGACTTGAATTTGCTTCTTGTATCTAGCTTGTTCATTTTGTGTTATACACTCTTTGAGCACTGATTGTCTTGGGCTGGGGTTTTCCACAAACTCAGAATACATGAGTTTTTTCATGTCTTCCAAAGTGTAAGTTGGACCATTGTAGTCAAGCCAAATGCTTATTCTGCATCCCAGTTTTTGAAAGCTTCTCTGATTAAAGTTTCTTCGGCATAGATTGGTTTATCTTTCTCTAGAATTTTCTGTGACTCGAACCAATCCTCTATGTTTTCTTCCCAGCTTAAGTAAGCTTAGGTCCTTGTTCATGACCAGAAAAAGAGATGAGTTGTAAATCAAATCGATCACAACCCTTACCATAATTGTTGACGGTTTGGTAGGTGTAATTGCATGGTTCTTGGTTCGATGGGTCTGGTTCCAAGGCTTCACACGTATACTCTTCCGCTAGATTGATTTCAGTCTCAATCTCTACTTACCGTGAGAGATCTTCATCTTCAGAATCTTCATGGTTCCTTGTTACTGTTCTGAGAGTCTGGATTCCATGGTTTCGTTTTCTTGGTCTCTTTCTTCATGTCCAAGGTATGGCTCCTCATATTCTGGCTCACCTTCTTCATGTTCTGGTTCTTCACCAAAACATGCTTCAGATTCAGCCTCCTCGTGCCAAGGCCTGTCTTCGTATTAAGTTGCCAATCCTAAGCTGATTTGAGACTCAATTTCTTTCTCCCATAAGTCTTCCTCTTCTTTGTACCACCTATTATAACTTAATTTATCTGTGGCATGGTCTGGTGGTTCAGGCTCAGGTTCTTCTTTGCCTGGTTGATGATCATAGTCCTCTGCATTCTCAAACCATGTAGGTATCCTCCTCATCGTACATGCTCTGCTCGGAATCAATCTCTTAATCCCAAGTGTCCTCCTCAGCCATTGCGCTCCCTGATAACTTGAAAGTCCTTACACTCAACAAAAACAACAAGCAAATCAAATATACCACAAAATATAAAGGAAAACAGTACTGACAAACACAACAACAAAATCTTTCTGGATTTTCGTCCTTCAGAGACAACTGAAACAACTAGCAAAATGAGACAGAACTAAGACACTAAGTAAATAGCAGCAATTTGTTTGGGTTTTCTGGTTTATATGAATGGATACAGCAGAGAAAGCAAACTTAAATAGAACTGAAACACAATTTTTATGGCTTTTAGGATTTAAGAGAATCGAAATAACAAATTCTAGGAACCTAGCAAACTAATCAGAAAGCAACACGATTTTATCAATTCCTTCTCTTGTTTTTGATTTTTCGGTTTATGAGACAAACTAAGCAACAAAACAAAAACAGAAACGCAACAAAGATAATTTTTTATGGTTTTGAAGATTATATGAACTAAATAAATGAAACAGCAAGAAATTAAGCAAACATAATTGATTTTTATGGATTTTTCTTAAGAACGGAACTAAAACATAAAGCAAAACAGGAAAACTATTTGATATAATGATATAACCTGATGTAGGAGCGTTTTAAAGCTCTGATACCAGATGATATAAGATCGGATTCCACCTCTCTTATTCCACACTGTCCAAGAACAACATATTGAATGGATGATGAGTGAAGGTAGAGACGAGGGTGAAATGGTTGCTGATTGATTCCACAAACAGCACACGACCTAGATAACTTGATTCCACAAGCAATCTTAATCGAATGGATCAAAGGCACCACAGAGAGTGTGAGAGGATCTCTAATACTGCAAGCTTGTTCAGCTCTAGGTGAATCCACACGAAGAAAAACAATAAAGAAGACTCGATAAGGTTATGCTTGGAGACAAAGAAAATAAGGCGTTTTTATTAATCAGAAAAGGTTGAAGGTTTACACGGCTGCAAAGAACCATTATAAAGGGGTCCAATAAGCTAGCCCTAAGGCCAAAATAAAATAAAAATAAAAATAGAACTCGAAATTAAAAGGAAAAACATAAAACAAGCAATTCTGAAACAAAAAGAAAATTTTTCGTATTCTGGAAAAAGGAATGTGTCTTTTTTTTGCAAACTTGTAGCACTTGCTAAGGTTCGAACTGAGGTTCTTTGATGTGCTAAAGACCAATGAGATAGTCTTATTTACCTGCACAAACTCAAAATAAATTGAATATACCTATTGGCGTGTGAATTGGCTGGTTTTGAAGCTAAAATGTTCAAGGCTGCTACTGGTTCGTTCAGATTGAATACTTTGATGAATTCTTCCTCTTGAAGTCCCTTGAAGTTTAAATTATTGAGATCTTTAAGTTTTCCCACGTGCTTAGCTTCAGAATCCTCTTTTTGCTCTATTTGTTCTCTATTGGCCGTTTGGCTTGTCCTCGCAATATCTTGAAGCTCCGATATGATCTCAATGATATTCTTGATGTTCTGAGCTCCATTTCCTGCCAAGTAAAAAATTTTACCTTGGTTGGTTGGAGGTTGAGCTTTCTTGATGCTCAAATGTGCAAAGACTTCCACAAGGCCTAAATAGGATGCATCCGAGCTTTCTTGAATGTCATTCGCTTCTGGAGTGTTTCTGAATGTGGTTCCAAGTTTGTTTGTGTTAAGGAGGATCTCTACTGTCGTATTGACTCCTTACTTGATCCTCCTAGACTTGGAGCGTGTCATTTGGGCCCTTAAATCATTCATGACCTCATCAAACCCTTAAATCATTCATGTTGAGTAAAAATCTAGTTTTTTTTTTAATCAAATTATTTTGAATTATTAATGTTGAGTTATATAAAAATGTATTGAACTTGTGTACTTCTTAACATTTTTAAAATATAGTATGATATCTAATTTTATATATACCTTCCAATCATGTTTTCTAAGGTATTCACATGTTTGTTGATTGCGCAAAATCAGTTTTTCCAGTGGTTATTTAAGATGACTAAAAATACCCAAAACATTTGGGTTCCGTTATATATTTTCATTTGATATATACAGACATGGCCCAATGGTTTTATGGGTCATGTACCAAAAATAATTAGTAGTTATATGTTACATTTTAAAAAAATTAAGCATTTTTAACATATTTACAGATATCTAAGATCTTTTTTACAAATATATTATGGATCCCTGTGCATAAGCACTCCTTGCTCACCAAAAGAACCGAGCCTAGATATATATTTAAACATGTATGTTCTTAAATAATTTTTGAAAGATTATTAACACATTTTATAATGTTTCCCTTCCGCATAAATGTTTTGGTTCTATGCAACCTAGATCATTAATGTAACACCGGGCATAAATTCATCGTACGAAATATTGGAATAGGCTACATGAGGACTCCAATCATCGAGTTCACAATACAAAGTATTAGGATAAGTGAATATACACATATTATATATATATATATATATATATATATATATATATATCTCGAAATATTACATTTGTGTATATGCCTATGAATCTAAAGGCAAGTGTATATTATATTGGACAAATTAGGTTAAGTACATTAATGTATAAATATGAACCTAAGGCTTTTGAGGTCAATAACACTGAAAACTTTTATACGTTCTAGGTATCTGACATGGTATTAGAGCCCAACACACGTCGATCCTCTAATCCGACCAATAAAGAGGGCCGATCATGACACACTAATTGATGGCTGAAAGAGAGGCTCAATTCCTTGAGATAGCTAGAAGTGCATTATCTCGAGGGGATGTGATGGATTCTGTCAAGATTAATGGCTATAGAAGAGCCATTATCTCGAGGGGCGTGTGGAGAAAAGATCCCACATCTGAAAGATGGGAAGGGACATGACTAATATATAAGGGACATAGACCTCTCCACTAATTGCCAATTGGTTTTGAGTTGGAAGCCCATATGTAACCCAGATTTAATATAGTATAAGAGAAATAGCCACATACAAAATGGCTTGTTTGATCCAATCTCCAACTCCTCTTATGATCTCTGTTTTTCGTTCTTCTTCTTTCTTTTGACCTAAGCTTTGTCGATTACTCTCTCTCGACAAAGCCCTTTCAAACATGACTGACCTAAATCCTACAGGAGGTGATTCTTCTCCTGTGTCCAAAGTACGTGAAAAAATTGAGACAACAAGAAGACCCATATCTCCTTATGACCTCTCCAACGGTGAGAATCTTGGTTGTGTTATCTCGAAACCAGCTATACGTGGTCCAAACTACGGCGAGTGGACCGCAAGTATATGTCTTGCTCTCAAAGCAAGGAAGAAGTTTGGCTTTGCAGATGGCACCATCGTCAATTCGGGTGAAGAATCCGAAGATTATGAAGATTGGTGCGCAAACAACGCTTTGGTGATCTCATGGATTAAGCTCACCATAGATCATACTCTCAGATCCAATCTAACTCACTGTGAGATTGCATCAGATCTATAGGAGCATATTCGAGTTTGCTATTCTATCAAAAATGGACAGTGAGTTCAAAGGTTGAAGACCGAACTTCTCAACTTATCGCCAAAAAGGATTGGCGGTTAAAGCTTATGAAACTATGGATATCGTTGAAGGATTATCAACAAGCTAAAACGATGGAAGAAGTGTTAAAAGAACGCGAGGAAGACAAGTTGAATCAGGTTCTCATGGGCCTTGATGAATCACTCTATGGTCTAGTAAAATCAGCTCTTCTTTCACGTGTTCCCTTGCCTATTCTTGATGAGGCCTACAACGCAGTGGCTCAAGATGAAGAATCTAAAGTCACTAGCTGTTTGCTTGAAGAACGAACTGAAACTGTGAGTTTTGCAGTTCAAACGCAATCTCGAAACAGAGCACCGAATGAAAATCAAAACATATCAACAATGTGTTCTCTTTGTGGATGAAATGGGCATCTCGCTGAAAATGTTTCCTTAAAGTTGGTTATCCATCATGGTGGGAAAAAGATCTCGTCCCAAGACAGGAGATTCATCTCAACCTGGACTTCTTCCAACTCTAACGCGTGCACCAAATACACAGATGGGGCGTGCGAATTACACTACTTCAGCGACTACTTCGGCAAACTCGATGCTAACCAACACATATCAGGTTGGTTTGAGTGGCTTAAGTGATGCACAGTGGCAACATCTTGTTGCAATCCTCTCCGAACGTGAGCAAGCTCATGGTCCTAAGTTGACAGGTATGTTCTTCAGAAACTCTTGGATTATTGATACAGGAGCTTCGAATCATATGACCAGATCTTTACAATACCTATATGAGGTTAGATCAATGTCTCTGGTTTTGATTACACTGTCTGATGGTCGTATTACTCAGTCTTCATAACAAGGAACAATTTTTTTAGGATCTCATCTCAGTCTTCAAAGAGAATCTTTTATGGATGGTTTGAAGTGTCATCTGATTTTTGTCGCACAGCTGAATCGTGATAGAGCGTGTGTCTTCCAAATAACTGACAAGTTGTGTGTCATACAAGGATGCTGATTGGAGCGGGTGAGCAACAAGATGGTCTTTATTTTCTTAGAAGTACGGAGGCATTAACGGCATTACAAATTACGGATTAACTTGCAGTGGGTACGTGGCATAGGCGTTTGGGTCATCCGTCTTCAAAATCTATCAGTTTACTACCTATTTATGGATTTCGTAATTCTATTGATATTAATAGCCAAGCATGTGAGATTTGTATGCGTGCCAAGCAAACTAAAGATGTGTTTCCTAGTAGTTAGAATAAAACAACGGATGTTTTTCAACTTGTGCATTGTGATCTTTGGGGTCCGTATAGAACCACTTCTATTTGCGGATGTAGATATTTCTTGACCATCATAGACAACTTCTCTCGCGATCTATGGGTCTACTTACTCCCTGACAAAACATCAGCTCCGACGAAACTAAAGAACTTTATCTCTTTGGTTGAAAGACAATTCGAAAAGAAAGTCAAAACAATTCGAAGTGACAATGGAAGTGAATTTCTTTGCTTAAGAACTTTCTTTCAAGACCACGACATCATGAAACTTCTTGCCCCCAACAGAATGGTTGGATCGAAAGAAAATATCGACACATCTTAAATGTTGCTAGAGCTCTCCGATTTCAAGCTTCGTTACCGATAAACATGTGGGACGGGTGTATTCTTGCTAATGGATATCTTATTAATAGAACTCCATCTTCTGCACTTGGTGGTAAGACACCATATGAGAAGTTAGACAATCGTTCCCCTCCTCTCTTTCATCTTAGAGTCTTCGGGGGCCTTACGGGGAGGCATCTCCAACCCCACTCTATTTTTCACTCTAAAATAGAGTTTGTAGTTAAATTTTCTCCAACCCCACTCTATTTCCATCTCCAAAATAAAGTAAAATACTACAAGAAAAATGTGTATTCTTAGCAACGGAAAAACGCTATCTAACCACTATCATAACGTTAAATAAAGCGTGGTACCATCGCCCACGATAATAGGTTCCGCACTTTTGATAGCGTTTTTTGACATTGCTATCGAATTTTTATTTAGCATAGCGGTTTTTTTAATGCAATATTATATAAATACAATAGCAATTTATTTTCGTTTGATATATGTGATAAATCATGTATATTTTGCGTTTAATTTGAATTTCTAAAACATATATTTCGATCAATTGTATGATTAGGATTTACTGTTTCTTTTTTGTTAATTTTGTAAATTAACATATTAAAAAGATTATATAAATTTATAATCATGTACAAGTAGAGAAACACAAACACTAACCAAAAATTTCCCTAACCAAAATTTAGATTACGACAAGAAATACAAGAGTTCCCTAACCAAAATTTCTATTACGACAACAAAACTCGGGAATTGACACTTTATAAACCTTGAATCCACAACGCTTCCTTCTTCCTCTGGCGTTCTCGAACTTCCTTCCAATGGAGCAAACATATGGTGTTGTGTGATTGTGTGGCACACCAAGAGCAGGACCAAAATGCTTGACAGCTTCAAGTGAATTCTTCGACGAAGAATTAACAGAATGTTCTATGAACTTCCCTAGCACCACTCCACTGTCCTGCATCACCAACCCGATTACTCCATGTGTGTTCTTCATATATACATCAAATAGTTAAATAATGCAAACAAGTGTCTTTCACGATGATCAATGACAGAAGAATCGAATTCATCAATTTCTTCACTGTTATGTTAAAGCCACAAACACACAAAATTGAATATATTAGGAATCATCTTCTAATAACATACATACATCCCTACGAAGCTCAATATGGATTCGAAAAACCATAAAATCAGATTTTTAACTTCATTTGACTGAAATAGAAAAGGAAGGCTACGGAGCTACCAATAAAAGGTGACTGAAGAATATAGAGCGACTCGAGGAAGATTCAACCTCTTACAATATTCGATCGGCGGATCTAGCCGCGGCGGAACTGGAGAAGAAGAACGAGTCGAGGAAGACGCAGACCGGATAGAAGTAGAGGAAGATTCAACCTCTTACAAGATTTGATCGGCGGATCTAGCCGCGGAGGAAGACGCAGATCGGATGGAAGGAGAGGAAGGAGACGGTGGAAAGTAGAGAGAAAGCAATCACGTGGAGGAGGAAGAAGAGAGTGTGTTTTTGCTCGATCTCGTAAATAGATCTGAGCTCAATCTCTCGTCTTCCCCAGTAGATCGAAAACTTGAGATCGATTGATAGAAGAGAAGAAAAAGCTTGGAAGAAGAAGAAACTTGAGATGAGAACATAAGGGAAAGCGATCGTTCCTTTTACTCCAGAAGAAAAAATAAATATCTAGTAGTTTTCGTTACAGATGAGAATTCCTAATGGACGGACAAGATTATCAATAAAGGGTACTGAGAAAAGTGAACGGACGGACAAGATAACCTAAGACTAGTTCAAGATTGTCTCGTATCCTAGTGATTCTCTATGATGGTTTGCATCTTCTGATTGTATTTATCATGTATTTTACTGTTTTTTAATGCATTCTTTAAAACAATTTTAGTTAATTAAATTTGGTAATGTTTTATATATTTGAGTTGATAATTTTTTTCTTTATATACTAATTTTTTAGTTTTCAAGTTTTTAAACTTTTAAGGAATTAATTGTGAGATGTAGAGGGTATACTTTAGTATTAGGATATAGTATTAGATTTAGGAGTTAGAGAATATGGTTTGTGTTCAGTTAAGGTTTATGTTTTAGGGATTACATTTTCGGTTTAGAGGTTACAGTTTAGTTTTGGAGTTAAGGTTTAGAGTTTCGTATTCAAATGCATATTTAAACCAGCTTAGTTTTAGGGTTTTGTTTTGATTTAGGGTTTAATGTTTGTGGTTTTTGAATCCTAAATGGTCAACTCTAATCCATAAAGTATAAATCAACCATAAAACAAACACTCATTTATTATATAAGATAAAACTCTTTATCAAAATTTTGTATGTGTAAATCCTTACATCCTCACGATTTAAATTTAAACTAAAAAATTATTTTAAGTTAAAAAAAAACTAAAATTACATTTATATTTGTATTGTTAATTACACTAAAAGTTATTTTCAAACCCTATACCCTAAACCCCAAATCCTATGTTTAAATGAACATGACTTACTTTTGATTTTGTAAATCGAATCTCAATTATTGGTAGTGTTCTTTTATTGATTTTCAAACTGGTTTCATTATTCATATAAGAAATTCCACAAACAAAATTAGGAAAATTGACTATTTAGTATGTACGAAAATAAAATATATACACACATATAAACATAACAATTAGACTTTCTTCTTATGTCAACATTACAACTCTAGCCTTGATTCTTCTTCTTCGGGGGACGAATTTATAAGGAAAACAAACCCAATGGTGGTGATGAAGCTAACGGTGAAGTCGCTTTCAGTGTGTCTTTAGAAGGTTTTCAATTAATAATAACATGCATAACAAGATGTACATGAAGGGAGTGAATCGAGTGATATTCATATCATTTAGTTGACAACATGAATTGTTCATACTAAGTTTTGATACGAGAGAAGGGCATGTCTCTGAGTTTTATATCTTCTTCTTCTTCCTATCTTGATCACCACCATACATATCTACCCTGCAACAAACCACAAACAACTATGAAGATCAAACAATGAGTGATATATTAGCATTTCCATCAAAGTGATGAGTTTCAATCAAGGAGATGACTTCACCTTTTCTTTTCACCAAAAAGACCCTTGTCAAACTCGTAAAATAGATCGATCATCGCTGCATAAGGAATTCATAAGCAGCAGTACCATTAGATTATGTAAAGCTAACTCTACAAATTTGGGGTCTTTGAAAGACCCATAGTATGAAACTTTCTATTACCAAATTTCCATCCAGTTCATACAATGTAGCAAAAAAAAGGGTGTATTGATTAAAGCCTAATCAAGATAGTAAGTGAAATTGATCCAAGCCTAAATGAGCAACTAAGTGAGATCAAATCGAATGTGCTGACCCTAGCTGGAGAATTTGATACTTTGAAGCAATCAGATTCATTCCCACAAGACACAATCCAAGAGACTAAACACAAAAACACAATTTTGTTTGTGTGAGACATTTCGTCAAACACTTGGTGGTGACTTACATCGAGATATTGTTGCAAGGTTTTGGCTATCTTTCGTGGGCGGCGAGATGGCTTGTTCCCACTCATGCTGAACAAGTTTTCTCAATCTCATCTCGAGAAAGAGCGATCCAAAGCCTATAATTCTTGTTACCTACTTTAAGAGCAACCCCTCTCTGCCTGTTTGATTTCGGCTCTATTCCTGATTTCTGATTCTTCACCTCCGAAGTTTCTACGCTGCACGCCTTCACGCCGTTTCCCTTGTTCAAACCGCCACAAACTTTCCGCGGTCGCAGACTGGTTATAGTGATGACGCAGAGAGCGATGGAAATGGTGGAATCAATTATGTGCCAAATTTTTACTAAGGATCCATCTGAGAGTGAGAGGGATCGAGAAAGAAGAGAGACAGAGAGAGGCAGAGCACAATGGGATTTTTGTGACCCTAATTTTTGTCGACCAAATTAAAGTAAAATAATTTTTCTTTCTAAAATTAAATCAGTATAATTTGTTTATTAGTTGGGCGGGCAATGAAATTTTATCATTCGCGCCTAATCTAAGATAACGTTTTACAATCCGTGTATGCTATTATAGAGCAACTGTAGAACCAAAAAAAAAAAACAAAACAAAACAAAACAAATGCTTCTTATATAGTTAGTGTTGGTCTCCTCATAGCAATTAGTAACATATATAATTTCAAATTTTTTGACAAATATTTGTAGTTTAACGGTTTGTGCTAGTAGCGCTCTCATGTCATAATTTAGATTTAGACATAAAAGCATGTGAGTAGTAGACAAAACAAATTAAAAGAACAAAAATTCAAATTTTTCAATTAACGAGAAACTACGAGAAATTTGTAGAAAATAATATTGTGTGAAATGAAATAAAAATGACTTGGATTTATTTTGTTTCTTGTCCAAATTAAATGTCTATGTCGGCTCGGAGTTTTTAACCCCGTTTCCTTTAGGTCACATGTATGCATATACATAGAGAGAGAGAGAAAATAAAGAAGATGATGAGTGTATGTAAAGAAGAAGACTAAACAATCAAAGGCCATACAATGCCTTCTCCAGGTAAGGTGCGAGGTCAATGAAACAATTAACAAAATGAAGAAACTTTTTTCCACACGAAAAATAAAAAGAAGAGAGTAAAGGGAAAAAGGAAAAAGAAAAACTTTTAGGCCTCGAAAAAGAGAGCTAAAAACAAAAGTTGATTTCAGAAAGCAAAACCCTTTGTTTCTCCCTCTTAAACTCATCTCACTTTCTTGCTTTATTAGTAAAGCTGAGAAAGAAGCACTTATCCATCAAATAAAAGAAGAAGAAAAAACTCTAAAATCTCCACATGAAAAACAAAAGATTCCTATATTTTGTTTTTCTTTTTCAGTAGTCAGACAGTAATATTGTACACATCCTCCAATTTTATCATCGTCAAATAACAAAAAGAGATTACAAATCGCATCTGATGATAGATTACGAGAAAAACCATAACCTTCCCTCTTCATCTTCCTCCGATCTTCTTCTTTGCATCAATGGAGCCACCGTGACCAATAAGAGAAAACGTAGACCAGCAGGGACTCCAGGTTTTTTTTATAATTCCACTTCAGTTTTGAATATTTTTTTACTGTCTATTAGGTTTTCAATCATTCAGCTAAAGCTTTGATTTTTGGGACTGGTGTTCCAAAAAGTGTTGTTGATATTCCAATTAATGAGTTATTGGGTGTTAAATAGCTCAGCCAATAATTCAGCTAAAGATTTTATATTGAAGTTTGGGTTCTTGGAAAAATATTCCCTAATAGTATCATTGATCTTCATGGTGACAGATCCAGATGCTGAGGTGGTACCTTTATCACCAAGAACGTTGCTAGAGTCAGATCAGTACGTATGTGAGATATGCAACCAAGGGTTTCAGAGGGATCAGAATCTCCAGATGCATAGAAGAAGGCATAAAGTGCCATGGAAGCTTCTAAAGAGAGAGAAGAAGGACGAGGAGGTGAGGAAGAGAGTCTATGTGTGTCCTGAGCCGACGTGTCTCCACCACGACCCGTGCCACGCCCTGGGAGATCTGGTCGGAATCAAAAAGCACTTCCGAAGGAAACACTGCATACACAAGCAATGGGTTTGCGAGAGATGCTCTAAAGGCTACGCTGTTCAATCGGACTACAAAGCCCATCTCAAGACTTGCGGCTCCCGCGGTCACTCCTGCGATTGCGGCCGCGTTTTCTCCAGGTTCTTCTTCTTCATCTTCTCTCATTGTTTTCTTATCAATGAAAACAAAGTTTGGTTCATTTACTCGAGGTTTTGTGGACAACCCTAATAAACAGTGTCATGTCCCTATGGTGATGGTTTTTGTTGCTTGGCTTTTTCCAAAGTTTGATTTTTTCTGTCCTTGAGATTTTCTTTATACAATTCAGGAAAGATATCATAACTGGAAATATGAAATCCTTAAACTAAACCAAAGAATGTTTTCTAGGATGGTGTGTAATGTTTTTTTATATAGGAAATGGTGTTTACATTACAAGTAGATAATGCGCTCACAAAGATTTGTTTTTCTTATTTTTTTTTAATGTGCACAAAGATTTTGACATAGCCTACAAATAAATGCTCAGTGCTTGACTGTTGCCAGATAAGTGTATTTTAGTTAGCTAAATAAAGCATCTAGTTATGTGTTTTTAATATGTGAAGTCGAATATATAATTGACCCCATTACGGATTTCCATCATCCACACTTTGTTGCATTTGTTTAATACACTAACTAAAAAGTCTTATAATCACATGCGTAATCCCTTTCCAAAGATACCTAAATCCATAATTCAATATTCTATTATTGCCTTCTTCTTTTGATCACGTACGTACTCCATATATCAACACATTTATTCCTCGTGTTTTAAACTCTATTCTATTTTTTATCATTTGGTTTAGACCATATTATACATACTAATTTTAATTCTTAACTAATCAAAACAAATTTATACACTCTAGTTTCATATCCATTGGTTATGATCAAAACAAGTATATATACACACCAATAAACTCATTCTTGATTGTTCAATTGTGGTTTTTCAGGGTTGAGAGTTTCATAGAGCACCAAGATACTTGCAACATCCGGCGAGCTCCATCCATCGAACACCATCCAGACCACCAAACGGCAAGCGCTGCCACTCCATCGAGAACCACTTTGACCGCTACTACCATTGGCCCTTCATTGCATGGACATCCTTTACTAAGGCCACCACAACCGTTTAATCAAAAATCACTAGCTTTGGCATACCCTTTCAAAGCTTCATCAGCTCCATTCGAAAGCCTCGAGCTTCAACTATCCATAGGAATGGCAAGAACATCAGCAAAAGTTAAGAGAAACGAAATCGGAGAGACGAGTTTACCAAAGGAGAGAGCGAACACGGAGGCTAGGATGGCGTATGAGATGAGACAAGAAGCGAAGAGGCAGATAGAGATGGCGGAAACGGATTTTGAGAAGGCCAAGAAAATAAGGAATGATGCGAAAGCGGAGCTTGAGAAGGCTCATGTTGTTAGAGAAGAATCAATTAAGAGGATTAATGCAACAATGTTGGAAATCTCTTGCCACTCTTGCAAGCAACTCTTCCAACTTCCCGTTATGGCTGATGAGAGTACGTCGTCTCTTGTTATGAGTTACGTTTCCTCAGCGACGACTGAAGGGGAATGCGAGTGATCCAATATAAGTTTAAGAAGAAAAATAGATTACAAATGAAGTGATGGTATTGTAATTGTTATCACAGTATGGATCTACACCAGGTAACGATTTTTTCTAGATGAATCATCTTTTTTTATCAATATCGAATTCATGTAGCGGCTGAAAAATATTTTGAACTTCAGTTTAAAATCTTACCTTTTATTAAAAAGTGATTTTATTTACATTAAAATCACTCTATATTGTTCCTGGATTTTATCTTTTGTTTGAGTTTGGGTAACATAATACTCCCTCCGTTTCAAAATATAAGTTGTTTTAGAGGGTTTTTGTGTTTTAAAATATAAGTTGTTTTGATAATCTTAGGTACTTTTTAATTTTATTGACTATTGTGTGACCAATAGTATTTTCCAATCGTTTTTTTCATTAGTTAAATTATTTTTTTATATATATATAAAATGATAAGTTTTTAGAAGAAAAATAATTTTTTAATATTTGTACTTTTACCAAAACAATTTACATTTTAAAATGGAGAAAGTATTAACTAATAAGAAGAATGTTTCCAAAATAAATAAATAAAAAAGGAGGGGAAAGGTTCTATAATGATGTGGGGGTTGTTGATCGGTTGGTGTAAGTTGTAACTTTAAAAAAGGAAGGTGTAAGTTGTGACTTTGGTATATAGCGTAATACTAGTAAGGTTCTATTTTTCACAGCGTAATAATATAAGGTTCTACGAAAAAGTTTTCTAAAGCTAATGGCGCATTCTAGACAAAAGAAAACAAAAAAAAATAATGAATGGAGCATTGATTGAGGAGGGGAAGTAGTAGTGGTAATTTGCATTAAATTCGAGAGAAAATTGATAGAGGTCAAATTTTGTGTATAATAAGTCTCAGGTGGAAATGATTGATGCCACCTAATAAAATATGATCACGAGTGGCCTCTTTCTCTTTCCCATCCTTACATTCTCCTAGTTGTAGCTTAGTCTCAATCCGACCAAACAAGATCTCATCTCTCTCACCTAAAAACGGAATCTTATAAGATGCCATTTGAAAAAAATATTTTAATGTATTAAACTTCTTCATCAACAAAAAGTTGTCTTTCACACTAGAGCAGGCACAGGTATTCGACAATCCTGACAAAAACTTAGCTAATTACAAAAGAAAATAAAAGGAAAGGTTGACCTAGGCGAGCAATTGTCCATCAGTCAAGACGAATCTATCGAGAGATAAGCTACTAAGATATGTAAAAGAAAAGCAACAATATTATATGTATAAATAGGAGTCAAGAAAAGCTATATATAACACATTTTCATAAAATTAATTGCGTAACTGAGATGAATCTTTGCATGATTTTTATTCGTTAATTTGCATGATTTTTTTATGGACACAAATGCTTGATGTGCCACGATATTTAACTATTTCTGGACATACTAGATTTTTGGCAAATAAAGTTTCATATTAAAACGTTAGGTTGTAGGTCCATTGACCATGTGGTAAAAAAAATTGTTTGCGTCCCCATCTCTCACACACCCCCACATTTTCCGATCTCACCGGAAAATATGGCTTCTCCTCCACCACCTTCGATTTGTCATTGTTGATGTGCAGAATCTCTCCTCCACCGCCTCTGCTTCGTCACCGTTGATGGGCACAGCCTCTCCTCCACCGCCTTCGATTCGTCATTGTCGATGGGCACAACCACTCCTCCACCACTGTCTTCTCCTCACCAGCATGGACCTTAGCCTTTCGTTCCTCTTCCCATAACTTGCTCCTCACCAAGACATTTTTCGATCACTATTTCGAATCTCTCACTCTCTTTCTATGTTTCCAACCTTCATACCTAAAGTTATTTTGGTCAGAAATTTGTTTCTTTGGTTATTGAATTAGTTTTGTTATTATAACGGCTATAAGCTTTATTTTTAGTCCAATATAGTTATATGGCAAAATGACCCAAAATTATACCTTTAAAAAAATTATACCGTATTATTCCAAGTTTCTCATTTTACTTGGCCAATGCATCTAAATTTATCTTTGCATAATATAACATGCATACAAAATTAATTATTTTTTTCGGGTGTAAACAATATGTTATGGAAAAGGAAAGTAGTATATGCGTTTATCTCCTAATTTTATAATTTTAAACAAGCTCTTTGCATAAATAACCTGGTTTTTTAGAAGACTACATTCTTTATAAACAATCATCAGTACATTAAAGGAGAAATATTGAAAACCAATTTTACTTAGGCATCACTACAATTTTTTTCAATCTTTTTATTTATTTATTTATGTAATTCAATTACACTTACTACAAAAACCGAATTTAAACGTCCATTTAAATATTTTTATATTGATTGTGGAGTATTTTAAAAAAAAAACTTTACCAATTATATGAGGCACAAATATCATATCTATTGAGAAAGGGATTATATCATCATCCCTTAATAGGTCCAAAACTGTGCGCTTTAAATGGTAAAGCCAATATTTTTTAGTTTTATTATAACCGAACGCCGTCTCTTTTGGTTAAAATATACAAGTATATCAAAAAACTATTGGAACCAAAACAAATATTTATATACATGTTCTTGATGTATATGAGGAACCATGTGTCATAAAATGGGAGGAACAAATTAAAAGATGCCCACCCATCATGAAAAGCCAAAACCAGTGTCAAGGAGAGAGATATGTAATGATAAAACACATAGGGAGAGAGAGAGGGAGGAGATGAGTAAATGCTGTGTTTCAGAGCAGAAGTGGTTGTCGTTTCCTTTACAAGAAAATAAACGACATGAATTTCAGTGCCCAAAAGATTGAAATGGTGGTTAGGAGTCAGGCTTCAGTCTTTCTCACCTGACCCTCCCCTCACTTCCATGATTTCCTTCTTCTCTCCTTTTTCACTTTTCTTACCCTCTTTTAAAGTACCACCTCTCTCTCTCTTTCTTATCTCATATCACTTCCTCATCTCCACCGTTTACATTATTTTAATAAAAATTTCAAAAAATGCCTATTTTTTAAAAACACAATATTTTCAAAATTTTTGTAAAAATGTTATTTTAAAAAAAAATTTCATTATATTATTTATATTTGGATTAACTATGTTGTATTAAAGTTTAATTTTGAGGGTTTAAAGAGTTTTAGGGATCAAAACATTTTTTAGAATTTATAATTTTAAGATTTAGGTTTTAAAAATCCATAATTAGTGGTATTTTTGCAAATAGACACCCTTAAATGATTTTTTTTTTGCAAATGTACACACCAAAAATGACATTTTTGCAATTGCTCCTTATTTTATCTTTGTTCATTTGTATCTTATTATATAAAAGAGAATGCGCACGAGGAGAATGCGACACGTAAGCAAAATTCTTATTCACGAGATCATGACATATGTAATTGTTAATTTAGATTGTGACATGTGTCAATATTAAAAAAAAGATTTAAAAAGAAAATAAAGAATATATTTTAAACAAGAACTATGGACTAATTAAGAAAAAAGAAAAAAAATCGTTCTACTAAAATATGTAATATTTCCAATATTCACAAAAAATTTAGAAAGAAAATAAAGAATATATTCTAAACAAGGGTTATGGATTAATTAAGAAAAAAGAAAAAAAAATCTTTATACTAAAATATGTAATATTTCTAAATTTTTATATTACAAAATACATTCTTTTGATTATAAATTATCTAAATAGTTAAAAACAAAAAGAAATGTCATATTTATAAGTGTCATTTTGCTAATATAATAACACGTATGAGATAATTTTAGTATGAGATAAATATAATAAATTGACTATATAATAAAATATAATAATAAAAAAAATATTAAATATTTGTGAGTCGTAATTTAGAATCTAATTACATTTGTCAAATTATAGGCATTATACATTTTAAAATCAAAAATGTTTACCGCAATGCATTTTTATATCAGGATGATACGTAAGCAAAATTATAACTCACAAGATAGCGACATGTGAAACAACCCGACTCATTTTTTTTATTAACATTGGATTCGAATTAACATTCCCATAAATGCTAACTTTCAATAACTCCATCAACCAGTCAATCGAACAGCGGAAAACAAGACAATTAACCAAGTAATCCATTCAATAACTCAATCCATAAACAATAATCAATAACCAATATCAAATCCAGACCACAACTCAATATATAAACCAGTTCAATCACAATTCCAGAATCACTAACACCCTAGCAATTCTAATAACATAAGACATGCAACCGAGACACTAGATCATCTCCTCTTCCCGGCCACGATTCCACGATCACATTTTCTCTTTACCTGCATCACATGGTTATAAGAGATGCGTGAGTATTATCATAAATACCCAGTGAGACGGTCATCCCATCTACTTGGCTATACACACATGCATAAGCAAAACATACAATACCAGAATTAGCAAACAACACGCAAGACACAACGATCAATATGTCAAACTGACGGTAATCAAAAATGCGTATCGATCGACACAACCTCCTTGTGTCGATCGATACAGGATGCGTCGATCAACACAACCTCCTTGTGTCGATCGACACACAACCCAGACACAGAAAAAACCCAGAATCGAGCATATCCTCTCATGGTCTATTCTGGACGTGTTTCCGTCGATCTTCTGCATAAAATCCACCAATACAACATGAAATCCAACCACAAACAACAATCAATCGCATCCTATCAATTCCTTTACCCAGATAAGCCATGGTCACGCACTCACCTTGGTTCCATTAAAGAAAAAGGAAGAAAACGATGAAGAACGTGAAGAACACAGAATCTCCACTCCGAATCCTCTCCCAAATCGCGATCTACCCTCCCAGAAACGATTTCAAGAGACTCACAATCACACTGACAAACTATTAGGATCAAGAACTTGAAGAAATCAACAATGATTCTTCTTTTTCTTACAAATCCTCTCTCAAACTCTCTGGAAATTTTCTGGAACTTTCTGGAAACTGAAAAGACGACCATAAACGTGGCTATCCCCTTTTATACCGAAGCCCTAGGGCTTCCCTAAATCGGCCTGCCAAACCGAGCAAATGGAACCAAACCCGTCGGTCCAATTTAAGCCTGTGTCGATCGACACATACCCTTTGTGTCGATCGATGCAACGCCCAGAACACAACTTCTCACAAGTCAAAAACACGCGTGTCGATCAACACACACACCCTGTGTTGATCGACGCACCAACCAAAAATCCACTTTTTGGTTCACGGGCGTTATAATTCTCCTCCACTAACACGGATTCGACCTCGAATCACACAACACCGTCCTCCTAAGGTTAACACTCCCGTCCGAAACCCGACCATCTTCGCCCGAAAACACCCAGAATGCAACGTTTTCTGGTTCGGACTATGTCTGCCCGATTGATCGCACAACGATCAAACAAGAACATGCCCGACCATCTGTAGATCTAGAATTGGACCGATTGATCGCACAACAATCAAACAAGAACATACACGACCAAGACGCTATATATGTTTACCAGGGTCGTCTGAACCGAGGTTCCAAACGCAAGTAAAACCCTAGACTAGACATCCACTTACCATCCTTATCACACTCCTGACCTGTTCGGCCAGCACCACCTGAGATCACTCCCAATCCCTGAAGCTCCTCTAGTCTCATACTTATATCACATCACATACGTTATGCTCATAACCCATATACATATATACCCCTCACACTCTCAGGGTCGTCACCCTTTGAGTTATCGATGTATAACATACCCCTCCCACCTTCAGGACCACCGTCCATCAGGCTATCGGTATGTTCCATGCCCCTCCCACTCTCGGAACACACAGTTCGTCAAGCTATCAGCATGCATGACACCTCACTGTCCACTGGAGAGATCCCTGTCCCTCGAGATATATGCAGGAGAAATCACTATCCCCTGGAGAGAACCTCACTGTCCCCTCGAGTATATGCAGGAAACCTCACTGTCCCCTAGAGCACTAACTCTGCAACGTGCCTCATAAGCACCTGTCGACCAGAATCCCTTCTCGTGGTTACCTCATGATATCCCCTAACCCGGAATATCATCACATCCATGACCAATCACTAGGCCATCCGAAACAACCCAATCACTAGGGTGTTTCCTGCCAGAGTCCCTGGAAAAAGATAAGTTCTAACTCGCATAAAACCTCTTTCCCCATACTCCCCTAGGAAATACACAGGTTCTAACTCACATAAAACCTCTATTTCCCAGCCATCACATAACACGGCCCCACCAGTCAAACAATATAAGAACTCACATCTTATAAACACATTTAATAAGAATACCCATCTTATTAAATCACCAGAAATGTATAATCGTTACAACAATAAACGAAAATACAAACAAAAACATAGCCACATGCTATCTCAAAACTGAAACCCAGAAAAGACAAACTCAAGCCTCCACTTGCTTCTCGAATCACTTCGAGAACTTTGCCTTCATATTCCCTTCTGGTTCCCAAGTCTCCTCCTCGACACCGTCACAGTCCCACACGACTCTCACAAACGATATCCTCTTCCGGCGTAGGACCTTGACTCTCCTCTCGAGAATCCTCATAGGTCTCGCCGCGAACGTCATGTTGGGCTGAAAATCCTCCGGAATCCTACCCAACACCTCCTCAGACTCATGTAGACACTTCCACAGCATCAAAACATGAAAGACTTTATGAAAAGCCTTCATACTCTGAGGTAACTCCAACCGATAAGCTACAAGTCCAACCCGCTCCAGAACCTTGAACGGATCCATAAACCTCAGACTTAGGTTATTCTCCGAAATGGATCTGTTAGGACCCTTCAACATCGCTGCCTTGAGATACACCAGATCTCCCAGCTCAAACTCCAGCTATTTCCTCCTCTTATCGGCATAACTCTTCTGCCGATCCTAAGCCTCCTTCATGTTCAGCCTCAAAACACGGATCTTCTCCGTCGTCTCCTGAACAAAATATGCACCAAACGTGCTCCTCTCCCCCACGTGAGTCCAGCATAATGGCATACGACACGACCTCCCATACAGAGCCTCGTATGGAGGCATCCCAATACTCGTCTGGTAACTATTGTTATACGCAAACTCAACCAGGTTCAAGTGATCTGCCAATTGACCACTGTAATCCAGCACACACATCCTCAGTAAATCTTCAAGAGTCTGAATCGTCCTCTCAGACTACCCATCCGTCTGCGGATGATATGCTGTACTCATATGCACCTTAGTGCCCATCTCTGCCTGAAATGCTCTCCAAAACTCAGAAGCAAATCTCGGGTCCCCGTCTGACACAATACTCGCTGGCACACCGTACAACCTCACAATCTCACGCACATACTTCTTAGCCAAAACTGCCGCTCCATCGGTCTTTTTGATGGCATGAAAATATGCTGACTCGGTCAGACGATCCATAATCACCCAAATAGCATCATAGGTCAGCGACACCGGCAACCCTGTCACGAAGTCCATGGTAATCATGTCCCATTTCCACTCCGGAATAGGCAAACTCTGCAACTACCTGCTCGGAACCTGATGCTCAGCCTTCACTAGCTGACACACGTTGCACGCTGCAACCCAACTAGCGACATCCTTCTTCATCTCGACCCAATGATAATACTGTTTCTGATCCCGGTACATCTAAGTCACCCCCGGATGAATCGACAAAATGCTCGAATGAGCCTCTCTCAGAATATCCTGCCTCAGATCCTCATCCTTGGGTATACAAACCCGCCGGTTCACAAGTATCGTCCCATTCGCCGAGACCTGATACTCTGAACCCACAATCCGAGAAACATCAATCAAACCCTAATCCTCCTCCTGAGAAATCCGAATCTAGCTCAACAAATCCGCCTGGTTAGCTGCCTCGAACCCCAACGGCTCCTGTGAGATTACGCACAACCTCAACGTGCTAATCTCACTCACCCAATCCTCCATATCACGCTCCTGAGCCAAAGCAACCCTCTTCTGACTCAACGCATCTGCAACCAGATTAGCCTTACCCGGATGGTACCCAATGTAACGCCCGTGATCCAAAAATAGGATTTTTGGTGGGGTGTCGATCGACGCAACAGGTGGTGTCGATCGACACGGGTGTTTGTTCGCGTGTTGGTATCGACCAGAGAGGTCTGTGTCGATCGACACAGTGTGAGTGTCGATCGACACGGTTTCGAAGTGAGAATTGGGAGTTGGTTTTGGTTCGGTTTGGTCGCGGTTTGGTTTTAGGGGTTTAGGGCTTCGTATATAAGGGAAGGAACACGTTGTCCTTAGGCTTTTTAGCCACTTTTCCGTCAGAGAAAGTTGAGAGAGAGAGCTAGGGTTTTCCTTGAGGGCTTTTGAGGGTGTTTCTGGCGAGTTCTGGAGTGGGCGAACAGCGGTAAAGATCAAGTCGCTTTTGATCGAGACTTTGGGGGTAAGTTCTCTGATCTTTGCTCTTGATTTGAGAAGAAACCGCTTGTCTTTTGGTCGAGTAGTCGCTGAGTTATGGCCTTTGGAACTTGGGTAGTTCGTGCAGTTTTCTGCAGTTTTTGTCCAGAGTAGCAGTTTTCGGGGACGATTTCCCGACGATCGGCTTGGAGTTAGGAGTCTCACGATACATCGTTGGAAAGATCTCGGTGTCTAGTTTCCAGATCAGGTTTCGGATTTCGTTTTGGTGAAGCGAGTCGTGAGATATTCTCCTTTGTTCGCGTCGGATTCCCTTGTTCAAACCGTTGTCAAGGTGAGTGCGTGACCATAGATTTATCAGGTGTAGGTTGAATAGGAGGCGATTGATTGCTGTTATTTTGTATGTATGTGGTGTGCTATGGGTTGATATGTTGCAGGTGATCGGTTGGGGTCGATTGGATCGGAGCCATGAGAGGATAGGCTCGATCCTTCGATCAGCAGGTGCCGTGTCGATCGACACACTTGGGTTGTGTCGATCAACGCAGCAGACAGTCGTGTGTCGATCGACGCCTAGAGGCTGTGTCGATCGACACAGAGGCTGCTGGCCTGTTTGTTGTTCTGTTTGCTTGTTTTTGTGTGTGCCGCTTGTCTCACCCTGGTATTGTATTCTTTTTATGCCTGATCATATAATCTGTTGATGGGATGATCGTCTCGCTGAGTATTTGTGATAATACTCACGCAACTCTTTTTGCCATGGGTTGCAGGTAAAGAGAAAGTGTGATCGTGGGATCGGGCAAGGAAGAGGAGATGATCTAGTGTCTCGATTGAGTGAAGTAGGTTGTTAGCACTGCTAGGATGTTAGTGATTCTGGTGTGGAGAGTGAACTGGTTTAGATATTAAATTGTGTCATGGATTTGATGTTGGTTTTTGATTATTGTTGTGGATGGAATTATTGAATGGTTTACTGGGTTATTTGTCTTGTTTTCCGCTGTTTGATTAATTGGTTGATTGGGTTATTGAGAGTTAGCATTTATGGGAATGTTAATTCGAATCCAATGTTTTAAAAAAAAAAAAAAAAAAAACGGGTCGGGTTGTTCCAATTTGGTATCAGAGCCCTTACGGTTCTAGGGCGGGAGAACTTAGTAACTGCATGTATTGCTGACTGTGTAGAATAGTGTTAATTGATTATGTGAGTTAGTCAGTTGATTGTTGCTTGGGCTTGGAGTCCTGGATCATCTTCTCCGAGCCTTCAATATGATTCCACGGTAAGTGTTTTCGTTTTATGATTTCCGTTTCTAATGCTTAGTCTTCTGTGATTAGTCAGTGAGAGATGGCTAGAGGCAAAGGTCGTGGTGCCCGTGGGGCTAGAGGGCGTGGTCGCGGCCGTGGTCGGGGACCGGCGGTTGATCCTGTTGAGTCGAGTGGGACTCAGGAGGCCACGCAGGAGGAGGTTGCAGAGTCGCAGATACCTCCAGAGCCAGTGAGTGGTACAGAGTTAGCCAGTGTGGCGCAGGGCCCAGGTGGGGGTCCTGGCGGGGGCGATGCTCAGGGTCGGTTAGACCGTTTGGAAGCGATGATGCTTCAGGTTCTTGAGCGGTTGCCAGGTGGGGCACCGGCTCAGGGGTATGCTCCGGGTGTACAGCCAGGGGTGGCTGGTGTTGAACCGTTTGCGGCGGGTGTTCAGCCAGCAGTGGTCCGGGGGCAGCCCGGTGTGGCGGCTGCAGAGGAGGCTCCTTCCTACCTGAAGATTTTGGAGCAGATGCATAGGATTACTACTGGGTATTTCTCGGGCGTTGCTAAGCCTGAGGAGGCTGCTGCGTGGAGGAGTCGTCTGGAGCGTAATTTCCAGGCGCTGAGGTGTCCCGAGGGATACAGAGTGGACCTTGCGGTTCACTATTTGGAGGGTGATGCACATCTGTGGTGGAGAGGTGTGACGAGCAGGAGGCCTCAGGCGGGGATGACCTGGGCGGATTTCTTGGCAGAGTTTGACGCCATGTATTTTCCGCAGGAGGCGGTGGACCGGATGCAGGCGCAGTTTTTGGCGCTGACTCAGGGAGCGAGTTCGGTTCGGGGTTATGATGAGCAGTTCGGTCGGCTGTTGGTGTATGCTGGTACAGAGTTTGGGAGCGAGGAGTCCCAGATCAGGAGGTTCATGCAGGGACTTCGACCGGTGCTGAAGACGCTGTGCAGGGCTCGTAAGTACGCCACGAGGGCGGAGTTGGTTGAGACTGCGGCAGCCATTGAGGTTGATATGGGGACAGAGCTGGCTGCAGCGCTTAGTCCACCGGTGCAGCAGCAGCAGCAGCAGCAGAGGAGGCCGCAGCAGCAGCAGGCAGGTGCGAGCCAGGGCGGTAAGCCGGCTCAGGGACAGAAGAGGAAGTGGGAGGGCTCTTCGGGTTCTGGTCAGAGGGCCTAGAGTGGTCAGAGTGGTACAGGGTGCTATGGTTGTGGGAGCACGAAGCACCGGGTGGCAGCTTGTCCGAAGAGGAGAGAGGTTCGGACTACACAGGCGTGTTTCCATTGCGGAGAGACGGGGCACATTAGGGTGAGGTGTCCCAAGTTGTAGATGGCAGTGGCAGTGGTGCAGGGGGCGGCAGTTGATGTGCAGCCGTTGAGGCAGCTTGCTGCGCCGCGTGTGTTCACTTCGGCGGAGACGGGGGGTCCTAGCGCCAGGCCGATCACAGGTACTTAAACATTAACTTGGTGAATTCTCAATTTTTAACGTTGTGAATTGCTTGTTTGGGAGTCTTGTATCTGTGATAATACTTTAGGCTCTGTGACACATGAATGGTGTAGGGACCTTAGTAGTAGGCGGGCGTGATTCCCATGTCTTGTTCGATTCTGGAGCCTCGAATAGTTTCATTACCCCGGAGTGCGCGGAGTGCAGTGGGATCTGGAGCGATTCCGGGGAGCAGCCGGGAGTGGTTAGAGTGGCTGAAGGGAAGACTTTGGCTACTTTCAGGCGTGCTTGTGGAGTAGATGTTCTGGTGGCAGGAGAGGTCATGCCGGCAGATTTGGTTATCAGTCCAGTGGAATTGTACGATGTCATTTTGGGGATGGATTGGCTGGATCGTTACAAGGTTCATTTGGATTGTCATCGAGGTCGAGTGGTGTTTGAGCGTGAGTCGGGGAGGTTGGTTTATCAGATCAGGCCGACTTCCGGAAGTTTGATGATTTCGGCGATTCAGGCCGCGCAGTTGATTGATAAGGGCTGTGAGGCGTACTTGCTGACGATTGTGATGCCAGAGTCGGTTGGGGAGGTCGCTTTGGCTGATATTTGGGTTGTCCGGGATTTCCAGGATGTGTTTCGGTCGTTGCAGGGATTGCCGCCGTCTAGGTCTGATCCTTTCACGATTGAGTTGGAGCCTGGGACTACGCCGATATCTAAGGCACCTTACCGCATGGCTCCAGCAGATATGGCAGAGCTGAAGAAGCAGTTGGATGATTTGCTGGGTAAGGGTTTCATCCGACCGAGTAGTTCACCGTGGGGAGCGCCGGTGTTGTTTGTGAAGAAGAAGGATGGTAGTTTTCGGTTATGTATCGACTACCGGGGCCTTAACCGGGTTACTGTGAAGAACAGGTATCCTCTGCCGCGGATTGATGAGTTGTTGGATCAGTTGCGGGGGGGCTACTTGTTTTTCCAAGATCGATTTGGCTTCGGGATACCATCAGATTCCGATAGATGAGGCCGATGTGAGGAAGACGGCTTTCAGGACGAGGTATGGACACTACCAGTTCGTGGTGATGCCGTTTGGGTTGACGAATGCACCAGCGGCATTCATGAGGCTGATGAACGGGGTGTTCCAGGAGTACTTAGATGAGTTCGTTATTATCTTTATCGACGATATCTTGGTGTACTCGAGGACTCTGGAGGAACATGAGGTTCATCTGAGGTTGGTTCTGGAGAAGCTGCGAAAACAAAAGTTGTATGCGAAGCTCAGTAAGTGCAGTTTCTGGCAGCGGGAGATGGGTTTTCTGGGGCATGTCGTGTCTGCCGAGGGAGTTTCAGTGGATCCGGCTAAGATCGAGGCTATTAGGGATTGGCCGAGACCGAGGAATGCGACGGAGATCAGGAGTTTCCTTGGATTAGCTGGGTATTACCGGAGGTTCGTCAAGGGTTTTGCGAGTATGGCGCAGGCGTTGACGAAGTTGACGGGTAAGGATGTTCAGTTTGTGTGGTCTGCGGAGTGTGAGGAGAGCTTCGGGAAGCTGAAGGAGATGCTGACTAGTACTCCAGTATTGGCGTTGCCTGATGCGGGCGAGCCATATGTGGTGTATACGGATGCATCCGGTGTGGGGTTGGGGTGTGTTCTGATGCAGCAGGGGAAGGTGATTGCTTATGCTTCGAGGCAGTTGAGGAAGCATGAGTGCAATTACCCTACACATGACTTGGAGTTGGCTGCAGTGATCTTCGCCCTGAAGATCTGGCGATCTTACCTTTATGGTGGGAAGGTCCAGGTGTTCACGGACCACAAGAGCCTGATGTATTTCTTCACTCAGCCAGAGCTGAACCTGAGGCAGAGGCGTTGGATGGAACTGGTGGCGGATTATGACCTGGAGATTGAGTACCATCCGGGGAAGGCTAATCTGGTTGCAGATGCGTTGAGTCGGAAGAGGGTTGCTTCGGCTCAGGAGCGGGATTTAGAGGAGCTGGCGAGCGAGATTGGCGCGTTGAGCCTGTGTGTTATCTCGCAGGAGCCGTTGGGGTTAGAGGCAGTTAACCGAGCGGACTTGCTGAGCAGAGTTCGGGTAGCTCAGGAGAAGGATCAGGGTTTGATTGATGCTTCTCAGCAGGCGGGTTCAGAGTATCAGGTCTCCGGGAGTGGGATGATACTGGTGAACGGTCGGGTCTGTGTACCCAAGGATGAGAGTCTCAGGCAGGAGATTCTGAGTGAGGCTCATTCGAGCATGCTGTCGATTCATCCTGGAGCGACCAAGATGTACCGGGACTTGAAGAGGTACTACCACTGGGTCGGGATGAAGAAGGATGTTGCGAGTTGGGTTTCGAGGTACAACGTGTGTCAGCTGGCGAAGGCTGAGCATCAGGTTCCGAGCGGGTTATTGCAGAGTCTGCCTATGCCGGAGTGGAAGTGGGACATGGTGTCTATGGACTTTGTGACAGGTTTGCCGATCTCGCGGACTTATGATGCGATCTGGGTGATTGTGGATCGTCTGACAAAGACAGCACATTTTCTGGCCATTAAGAAGACTGATGGGGCTGCAGTGTTGGCTAGGAAGTATGTGCGGGAGATTGTGAGGTTGCATGGGGTGCCTGCGAGCATTGTGTCAGACCGAGATCCGAGATTTGCTTCGGAGTTCTGGGGAGCATTTCAGGCCGAGATGGGCACGAAGGTGCATATGAGTACGGCATATCATCCTCAGACGGATGGGCAGTCTGAGAGGACGATTCAGACCTTGGAGGACTTGCTGAGGATGTGTGTGTTAGACTACGGTGGTCATTGGGCAGATCATCTGAGCTTGGTAGTGTTTGCGTACAACAACAGTTATCAACCGAGTATCGGGATGGCTCCGTATGAGGCTCTGTATGGGAGGCCATGTAGGACACCGTTGTGCTGGACTCCGGTGGGGGAGAGGAGCATGTTTGGTGCAGATTTCGTTCAAGAGACGACGGAGAAGATCCGTGTCTTGAAGCTGAACATGAAGGAGGCTCAGGATCGGTAGAAGAGTTATGCCGATAAACGGAGGAGGGAGTTGGAGTTCGTGCTGGGAGATATGGTGTATCTCAAGGCAGCCATGTTGAGGGGTCCTAACAGATCCATTGCAGAGAACAAGTTGAGTCCGAGGTTTATGGGTCCGTTCAGAGTGGTTGAGCGGGTTGGGACGGTAGCTTACAGGTTGGAGTTGCCACAGAGTATGGGGGCTTTTCACGATGTCTTTCATGTTTCGATGCTGCGGAAGTGTCTACATGAGTCTGAGGAGGTGTTGGCTAGGATCCCGGAGGATCTTCAGCCCAACATGACATTTGCGGCGAGACCTGTGAGGATTCTCGAGAGGAGAGTCAAGGTTCTGCGTCGTAAGAGGATACCATTGGTGAGAGTCGTGTGGGACTGCGATGGTGTCGAGGAGGAGACTTGGGAGCCGGAGGAGACTTGGGAGCCGGAGGTGAAGATGAAAGCCAAGTTTCCGAAGTGGTTCGAGAAGCAAGCGGAGGCTTGAGTTCTTTCTTTGCTGGTTTTGGTTTTGTAGTAGCGTGTGGCTACAGTTGTTGTATTTTCGTTTTGTTGTAACGATTGTACATTTTGAGTATTAATAAGATATGTTTTCTTATTATTGTTGGATCGTAAGATGCGAGTTCGTGTGTTGTAACCTAGTGGGGGTTACGGTAAACTAGTGGGGTTACAGCGATAGTTAACATTTTCAGTGGGGAAATGTCATGGAGAGCCATGGGGGTGTGTTGGTTGGTAGATGTCTATGATGGCACGCTGCAGAGTATTGCTCTCTAGGAACGGTGGGTTCCTGTAGATATGAGGGATAGTGGTTTCCCTGCATGCTTTCCAGGGGATAGTGGGCCTCTCTAGGGACGGTGGGTTCCTGTATACTTGAGGGATAGTGGATCTCTCCAGGGGATAGTGGATTCCCTGCACGCACTCGAGGGGTAGTGGGCCTCTGGGGACGGTGGGTCTCCTACATGTACTTTGAGGGATAGTGGGTCTCTCCAGAGAATAGTGGGTTCTCTGCACACTGTAGCTCAAAGGGTGACGATCCTGCGAGTAGGTGTGGTGTATATGTGTACGAGTCATGAGTATGAGTATGAGCAATAGCGTCTGGGTAGGTTGCAAGTGGGCGACCGAATGGCCATCGGGGATCGAGAAGGATCTCAGGTGGGTTGACCGGTGGGGTCAGGTGTGTGGGTTGGATGGTAGGGTCTGGTCTAGGGTTAGTATGTGTGCTGGAACCTCGATTCGGGCAATTTCGGAGAGAAATGTTGCGTCCTGGTCGTGCATGTTCTTGTCTGATTGTTGCACGATCAGTTAGTCCTTTATGCCGGGTCTACGGTGGGTCGGACATGTTCTTGTCTGATTGTTGTTCGATCGATCGGGCAGACTGGGCCGGGACTACAGCGATACATTGTGGTGTATCACCGGGAAGGTTGGGTCGGGTTTCTGAGCTTAAGTGGTGACCTTAGCACGGATCTGAGTGGTTATTGGCTTGTGATTCGAGGACGAATCCTTGTCAGTGGGGGAGAATTGTAACGCCCGTGATCCAAAAATAGGATTTTTGGTGGGGTGTCGATCGACGGAACAGGTGGTGTCGATCGACACGGGTGTTTGTTCGCGTGTTGGTATCGACCAGAGAGGTCTGTGTCGATCGACACAGTGTGAGTGTCGATCGACACGGTTTCGAAGTGAGAATTGGGAGTTGGTTTTGGTTCGGTTTGGTCGCGGTTTGGTTTTAGGGGTTTAGGGCTTCGTATATAAGGGAAGGAACACGTTGTCCTTAGGCTTTTTAGCCACTTTTCCGTCAGAGAGAGTTGAGAGAGAGAGCTAGGGTTTTCCTTGAGGGCTTTTGAGGGTGTTTCTGGCGAGTTCTGGAGTGGGCGAACGGTGGTAAAGATCAAGTCGCTTTTGATCGAGACTTTGGGGGTAAGTTCTCTGATCTTTGCTCTTGATTTGAGAAGAAACCGCTTGTCTTTTGGTCGAGTAGTCGCTGAGTTATGGCCTTTGGAACTTGGGTAGTTCGTGCAGTTTTCTGCAGTTTTTGTCCAGAGTAGCAGTTTTCGGGGACGATTTCCCGACGATCGGCTTGGAGTTAGGAGTCTCACGATACATCGTTGGAAAGATCTCGGTGTCTAGTTTCCAGATCAGGTTTCGGATTTCGTTTTGGTGAAGTGAGTCGTGAGATATTCTCCTTTGTTCGCGTCGGATTCCCTTGTTCAAACCGTTGTCAAGGTGAGTGCGTGACCATAGATTTATCAGGTGTAGGTTGAATAGGAGGCGATTGATTGCTGTTATTTTGTATGTATGTGGTGTGCTATGGGTTGATATGTTGCAGGTGATCGGTTGGGGTCGATTGGATCGGAGCCATGAGAGGATAGGCTCGATCCTTCGATCAGCAGGTGCCGTGTCGATCGACCCACTTGGGTTGTGTCGATCAACGCAGCAGACAGTCGTGTGTCGATCGACGCCTAGAGGCTGTGTCGATCGACACAGAGGCTGCTGGCCTGTTTGTTGTTCTGTTTGCTTGTTTTTGTGTGTGCCGCTTGTCTCACCCTGGTATTGTATTCTTTTTATGCCTGATCATATAATCTGTTGATGGGATGATCGTCTCGCTGAGTATTTGTGATAATACTCACGCAACTCTTTTTGCCATGGGTTGCAGGTAAAGAGAAAGTGTGATCGTGGGATCGGGCAAGGAAGAGGAGATGATCTAGTGTCTCGATTGAGTGAAGTAGGTTGTTAGCACTGCTAGGATGTTAGTGATTCTGGTGTTGAGAGTGAACTGGTTTAGATATTAAATTGTGTCATGGATTTGATGTTGGTTTTTGATTATTGTTGTGGATGGAATTATTGAATGGTTTACTGGGTTATTTGTCTTGTTTTCCGCTGTTTGATTAATTGGTTGATTGGGTTATTGAGAGTTAGCATTTATGGGAATGTTAATTCAAATCCAATGTTTAAAAAAAAAAAAAAAAAAAAAAACTGGTCGGGTTGTTTCACCCAATCTCCAGATTATAATCTGCTACCAACTCAATCCAACGCCTCTGTCTCTAGTTCAGCTTTGGCTGAGTGAAGAAATACTTCAGACTTTTATGGTCTGTGAACACCTGCATCTTTCCGCCATAAAGATAAGATCGCCAAATCTTTAAAGCGAAAATCACAGCAGCCAACTCCAAATCATGGGTAGGGTAGTTGCACTCATGCTTCCTCAACTGCTTCGAAGCATACGCAATTACCCTCCCCTGCTGCATCAGGACACAACTCAAAGCAACACCAGATGCATCCGTATACACCACGTAAGGCTCGCCCGGATCTGACAACGCCAAGACTGGTGTACTAGCCAGCATCTCCTTCAGCTTCCCGAAACTCTCCTCGCAAGCTGAAGACCACACAAAAGAGACATCCTTCCCCGTCAACTTCGTCATCGCCTGCGCCATACTCGCAAAACCCTTGACGAATCTCCGATAATATCCTGCCAACCCGAGAAAGCTCCTGATCTCCGTGGCATTCCACGGTCAAGGCCACCCTCTGATAGCCTCGATCTTAACCAGATCCACAGAAACTCCCTCTGCAGACATTACATGGCCAAGAAAACCCATCTCCCGCTGCCAAAAACTGTACTTGCTCAGCTTAGCATACAGCTTCTGCTCCCGCAACTTCTCCAATACTAGCCTCAGATGAACCTCGTGCTCCGCAGGACTCGTCGAATAAACCAAGATATCATCGATAAAAATGATCACAAACTCATCTAAGTACTCCTGGAACACCCCGTTCATCAACCTCATGAACGTTGCTGGCACATTCGTCAACCCAAAATGCACCACCACAAACTCATAATGCCCATACCTCGTCTTGAAAGCCATCTTCCTAACATCGGCCTCATCGATAGGAATCTGATGGTAACCCGAAGCTAAAACTATCTTGGAGAACCAAGTAGCCCCTCGTAACTGATCCAACAACTCATCAATCTGCGGCAGAGGATACCAGTTCTTCATAGTGACTCGGTTAAGTCCCCGGTAATCGATGCACAACCAAAAACTCCCATCCTTCTTCTTCATAAACAACACCGGTGCTCCCCACGGTGTACTACTCGGCCGAATGAAACCCTTACCCAACAGATCATCCAACTGCTTCTTCAACTCTGCCATCTCTGCTGGAGCTATACGGTAAGGTGCGTTAGATATCGGGCTCGTCCTAGGCTCCAACTCAATCGTAAAAGGATCAGACCAAGACGGCGGTAATCCCTGCAACGACTGAAAAACATCCTAGAAGTCCCGAATAACCCGAATATCACCCACTGCCACCTCTCCGACAGACTCTGACATGATAATCGTCGCCAAATACGCCTCGCAGCCCTTCTTAAGACTCTCGTAAGTCGGTCTCACACCCTGATAAACTAACCTTCCTGCCTCTCGCTCAAACACGACTCGTCCTCGATGACAATCCAAATGGACTCTGTAACGATCCAGCCAGTCCATCATGAGAATGACATCGTATAATTCCACCAGACTGATGATCAGATCTGCTGGCATCAACTCTTCTGCCACCAGAACATCCACACCCCGAGCCCGCCAAAAGTAGCCAAAGACTTCCCTCCAGCCACTCTAACTACTCCCGGCTGCTCTCCGAAACTACTCCGGATCCCGCTGTTCTCTGCATACTTTGGAGTAATGAAACAATTCGTCGCTCAAGAATCAAACAACACGTGAGACTCACACCCGCCTACTACTAAGGTCCATGCACAAATCCAATGAGCCTAAGAACCCTAACATTACATACTATCCCGAAACTCGTCCTTCCAAGGATAGCTAACCAACCTGTGATCCATGCTCCTATACCCGAAGCATCCCAGACCACCCTGAACCCTCTGACTCGGTCCCGAAGTGCTCTCCCACTTCTTCTTCTGTCCTTGCAAGCTTACCGCCCTTGCTCGAACCTACCTGCTGCGACCTTCTCTGCTGAACAGGCGGATTAACCACCACCACCTGCTCCCTTAGATCCTCCTCAATCGCCGCAGCAATCTCAACTACCTCCGTCCTCGTGGCGAACAAACTTGATCCACAGCGAGTCCCCCCAACGGCTCAAAATCCTCTCAAGAACCTCTTCACTTGGGCCTGTTCGCCGTACATGCCTCTATCTGCATGAACCAGAAGTCGACTGAAATCTGCATCGAATTCCCTCACCGACTGGTCACCCTGAGACAACTCTAAAACCATAACTCAAGCCGATCCACCTCCTCTTGCGGAAATACCTGGCATTAAACTCAGCCATAATCCTTCCAGGCCATCTCTGCCTGCACCCTCCTGGCCACAACACCTCTCCATCAGAGATGTGTATCACCCTCTAGGTAATGAATCTCCAGATCCATTCATCGGCCTCCTCAAGCTTAGCACCTCCCGAGAATAATCTCGTGCCAATTCTCTGCATCTGCTCCATCATCCCAAGACAGGATGGAAGCTCCTCCGCAGCTGCCACTTCTGGCTGCACCCCAGCCATACCCGGCTGTCCACCAGCCACACCCAGCTGCACGCCAGCTACACCCGGCTACACACCAGCCATACTCGGCTGCACACCAGCCCACTCGGCTGTACACCCGGAGCCTAACCCCGAGCCAGTACCCCACATGGTAAGCGCTCCAGAATCAACTGTAGCAAACTCGCCAGACTATCAGCTCGATCCTAGGCAACACCTGCGGCAGCATCCCCACCTGGGTCCGTCGCACCGCAGGTACACTGGGACCTTCACTAGTCCCACCAACCCTCACACCGCTACCCGTAGTAGCCACACCCACAGATCTCTCTTGATACGTCTGCGAATCAGCCACCTACTCCTGTGTGGTCTTTTGGATCACACTCGCGGCAGCATACTCACTCATAAGTCCCCGCCCGCGCTCACGCCCTCCACAACCACCTCGGCCTTCCCGGCCTATACATCTAGCAACTCTAATACCTCTATCCATTTCTCTTCACTACTAGAAGCAGAAACTAAGAATACTAGAAAGAAAAAAAGTCAAATGACACATACCGTGGAATCTCATTGAAGGCTTGGAGAAGATGATCTAGGACTCCAAACCCACATAACAATCAATTGACTAACTCACATAATCAATCAATTCAGCACATGCAATTGACTACACAACTTAATCAATTACGTTCTCCCCGCCCTAGAACCATAAGGGCTCTGATACCAAACTGAAATAATCCGACCCTTTTTTTTTATTAACATTAGATTCGAATTAGCATTCCCATAAATGCTAACTCTCAATAACCCCATCAACCAGTCAATCAAACAGCGGAAAACAAGACAATTAACCAAGTAACCCATTCAATAACTCAATCCATAAACAATAATCAATAACCAATATCAAATCCAGAACACAACTCAATATATAAACCAGTTCAATCACAATTCCAGAATCACTAACACCCTAGCAATTCTAATAACATAAGACACGCAATCGAGACACTAGATCATCTCCTCTTTCCGGCCACGATTCCACGATCACATTTTCTCTTTGCCTGCATCACATGGTTATAAGAGATGCGTGCGTATTATCATAAATACCCAGTGAGACAGTGATCGCATCTACTTGGGTATACACACATGCATAAGCAAAAGAAATAATACTAGAATGAGCAAACAACACGCAAGACACAACGATCAATATGTCAAACTGACGGTAATAAAAAATACGTATCGATCGACAAAACCTCTTTGTGTCGATACAGGATGCGTCGATCGACACAACCTCCTTGTATCGATCGACACACAATCTAGAAACGCAGAAAAATCCAGAATAGAACCTATCCTCTCATGGTCGATTCTGGACGCGTTTCCGTCGATCTGTGCACAAAATCCACCAATACAACACGCAATCCAACCACATACAACAATCAATCGCATCCTATCAATTTATTTACCCAGATAAGCCATGGTTACGCCCTCACCTTGGTTTCGGTAAAGAAAAATGAAGAAAACGATGAAGAACGCGAAGAACACATAATCTCCACTCCGAATCCTCTCCCAAATCGCGATCTACCCTCCTAGAAACAATCTCAAGAGACTCACAATCACACTAACAAACTATTAGGATTAATAACTTGAAAAAATCAACAATGATTCTTCCTTTTCTTACAAATCCTCTCTCAAACTCTCTGGAAACTTTCTGGAACGTTCTGGAAACTGAAAAGTTGACCAGAAACGTGGCTATCCCCTTTTATACCGAAGCCCTAGAGCTTCCCTAAACTGGCCTGCCAAGCCGAGCAATTGGAACCAAACCCGTCGGTCCAATTTAAGCCTGTGTCGATCGACACACACCCTTTGTGTCGATCGACGCAACGCCCAGAACAAGACTTCTCACAAGTCAAAAACACGCGTGTCGATCGACACAAACACACCTTGTGTCGATCGACGCACCAACCAAAAATCCACTTTTTGGTTCACGGGCGTTACAACATGTATCTAATATTGATCACATGAAAAATGTGTTAAAAATTATTTAAAACGGAAAGTAATTGTCAAATTACTAATCAAATAATAAAAAGTAAAATTTCTAATATTATCAATAATAATTAAAAAACAAAGTTTAATATAAACTATAGACATGATATATGAAACATGATATATGAAACAACCCAACCCGTTTTTTTCATTTTTTATATTAACATTGGATTCGAATTAACATTTCCATCAACGCTAATTCTCAATAATCCAATCAATTCAATCACATTAAGACATCGAAACAAAAGCAGTTAAAACAATAAACCAATCATTTCAATATCCAATAACCAAGATCAGTAGTTCAGACAAGTGCAACAATATCCAATCAATTCCACACTAAACCATTCCGATCTAACGACAATCCAACAACCTGCCATTCTAACACAATAGCTAGCAAATAATCGAGCCGCTAGATCATCCTCTCTTCCCGGCCACAATTCCACGATCACATTTTCTCTTTACCTGCATCACACGATTAAACGAGATGCATGAGTATTATGACAAATACTCAGTGAGACGATCATCCCATCTACTTGGTTATACACACATGCATAAGCAAAAGATACAATACTAGGATGAGCACAACAATACATGCACGAACAAGCAACATGAATCAGTCCAGAAGACTTGTGTCACTACAACTGCATCGATTGACACACCACCCTGGTGTCGATCGACACGACGCACTTGTGTCGATCGACGCAAAGCAATTGTGTCGATCGACACATCACTGCAGATCGTGAGGATCGAGCCTATCCTCTCATGGCTTGAATCCAAAGCGATTCATCGATCAACAAAACACACATAATCCAATCCCAACAACAACAAACAATCATATTCCATCAATTCCTTTTACCCAGATAAACCATGGTCACACACTCACCTTTGGAAAAACATTTATAACACGCATTTCAAACCGAACTCGGTGGCTCTGGAAAGCTAAGACTCGGGGCTTTCCAATGATACCTAGATCGTCTTCTGGGTCCTTACAGAACGACGGGAAAACAGTCTGCAAGTTCATTGTTCGGAAATCGGAAACCGGATCAAAAACCTGTTCTGAAAACTAGACAAAGAGAGCTTTCCACAGATAGGCGGATCGTCTCCTAAGTCCTTCTAGTTCGACGAGAATCCTCCCTTGAAATGGACTGATCGCAGACCCAAAACCTAAAAGTTTCGCTCCAATCCGATCCGATCTTCCCAGCCGTTCGTCTTCCCTTTTAAAATCGGACAGAACTGTTTTCAAAGCAACAATCTCTTCTTCTCTCTCACAACCAACGAAATTCTCTCATTTTCCTCTCCAAAATCGGCTGCAAAAACGTCTCTATGCGTTTTTATGTCATGCCCTAGGGTTCCCTAAACCGGACGCCAAACCAAGCGATCAAGAAATGAACTTATCGGTTCGATTTCAACTTGCGTTGATCGACGCAACACCCATAACCCGACTCCTCGCGAGTCTAACCACATGTGTCGATCGACACACACAGACACACTGTGTCGATCGACGCACCAACCAAAAATACACATTTTGGTTCACGGGCGTTACAATTCTCCCCCACTAACCCGGATTCGACCTCGAATCACATAACACCGTCCCTACTAAGACTAACACTCCCATCTGAAACCCGACCAGCTTTACCCGAAAACACACCAGAATGCAACGTGTTCTGGTCCACACCAAGCCTGCCCGATTGATCGCATAACAATCAAACAAGAACATGCCCGACCAACCGTAGACCCAAAGTTGAACTAATTGATCGTGTAACAATCAAACAAGAATATGGACGACCAAGATACTACATAAGTTACCAGGGTCATCTGAACCGAAGTTCCCAAGTGCAAGTAAAATCCCTAGACTAGACACCAATCACATCAACACTCCTGACCCTACCCGGCCAGCACCACCTGAGATCCTTTTCGATCCCCGAAGCTCATCCAGTCTCATACTCATAATCACATCACAGACGCTATGCTCATACCCATATACATATACACCCCTAACACTCCCAAGGTCGTCACCCTGGAGATCACGGTGTATAACATACCCCTCCCACCTTCAGGACCGCCATCCATCAAGTTATCAGTCTGCTCCATGCCCCTCTCACTCTCGGAACACACAGTCCGTCAAGCTATCGGTATGCAGGAGACCTCACTTGTCCCCTGGGGAGAACCTCACCTGTTCCCTCGAGATATATGCAGGAAACATCACTTGTTCCCTGGAGAGAACCTCACATGTCCCCTCAACTATACCTAAGAAACCTCACTTGTTCTCTGGTGCACCTTCTGTAACGTGCCTCATAAGTACCTGTCGACCAGAATAACTTCTCGTGGTTCTCATGACATCCCCTCACCTGGAATGTCATCACATCCATGACCAATCACTAGGTCATCCGAAACAACCCATCCACCAAGGATGTTTCCATAGAGTCCCTGGAAAAGAAAGTTCTAACTCACATAAAACCTCTTTTCCAAACTCTCCGTAGAAAATAGACAGATCATAACTCACATAAGACCTCTATTTCCCAACACCATCTAGAGAACAGACAAGTCCTAACTCCCATAGAACCTCCATTCCTAGATACACCTAGAACATGGACAAGCTCTAACTTACATAGAACTTCTATTTCTAACCCTCACATACACGCATGACCCACCAGTCATACAATATAAGAACTCACATCTTATAAACACATTTAATAAGAAATCTCCATCTTATTAAATCATCAAAATGTATAATCGTTACACATTAAACGAAAACTACATCAAACATAGCCACAGGCTGTCACAAACTGAAAACCAGAAAAGAAAGACAACTCAAGCAACCGCTTGATTCTCGAACCACTTCGAGAACTTTGCCTTCATCTTCGCTTCCGGTACCCAAGTCTCCTCCTCGACACCGTCGCAGTCCCACACGACTCTCACCAACGGTATCCTCTTCCGGCGCAGGACCTTGACTCTCCTCTCGAGAATCCTTACAGGTCTCGCCTCCAACGTCATGTTGGGCTAAAGAACCTCCGGGATCCTAGCCAACACCTCCTCAGACTCATGCAGACACTTCTGCAGCATCGAAACATGGAAAACTTTATGAAAAGCCTTCATACTCTGAGGTAACTCCAACCGATAAGCTACAGGTCCAACCCGTTCCACAATCTTGAACGGACCCATAAATCTCGGACTTAGTTTATTCTCTAAAATGGATATGTTAGGACCCCTCAACATTGCTACCTTGAGATACACCAGATCTCCCAGCTCAAACTCCAGCTCCTTCCTCCTCTTATCAGCATAATTCTTCTGCTGAAACTGAGCCTCCTTCATGTTCAACCTCAAGACACAGATCTTCTCCGTCGTCTCCTGAACAAAATCTGCACCAAATATGCTCCTCTCCCCCACTTGAGTCTAGCATAATGGTGTACGACACGACCTTCCATACAGAGCCTCGTATGGAGCCAACCCAATACTCGCCTGGTAACTATTGTTATATGCAAACTCAACCAGGTTCAGATGATCCGCTCAATGACCACCATAATCCAGCACACACATCCTCAGCAAATCCTCTAGTGTCTGAGTCGTCCTCTCAGACTGCCTATCCGTCTGAGGATGATACGCCGTACTCATATGCACCTTAGTGCCCACCTCAGCCTGAAATGCCCTATAGAACTCTGAAGGAAATCCCGGATCATTGTCTGACACAATACTCGCTCACACCCCGTGCAGCCTCACAATCTCGCACACATACTTCTTGGCCAACACTACCGCTCCATCGGTCTTCTTGATGGCAAGAAAATATGCTGACTTAGTCTGACGATCCACATGGCAAGAAAATGTGCTGACTTAGTCTGACGATCCACAATCACCCAAATAGCATCATAGGTCCGCGACACCGGTAACTCTGTCACAAAGTCCACGGTAATCATGTTCCACTTCCACTCCGGAATAGGAAAACTCTGCAACGAACCACTCGGAACCTGATGCTCAGCCTTTCACTAGCTGACACACATTGCACGCTGCAACTCAAATAACGACATCCTTCTTCATCCCGGCCAAGTGATAATATCGTTTTAGATCCCAGTACATCTTAGTCACCCCCGGATGAATCGACAAACCTGCCCGTTCACAAGTATCGTCCCATTCACCGAGACATGATACTCTGAACCCACAACCCGAGAAGCATCGACCAAACCCTGATCCTCCTCCTGAGCTACTCGAATCCTGCTCAACAAATCAGCCTGGTTAGCTGCCTCTAACCCCAACGGCTCCTATGAGATAACACACAACCTCAAGGTGCTAATCTCGCTCACCAACTCCTCCATATCAAGCTCCTGAGCCGAAACAACCCTCTTCCGACTCAACGCATCTGCAACCAGATTAGCCTTACCCGGATAGTACCCAATCTCCAGATCATAATTTGCCACCAACTCCATCCAGTGCCTCTGTCTCTGGTTCAGCTCTAGCTGAGTGAAGAAATACTTCAGACTCTTATAGTCTGAGTAAAACCTGCACCTTCCCGCCATAAAGATAAGATCGCCAAATCTTTAGAGCGAAAATCACCGCACCCAACTCCAAGTCATGGGTAGGGTAGTTGCACTCATGCTTCCTCAACTGTCTCGAAGCATACACAATTACCTTCCCCTTCTGCATCAGGACACAACCCAGACCAACACCAGATGCATCCGTATACACCACGTAAGGCTCGCCCGGATACGGCAACGCCAACACTGGTGTACTAGTCAGCATCTCCTTCAGCTTCCCGAAACTCTTTTCGCAAGCTGAAGACCACACAAAAGGGACATTCTTCCCCGTCAACTTCGTCATCGCCAGTGCCATACTCGCAAAATCCTTGATAATTCTCCGATAATATCCTGCCAACCCGAGAAAGCTCCTGATCTCTGTGGTATTCCTCGGTCTAGGCCACCCTCTGATAGCCTTGATCTTAGCCGGATCCACAGAAACTCCCTCTGCAGACACCACATGGCCATGAAACCTCGTCTCTCGCTGCCAGAAACTGCACTTGCTCACCTTAGCAAACAGCTTCTATTCCCGCAACTTCTCCAAAACTACTCTCAGATGAATCTCGTGCTCTTTAGGACTCTTCGAATACAACAAAATATCATCAATAAAGATGATCACGAACTCATCCAAATACTCATGGAATACCTCGTTCATCAACTGCAACCTCTCGAACAGACTCTGGCATCACTATCGTCGCTAAATACGCGTCGTAGCCCTTCTCAATCAGCTGCTCAGCTTGAATCGTCGAAATCACGACTCCCGGAAGTCGGGTCTCACTCCCTGATACACTAATCTCCCTGTCTCTCGCTCACACACAACTCGCCCCCGATGACAATTCAGATGCACCTTGTACCGATCCAGCCAATCCATCCCAAGAATGACATCATACAGCTCTACCAGACTGATAATCAAATCTGCTGGCATTAACTCTTCCGCCACCAGAATATCCACACCTCCAGCCCGCCCGAAAGTAGCCAAAGACTTCTCTCCAGTAACCTTAGCTACTCTCGACTGCTAACCGGAATCGCTCCAGATTCCGCTGTTCTCCGCACACTCCGGAATAATAAAGCAATTCGTCGCTCTAGAATCAACTAAAACATGGGACTCACAACCGCCCACCAATAAGGTCCCTGCACAAATCTCATGTGGTTAAGAACCCTAATGTTCTATCACATAACACATCCGAGTATCCCGAGCATCTTTTTTCCTAGGACAGTTCGCCAATATGTGATCCATCCTTCCACACCCGAAGCATCTCCGACCACTCTAACTTGACCCTGAAGTGCTCTCCCACTTCCTCTTCTGTCCTTGCGCAGGCTTGCCGCCCTTGCTCGGACCCTCCTGCTGCTGTTACCTCCTCTGCTGAAGAAGTGGACTATCCACCACAGCCTGCTCCCTCAGGTCCTCTTCGATCGCTGCAACAGTCTCGACCAAGTTCGCCATGAATGGCGAACTTGCTCGCTCTACCGCGAGTCATCAAAACATCTCGAAGTTCTCTTAAGAACCTCTTCACTTGGGCCAACTCGCCCTCCATGTCTCTACCAGCATGCACCAGAAGTCTGTTAAACCCAACATAGAACTCCCGAACCGACCGGGCACCTTGAATCAATTCCCAAAAACCTCGACTCCAACCGATCCATCGCCCCTTGCAGAAATACCTGGCATTAAACTCAGCCAAGAATCCTCCCAGGTCATCTCTGCCTGCACCCTCTTGGCCACAACACCTCTCCAGCAGAGATGCGCCTCACCATCCAGATAATGCACTGCCAGGTCTACTTGGTATAGAGAGGAACTACTCATCCCTTCGAGTGAACTACTCATCTCTCAGTTAAGTACTAGGTAACTACTCATACCTAAGTACAATTCAATACCATCCACTACGGTCTCAACCACCACTATAGATCAACTCACATGATCTCTAAGGTCTGCATCTAGTCCTATGCACATAGTCACATCTCAGACATTGATTACTCTCAACTCATAACTCATAACCACACCACTCCCACTCTCAGGATCACATCCTTTGAGCTATCAGTGCACCATACCACCACACTCTCAGGACACACTGTCCGTCGAGCTAGCAGTATACAGGAGAAATCCTCATCCCCTCTAGAGAAATACTCATCTCGTAGTATTTTAAGGGAAATCCTCATCCCCAGTAACACCCACAGGGAAATCCTCATCCCATCGAGAAAAATACTCAGTATTACTAAGGGAAATCCTCATCCCTCAGTAACACTCAGGGAAATCCTCATCCCTCCTGGAGAAATTTTCATCTCCAAATGAGTTATTCGGGAAAATTCTCATTCCCTAGAGAAATCAATTCTTAACGCCTATAGCATCTCTGACTAGAACTACCTCACTTGGTCTCCAAATTATAAGGAATACACATCTTCTGCATGTGCTCCATCCTCCCAAGATAAGATGGAAGCTCATCCGCAACCGTAACCCTCGGCTGCACCCCAACCTCTCCTGGCTGCACACCAGCCACACCCGGCTGCACCCCCGGAGCCTAACCCCGAACCGGTACCCCATCTGGTAACCGCTCCAGAATCATCTGTAGTAGACTCGCCAGACTATCAGCTCGATCCTGGGCAACACCTGCGGCAGCACCCCACCTCGGCCCGCCGCACCGCTAGCTACACCGGGACCCTCACTAGTCCCACCAGTCCTCACACTGGTACCCGCAGTGGCAACACCCACGGGCCACACTCGCGGTAGCAGACACACTCCCAAGTCCCCGTCCGCGCTCACGCCCTTCACGACCACCTCGGCCTCCTCGGCCTATACCTCTAGCAACTCTAGTACCTCTACCATTTCTCTTCACTACTAGAAGCAGAAACTAAGAATACTAGAAAACAAGAAAGGTCAAACAACACATACCGTGAATCTCATTGAAGGCTCGGAGAAGAGGATCTAGGACTTCAAACCCATACAACAATCAATCGACTAACTCACATAATCAATTAATTCAACACGCAATTGACTACTCCACTTAATCAACTACGTTCTCCCGCCCTAGAACCATAAGGGCTCTGATACCAAACTGAAACAATCCAACCCGTTTTTTTTTATTTATTTATTAACATTGGATTCGAATAAGCATTTCCATAAATACTAACTTTCAACAATCCAATCAATTTGATATATCATGGTTTTTACTCGTTTTCAACCATGATATAAGTCGTTTTTGTAGAGTCTTTTTGGTGTTTTTAGTGTCTTTATAGGTATTTGGTCGTTTGGAGCTTAATGGGAGATTTTGGAACATTTTGGAGTAAGATCAAGTTGGAATTGGCGACAGAAGCTTCTCTGTCGATCGACATTGACTAAACCTGTCGATCGACACGCGAGTTGACGAAGCAGAAGATTTTACCAGAGAACGTCCTGTCGATCGACACACATTACTACTGTCGATCGACACGAGATTTAATGAAGATTTCCACACGAGTTTTCCAAGGCCCATGATGACTTTTTACCTTTGTATATATAGTTTAACTTAAGTTTTTAGTTCATTATCTAATTTTTCATTGAGACTTGAGAGATATTGCTAGGGAGAGCTTTTACAGAGATTTACAGAGTTTTCATACTGCAAGCTTCAAAACCCTTTGTATCTCTAACTTTATCTCTTTATGCAATTTACTATATTCATGATGTTTGTTTTATTCAACATGAGTGAGTAGTTTGCTTGTTAGGTTGTGGGGAATTCTAGGGTTTGATGAGAAATTGATAGGATTGTAATTCTGCTAGGGTTTATCTTTAGGATTCTTCATCTAGATTGTTTCTAATGCTAGATCTAGCTTGATCACCTAGTATCTAGATCTTAGGTTGCTTTAATAGACACGGAAGTGTTATTAACAACTGGACATAGTCTTAGATGAGCAAAATCACCTATTCGCAAAGGAATTTGGCTTAGGAATTTTGTGAACAATTGAACTTGAACTTAATGCTTGTTTAGATTCAATAAATTTGCAAAGGAATTTGGAATTTAGGGATCTAGGTATAGATAGTCTCTGCAACGGAAGTTGATTGGCTTTACCTTAGTGTTTGAGTTCTAGAACGGCACTTATTAAACCCTGCAGTAGTTATATCCTCAGTTTTGAATCATACCTGAAGAATTACATACCGCCTAGCTTTTGTCTCCTTGAATTACTAGAAACCAAAATCGCTATCTCTTGCTTGTTTTATTAATTGTTTTTTTCCATTACATATTTCTTGCTTAGCAAAATCTGAATACTTGAATTGATTGTGTAAATTGATTCCCTGTGGATTCGATCCCTAAGTACTACGAGGATCTCTTAATTTGAGAGAGTAGCTCAGGGTTAAATTTGAGCATATCAAATTTTGGCGTCGTTGCCGGGGACTCAAATTTACCATTCGATTTAAGTTACTAGGGCTTTGTCTAAGTTTTTATTTTTTTATTTTTATTTATTTACTTACTTCTATTTTCTTTTGTTTTTGCTGTTTCAGGTGCATGCTTAGTCGCAAAACCAGAAGCAACAAGAATCAAGAGTTAGTAGATTTGATTTCTGAGTTAGGAGCTTTAGAGCGAGCTAACCGAGCAGCAACGAAAGCAGCCAGAATGGTCAACAACAGAGTGATTTTGATCCAAGGTGTGGATGGGACCATCACAGACCGCCAGGGTAACAAGTACAACGCTAATGGTCAGCGTCTAGATGAGAATGGAGCTGTGATTGCAGAGGAGATTGAGCAGCAGAGCCAGTTGGTACAGCAGCACGAGCCAGCTGGGCATGTGCGTACTTTGGGAGAGCACTACAGACCAGAGCAGTTTTATGCCAACAGGGCAGCTATCAGGCCTCCCGCATTCCCTAGGAATGACTTCGAGCTGAAGCCAGCTTACTTCTCCTTGGTGGCTCAGCACCCCTTCCATGGTCTTCCTTCAGAGCATCCAATGGACCACATTGAGATGTTCGAGGACTTAGCTTCTAGCATTAAGGCCAATGGAGTTCCAGAGGACTACCTCTTCTGTAAGCTTTTTCCCTATTCTCTGAGTGGAGACGCAGCTTACTGGCTGAAGCAGCTAGCACCGGGGTCTCTTACTACTTGGGCGGAGATCAAGAATGCTTTCCTCATCAACTTCTTTGATGAGGCGAGGTCCGAGGATCTTAGGATGAAGATATCCACATTCAAGCAGGGACCAATAGAGGCATTCAAAGCTGCTTGGACCAGATTCAAGTCCTATCAGAGGGACTGTCCCCACCATGGATATAGTGACGTGCAGCTACTAGGCATCTTCTTCAGAGGGATTTGACTGGAGGCACCAGAGTGCACTGGATTCTGCTAGTAAAGGGAATTTCAACACCAATGTTCCACGTGATGCGCTGGCACTCATTGAGAACATGGCCTCCAGCAGTAGCACCAAGAACATAGACTTCGAGAGGAAGCAACTTGGTAAGAGCATGGATGCAGGACAGATGGCTAAGATGGAAGCCAAGCTAGACACGGTGCACAACTTGCTAGTGGGTAAGAAGACAGTGCAGTTTGCTCAGGAGGTAGAGACCGTCATTCCAGATGAAGAGGAAGATGAAGAGGACTGCAACTACATCAGTGGTACTGGTTTTCAGGGACAGAGATTTGGTAATCAGCAGGGTAACAGGAGTTTTAGTGGTAACAACCAGAGGTCTTCATTCACGGGGAATTTAGGTTCACCCAGCTACTCTAAACCACAATTCCAGAAAACTGACTATCAGAAACCTTTTCAGAATAGTTTCTCTAGGAACTATGGTTCTTCTTCTTACCAGACTCCTCCTCCTAAGTCGGCAGATAATAAGATGGAGTCCATGTTAGAGCAGCTTTTGGAAGGCCAGCAGAAGATGACGGTGAGCTTCAATGGCAAGATTGATGCTTTGTACACCGACTTGAATGGAAAGATCGAGGCTATCAATCTACATGTGAAGAAGCTGGACACACAGGTTGCTCAGACAGCTGAGAACTCTAGGAGGCAGGAGGGGTTTCTTCCATCTAAAACGGATGCTAACCCAAGACACTCAGTTGCGGCCATCACCATAAGGAGTGGAAAGGTCCTCCAAGGGCCTGTGATGAAGAAGGGACTTGGTGCAGAGCAGTTGGATGAGTCAGGAGAATTTGATGAGAATGAAAATTTTCCCGAGACCCCTCTGTCGATCGATGGACATCCTTGTCGATCGACAGACCCCTCACGGATCGATTCCGGATTTCCAGATACGCAAGTGCCGATCGACAGACTTGATAGTGTCGATCGACACGGGCCCCAGAACCGTACAACTTTTTTTAAACCATCAGATATCGAGTTTGAGAGGGTATACAAGCCTAAACCACCTTTTCCTAGGAGTCAGAAGAGGTCTAAGCAGGAGCTTGAAGATGCTAGGTGCAGGGCTATCATAGACAAATTGGTTCTAGAGCTTCCCTTCGTTGATGCCATTAAGATTAGTCCTGTGATCCGACGGTATGTGAAGAAGATGGTCACCAAGGGTTTGAGTATAGAGGAAGGAGTGGCTATGATCTCTGAGCAGGTTAGTGCGGTAATTCAGAACCGGATTCCAGAGAAACTCACAGATCCAGGAAGCTTTGTGTTGGATTGTTTGATCTTCAAGGATAGGTTTCCGAGGTCTCTCTGTGACTTAGGTTCTGGTGTCAACCTAATGCCACTCTCCGTTGCTGTCAGTCTTGGGATGACGGATTTCCAGCCCACTAGGATCTCTCTTATCCTAGCGGATAGGTCAGTAAGGATTCCGGAAGGAATATTGGAGGATGTGTCAATCAAGGTTGGTGATTTCATGATTCCTACTGACTTCGTGGTCCTGTAGTACAACGAGGAACCCAAGGATCCTCTTATTTTGGGCAGACCTTTCTTGTCCACAGCTGGTGCATTGATAGATGTTCAGGGAGGCTGTATTACCTTGCGGGTGGGTGGTTTCGAGATGAGGTTTGAAATGGATAAGCTGGTGAAGAGACCCACCATCGATGGACAGACCTTCTACGTTGATACACTCACAGATCTTGCGCAGGAAGTCTTCAACGATATGTACCCCATTGATCCCTTGGAAAGGACTTTGGTGAACTCTGTACTACAGGAAGGTCAGCTTGATGAGGATGCGAGGGGATATGCTAGGATGATGGATGCTAACAAGGAATGGAGGAAGATGGTTGCTAGTGCGAATTTGGGTGAACCTTCTGTGAAAGCTCCACAAGTAGGCGATTGGAGTGAACAGAAAGCTCCAAAGCTTGAGCTTAAACCACTTCCAGCAGGGCTAAGGTACGCTTTTCTTGGTCCTAATTCCACTTATCCTGTCATTGTTAACTCTTCGTTGAACAATGTAGAGCTCACCTTACTACTGAGCAAGCTGCGGAAGTTTCGCCCAGCTCTTGGCTATTCTCTTGATGATATTGCAGGCATCTCTCCGGATTTGTGCATGCATAGGATACATCTTGAGGATGAGAGCAAGCCATCTATTGAGCACCAGAGGAGGCTTAATCCAAATCTGCAGGAAGTTGTCAAGAAAGAGATCTTGAAACTTCTAGAGGCTGGGATCATCTATCCCATTTCAGATAGTGCGTGGATTAGTCCTGTTCATGTAGTGCCTAAGAAAGGAGGAGTCACAGTGGTAAAGAATGACAAGAACGAGCTGATTCTGATGAGGACTGTGACTGGGCATAGGATGTGCATCGACTACAGGAAGCTAAACGCAGCCACCAGGAAGGACCGTTTCCCCATGCCCTTCATTGACCAGATGTTGGAGAGGCTAGCAAGCCACCCCTACTACTGTTTCCTAGATGGGTATTCTGGGTTCTTCCAAATCCCCATCCATCCAGAGGACCAGGAGAAGACCACATTCACTTGTCCTTATGACACTTTTGCATACCGCAGAATGCCTTTTGGACTTTGCAATGCTCTTGCAACTTTCCAACGTTGTATGATGTCCATCTTCACAGACATGATTGAGGATTACATGGAGGTCTTCATGGATGACTTCTCGGTCTACGGTGATTCATTCAAGGGCTGCCTTGAAAACTTGGAGAAAGTGCTCGCCAGATGTGTGGAGAAGCATTTGGTTCTCAACTGGGAGAAGTGCCACTTCATGGTGAAAGATGGCATTGTACTTGGCCACAGAGTTTCAGCAGATGGTATTAAAGTAGATCGTGCCAAGATCGAAGTGATGACGAGTCTTCAACCGCCAAGTTCAGTCAAAGAAATCCGTAGTTTCCTTGGACATGCTGGTTTCTATAGGAGATTCATCAAAGACTTCTCCAAAATTGCTCGCCCACTCACCACATTGCTCTGTAAGGATGTCAAATTTGATTTTGATACTAACTGTTTATCTGCTTTTGATCAAATTAAGCAGGCTTTGGTGAGTGCTCCAATAGTGCAACCTCCAGACTGGGATTTGCCTTTCGAGGTGATGTGTGATGCCAGTGACTATGCAGTTGGAGCAATGTTGGGTCAGAAGAAGGACAAGAAACGGCATGCTATCTACTATGCTAGTAGAATGCTTGACGAGGCTCAGAAGAACTACGCAACTATTGAGAAGGAGTTTTTGGCTGTGGTTTTTGCTTTCGAAAAGTTTTGGCCTTACTTGATTGGAGCCAAGGTGATAGTGCACACGGATCATTCAGCACTCAAGTACCTTATGCAGAAGAAAGACGCTAAGCCAAGGTTGTTGAGGTGGATTCTTCTTCTCCAAGAGTTTGACATTGAGGTGAAGGACAAGAAAGGGGTGGAGAATGGTGTTGCGGATCATCTCTCGCGCATTCGGATTGATGATAATGTTCCTATTGATGACTACTTTCCAGAGGAGAGTGTGCAATTCATGGAGATTGGGTCTCAAGTGAATGGGAACAAAATTCAGCAAAGCCCGACGCCCGAACAGATCGCGAACAGTTTGCCCGAAGCCTCTGTGTCGATCGACAGATGTGAGTGTCGATCGACAGGCTCTCCTCTGCCCGAGTCTCAGATTTCAGAACATGTCCTGTCGATCGATTTTCATCATCACTGTCGATCGACAGTGTATGCAGAGATTGAGGGTCAAGACTTCAATGCAGTTTCAGAGGGCAATCGGCCTTGGTATGCAGACTTTGCAAACTACCTAGCTACAGAGGACCTTCCTACCGAACTCAAGGGGTATGAGAAGAAGAAGTTCATGAGAGAACTCTGGAGATACTACTGGGATGAGCCTTATCTCTACAGGCATTGCTCAGACGGCCTCTACAGGAGATGTACTGCAGAGAGTGAGGTTCGAGATGTGCTGTATCACTGTCATGGTTCTGATTATGCGGGGCACTTTGCTACATTCAAGACAGTGTCAAAGGTTCTTCAAGCAGGTTTCTGGTGGCCTTCAATGTTTAAAGATGTTAATGCTTTTATTTTGCAGTGTGATGCTTGTCAGAGGAGAGGAAAGATTAGCAGGCGACATGAGATGCCACAACACTTCATCCTTGAGGTTGAAATCTTTGATTGCTGGGGCATCGATTTCATGGGTCCATTCCCATCTTCTTATGGGAATGAGTACATTCTAGTCGCAGTGGACTATGTCTCCAAGTGGGTTGAGGCAATTGCTAGTCCGAAGAACAATGCTGCAGTGGTCGTTAAGCTATTTAAGACCATCATCTTCCCAAGGTTCGGAGTCCCCAGAGTTGTCATCAGTGATGGTGGAACGCACTTCATCAACAAGGTATTCTCTAAACTCTTAGAGAAATATGGTGTTCATCATCGAGTGGCTAGTCCTTATCACCCGCAGACAAGTGGGCAAGTGGAGGTTTCCAACAGACAGATCAAGGAGATCCTTGAGAAGACAGTGAACCCCACAAGGAAAGATTGGTCTACAAAGCTAGATGATGCGCTCTGGGCCTACAGGACTGCTTACAAGACACCTCTGGGTACTACTCCTTTCCATTTGCTTTATGGGAAAGCCTGTCATCTTCCGGTAGAGCTTGAGCATAAGGCAGCATGGGCAGTGAAGCACTTCAATTTTGACATCAAGCCTGCTGCGGAAAGGAGACTGATTCAGCTGAACGAACTGGACGAGATTAGACTTCATGCCTACGAAAACTCCAAGTTGTACAAGGAAAGGACGAAGGCATATCATGATAAGAAGATCATCTCCAGGAACTTCGAACCAAATGACCAGGTATTGCTTTACAACTCTCGTTTACAGCTTTTTCCTGGTAAATTGCGTTCTCGTTGGTCAGGTCCTTTCACAATCAAGGAGGTTAGACCCCATGGAGCTGTAATCCTTCTTACCAAAGAAGGGAGAGAATTCACTGTGAATGGCCAAAGGGTGAAACATTACTGGGCGGAAGCCAAGATTCCAGAGGGACACATTGTGTCCTTGGATGATGCACCTCAAGCCTGAGCTCCGACACAGTCGAGCTAGAGACTGAAAACAAGCGCTAAGTGGGAGGCAACCCACTTGTAAGTCTGTATACTTAGTTTTTAAGTTTGTTTTCACTAATTTTGTTTTAGTTTTGGTTTACTATATTCAAAAAAAAAAAAAAAAAAGGAGCAATCGCGGACAAATGCCCGTGTCGATCGACACGGTGGGTGGTGTCGATCGACACGCCTTGCGGACAAGCCCAAAATCGAGGTAAGTCTTCTGATTTCCAAAAACCGAAAGCCCATTTTTGATTTCCAACCGATTTTTAAGGCCCACAAACATGTTTCCTACTTACAAATCTGATTTTGAGATTCAAACCCACTTCCTCTTCATCTCTTCAACGATTTCAAAGTTTTCTTGAGAGAAATTTTGCCAAACCCTAACTTTCTAAATCTTTCACCAAATCAAACGATTTTTGAGCCTATTTCATTCGGATTTTGCCCCTCTCTCCATTTCTACCATCGTTTTCATCATTCTCCGAAGATGCCTCCTAAGGGCATATTGAAGAAGGGCAAGAGGGCAAGGTTTGACAAAGGATCGCGTTCGCAATCTCCTCCTGAACCAGATTATGTTATTCGAAGCCTTGCTAATCCAAAGTGGCCACGAGAGGAGAACACGCCATTTCGAATTGAGTTTGAGTCTGAGGATAAAACACTGAAGGAGGTTTTGCAGGATGCATTAGTGGATAACAGAGAGATTCTCAACAAGTGGGACGACTTCAACTCTTTGCTCTACAATGAGTGGCTCAAGGTTACTATGGCACCCACTAGATATGCCCATAGACTAACGATGGGTTGTCTGCACATTCGGGATGAGGTGGAGGAATTGTTGCAGAAGGTCGGTTTGGATAAGTTAGCAACCCATGACGACGGATTATACCCCGATCTTGTGAGACAGTTCTTTGCCTCGGTGAAGTTGTACAACAAGGCGGAGACTGAGGAGCAGAAGCTAGATCCGAGCTGTTACATTTTGAGCTTCATGGCACATGGGAAAAGACTTGAGATTTCCGCTCGAGAGATTTGCAGAGTATTCGGGTTCCCGGTGGTTCCGGTTGCAGGTTTACCAGAGGACATTGCTGGAGGGGTACATACTCTTTGGAGCCACATTGGAGCAGGTCCATTTCAAGTGGGGAGCTCCTCACACACCGATATCCGCCATCCTGTCCTTCGTTATCTGGTTAGACTGTTCTGTACGACGATTTTGTGCAAGATGGAGCCGGGCAAGGTGAGGAAGCACGAGCTGGTTTTACTGTCATATGCTCTGCGGGACCTCCTCCCTAATGCGACTTGGAGCACTGGGTTTCACCCCAATATGGCGGTAGTATTCATGGACCATCTTTACTCGCTGAGGCACACTCCCTTTTCGGCCACTCACTTTGGTAAGAGGTTGTTCACCGTGGGGAATATGCTCACTCCGATCTTCCAGCAGTGTAAGGTTCCCTTACCCGGATATTATTTTGATGAGAGTGATGGATTTGTGGATTTGGATCACATGAAGCGCGCGCACTGGACAAAGGGTGAGTATCCAATTCATTGGGTTTTTACCCTCGCAGTGGGAGGGTCTCGGATGGTTACAATTCCGAGTGTAGTTGACTAGATGCCGGTAACTACGGATGCTTCTTTGCTCTCTTTCACTCCACGTGAGGATTTACTCCTGCCGATCGGGGCTACTAGGAAGCTGAAGACACGAGGAGTTGGTACTCCGGGAGCTGGCACTTCTCAGGCTCCACCACAGATACATGCTGCGGCTCTGTCACACCAGCATGGATTCCCACCGTCTCTACAGGATCCAGCGAGTGTTGACCAGAAATTGGACTGGATTGCTCGTGCTCTCAAGGCAGTATGGGATGCGCTTTCATGCCAGTATAGCTGTGTTCGTCCTCGCACTCCATCTCCACCACGTCCAGCACCACCGGCCACATCATCTGAAGACGCCTCTGATTTCCAGTCCGCTGAGGATTAGGCCTAACGCTTCACTTTTTTTTATCCTTTTTATGATTGTGTTGTTTTCATTTTTCTTTGAGTCAGTTTGTTTTTGGATTTCCTAGGATGCTTGAACTTGATTTACTCTATGGATTTCCTCTGTTTTCCTTTTGATCGTTTGTTGAGTAATACAGGCTTAGGACTTGTGCAAATCATGAATCACTTTTAGATCAAATGAAAACGTTCCAAAGTTGCAGTCTAACCCGAGACGTTTCTGTCGATCGACACATCCGCTGTCGATCGACAGGCTCTCCGAAAATTCAAATCCTCAACTTACCAACGGTCTGATTCTGCACAGTCTCTGTCGATCGACGGAGCTTGTTGCTGTCGATCGACGGGATCCGAACAGGGGTAAATTTTATCCTTTTCCATCAAGTTCAATTTCTTTTGATTTCCTTTGCCAACTTCAGGCTTGATAACACTGGGGACAGTGTTGTTTAAGTCTGGGGGAGGTAGTTGCTAACTTAGTTTCTGTTTTGAGAGTCAGTCAAAAATTTTGGTTTTATCGAGTGAAAACTAGTTAGGAACAACTCTTCTTTTGGTTTAGTGGAGTGTCTTTTTCAGCGTGTGACCATTCCTCCAGAATCAGTTTTAAAGTTAGACTAATGGGAAATCCTAGGATTGACCAGTTGACTGGAGACGTCTGCTACTTCCGGTATAATCCGCCAAGTCAGAGCTACTGCATGGTTCTCCTTGGAATTGATGTCTAGGGGCTTGACTCCTCATTCGTACCTGACAAGTGCAATATCCTGTTGAAAGTAATGGTACTCCTCTCCCTCTAATTCACCTAAAAAAAAAAAAAAAAAATCATCAATTGTGGTAAGATTGGGGTGAAATGATAGCTCCTGAGTATAAGATGAGGAATAAAATCCGGTGAGTCTGTACTCAAGAGGTGATCACCCAACTCAAAAGCAGCAGTCTGAGTCCCGTAGAACGGATAAGGAAGACGAGCACTCTCATGAAACTGTCTCCTCACAAGGAACAACGGTAGTGAGTCGCGACCCTGTCTCCTGGGAAGGAATAGTAATAGCAATATGCACTGTTTGAGTTTCAACAATCATAAAAAAAAGGGAATAGAGAAACAAATAAGTCTGGGGGAGAGGAAGAATACCAAGTGTAGTATAGGTTGATTTGTCACGGTATAGTATGGGGATGAGTCTAGAAGGTTCTTGGCATTTAGAACATTGAGACCAAGCGATGAAGACTAACGGATTATGCTGTGAAGTGGTGGAAGAATTTGGAAGGCTGCGAATGTCTGCGGAGAAGTACATGGTGGTCTGATTTTGGTTGGTTCTGAATTATGTGGTTCACTAAGTTGGAAGGGCCAATTCGCTGCATCAAGGGAAGGTATGTTCTGTGTTTTCAAACCTCTTCCACAGTTTTGGTTTATGTTTTGCTTGAGGGCAAGCAAAGGCTAAGTCTGGGGGAGTTGATATATCATGGTTTTTACCCGTTTTCAACCATGATATAAGTCATTTTTGTAAAGTCTTTTTGGTGTTTTTAGTGTCTTTACAGGTATTTGGTCGTTTGGAGCTTAATGGGAGATTTTAGAACATTTTGGAGTAAGATCAAGTTGGAATCGGCGACAGAAGCTTCTCTGTCGATCGACATTGACTAAACCTGTCGATCGACACGCGAGTTGACGAAGCAGAAGATTTTACCAGAGAACGTCCTGTCGATCGACACACATTACTACTGTCGATCGACACGAGATTTAATGAAGATTTCCACACGAGTTTTCCAAGGCCCATGATGACTTTTTACCTTTGTATATATAGTTTAACTTAAGTTTTTAGTTCATTATCCAATTTTTCATTGAGACTTGAGAGATATTGCTAGGGAGAGCCTTTACAGAGATTTACAGAGTTTTCATACTGCAAGCTTCAAAACCCTTTGTATCTCTAACTTTATCTCTTTATGCAATTTACTATATTCATGATGTTTGTTTTATTCAACATGAGTGAGTAGTTTGCTTGTTAGGTTGTGGGGAATTCTAGGGTTTGATGAGAAATTGATAGGATTGTAATTCTGCTAGGGTTTATCTTTAGGATTCTTCATCTAGATTGTTTCTAATGCTAGATCTAGCTTGATCACCTAGTATCTAGATCTTAGGTTGCTTTAATAGACACGGAAGTGTTATTAACAACTGGACATAGTCTTAGATGAGCAAAATCACCTATTCGCAAAGGAATTTGGCTTAGGGATTTTGTGAACAATTGAACTTGAACTTAATGCTTGTTTAGATTCAATAAATTTGCAAAGGAATTTGGAATTTAGGGATCTAGGTATAGATAGTCTCTGCAACGGAAGTTGATTGGCTTTACCTTAGTGTTTGAGTTCTAGAACGGCACTTATTAAACCCTGCAGTAGTTATATCCTTAGTTTTGAATCATACCTGAAGAATTACCCACCGCCTAGCTTTTGTCTCCTTGAATTACTAGAAACCAAAATCTGAATACTTGAATTGATTGTGTAAATTGATTCCCTGTGGATTCGATCCCTAAGTACTACGAGGATCTCTTAATTTGAGAGAGTAGCTCAGGGTTAAATTTGAGCATATCACAATTCAATCACATTAAGACAGCAGAACCAAAACAGTTAAAACAATGAACCAATCATTTCAATATCCAATAACCAAGATCAGTAGTTCAGACAAGTGCAACAATATCCAATCAATTCTACACTAAACCATTCCAATCTAACGACAATCTAACAATCTAGCCATTCTAACACAATAGCTAGCAAACAATCGAGCCGCTAGATCATCCTCTCTTTCCGGCCGCAATTCCATGATCACATTTTCTCTTTACCTGCATCACATGGCAAAACGAGATGCGTGAGTATTATCACAAATACTCAGTGAGACGATCATCCCATCTACTTGGTTAGACACACATGCATAAGCAAAAGATACAATACCAGGATGAGCAAACAACAATACATGCACGAACAAGCAACATGAATCAGTCAAGAAGACTTGCGTCGATCGACAAAACCACTAGGTGTCGATCGATGCACTGGAATTGCGTCGATCGACACACCACCCTGGTGTCGATCGACACGACGCACTTGTGTAGATCAACGCAAAGTAATTGTGTCGATCGACGCATTGCTGTAGATCATGAGGATCGAGCCTATCATCTCATGGCTCGAATCCAAAGTGATTCATCGATCTCCTGCCCGAATCCATCAACAAAACACACAGAATCCAATCCAAACAACAGCAAATAATCATATTCCATCAATTCCTTTTACCCAGATAAACTATGGTCACACACTCACCTTAGAAAAAACGGTTAAAACACGCGTTTTAAATTTTCGATTAAACCGAACTCGGTGGCTCTGAAAAGCTAAGACTCAGAGCTTTCCAATGATACCTAGATCGTCTTCTGGGTCCTTACAGAACGACGGAAAAACAGTCCGCAAGTTCGTTGTTTGGAAATCAGAAACAGGATCGAAAACCTGTTCTGAAAACTAGACAGAGAGAGCTTTCCACAGATAGGTGGATCGTCTCCTAAGTCCTTCTGGTTCAACGAGAATCCTCCCTCAAAATGGACTTAGCGCAGACCCAAAACCTAGAAGTTTCGCTCCAATCCGATCCGATCTTCCCAGCCGTTCGTCTCCCCTTCTAAAATCGGACAGAACTATTTTCAAAACAACAATCTCTTCTTCTCTCCCACAACCTACGAAATCTTCTCCTTTTCCTCTCCAAAATCGGCTGCAAAAACGTCTCCATGCGTTTTTATATCATGCCCTAGGGTTCCCTAAACCGGACGCCAAACCAAGCGATCAAGAACCGAACTCGTCGGTTCGATTGCAACTTGCGTCGATCGACGCAAATCACTTGTGTCGATCGACGCAACACCCAGAACCCGACTCCTCGCGAGTCCAACCACGTGTGTCGATCGACACACATACTGTGTCGATCGACGCACCAACCAAAAGTACACATTTTGGTTCACGACCATTACAATATAAGCTATAAAATAAATAAATAATACATATAGAATAAAAATCTCAATTAAAATAAATAAAAAGATGAACGATAAAAAAAAAAGGTATATAAACTGGAAAAACAAAAGTTAGAAAGGTTATAGAAACTTCAATTTAAAAATTTTAAAATATACAAAACCATGCAAAAAATACAATAAAAATAAACTATAAGAATACTGATTTTATCAATATGGAGTCCCAGAATATCCTAAAGAAAATGGAAATTTTCGACCTATGACGCCATTGGTACTCTTTAAGTGTATATCTTAAAAATTATATATGTTATGAAATAATAATACTATATATTATTGTTAAGTTAATACTGTATAAAATTTAGGGAGTATAAATCTCTATGAGAAATAAAACGATGCTTTAAATCGGAATATCCAAAGACTACCTCCGGGTACTGAGGAGATTATGAGCCAAAAGTTCGGAACTCCAACGGTTTATCAAAAAAAAAAAAAAACAACGATGACATTAAATAAAATATAATTATCAATCATGTACTTATGTGATGGTTCACAACATTATTTATAGTTTTTATGAGGTTACTAACATAAAATTTATTGTTTTCCAATTTAACTATATAGTATTTTAGTTGTTTTTATTTTCTATCAGATAATCGTAAATATTCATAATGGGTTAAAATATATATTTTCTCTGTTATTAAGAATATTATTTCAATTCTGATAATATATATTTTTGGATTTGTATGATATGTATTACATGAGAATTATGATATAAATTGATGTTTACTGGTTTTAGGATCTACGTTAAATAGTTATTTAAAATTTAAAAGGTTACTAATTAAAATTTAAATATTTATTTTATTAATTTTTATAGTATTTACCAGCGTATTAACGCGGATCCTATTCTAGATTAAAAGAGAAGCGAATATCACATGATAAGTATACGAATATCCTCAATGCATAGATACACATTGAGTCTCTAGAATATAATATTTTAATAGTTTTCATTATTTATTTAAATTTTAAATCATAAAAAAAATGTTAGACCACCTTCATTGGGAGGTTCTTAGAAGAGTTCTAAACACTAAAATATAATATTTAACAATAAGAATATTAATAAATAATTATGGGGTTCTAAAAACTAGAGAAGGTTCAAAGACTATCTCCATCCATGGTTCTTAAGAGAGTTTCTACAAATATATTAAAAAAAAAGTAGTAATATAGCGGATGATTGGTTGGTCTTTAAAAAGTAGTTATATCTTTAATTTATTTTTACAGACCTAAAAGTCACCAATCAGGTTTTAAACTCATTTTGAAAACTACAACTTTATAAAAAAAATCTGGTTGTAATTTCCTTTAAATCTACAACCTCTTTTTTGATGATGTTGAAAAATAAACGTGGCTGTAGGATTTTTTTTTTCTTTTCTTCATTTTTTCCTTTTCCTCACTTTCTCTTTCCTATATTTTATATATATATATATATATAATATAATATATATCTCTATGTTATACTCCCTCTGTTTCTTATTATAGGATGTTTTAGAAGTTTTTTTTTGTTTCACATTATAAGATGTTCTCATATTTCTAGGTACTTTTTATTTTTATTGAAAACTGTATGACCAATAATCTTTTGTAGTTTTTTTATAATTAGTAGAGTTGTTTATATTTAATATTTTAATTGATAGAAAAGTTTTTTCTTAAACTTTGTCAACCTTAAACATCCTATATTAAGAAAAGGAGGGAGTAGAAAATACTTATACAATATATATATGTATATATATATATATATTTATAAGAGAAATATTTATATATTAAATGATTTGTATTTACATGCAATATTTATAAATATGTATGGACACTTCATTAATTTTATACAAATATAATACTCCCTCCATTCCTAAAAGATGTATATTTAAGGTTATGCGCACATATTAAAAAAAATAATTAATGACCTATAATAAATGTATTGTTTTGCAATAAACAGTTTCAAAAAGTTTCAACCAATAGTAATTGAATATTTTTCTCGAAAACTACATTTTCTTATCAATAAATGACAAAAATACATGAAAAACATAAAAAAAATCTATCTTTGTGGAACAATTTTTTTTTGTCAAGTTTTTATCTTTTAGGAATGGATGGAGTAACTGAAGACACGCAACATCATCTTGCTGTAATCGACGCCAAATATTCCTGCATCCCAAACCTCCATCGGTTTGGACGAGTGCTCTTTGAAAATAGCGCTCATAGTAAGTCAAAGTTGGCTGAATTATTAGCTCCTCAAATTGGTCATTTTCTAAATTCCATAGTTCAATTCCTTCTTCGTAGTTTAAATTATGGAGGCCTTGTGATCGCAGCTGGCATATACGAAAAACCTGAAGTTTTATAACAACGAGAAAAACTTATTAGAGGTAAATATAAAGTTACAAAAATAACACAAACTTCAAAAGGCAAACAAGTAAAAACATTAATTATTTCATAACATAAACGAAAATGTATAACACGCCCATCATTAACTAATCATCGTCTCCTAAATCGCTTTGATGACTACTCGTGCTTGGATCTTCAGGGTTACCCCAAATATTGAATAGACCTCCTTGTCTAGGTGTTTGTGAACCATGACCAGTGTCAAAATAATTTGTAAAACCGAACCCAGATGATGAAGATTGTCGAACGCTCGGTGGAGTTCCTACTTGACTTCCAAGTGAAAATCCATATTGAACATTTGTTGGAGTCGTTCCCGATGAACCGCCTTGTTGAAAGTTTGGTGGTGCTCCCCATTGCTGAGCGTTTGGTGGTGTGCCCCATTGCTGAGCATTTGGTGGTGTACCCCATTGCTGACCATTTGGTGGTGTGCCCCATTGTGGAGCAATTGGTGGTGAACCACCCCATTGTTGAAGATTCGGTGGTGTTCCCCATTGTTGAAAACTAGGGGCCCATGAACCAGCTGCATTACGGCCTCCGGAATTGTTACCCACAGAAGATGGACTCCCAGATGATAGACCTCCTGAATGTGGACTCCCGAATGATTGACTTGAACCTAATTGTTTTGGCACATCTTGATTGTTTCGTGAAACACCAGTCATAGCTTCTAGCAGTTGTAGCTTATCATCATCGGTGCTTCTAGCTATATCGATGAAATACTTACGCCAAAATACTAGCTCCTTAAGTGCATTAATGCACGTCCAATAAAATCTGTTATGCTTTGGAAGCTCCAGTGCAAGAAATATCGCCTCCGCCGTTTTGAATTCATCGTAATCATTTTGGTCAAAACCACCTGGGCGAAGTTGTTGCAAACTTTGCCGTTGGAACTCTCTATAGCCATTGATTGTGTCTTGTATGGTTGTCTCAAAAGATTGTCTTCTACGACTACCTCGTGAACCACTTCCAATAGGGACTCGTGAGTTTCCCCCTGATCTTTGTGAACCGGTACCACGTCTAGCACTTGAGTGCAAGTCGGTTCTTCTTCGTTGTTGGCCTCTATCACGGGGGATTTGACCAGATTCATTAATGAACTCATTCGAAGGGGGTGTATTATCATCAACGATAACACGATAAATTTCTTCGTTCTCTTGCGTCTCGTGCATGTCACCACCGTCAGAGTTTGAGTCATTATCCGCATATTCGTCAATTCCACGCTCATTCAACAACTCTTCTCTTCTTTGGCGCACAGAATGTTGAGATTGTGAACGAACGTCATGTAATACAAGACATCGTACCCTGATATCCCAAAATACAGGCGGTCTTCGATTCAACCCCTTTGTTAATCTACATCCCTATAAATATGTGATACTCACATTATTTTTTTCCTAAATTTGTAAATATTTGGATGTATAAGAAAGTTTATGTGTACTTACATACTCACGTTCCTTCCACCACTCTGGAGATGCATTTATCATAGATGTCTCATGATCAACCGATATACCAGTAGAATTCATAAGCTCTTTCCATCTTTTGTAATTTTTTTTGAACTCATCAAGCTTGTTTCTGAAATACTTATAATCTACATTCATGTTGAACGTTTTGTTGAACTCTTCAACCATATACTTTTTACCAATGGTATCAGGATTCTTAAGAGTATAATTATTCATCGCAACTGCTTCATCAAACAATTGGATCAACGTTTTCTCTTGTTCATATGACCATTTGGGTTTATATTTCTCTTTCTACACATTTTTAAATTACACTATAGTTATTATACTAAATTTTCATATTTAAATAAAAAATTAATTAAAAATTAATTAATATTTACCCTCATAGTTGTTTGGGTGGGAGGAGTTGAATCTTCTGTGGGAGGATTTGAACTTGTTGGTCTTGTAGAATTCGTGTTTCACCGACGATTAGACGACATATCTACAATTAATGAAATGATACAAATAATTTTAGTTTTCATAAATTAATGAAATTTTAGACTAATTTTTTTTTTTTTTTTTTATTAATACGAGATTTTAAACATATGTAATGAATAATGTATGTATGTATATATAATGAGACTAAAGAGTAGACAATGTAAAATTAGTTTTTGGTTTATTGGTTCTATATATTTAAATATTTTTGCATGGGTTAAATGACTAAGTACACAATATTTTGAAAATAATTATATATTTGTTATGATGGAATGTAGCTAAAAAAACTGCATATGCTATATATATATATATATATATATATTATTTGATCTAGTACATAATGAATAAAAATAAAATATTTAAGCCAAATAATTGGTTACGAAAGACATATTATTAAAAAAATTTAGTGATTCAAATTATGAAAGAAAATAGTAAAAATAAAACCAACTCAAAACTTGATTAAATTAAAAGTAACATTTCATTATTTGTTAAATTTATGAGAATTAGCTTATTGTATATAATTAAGTTTGATGCTATTTGTTTACCAAAATAGATTTATTAAATTTAACTATATTTTCTATAATTTATAAACTAATCTATTTATTAAATTTAATTTGTAAAGAATTACCTTAAAGAGATGGATGTTGGTCGAACAAGGAAACAAAATAATTTTTTTTTCTTGGTCGAGAGAAAGAAAAAGAAGAGAGAATGTATGTGGTTGAAGAGAAAATAAGACATGCATTGTTTGTTATATAGAGATCATATTTAAAATATATATATATATATATATTTCTTATCCAATGGATAATAAACTGCGGATTTCGAGCAAACCGCCGGGTCTTGCATGCTTTTCATTTTTGAAATGCGTTTCCTTATCCATTGAGTAAATTACCTGTCTTGAGAAACGCAAACATATAAAAATTTTACTTCTGACAAAAAATAATTATTTGGTTAAAAATTGTGATTGGTGACATGAATGCGTTTTACCAAAAAAACTTGATTTCCGCATCCGCATTTGTTACACAATCAAGGCCTAAATCACAGAAAAAGTTCAAGCTATGAAATACAAAGAGAAACTAATGGTTCTTTCTGCACCGTAAAAAAATTAAGTGAGGACAATAATCGTTGACGACACATTAGCAATACCAAAATAGTCTTGTTTCGAATCGTAAGTAGACAATTAAGTGTTTTCGTATCCACAATAGCAGCCTAACTTCTAATATATTTAACGATAACATGATAACAATTCTCTTAATTTAGATAAATCTCATTCTTTGATTGCATTTGTCAATTTTATTCCGAGTTGGATTCAGTGAAGCTGCCGTTTAACAATTTTGAACTGCAAAATTTAAATCATATAGATAGCCAAAATTGACTAGAAACTAAATATATAAAGCAAACAATATATCTTCTACGAAGAAAAAAATCTCAACTGAAAATTCACCCTTAAAGAAAAATTAAACACAATCAATGAAATAAATAACTCATAAAAACCAAAAAGGCAAAAAGCATTGCATCGTCTTCTGACTATAAACTCCATGACACCCTTTAGACTCCATATTCAGCATAGAAACTACTAGTTTACAACCCTCTCACGATGCTGCAAAAAAACACCGGACATCGGAGAGGGAGTCAACGCAAATCACCTTTTTCCTCTCCATTACTCTGTGACGGCTAGGGTTTTCTTATATACTTTAAGCCTTTTTGCATCACTGTAATAAAACTATTTTCTAGGGATATAATAGAGTAGTTAATATTTTTTTTTTAAAATATCGAAACGACATTTATTATAAAAGGGAGGGCGTAAATGATTTTTTTTTTTTTTTGATAAACCCTATTAGCTGATCCGGTCAGCCCCGGTCGGAACGCATCGAAGTGCTACGGTGCGTACTTCTCCCCGAAAGGCACCACACTGCCTGATCCGAGTTTGGAGTGTTTTCCGACTAATGTCCGTGGGTAGTCAGGCCGCCTGCATTTCTGACTAACAAGTAAACAAATTGGGCCAAAACCCAACTGACAGACTTCCTAGCAATGTGTTGTTAACAGTGAGTGAGGAGAATCGAACCTGGGACCTGGGAGTTTCACCCTTCCCCCATGCTCAGTCTACCACTAGCCCACCACCTTATGGGCCTATATATATATCTTCCGGACTCATCTCTTACCAAAAAAACATCCGACACTAAGAATACCTTAAACCTTCTCCGGAGAAACCTTTTTAAGCTAGTAACGAGTAAGCTCACCTAAATACTAGTAAAAGTATTTTTGATTGCTAAAAAATAGTAATTAAAGATTGGATAAATTCTTGTTGATACAAAAAAAAAAGAAAAGGAAAACAGATGGAAGATATAAGAGTAATCCTCGTTTTGATTTTTCCATATCTCCCATCAACATTGCAATGCGAAGCCCATATGACCATTTAATTCGAATACCACTGATGCCTACAGGCAATGCCGTCTCAAAACCATAAGGTCAACAAAATTTGAACATGTATTAGTTCCACAATTTGAAATCGAATTTGAATCGCAAAATATTTGGTCCATACCATCAAATTCAAATCGTTCCAGAGACAAAAATTGTCAAGGAAAGATTGGACAAAACTGATTTGATATATCTTGGAAAGATGAGGATAATAGTTTAAAATTACGGTGTGTTTGGTAGTCGATCCACTGAAAAATCAAGTCTTGGGCTGTATCACATTTAAACCAACCTCTACTAATGAATAGTATTTCTGAGTTTCGGATATTTCAGTACTAACTATACATATTTTCAAAAACAATATGCTACTTTGATTTGTCGTACTAAATAAATATCGAGTTTGCAAAATTTAGTAATGTGACTGAATGACATGGTTTAAAAAAAGCATAAAATTTAAGATTGATATGTATTCCAGTCAAGAATACTAGAATATGGAACTCTCCAAGACAATTTGATATTCTACAACCATAAAGCAACAAAACTTTGACATAAAACAACCAAGTGCAAGCCCAGAAACCACAGAGAGCCAGCATAATCCATGCGAATAACGGGATATTCATAAACTTAAAAGAGTTGATCAAAATCATAGCTTTTTAAGAAGTTTCGATGTCTGAGAGATCCAAACCTTCTCGGTAAAGCTCAAAGTCATTAGGGCTCCACCTGCAGACTAAGTTCAGTTTGAATGTAGCCATCTTGATTCCCAACAGACGCTGCATTGATATTAGAAATAGTATCAGCAAATTTTCTAGTTATGCAGAAAACAAAGGAAAGGGTTTTTGGAATACAGATTCTCATTACCAAAATGCGGGCAGATTCAGGTGAAAGAGGTTTTCCTTCTTCACAAACAACAAAGTCAGAGAGTAACTCTACCACACCTGCATATCGATAAGCAAACAAGACAATTAGCTTTCTAGATCAAGATTTACAGACAGAAACTTAAATGGTGAGACAACAAACCTCTGTTTAGCCGAACAGGCATTCCCTGTTTCCTAAGAAACGGTTCCATCTCATGTGGGAACTGTTCTAGAGGACCTTCTTTCAGTTCAACCTATCAATTTAGTTGTACCGAAACAGAAGATACATAAAAGGTTCTTGAAATAACAAAGAGATACAGAATCTGATCACATTCGAGCTTCTTCGGTTATCTAGAAAGAACAATATATAGAGATGACAAAAGTTGTATTTAACAAACCGTTTCTCCTGCGGTGCTTCCGGTCCTCGAAAAGTCGGAATCCTCATAAGCATTAAATAAGCTGCAAATGGAAGCATTGTGAACAGTTACAGTTAAAGCCTTTCACTCTTGTTTACACCAAAGCAAAAGAGAAAGAAAAGAGAAGGCTTCAAGAGATAGATAGATACCTTTCGACTTCTTCCTTTGGCATATCTGTAACAAGAAGTCCAGCATCACCATGAAGCAGCTGAAACAACATTTCACAACAACATGTAAATGTAACTGACAAAGAAATGGCCAAGTAATATATAAAAAGCAGAGTACACAAACCTTGGAGGCTTTAAAGATGCCAGGACGTATTTCATCAGAAGCAGAGCGACCAAGAGCAACTTGCATGACTTTGTTTGAACCAAGGAAGAACCTGGACGAAAAATGGTATCACCAAATTACAAATCAAAGACAAAATGAAAAAGATACTTGATGCTTCTATAACTATCTCAAGTAACAATGATTTTTTTCTTACATCTAGAAAGGGAAGAAATCGGAAGAAAAAAAAGAAGAAACTGACCTTCCATTGTGCCTAAACTGCTGTCTAAACTCTTTGAATTTGATATTTCTCATGTTTTCAAAAGAGAAAACATAGACAGACTTGTATTTTTCCACAGCCTCCCTGATTCCATTTACAATACTTTCCTTGTGTTCTCTTCCTTTCTTCTTCGTCTTCGACAAAGTAACTGCAGCAAAAACAAGGAAGAAACTTAGAAACCATTCATCGATTCGACCATAGAAGCAACGATTCAAGATATTTTCAAAAGGGTTCCTCTAAAAATCTTAGAAACCCTAAACCCTTGACGGCGGCGGCTACACAACTTCACAAACCAGTAAAAAACGATGTAACCAGACAATGGAAGCAGAAAGAGTGTGTGAAGGAAGAAGAGTTGTGACCTGGTCTGTCTCTCTTGGATTTAGGCATAGCTGAAAGTGAGAGAGCAACCAAAGTAGGGGATTTGCGTCTTAAGCTCCTCCTTTCACTTTTCTTTACAAAACAGAAACCCTCGTTTTCGTTCGCCTCCTTCTTCTTTAATTCGTTTCGTAATTTGGATCCCTAATTCAACCCGACCCGGATCCGGCCCGTGATCAAATGTGTGTGGTGTTCCAGGCCTTGTGGACCGTTTATTTTTTGCTTTTTTTTTATTAAGCAAGCAAAGACACTCAAGCGTTTTCTTTGTTTGAAAGATCATCATCCATGAAGACAGAGATTGTTCTTCAACGACTTCCTCGTTAGGGGTTGATTGGTTCTTCCGCTACCACCGTTCTTTGTCGCTTCAAACTTCTGAAAATCAAAAAGTGCTTCTTTTGAACGTTTGTATTGGATAATTAAAAAATAAATATTGTTTTTTTATAAAAAGAAAAAAAAATTTGTTTATAAATCAAAATAAATATAATAAATTAAAAATTAATATTTAGATATTATAATTACGAAATATATCAACAATTTGAACAATAATTTATCATAATTTTATATTAAGAAAATCTTCAAACCATAATCCTTTCAATAATTTTTTCTTGATCATTGATTAATTATTCTAACAAACATGTTTAAAATATAACATTAATCTCTCCAAAAAAAAAATTTCTCCATTAAAATCATAATTTTCATCTAAAATAAAAAAATAAATAATATTTTATATATTTATAGTATTCTATTACTAATTATATTGACTTAATGATTTTTATATTAAACTCTAATAGTAAGGTTTTTTTATGTTTTTTTATAACTATATAATATGTTTATATTGTTAAATTAAAGTTAACCGCTACCGCATCGCTAGTCAACCAGTCATAAATATCCCGCAATTCACTAATTTCCAACCATTGCGCCACTCATATAGATCGTTTAATATACCGCAAATTTCTGCTTCCGCAAACTCTCGCATCCGCAATCGTTGCGGCTACACCAATCATGCTCTTAATTTAGAAGGATATAGAAGAAGCAAATATAAACAACATAAACTGCTAACCAGAATATTACATGGGAATACATTCTATACTTGAAAAAGAAAACAACACAAAGAAGAGTGTATTATATATATAACCCAAACCTCCTTCTCAAACTTTCATAGCCTTGCAAACAAATTTGAGTAAAAATCCAAAAAAGGTTAAACGAAGAAAGGAGATCACAGGTCACATACCATTTTAGGTTTTTTTATCCCATGTAAACTAATTTTTGTATCTTCTCATAGATATTTTTCTTTATAGAAAGTATTGTATCATCTAGGATGGTCTGAGTTCTAGTTAGTTTTTCTATTTCCACGTCGCCTACTAACTGAACTTCCCAAGAGAATCTTTATTTGGCTCATGACCTGGTTCGTCGATGACATAACCCCATCCACCTATCCAGAGGATTCCACAACACTCTCATTGATCACTAATTCATTTGCATCCGATGCTAGATAACGGGATGTGCCTGATGCAAGAGTGGTAGAATCTTAGAGACTTGTGATATTGTTTCCCGATGCCCCAAAAGTCTGTAACAAAAGGAAAACATTTACTTGATTCCTACCTATCCCAACTTCGATCCTGCCTTCTTCCTCCCTCTTCTCATCATCATCATCATCATCATCATCATCATCGTCATCATCATCATCATCATCATCAACCTCGTCAGAATTTGAACCGTTTGCACCTCTCTATATCACGTAATCCCCAAAAACCGTTTGCACCAGGCGATGTCGACCTAATTGTGTTGATCACATCACCACGATCTTGCTTAATCGCAAACATTCTCCATTTCTGCTCCACATCAGAGTCCACTTCACATGGCCGAGCACAAGGGTGGTCCATTTTCATGTGTTTCCTCAGCTCCTTAAAGGTTCCAGCAAAAGAGCAATTCTCTTGCATACAACTCCTCCTCTTTAGATTCAGATCATCTCATGCAGGCTGCACAATTGTCGAACCTTTGACATGGCCCCTACAAAGTGGGTATTTAAGATTGGCAAGTTCAGACCTAATGTTGATCGGTTACTGATGTGATGGCATTAGTTTAGCTGACGTTTTCTTGTACTGATCTAAGCAACTGGAATATCGGAATGAACAACCCTTTTGATGACAACCCTTTTCATGAGATGAACAAAGGAGAAGCACCGCATTGTGGGAACACTCCATGCAAACATAAAATACCGCATCTTCCCACTCACTCTTGTCCATCACCTTTGGACAATTGTTTGGGTGAACAATTGTTTATCATAATTTTCTCCATTAAAATCATAATTTTCATCTAAAATAAAAAAATAAATAATATTTTATATATTTATAGTATTCTATTACTAATTATATTGACTTAATGATTTTTATATTAAACTCTAATAGTAAGGTTTTTTTATGTTTTTTTATAACTATATAATATGTTTATATTGTTAAATTAAAGTTAACCGCTACCGCATCGCTAGTCAACCAGTCATAAATATCCCGCAATTCACTAATTTCCAACCATTGCGCCACTCATATAGATCGTTTAATATACCGCAAATTTCTGCTTCCGCAAACTCTCGCATCCGCAATCGTTGCGGCTACACCAATCATGCTCTTAATTTAGAAGGATATAGAAGAAGCAAATATAAACAACATAAACTGCTAACCAGAATATTACATGGGAATACATTCTATACTTGAAAAAGAAAACAACACAAAGAAGAGTGTATTATATATATAACCCAAACCTCCTTCTCAAACTTTCATAGCCTTGCAAACAAATTTGAGTAAAAATCCAAAAAAGGTTAAACGAAGAAAGGAGATCACAGGTCACATACCATTTTAGGTTTTTTTATCCCATGTAAACTAATTTTTGTATCTTCTCATAGATATTTTTCTTTATAGAAAGTATTGTATCATCTAGGATGGTCTGAGTTCTAGTTAGTTTTTCTATTTCCACGTCGCCTACTAACTGAACTTCCCAAGAGAATCTTTATTTGGCTCATGACCTGGTTCGTCGATGACATAACCCCATCCACCTATCCAGAGGATTCCACAACACTCTCATTGATCACTAATTCATTTGCATCCGATGCTAGATAACGGGATGTGCCTGATGCAAGAGTGGTAGAATCTTAGAGACTTGTGATATTGTTTCCCGATGCCCCAAAAGTCTGTAACAAAAGGAAAACATTTACTTGATTCCTACCTATCCCAACTTCGATCCTGCCTTCTTCCTCCCTCTTCTCATCATCATCATCATCATCATCATCATCATCGTCATCATCATCATCATCATCATCAACCTCGTCAGAATTTGAACCGTTTGCACCTCTCTATATCACGTAATCCCCAAAAACCGTTTGCACCAGGCGATGTCGACCTAATTGTGTTGATCACATCACCACGATCTTGCTTAATCGCAAACATTCTCCATTTCTGCTCCACATCAGAGTCCACTTCACATGGCCGAGCACAAGGGTGGTCCATTTTCATGTGTTTCCTCAGCTCCTTAAAGGTTCCAGCAAAAGAGCAATTCTCTTGCATACAACTCCTCCTCTTTAGATTCAGATCATCTCATGCAGGCTGCACAATTGTCGAACCTTTGACATGGCCCCTACAAAGTGGGTATTTAAGATTGGCAAGTTCAGACCTAATGTTGATCGGTTACTGATGTGATGGCATTAGTTTAGCTGACGTTTTCTTGTACTGATCTAAGCAACTGGAATATCGGAATGAACAACCCTTTTGATGACAACCCTTTTCATGAGATGAACAAAGGAGAAGCACCGCATTGTGGGAACACTCCATGCAAACATAAAATACCGCATCTTCCCACTCACTCTTGTCCATCACCTTTGGACAATTGTTTGGGTGAACAATTGTTTGCAAACACGCTTCTCCCTACAACTCGCTTTAAAGATGTAAATTTGTTTGGCCTTGCTCTAATCACGTCGAGCAGAGATCTTATGTCTAGCCTTCTAGTTTTGACCATTCCTTGAATTACAACACCTGAATAAGTAAATACCTACAAGCTCAGCCAAAAAAATCCACACAAAAAAAAGAGGAGGTATTTTATTCATGGAAATGCATCAATCTACATATATATATCAAATACATACATTTCACAAATAGCTAAGAAACCATACATATCCAACAATTTGAAATGAGCAAAATTATTACATCCATCAAAAAAGACTTTCCTAGATAACACAACAACTAAATTCCAATTATTAGCATCAAAAGGCAAATAGCTACAATTTCTTCATGAAATACTAAAAAAGAGTTTTAAAAAGACATGAAAGTAAAAAAAGAAGGAAGATGTGCCAACACGTTAGGACATCATCCTAAAGCAAAGTGCGTCACCAAACATTCACGCGGCTTGGCATTGAATCAATTAATATAGAAATAATAAGAATCCTAGTTATGTTCAAGAATCCTTGAATCACATAGAGCAAAAAATGCTTTGACAAATCTCAGATCCAAAAAAAATTAAAATATTTCCAAATAATAAAAACTACATTACTGACAAACATTCGTTCTAAATAAGCCAATCTTTTTTTCTGTTCGGGAAAATAAATTCACTATCCAAATGATCTCGTCCTAGCCTAGTTAAGAAGTATGACTTGCTGGTTCGTCGTCTATGTCAGGAAAATTTAGGTAGTAACTCACCGATACCTGACGAAAGATCATCCACGCAAGATAAAGTCAGGTAATAACACGCTATTACCTACTCTACATCATGTAAAGTGAGGTAATAACCTCCTGTTATCTAAAGATACGTCGTCTATGTCAGGTGGAACCAAGTGATAATCTGCTATTACCTGGCAATACGTCATGTATGTCATGTAAAATGGAGAAATGACTTGTCATTAGCAAGTGATACCTCGTTACTACAATATTATCAAGTCGTTAAAGTCGTTACGACGTCGTTACAAGGCTAGTTAATTTATTTGATATAAAATAATAGACGTCTATTAAGATGACTACGCATGGACTTGGCGGTGGGAAGTACAACGAGGTCCATCATTATCTTGACTTCATAATATAAAGAAATAAGAGATTCAAGTATATCAAGAATCCCAATTATATAGGAGATAATCTTGATCCTAATTCGAAAAGGATTTGATCAAGTCTTATAAATAGAGACATCTTAGAGAGAAGGAGATCATCAGAAAAACGCAGAGAAAACTTGAGAGCTACATCTTCACAGCATCCCTACGAAATTCTAGCATTGTTTTCTGTGTCCAACGAAATTCTTTATAACGCTTTAGGCATGTAGACGTTGTAATACTATTCGGCTACAAACCTACTTCGTTGATTAATAAACTATACTTCTCTTTATCATCCCGTAGATATGTGTACTTGCGAACCTGGTTAAATTTTGCCGAAACACTTTCCAAGCTGATAAAAAATTCATACCTAATCTTCAAGGATTCAGGAATCAAATTTGAATTGCATAACCTAACCCAAACACGAAAAGCCATACTCCCAAGGAATCAAATTTCACCTAATTCTGAAGTTTGCAATGCCAAAATGAAACAAAAAATTGTAAATTAATATACAAAGAAAGGTCTACGTGTAAGTCAAACACGACTGAGATCCTAATAAAATACGCAGAAAATGGAGACAAGGAGAGGGAAATGCAATAGTGATTGTAGCCGTACTAGATGAGTATGAGTCAGAGATTGAGATTTCAACTCAAGAATTTAGGGAACAAAGGAAGTTTAGGGTTACGAGACCGGCGACGTAAAAATAACGCCGTATAAAGAGAGATAGGAAATTATGAGATGCAGGGAAAAATATTTGAAGCGCCTCGACGGCTCCATATTAGAAATTCCTCTCTTTCATGACGTTAAGTATAGTGTTGTGGAAAGCTACAGACTCACGCGCTTCTGTTGGGTGTTAGATTGACGCGCATGTCTTTTTAAAGCTCCGTTAAGTGATGGACTAGACAATGACCAATGGCCAATGAGGAAATAAGGATGTGAAAATAAGCTCAAGCATATATGGTTAGCCTTACTCCATGTTAAACTTTTTAAGCTCTTACTTCTGTATTTTAGTAACAAAGTTTAAAAAAAGTTAAAGTAAACTATTTTTGGGTTTAGCAATGGCTATGTTTTTAGATTTTAGTTTTTCCCTTGTTTGGATAAACAAAACCAACATCGCGCTTTTCCCGCCAATCCCCATAAAATCTCGTTTTCCACCACAAAATTATGTGTTTCTAGTAAAATTATCAAAATCATATTTTTCTTTTTAATCCGTAAAATCTCATTTTCCACCAAATCACATAATTGTGTCTATCCAGTAAAAACTCCAAAATAGTGTCTTCTCGCCAAAGCCGCAAAATCGGGTTTTCCAACCAAAACCCCAACTTCGCGTTTTCTCGCGAAATCCATGGAATCACGTTTTTGGCCAAAAACAGAAAATCACATTTTTCATCAAAACGTAAATCACATTTTCTTGCCAAAATGACACTTAAATTGATAAATTTAAATAAAAACAGAAAATAAATAACTATATAATAATAGTTCAAAATATAACAAAATAGCAAATCACATTTTCTCCCCAAATGACATTTAAAGTGATAAATTTAAATTAAAACAAAAAAATAAATAATTATATAATAATATTTCAAAATATAACAAAAATGGATTAAGAAAAGAATTGGCAATATGCAAAGCTCAATTTTATATAAATATCTCGCTTTTGAAGAAATCTCTTTTTATCTTTTGTAAGAGTTATTTTATCTTTTATAACTAGTCTTAGTTGGTGTTAGTTTATGGTTTTACTAACAAGACTTTAAGTAAATTTGGTTCCAATTGTTTAACAGTAGAGACTTGTGGATTTTAATATTCAAAAATAAATTCTAAGCCAATGCTTTATTGTGAAAAAATAAATGTTAAAAATTTAAATATAAGCTTTCAATCTGTTGCTTAATATCTGACAGGGTTTATCCATGGCTAAGGTTTATTCAATGTTAAGGTTTATTCAGGGCCGAATTTTCAAATTACAGGGTTGGATCAGATCAAATAACTCTATTTAACATCCCTAACTTGGGATGTTTTCTTTGTAGTAATTTTGTTGCTCGTAACTCCTAATATGGATATCTTTTTCCGCTGGTGGGGTTGTGAAATGCGTCTGGTCGTAGGCAGGCGCATATCAATAAGAGGATGGGGCATGTGCTCCATACTAACTATTAAAGAAAGTGGCAGTTGCAAAAATGCCAATTTCTAGAGTGATTTAAGCAAGCGTGCCACTCCCATGTGACTATTTTTATTAATACTATTTTTTTTAGTAGCAAAAAATAAAAATTGTCCCGAAATAGAGACGGTGATGGAAACAGTGGTTATGGACGAAACGGAAAAAATGGTTGTGGACGAAAACAAAAATGGTGATGGAGACAATGTGTATCATCCCAGTTTCATGATATATGTGGTGCATGCGGAGAAGCTTATAAGAATTGATTTGGCTACCTATATCACCAAAGTGCACTTATCTTTTCCGTCACACATCCAGAGGAACTCCAGAGTTAAGCGTGCTTGGGCTGGAGCAATTTAAGGATGGGTGACCTATCCGGAAGTGATTTCCAGTACCGTGTGAGTGAGGACAAAACACGGGGAAAGATCACGAGGTGATTTGCAAGGTCAGTAAACAAGTCTTTCTAGCCTCCCGGACTAACGCACTGACCGTCAGACAGGGGTGGGCCCACAGGCCGAGAGTGGATGTGGGGCCTATTGGGAGATGAGAATTTCTCCAGAGGGGATGAAGATTTCCCCTGTATGTTATTGAGAGATGAAGATTTCTCTCGAGGGGATGAGGATTTTCTCTGCATACCGATAGCTCGACGACAGTCGGGGCGTTACAAGTGCTATCAGAGAGAACCCTGATGAGTGTGTGAGTCACCCTGTCGGGGGTAACGATCCTGGTGCGCAACGAGGACGTTGCGATCAGTTAGTGGGGGTGATTGTAGCATCCCAGTTTCTTGATATATGTGGTGCATGCGGAGAAGCTTATAAGAATTGATTTGGCTACCTATATCATCAAAGTGCACTTATCTTTTCCGTCACACATCCAGAGAGAACTCCAGAGTTAAGTGTGCTTGGGCTGGAGCAATTTAAGGATGGGTGACCTACTGGGAAGTTATTTCCAGTACCATGTGAGTGAGGACAAAACACGGGGAAAGATCACGTGGTGATTTGCAGGGTCAGTAAACAAATCTTTCTAGTCTCTCGGACTAACGCTCTGACCGTCGGACAGGGGTGGGCCCACGGGCCGAGAGTGGGTGTAGGGCCCATTGGGAGATGAGGATTTCTCCTGAGGGGATGAGGATTTCCCCTGTATGTTATTGAGAGATGAGGATTGCTCTCGAGGGGATGAGGATATCCCCTGCATACCGATAGCTCGACGATGGTCGGGGCGTTACAAGTACGAGCGACATTGGCGTACTCTAACCCAAATAACACAACAATCGCATTCGGTCAATTCATTTACCCATATAAGCCTATGGTCACACACTCACCTCGAATCTGGAAGGAAAAATGATGAAATTTCACGGAAAACGAGAAGAACACGAAGAACACGGAATCTCCACTCCGAATTCTCTTCCGAATCGCGATCTACCATCCCAGAAACGATCTCCAGTGACTCACAATCACACTAACAAAGTATCGGTATGCAGGGGAAATCCTCATCCCCTCGAGAGAAATCCTCATCTCTCAGTAACATACAAGGGAAATCCTCATCCCCTCAGGAGAAATCCTCATCTCCAGTGACTCACAATCACACTAACAAAGTATCGGTATATAGGGGAAATTCTCATCCCCTCGAGAGAAATCCTCATCTCTCAATAACATACAGGAGAAATCCTCATCCCCTCAGGAGAAATCCTCATCTCCCAATGGGCCCCACACCCACTCTCAGCCTGTGGGCCCATCCCTGTCCGACGGTCAGAGCGTTAGTCCGGGAGGCTAGAAAGATTTGTTTACTGACCCTGCAAATCACCACGTGATCTTTTCCCGTGTTTTGTCCTCACTCACACGGTACTGGAAATGACTTCCCAGTAGGTCACCCATCCTTAAATTGCTCCAGCCCAAGCATACTTAACTCTGGAGTTCTCTCTGGATGTGTGACGGAAAATATAAGTGCACTTTGGTGATATAGGTAGCCAAATCAATTCTTATAAACTTCTCCGCATGCACCACATATATCATGAAACTGAGATGTTACACAATGGTTGTGGCAAAAATAGAGACGAATATAATGGTTGTGGACGAGCCGGTGATTGTGGACGAAAACAGAGACGATGGTAGACAGAGACGATAGAAATGGAGACGAGGATATGATCAGAGACAAAATAGTCTTTTTACTTCTAAGAGGTATAATAGTCTTTTTTTATTGTGTCAACAATGCAATTGTGGCAAACGAAAAATATGTTTTAAGAAATGGTAGATTTTGAAAGAAATTAAGAAACAAATGTTAACTGGGATAATTTTCTCCTAAAACTATACATTAAATGTAAAATAGTTAATCTAAACACAAGATTTTAAAAACGTTTGTATCTTTATTTCAACATTCAAAACTAAAACCAAAACTCTATCCCCTAAAACTATACCCTAAATCTAAAATAGTTGACCAAAGCAAAAAATTTAAAAATACGGATTTTGATTATTTTTCTTTCGTTTTTGCGTTTGCGTTTTCTCTTCCTCATGTTTTCTTTCCTTCTCCTCCTCCTTCTTCTTTCTCTAAATTTCCTGGATATTACCTAATACAGTATGATTTTCAACAAATCGGGTCGTTAATCGGGCTAAACAACCTTTTTTCTCCCAAATCTACCAGATCCATTTTCAAATCTATGTTCTTCATCAAATGCACTACCGGATACGAAAAAAGAGGGTTAAATGAATCAAAGACTAGTCTACATATGTAGAAAAAATATTGCACGCTTGTAAAATATTTCAAACATTAACAGCTGAAAAGTTGAATATCTCAAAAATTTCTCTTAAAAAAATAAAATTACGTCTCTTAAAAGGATTTTGTAGCTCCAACGGTAAATAGTTCTTCTTTCTTTGGTTAACTTTGGTTCAATCCCCACTTTGGTGATTCTATTCTTTTTCGTTTTCTGTTGTTTTCTCCATTTAATTTATTTTAGTATATTTTATCCACTAAAATCTTGGCCATCTTTGTTTTATTTTCCTAATCTTGACGTTACTTTTCAAAATGTGTTTAATTTAATTTTTCACTGTTCTTAATTTATTAATTAGTTTTTTCTTTCTTTTTGGCTGTAGCTTTTGACGTAAAAAATATACATTTTTGCTTATTTATTGGTTTTTCTTCTTCTATAAAATGTGTTTATTATATATGTTTTTAATTACTTACTTTTTACAAGGGATTTTCGAGTCTATGAGAAAGTTGGGGGAGAATTACCATTCCTTTCCAACCTCTACGTCGATGTAAGAGGTTATATTTATCAATGTGATGTTACATTAACGGCTCTCACATCGAATTTGAAATATTAAACTCCACAACTGATTTGTGAACCGTCAGTTTAACATCACATTGATAGACACAAACACAAAAGAAGAAGAATCATAAACCGTATTTTTAACAAAATTCTAACTGAGTTCGCATAAAATTATGTTAAAAAGCAAACATTATTGGGAGCAAAATTTCATATTTTTTCTCTTTCAAAAATATGGGTTCGTATGAATAAATTAATACTTTTAATTTTATAATGGATTTAATTGGTAATACAAAATTGTAAAACTTTTATTGTGGTAATTAAGAGATAGTGGTATACGGTGATAATAAAGTTAGAAACGACAGAATATAGAAACACAATAAAAATAGTGGTACCACATTTCTCTACCATCATCTATATATTGTCTTACTGAATATATACATAGAACTCAGTACATGTAATGCGGTTATATAATATTATCAATCACAACCATGTATATGTATGCACATAGTTTCTTTCTAATATCGGATATCACAAGACCATACTTTGTCATCTTAAAACGTGCTCCGAATAAACCATTTGATCTATCATCTGTAAAATATTATGCATATCACATCTGTAAAAAATTTTATAGCACTAAACATGATGTTATTTTGTCCATTTGGTTTGAATAGTAAAAGATGAAAAATATGCTTTGCCAAAAAGATGCTTTTGCAAATGGTGCAATGCAATGTTCTTGTGAGATTTCATATTTTATTCAAACAACAAAAGATAACTACTACTCTTTTTTATGGCATACCTCATCACTTATTCTATTTCCCTTTTCATCATGTATTTGCATTTTAATACATAATCTCTGTTTTCTACAGTCTAATACGCTTTCAAGGTGCCATTCTTCAAAAACTTTGCTACATTTTTTTCACAAGTTTCTTTAAACAAGCACTTGAATCTCATATCTTCTTATATCATTTTTTATTTTCATGGTAGTTCAAACTTAAGTGGAGCACAATGAAAAAAGTATAGGTGTAGAATTAAAGACGAAGAAACTTTGGCTAGATAAATAAATCTGATCGCGCTTCATAGTTAATGGTTAGAGTGGATAATAAAGAAGAAGAAAAACATAAATTTCAGGCCCAATTGAAGAAATGTGGGAAGAAGTTACGTGTATAGTTGCAATGTTAGTGGTTCAGTTTATTTTCGCCGGAATGTTCATTTTGTTTAAGCTAACGGCCACCGATGGTACAAACCTCAAAGTCCTTGTGACTTATCGTCTCTCCTTTGCTACTCTTTTCATGCTTCCCCTTGCCCTTATCTTCCAAAGGTTTCCTTATTTTTTTCCTTACATTTATATCTTTGTGTGTATATAAATCTACATAAATTGCCGAATTTAGAGACATATTGGGACAAGTAAAAAAAAAAAACACATTTAAGTCCAATAGATTCACTCTTTTTTTTTTGGAAATCAATATATTCACTTCACTAACTCATTTGTGTGTGTTCATATTCAATCAGTTGTATTCAATACATACTCAACGTTTATCTTATTTTAATTAAATGTTTTGTTTTGGATTTCACGATGATCAGGAAGAAGAGGCCAAAATTTACATGGAGGTTGCCCTTACTAGCATTTGTTTCAGGGTTGCTCGGGTACGCAAAACTAATACAATGATTTGATTATTTAACTGAAATTTTGGGCTTTTTCAGTGTACAGTGAGAATACACAAAAATGTAAAATATACCATAGATAAAAATTGTTGCAACGTGGATAAAAATGTATGTCATAATGTATAATTTGTTGTAATATGTTGTAACGATTGAATATGATGAATCTTGGGGTTTCAAAATCAAATCTACAAATTATATCATTTGAAGCTAGGATTTACTGTTACATGGTGATTATATGGAGTTTCATGGATTATGCAAATTTAGGTTTTTGACTATTTTACAGAGCGGCGATACCAAATATTCTTTGCCGGGTCTGATTCTAACATCAGCGACATTTTCGACTGCGGCTAGTATCCTTAGTCCATTGATTACTTTGGTATTTTCTGTGATTTTTCGGTATGGCACATTTAACTTTTCACTATTTTTTTTTTTTTTGAAATAGTATAATGATCTATTCATATTCGTTTAGTTTCATGTCATGAAATTCTTTTTTTTTTCGGTTGTTTACCAAAAAAAAAGTTGTTTTTGATTTGACAAAGATATGTTTTACTGAACTTTTATATTCTATTATTTTATATATTCTCTTATAAATTTTGATTTCTCGTATACTTCAATAAAATAAAAACATGTATGATTTTTTATAATTTGTTAGGCATATCAATACAACATCCAAATGATCAAACATACCTGTTAATTCATTTACTACTTTTAAAATTACACCATTAGATCTAAATAAATAATTACTATATATATGGGTATATATTTAGACAAATCATGTAAACTTGTATGGGTATCCACTAAACATCTATTTATATAGTCTTTTTTTTTGGGTCAGAAACACTAAATAGAATCTAAAATAGTAATTATCCTGCAAAAAAGAAGTTTGTTTGTTCAAAAGCATAAGTGGGAAACCCTTAACTATTCGAAACCAAACAAATAGGAATAAAGGCTTAAAACTAGAAAAGGCTAACGATACGTCTAATTCTTATTTAACAAGGATGGAGACTCTACGGCTAGGATCGAATGAAGGAAAGGCAAAGCTCGTGGGAACATTGCTTGGAGTCGGTGGAGCCCTCGTGTTTGTACTCTACAAAGGTGTTGAGATTCATATATGGTCAACGCACGTTGACTTACTTAGAAGCTCGAATACTGATCAATCACATGGTCTAGTCACTACGAACCACCCCGTCTCAGTCCCAGGGGTTCTTATGGTTCTTGGCTGTAACGTTTCCGTCTCACTTTGGTTAATATTGCAAGCAAGATTCTACTTTTATATATATACTCTATATCATCCTTTGGCTAGGCTAGTTTTAATCCATATATAATGATCATGTAAACAACACAATTTTCAATTGTTTTTTTTTTGTTGCTAAAGTACAATTTTCAAATTGTTGTAGTGTTTAGTATATCCAATAATATTAAGGGTGCCAAAAAATATTCATTTATATGTTATATAATCTATATATACGTCGAAGAGAAAGTGCAACATTAAAGTGAGCTATTGTTTATCGAATTGGTTAATGTTTTGGGCGTTGATATATAAGATGTTAATTTCAAGAAACATTATTTTACAGGCAAAAATAGGCAAGCAACTTGGAGGAAGTTATTGGAACATAAGTATGATGAATGCGATGGGAAGCTTGATGTGCATGGTTGTTGCTCTCTGTTCAGATCGTGACTGGAAGCAATGGCGATTAGGCTGGAATATTACCCTCCTAACTACGCTTTATTCGGTAAAAACAGTCTACCCAATGATTATGATTATTTAGAAATGTTTCCGATTGCGTACACATGCATATACATATATGTGTGTGTGTCTTTGATTCAAGTTTTTAAATATCTTGTTCACCATGTGTAGGGAGTCGTGGTTTCGGGAATGGTCATGCCTCTTGTTGCGTGGTGCGTTGAAAAAAAAAGGACCGTTATATGTTACAGTGTTCAGCCCTGTACGGCTGGTGATCGTCACTAAACGCGCTAGGCGCTTACTAGGCGACGAAAAGAGGCCTAGCGCCTAGCCGTATATGCGGGAGTATAGGCGGATAATTATTTTTTAGATATATATATATAATATATTGTATATATAATGAATAAAACATGAATATATTTTATATTTAGAAATGAGAATTCTCAAATACTAAATTTAGTAAATTATTATGTAGAAGAACATGTAGTTTGTTTTAAATATACATATAAGTATATAACCTTAAAATGTAAATTATAAATCTTAAAAAATATATACAAATATAAAAGATATAATGTCTATATTTATTTTCAAAATGAATTTAACTAATAGATTTAATCTTTAGAGGCTAAAAAGAAATATTTATTATGATAAACAATTTTATTTTACAATATAATAAAAAAATTGTGATTCTTAAAAAAAAATTTATATGACCGCCTAATATCTGCCTAGACCGCGTAATTGTCCGCCTAGACCGCTTAAACGCCCATCTAGACCGCATAAACATTCGTATTTTTAAGAACTACATAAATCACCGAATAACCTAAAATCGGAGCGCCCGGCATCCGCGTAGCGTCTGGACACCACCTAAGCACCCGCCTAGCCCGCGTTTTAGAACACTGCTCTAGTCGCATAATTTGCTTTAGAAGAAACGCTCAATTTGGGAAGGTATACATCAAAACTCGTGCATGTTCATATCAAACTAATGTTTTGTGTACGATGTGTGAATCATATTGACTTTATTCTTCTTTTTTGCAAAACTTACACAGTATAATAGGTGCAATGATAATGGTGGGAGGAGTATACCTAGTGGTATGGTGTAAAATGAAGGAAAAGAGTATCTCTATGACATCATCAGACCATATTAAAACAAATAAGAATATCAAAGAAGCGGATCTTGACAATCTCCCAGAAGTAAATAATAGAGATGTCCCATGAATCCATCATATAGCTATATTATCAATTAAGGAGGTGTTATTGAATGAGTATTTTTAATGTATTTTATTGTAATTGTATTTAGAGGTATTTAGTGGTATTTTGTTGGGTTTTGATGAATTTACAATGACCCATCACGATTTTATTGGTATTTTTATAGATTTTTTTGTAACTGTATTTTGAAGTATTTTGTTGGATTTTAATAATTTATAATGACCCACATAATCTCTTTTGATTTTTTTTTTATAATTGGTTTGAATTTCCAAAAATCATTTTTCTTCTAACTATCTAACTTTTTAGAAACTAAAGAAAAATATTTCTCCACTTCGACAAATTCTTTAACAAAGTTTTGCACTTGAATCCATGAAGAAATTGTTATATATATATTAAAAAAAGTTACAATCCATGTTTATCTTCTTCATTTCTAGTTTTGAAAAAGTTTCGGAGCTTTTGGTGAGAAATTTTATTTTGGAAATTTTTATTTATTTTATCTTTTATATGAAATCCATTAAAAGAAGAGGTGAAAAGCACGTATTAGGTTTACTCATGTTTTAGGCAAAAAAATACTTTAAAATCCATTATAACTAAAATCTCCTACAATCAATGACATATTGAATAACACGGTTTTTATTGTATTTTAGAATCCATCTAACAAATACTTAATCCAATAACAAGGGATTTTAATATATTTATATCAAATAAACAATTGAATAACACGGATACATTATCAATTAAAATTGAAGTCTATTGGAGAAATATAATAGCTACGAGAATTAATATCCATCATATTTGAAACAACCAGATTTTTTTTTTTTTTTTTAAACACCCGGAATAATATTCCCATAAATATTAAACCACACAATAATTCAACACAATAACAAAAGCGGAATAAATATAAACACAAACGAGACACTAGATCATCTCCTCTTCACAGCCAGATTCCACGATCACATTTTGTCTTTACCTGCATCACATGGTTATAAGAGATGCGTGAGTATTATCATAAATACTCAGTGGTATGATCATCCCATCTACTTGGCTAGATGCACGGGTATAGGGAACAATCAAAACACCACACAACACAATTAAGTAAAAAGTCGACACGAAAAGTCAACCCCGAAAAGTCAACGCAAAGTCAACCCCGAAGAGTCAACGTAAAGTCAACCACAAACCACGATACTTACGTTGATCTAAACATTAAAAAAGCCCCAAACAAGCATTGATCGAACAACAAATCAACTCAATTCGCAATCAAACGAACCAAATACACCCATCTACCCGCGAAGACCATGGTCACGCACTCACCTTGTTTCGAAAGAGAATAACTGGCGACTTACTACACCAAATCACGATCGGAAAACTTCTCTGGAAACTAGACACCAACAGCTTTCCAACACTGTATCGCAAGACTCCTAACTCCAAACGGTTCGCAGGGAAATCATCCCCGAAAACAGCAACTCCAGACGAAACCGCAGGAAATTGCAGAAAAACTGCACGAACAACCCAAGTTCAAAGGACCATAACTCAGCGAATTATTAACCAAATCAAGGTATAAAACCTGTTCTAGAAACTAGACATCTAGAGCTTTACAGAGGTGTATAGAACGTAACCTAAATCTAAGCAGTGTGATGGGAAAATTAGCTCGCAAACTCGATGATCAGAACTGAGAACAAATATTTCAGAAACGACACACTAACTTCAAAAGCACACAGAGAACGGAGGTCACCTCTGAATAAACCAAAATTGGTGTGTGGAAATCTAAGACTCAGAGATTTCCAATGATATCTAATTCGTCCGCTGGGTCCTTACAGAACGACGGAAATCGTCCTTTGAAGTGGACTGATCGCAGAAGCGATGCTGCAGAAACATCTCTCAGTAAAACGACCATAACTCCTAGAATACTCAACCAAATGACAAGCGGTTTCTTCCTAAATCAAGATCAGGGAGTGGAGAACTTACCCTGAAATTTTCACTCTGATCCAACTTGATCTTCACCACCGTTTGTCTCCTCCAAAACCGGCGGATTCTTCCACCTCTCTCTCTCTCTCCTCCTCTCTTTACTCACTAATTCTCTCTACCTCTTTTCCTCAAAACTGATTCCTCTCATTAATACTTCAGCCACTTCCACAAAACAAGGCTCCCCAAAACATGGGTTCCTCAAAACAAGGCTTTTGACTTTTATAAAAAAATAAAATAACAACTCGGGTTTCCAGTCAAAACCCGCCTAACCGAGCGATTAAAAACTTAATCCGCTAGTTCAAATTGAGCTGGTATCGATCGACACCCGAACCAAAAATACATAATTGGTTCGCGGGCGTTACAATATTGCCTGAACTGGTGTCTAGTTTTGGAGTGTATATGGATTAATAGAAATTGGAGACTCTGTTTTCATATTCTACCATGATAAAACACAATTGACAACTTGGCACATATACCTCTAATCTATTCTCTTATATGTGAAGTAAAAAATCCTACATGGTAGCCTAAGAGCGATTTCGAAGTGGTTGATTACAAGGGTATCCTTAATAAAATCCAGTTAATTACCTACCCTTGCCATCGATTATTTTTTACCAAAATATGGCTTTTTCGATTTATATATGTTTTGTTGGGTTTAGATATGATATTTTCTTTAGCCCATAATTAGTAAGCCCATAATTGATTTTTGGTTATGTTATTAAAACCCTAAGTGCAACTTTATTATTTTTTCTTCTATATATTGGGGTTAATTAGTGTTTAACCGTACATGAATATTTCTCCTCCACCGCTTTAGTTTAGTCTTTTAAGTATGTGCTTTTTAGTGTTTAGTTATATAGTTGAGTGCCGTGATTCTTTTATTTTCATGCATCGTATTTGCAGGTTTCTTCGTTGCCAAAGTATGAGTTTTTTGTTGTTCCGTTTCATTGTTGATCTCTATTATAACGTGTTTTTGTTTGTTTTTAAGCCATTATCTACTATGTTGCTGTGTTATTTTTTATATAATTGTTTGTTCTGTTTTCTTATTTGCATGTTTACGGTGATATATATTCTGAGGCTTTAGATGCGTTTTCATGGTGTAACTCACTATTGTCTTTTGTTTATCATCTTTTAATAAATTATTTATATTTAGATTGAATTGTGTTAAGATTTGATCTTAATAACAATTGCTAATGATTTCTTTGTTATTTTTCCTTTTTTTTCCTTGATTCTGTAGTGGCATCATGGTATACGGTACATAATTTACGTTGTTGGATCCAATATATAACGTCTCTCTAAAAAATCATGTGATGGTTTTATCTAGGTATTTATTCATCCAATTTATTTTCTTCTTTTTCGGTAGATCTATACGTAAACCAAAATATATTTGTCTGTAAACACCAACATATTATTTTCAAAGCACTACCGTCGTCAGTAAGGTACCCAACAAAATCTTTAAACCTAATTAGTTGTAACATAATCTATGAAAAATTTGTTTATAGATTTAAATCACATACCTTATTTATTTTCATATTGTGGAATATATGCTGAAAAGTGTCATGGTAGAATATGAACGTAGATTGGCCACACATAGCGAATTGGTAAGCAATTTAAGTTTTTTAAGCGTATTCACTCTTCGTATGTGTGTGTTCTCATGTCTCTTGGATTACAAGCATGTTTCTCTTATACTTTCCACACTTTCATTTTGAATAGACTAGACATCTAGAGCTTTACAGAGGTGTATAGAACGTAACCTAACTCTAAGCAGTTCGATGGGAAAATTAGCTCGCAAACTCGATGATCAGAACTGAGAACAAATATTTCAGAAACGACACACTAACTTCAAAAGCACACAGAGAACGGAGGTCACCTCTGAATAAACCGAAATTGGTGTGTGGAAATCTAAGACTCAGAGCTTTCCAATGATATCTAATTCGTCCGCTGGGTCCTTACAGAACGACAGGAATCGTCCTTTGAAGTGGACTGATCGCAGAAGTGATGCTGCAGAAACATCTCTCAGTAAAACGACCATAACTCCTAGAATACTCAACCAAATGACAAGCGGTTTCTTCCTAAATCAAGATAAGGGAGTGGAGAACTTACCCTTAAATTTTCACTCTGATCCAACTTGATCTTCACCACCGTTTGTCTCCTCCAAAACTGGCGGATTCTTCCACCTCTCTCTCTCTCTCCTCCTCTCTTTACTCACTAATTCTCTCTACCTTTTTTCCTCAAAACTGATTCCTCTCATTAATACTTCAGCCACTTCTACAAAACAAGGCTCCCCAAAACATGGTTTCCTCAAAACAAGGCTTTTGACTTTTATAAAAAAATAAAATAACAACTCGGGTTTCCAGTCAAAACTCGCCTAACCGAGCGATTAAAAACTTAATCCGCTAGTTCAAATTGAGCTGGTATCGATCGACACCCGAACCAAAAATACATAATTGGTTCGCGGGCGTTACAATTCTCCCCCACTAACAAGGATTCGTCCTCGAATCACACAACTCTGTCACCCCACAACTTGCCCTCATGGCCAACATAAAATCCCGTCCATCCGTACGCAAGATCACCCTCAACCATACACAACCCACCACCCTAAGGCTCACTTCTGATCGGAACCCTGATCAGTTTCACCCGGAACATCCGCGATGTAACGTTCTCGACCCGGATTAGGTCTGTCCGTTTGTTTGCGCAACAATCAAACAAGAACATGAACAACCAACCGTAGACCTAAAGTTAGACCAAGGGGTACTACATCTGTTAACAGGTTCATCTGAATCGAAGTCTCGATCATAAGCGAAACCCTAGACTAGACGCCACTCGACAATCTACTCAATAATCCCTGAAACTCCTCCACTCTCATAATCACGATCACGTTCAGGCACTACTGCTCATAACTCATACTCATACTCATACGCATACTCATACTCATACGTATACTCATACTCATATACAGTCCATCGTATCTACTCGCAGGATCGTCACCCTTTGAGCTACGGTGCGCAGGGGACCCACTATCCCCCGTGTATATGCCGAGACCCACTATCTCTGGGTATATGCCGAGACCCACTATCTCTGAGTATATGCCGAGACCCACTATCTCCTGAATAAACATACCGAGACCCACCGTCCCCCTCACCGAGACAATAGCTTGAAACGTGCATAAAAAATCACTTGTCGACCTACATGACCCCACTAGTCACATGTCGACAAAACTCGCATCATGACACCAAGATTAACAAGAATACACCATCTTATTAAATCATCAACAATGTATAATCGTTACAACCCAAAACGAAAATACAACTCATAAATCCCTCGCGTACAAGTCTGAAACACAACAAAACTCAAGCCTCCGCTTGCTTCTCGAACCACTTCGTGAACTTTGCCTTCATCTTCGCTTCTGGTTCCCACGTCTCCTCCTCGGTACCATCACAGTCCAACATGACTCTCAGCAATGGTATCCTCTTCCGGCGCAGAACCTTGACTCTCTTCTCGAGAATCCTCCTCTTATCGGCGTAACTCTTCTGCTGAGCCTGACCCTCCTTCATGTTCAGCCTCATGACACAGATCCTCTCCGTCGTCTCCTGAACAAAATCTGCACCAAACAAGCTCCTCTCCCCCACTTGGGTCCAACATAACGGTGTATGACATGCTCGCCCATACAGAGCCTCATACGGAGCCATCCCAATGCTCGCCTGGTAACTATTGTTATACGCAAACTCCACCAGGTTAAGATGATCCGCCCAATGTCCACCGTAATCCAACACACACATCCTCAGTAGATCCTCCAATGTCTGAATCGTCCTCTCAGAATGCCCGTCCGTCTGTGGATGATATGCTGTACTCATATGCATCTTAGTGCCCATCTCAGCCTGAAATGCCCTCCAGAACTCTGAAGTAAACCTCGGATCCTTGTCTGACACTATACTCGCTGGCACCCCGTGCAACCTCACAATCTCACGCACATACTTCCTAGTCAATACCGCCGCTCTGTCAGTCTTCTTAATGGCAAGAAAAAGTGCTGACTTGGTCAGACGATCCACAATCACCCAAATCGCCTCATACGTCCGAGGCACAGGTAAACCCGTCACGAAGTCCATGGTAATCAAGTCCCACTTCCACTCCGGAATAGGTAAACTCTGTAACAACCCGCTCGGAACCTGATGCTCAGCCTTCACCAGCTGACACACGTTGCACGCTGCAACATAACTCGCTACATCCCTCTTCATCCCGACCCAGTGATAATACCGCTTCAGATCCCGGTACATCTTAGTCGCTCCCGGATGAACAGATAACATACTCGCATGTGCCTCACGAAGAATCTCCTGTCTCAGCTCAACAACATTAGGCACACACACACGCCCCTTCACAAGTATCATCCCATTCGTCGAGACCGAATACTCTGAACCTGTAGCCCTCGACGCCTCAATCAAAACCCGATCCTGCTCCTGCGCTGCTCGAACTCTGCTCAACAAGTCTGCCTGGTTAGCTGCCTCTAACCCCAACGGCTCCTGAGATATCACGCATAACCTCAACGTGCTAAACTCACCCATCAGAACCTCCAAATCATGCTCCCGAGCCGAAGCAACTCTCTTCCGATTCAACGCGTCTGCAACCAAGTTAGCCTTCCCCGGATGGTACTCAATCTCAAGATCGTAATCCGCTACCAACTCCATCCAGCGCCTCTGTCTCAGGTTCAGCCGCTGTCTCAGATTGATCATTTTGAAAAATAAATTTTGAGATGAAGAACTTTTTCTTTTGAATTTACAGAACATTTTTTCCTCATATATCATCTTTAGCTTGCACAGAGATTAAAGACCTAATATAGCTAGACCCATAGAATGTGCTAAGAGGAAGGCTAAAATGTTTTTTTTTTCGCTTGCTTTTGAAAGCTAGAGGATATGCAGCAGAAAGTCGAGAACCTCCTTGACGAAGTCGTAACCTCTTGCAAGTATATGCTAATAGCTCTCTGTTTTGTGCTATTTTATGATCAGAGATAGAATTTTTTATTTTATTTTATAATAATTGAAGCATTTTTCTTTAGTTGGTTACTAATTGTGTTGTCGTTAATTCTTTAGGAAAACAGACCTATGACTTGCGGTGAAAACGTGATCTTCAGGTATCAATCAAAGAGTTACATGAAAAAAATCTCGATCGGATCATTGAAATAGTAGGAAATCATTATATATCATCTGGCAAAGATCCCACATGTTCTGATATTTTTTAGAGCAGTGACTTGGAAGACAAGAAACCAAGACTAGACCTAGGGGTGAAATTGAAGGTTATTGGTTTCATGTTTGTGAAAAACGACATGGTCTTTAGTTGGTGGGAGAGGATAATCCACGGTGAAATCATGGAAGAGAGAAGGATCAAGGATAATTTTGACAGGTGATGATATGCCCACGGGAAATATATGGTGGGAACTTCACAATTGAAAAGTGTTGTACATCTAAATTAGATAAGGTGGTGGAGGATAATCTGATGATTGAATTGCTTTAAAATCAGTTTTGTTTGGTTAATTGATTGTTGGTTTTGTGTGCAAAACTGTTTGGGGGTAAAGTAGCAAAGTCTGAGAAGAAAGAAAAAGAAGACACAAAAGCAAGATTTGTAATCAAGAATGTCATTAATTTTGATCTATCATTTGCAATAAAAAAAGAAGATGCAAGAATACGCCTTGGAACTGCCAAGACGGTTGAGAAAATACAAGATGTTATGGTCATCGACTCTATCAAGCATTGTCATCTCTTTAATATTCTTTTATAAGGTTTAGATACGTTAATTAAATACCATCGTTTTTGAATTAAATAAATTAAATAATATTTGTTTCTCTTTTTCTATTTAACATGAGGATAGAAAATATTTGATAGTGTGTACGTAGTTGTGTACTTAACTGATACACATGTATTCTCAAGAATTGCTAAATAGTATATTTTTTTGGATTGCCCAACTATGATTTGTGATTAAAGATTGGTGTACGTTCATGTTATTCGGGAAAATTGATCCTAAATACAGCGCTCCACGGAAAGAAATGATAAAATATAATCTTAATGTTTAAATTTCAAAAATAAACTCATTTTCAAATACTTTACATAGAACCAAAAAAACAGAAAAAACCAAGTGGACACGACATATCAATCTATGAAATGAGCGGAAAAGGCCACGACAAATTGATGACTTCGATTCAATGTTTTTAAAACAGGACCAACGATCGAACCGAAAAAATATTTGGGTCGTAGGTTAATGTGGTCGACAGGGTTCAACCGGGTTCGATAAAATTTTGGAAATATTAATATATTTAGTTTCATATTTTATTTTTTATTAATGTTCATGACTATAATATCTAAATATCAAGCAAAATACTTTGATAATTATAATGTTTAAAAATAGAAATGTACCAATGATTAAAAAGTCATTTAGTAGTTTAAATTTGAATTTTTTTACATTTAATAATTAAACCCGGTCTGATGCCGACCAAGCACTCCCGGTTAGTTCTGCTTTGGGGCCACCTGGTTTAATTGTTTCGCCGATTTCTGGGTTTTTGTTGGCTCGATCTAGTTTCTCAGATGTGGGTTTTAATGTTAACCCAACGCGGATATATACCCGATTTGCGGTTCAACCCGGTCCGAACCCCGGTCCGGTCTGGTTTTAACAACATTGGTTGGATCATTTACTTCTACATTATGCATTTTTGGTAGACCATCAAATATTCATTGTTAGGGTTTAGACGTGTATGCTAGGGTTTAACATACATAATCAAATAATTTGATCGTATAAGGTTACTAAAAGTGATCAAAGTTCACGTGTTATTATTTGGATTTAGACATTGATGTTAGAGTTTATGATATATGTACTGTTTTCAATGTTTACGTTTATTTGTGAGGGTTTAACTCCAATGTTAGGATTTAGTACCCCTTAATGAAACGTATAATTATATAAAAAATCTGCGATAATTTAAAATAATAAATGTGGGTACTGAAAAAGGAGGAGAACTATTTATGTGGAAACAAAGTCCAAAATTTCATAAATATCTTCAAAATGAAAAAATATATATATTTTATAAAAAAATAAAAATTACTTATAAAATTAGAATATTGAATTTTAAAATTAGAATTAAAAATTAAAAATTGAATAACAAATTAAAATTATTAACATTGTATAAGTTAGATCATGTTCCTAGGATTTTTTTTTAATATTGTTTAAATGTTGTAACAACCTAAAACGCTCACAATATAATATGATTTATTTTACGCAAAAAGTGCATCATACATATTTCTACTTTAGCTGCATGATTTTAGTTTCGATTTATAATTCGAAAAAATACATGTTTAAAAACTATGATTCGATCACAATCTCGAATATGTTATTGATTGTTTTGGAAGGATAAGAGTAAACACACACAAAAGAGTTATTACCACAACTACTGTAACCAAAATGTGTATTTTTGGTGGTGCATCGATCGACACAAGTGTTGTGTGTCGATCGACGCAAGTTGAAATTGAACCGTCTGGTTCGGTTTTTTATCGCTCGGTTTGGCGAACGGTTTAGAAAACCCTAGGATTTCATTATATAAGCGTGGAGATCGCGTTTTGTGGGTCTTTTGGCCGAAAATCAGAAGAGTTAGAGAGAATTGTGAGAGAAGTGACTTTTTTGAGAGAAAAACAGTTCTGTCCGATTTTAGAAGGGGAGACAAACGGCTGGGAATATCAGATCGGATTAGAGCGAAACTTCTAGAGTAAGTTCTCCACGTTCGTATCTAGTTTTGGGCGAAATCGGTTTGTCATTTGGATTAGTATTCCGAGAGTTATCATCATTTTACTAAGAGATGTTTCTGCAGTTTTGGGTATGCGATCAGTCCATTTCGAGGGAGGATTCCCATAGAACCAGAAGGATTTTGGAGACGATCCACCTATCTATGGAAAACTCTCTCTGTCTAATTTTTAGAAAAGGTTTTCGATCCTGTTTCTGATGTAATCTCCATTCTCTATGTTTTTTAGATGTCAACGTGTCGTTCATGTTTTCTGAGACTGGAATTTCCTGTTTCTATTTCCGAACAACGAACTTGCGGACTGTTTTCTTGTCGTTCTGTAAGGATCCAGAAGACGATCTCAGTATCATTGGAAAGCCCCGTGTCTTAGCTTTCCAGAGTCACCGAGTCCGGTTTAATCTGAAATTTGAAACGCGTGTTATAAGCGTTTTCCTAAGGTGAGTGCGTGACCATGGCTTATCAGGGTAAATGAATGGATCCCAATGCGTTTGTGTGATGATTTGATGATTGATTCTTGTTGATATGGATGATTTCGTGTTATTGGATGTGTTTGTGGAGAGTTTCTATGCAGGAGATCGACACACAATTTTGAATACCGTCAGTTTGACGTATTGACTGTTTCTTGTGTGATTGTTGTGTTATGCGTGTTGATTGTTCATCCTGGTATTGTATCTTTTGCTTATGTATGTGTGTATAGTCAAGTAGATGAGATGACCGCATCACTGACTATTTGTGATAATACTCACACATCTCTTATAACCATGTGATGCAGGTCAAGAGAAAGTATGATCGTGGAATCAAGGCAATGAAGAGGAGATGATCTAGTGTCTCAATTTGGTGTTTTATGCTTTGCTAGACTTGTTAAGTTGCTGGATTGTGAACTTGGAATGGTTGAATTGATGTTGGTTATTTGATAATTATTGACTATTGAATTGTTTTGTTATTCTGCTGGATTGGTTTGTCTTGATTGGATATTGAGGATTAGCATTTATGGGAATGTTAATTCGGGTCCAATGTTGAACTGTTTTAAAAACAAATAAAAACGGGTTGGGTTGTTACAGTTTGGTATCAGAGCCCTTATGGTTCTAGGGCGGGAGAACGCAGTTGATTAAGTGAATAGTCAATTACGTGTGTTGGATTGATTGATTATGCGAGTTAGTCAATTGATTGTTGTGTGGGTTTGGAGTCCTAGATCATCTTCTCCGAGCTTTCAATGAGATTCCATGGTATATGTTGTTTGACTTTTCTAGCTTTCTAGTATGCTTAGTTTCTGCTTCTGGTAGTGAAGAGAAATGGTTAGAGGTATGATATAATGCGTTTTTGGCGCATTCTAACCCTTGTTTTGTAGGCTTTTATCGAGTCTTTCACTCTCTATCGAGTCATTCTAGGTACAAAAAGCGGCTGGAAGCAATGACTGGAACTTGCAATCAGAATTAGCTAGAAAAGAATGAAGTTGGACCCTTTTTGGACATTCTGGAGAAAGGGAGCACCTAGTACGAGAAAGGGAGCACCTGCTCCCAGCAGAATCATTAATGAGCTTTTTCCTAAACCTAATTTTCCAACCCTATTTTTGGGCCAGCCGTAATGGGCCTTTAAATAGGTCTTTTTGCTGATTTTTTTTTGGAGGATCACGCCACACAGCAGCCACGTTTTCACGCAGCAGCAAGGTCACGACGAGAGAGAGAGAGAGAGAGAGATATAGACTTATTTTTTTGGGGAGAGTTTGTAAGCTTGGAGATTTGTCTTCCATTCTTATCGAAGTTTTCTTAAACCCTACTCTTTATATATCAATTTCAATGCAATCTATTATGTCTCTTGCTGCTGTTACTTGCTTGATCATGAGCGAGTAGTCATCTTGTTAGGTTAGGGGTTTTCGATGGGATTAGAATCATGAACTAAGCATAGATAGGTTTTTATATAATCATTCGATAGTCTCCACCTATTGTCGATCATATTGCCTAGGTTAGATTGATCACCTAGCCTTTGATTTTAGGTTGAATTTACTTATCAAAAGTTTGTAAATCGCTTGAAAGAACATAGGTGGGCGATTTGATCCGTAGCCAACGAAAGTTGAAGTTAGGGCATCTCGTGAACATATCAGCCCTAATCGATTAATGCTCGATAATCCTTGTAACCTCAACGACAATTAGGGTGTTAGATTGATTGTTAAAGTTGTAGATGCCACGAAAGTGGATCTCCTTATATTTATGGTTGAGTTCGAGACTTGTTCGTAATCGCATACCTGAATAATTGCTTGGTTCCTGATAATCGAATCCCTGAGAATTATCCCCGACCTAACGCTTTTCCATTATTGTTTACAACCGATTTTTACTTGTGTTTTGTTTCGAATTTATTGTGGCATTTAAACCCCAATTTGAATCGCTTAGCTGAAATTGTGTTCCATAGAATTAGAGCGTATTGCTGGTCCCTTAACGAACCTCACTATTCTACATTCGGATTAGTGATACCTAGGTTTAATCTTATAAAACCCAAAAAAAGATAAACATCAATTGGCGCCATTGCGACGGGGACCAACTCGATACCTCTACTTCTCAACTACGATTTTAGACTAAGCACTAATCTCGTTCTTTTGTTTTTCTTTACGTGTGTTTCAGGTGTATGAACTCAAGGACAACAAGGAGAAATCTTCAAACTCCCCTTGTCACTTTGAGTAATCCTGAACTCGCGAGACTAGAACGAGGAAACAGACGACAAAGGCCTAATCCCGCTGTTATGGGCGAACAAGGCAACAACGACATGGCAGTTGAATTGCAAAGGTTGCAAGAGCAGATGGCTCAAATGCAACAGCAGCACACGCGTGAACTGCAGCAACAATGCGCGCGTGAGCAACAACAAACCATAGGGGATATGGACAATCCCCATGCCTATTACAGAAACCGAGCTGCGATAGTTCCCCCCGCTGTTGAAAGGAATGATTATGAGATCAAACCATAGATGATATCGCTGGTTAAGCAGCACTTGTTCCACGGATTGCCTGCTGAAATTCCGATGGACCATATAGAGAATTTCGAGGAGATTTGCTCCACGACAAGCTCTAATGGGATGAACCCGGATTTCGTGAAATACAAGCTGTTTCCGTTTTCACTCACGGACAAAGCTTCTCGTTGGCTTAAGTCTTTACCTGCTGGATCCATTACGACTTGGGCGCAATGCAGAGCTGCGTTTTTGGACCATTTCTACATGAAATCCAAAACCGCGAGTTTAAGGAACAAAATATCCTCCTTCCACCAACATTCCGGAGAGTCCTTCTGTGAGGCTTGGGAAAGGTTTAAGGAGTACAAGAGAGAGTGCCCACACCATGGGTTTACTGATGAAAACCTGCTGGGGATTTTCTACAATGGTGTGGACTGGGATTATAGGAACGCACTCAATGCTGCTAGCGATGGTGATTTCATGACCAAAACTAAAGAGGGGGAGCGTACAAGCTGATTGAGAACTTGGCTGCAAGTTCAAGTAACAAGTTCCAGGAATATGACAGGACTACGAAATCCAATGGAACGGATTCTGCTAAGATCGATGACCTTACGGCCAAGATCAATTTGTTGCTTAAGGCGAACCAAAGGATGGTTCATTTCGCTGATGAGGCTGGCGACCCACTTGCTGAGGAAATGGTTGAGGAAGGAGACAATGCTCAGGAAGAGGTAAGTTATGTTAATGGCCAAGGATTTGTGAGGAACCGCGGTTTCAACCAGAACTACAGGAATCATCCCAATTTCTCCTACAGGAGTACGAATGTTGAGAACCCGCAAGACCAGGTTTATCCGCAGCAAACCGGCCCTCAAAATACAAAACCTCAGGATCAAGGCTTCCAGAAAACTTTCCCCCAAGGTTTCCAAGGGAAGTCGTTCCTTCCCTTTCAAGGTCAGAAACCGCAATACTCTAACTTTCAGGCTCCTGCGAGTTCTGGAAGTACTTCTCAGGATGAATTGAAAGGTATGATGCAACAACTAATGGCGAACCAGCAGAAGTGTGCTACTGAGATCAACACAAAGGTGGATGGTATGTACTTGGACCTTAATGGTCGGCTCGAAGCAGTTTGCAACCACGTAAAGAAACTCGACACACAAGTTGCTCAGACGGCAGAAGCAATTAAGAGACCACATGGAGTATTACCTGGTAAAACTGATGCAAACCCAAGGGATTTTGTGAATGCAATAGAGCTGAGAAGTGGGAGAACTTTACCTGGAGTCGTAAGGGCAGAAGCTGAAAACTGCCCAGTAGGAGCACCTGCTCCTATACCTGGAGCACCTTGATATATCATGGTTTTTACCCATTTTCAACCTTGATATAAGTCGTTTTTGTAGAGTCTTTTTGGTGTTTTTAGTGTCTTTACAGGTATTTGGTCATTTGGAGCTTAATGGAAGCTTTTGGAACATTTTGGAGTAAGATCAAGTTGGAATCGGCGACAGAAGCTTCTCTGTCGATCGACAGTGATTAAGCCTGTCGATCGACACGCGAGTTGACGAAGCAGAAGATTTTACCAGAAAGCGTCCTGTCGATCGACACACATTACTCCTGTCGATCGACACGAGATTTAATGAAGATTTCCACAGGAGTTTTCTAAGGCCCATGACGATTTTTTTTTACCTTTGTATATATAGTTTTAACTCAGATTTTTAGGGGATCATCTTGTTTTCCATTAAGACTTGAGAGATATTGCTAGGGAGAGTTTTTACAGAGATCTACAGAGTTTTTCATACTGCAAGCTTCAAACCCTTTGTATCTCTAACTTTATCTCTTTATGCATCTAATTTTATTCATGATGTTTGCTTTATTCAACATGAGTGAGTAGTTTGCTTGTTAGGTTGTGGGGAATTCTAGGGTTTGATGAGAAATTGATAGGATTGTAATTTTGCTAGGGTTTATCTTTAGGATTCTTCATCTAGATTGTTTCTAATGCTAGATCTAGCTTGATCACCTAGTATCTAGAACTTAGGTTGCTTTAATAGACACGGAAGTGTTATTAACAATTGGACTTAGTCTTAGATGAGCAAAATCACCTATTCGCAAAGGAATTTGGCTTAGGGATTTTGTGAACAATTGAACTTGAACTTAATGCTTGTTTAGATTCAATAAATTTGCAAAGGAATTTGGAATTTAGGGATCTAGGTATAGATAGTCTCTGCAACGGAAGTTGTTTGGCTTTACCTTAGTGTTTGAGTTCTAGAACGAAACTTAATTAAACCCTGCAGTAATTTTATCTTCAATTTTGAATCATACCTGAAGAATTACCCATCGCCTAGCTTTTGTCTTTTTGAATTACATAACAACCAAATTGAATACTTAAATTGATTGTGTAAATTGATTCCCTGTGGATTCGATCCCTAAGTACTACGAGGATCTCTTAATTTGAGAGAATAGCTCAGGGTTAAATTTGAGCATATCAAATTTTGGCGCCGTTGCCGGGGAACTCGATTTTACCAATCGATTTTTGTTTTTATAATTTTGTCTAAGTTTTAATTTTCGTTTACTTACTTCCGTTTTCTTTTGTTTCTGTGTGTTTCAGGTGCATGCCTAATCGCAAGACCAGAAGCAACAAGGATCAAGAGTTAGTGGACTTAATTTCTGAGTTAGGAGTTTTAGAGCGAGCCAACCGGGCAACGAGAAAGGCAGCCAGAATGGTTAATCCAATTGTGCTAATCAGAGGTGACGATGGGCTTCTTCATGACCAAGAGGGTCTGAGGAGAAATGCCCAAGGTCAGAGAGTGGACGACCATGGGGCTGTGATTGAGGAGCAAGCTGAGCAACAGGCCGAGCAGCAGATTGCGCAGCGCCAGGAGCCTGTTGCACGTGGGCGTACTCTGGGAGAGTACAACAGGCCTGATGAGTTCTATGCTAACAGGGCTGCGATTCGTCCTCCTGCTTTCCAGAGGAACGATTTCGAGCTAAAGCCTGCGTACTTTGCGCTTGTAGCTCAGCATCCTTTCCATGGTCTGTCGTCTGAGCACCCCATGGATCATATAGAGAGGTTCGAGGACTTGGCATCTAGCATCAAGGCTAATGGAGTCTCCAGCGACTACCTTTACTGCAAGCTTTTCCCCTATTCACTTAGTGGAGAAGCAGCCTACTGGCTGAAACAGTTAGAGCCGGGCTCACTGACCACTTGGGAGGACACCAAGAACGCTTTCCTCAACAACTTCTTTGATGAGGCATGGTCCGAAGATCTTAGGACAAAGATCTCTATGTTCAAACAAGGACCGACTGAAGCATTCAAGGCTTCTTGGGTGCGATTCAAAGCCTATCAGAGGGATTATCCACATCACGGCTTTAGTGATGTTCAGTTATTGGGTATCTTCTTTAGAGGAGTCGACTGGCGCTATCAGATGGCGTTGGATGCTGCATCTAACGGGAATTTCAACACTCGATACCCAGAGGATGCACTTGTGCTTATCGAGAACTTGGCTTCTAGCAATAGTACCAAGAATGCTGATTTCGAGAGGAAGAAGTCGGGTGGCAGCATGGATGGAAGCCAGATTGCGGAGGTTAAGGCCAAGATTGACTCCGTGCATAATCTTCTGGTGGGGAAGAAGTCAGTTCAGTTTGCTGCAGAAGTGGAGACTTTCGAGCAGGATGAAGAAGACGTCAACTACATCAGTGAGAATGGTTTTCAGGGTCCGCGGTTTGGTAATCAGCAGGGTAACAGAGGCTTCAATGGAAATCAGAGAACTACGTTCACTGGGAATCCGAGTTCACCTAGCTACGCTCCTAAGCCTCAGTCTCAGAAGTCCGAGTATCAGAGGCCTTTCCAGAGCAACTACAATAGAAACTATGGTTCATCTTCTTACCAGGCACCTCCTGCTAAATCAGTAGACAGCGAGATGAAGTCTATGCTTGAGCAAATCTTGGAAGGTCAACAGAAGCTGACTGTTACCTTTAATGGGAAGATGGATGCCATGTACCAAGATTTGAATGGGAAGTTTGAAGCTTTGAACACCCATGTCAAAAAGTTGGACACTCAAGTTGCTCAGACGGCTGAGAACTCTAGAAGGCAGGAGGGGTTTCTTCCATCCAAGACGGATGCTAACCCAAGACACTCAGTTGCAGCCATCACCACAAGGAGTGGAAAGGTCCTCCAAGAGCCTGTGAAGAAGAAGGGACTTGGTGTAGAGCAGTTTGATCATTCTGGCGAATTTGATGAGAATGAAAAAATTCCAGAGACTCCTCTGTCGATCGACGGTCGTCAGTGTCGATCGACAGGAACCCCACGGATCGTTTCCGGACCTCCAGAGATGCTAGTGTCGATCGATAGAGGTGATAGTGTCGATCGACACAGGTCCCAGAACTGCACAACTTCTTCTAAACCATCGGATGTCGAGGTTGAGAGGGTGTACAAGCCTAAGCCACCTTTTCCTAGGAATCAGAAGAGGTCTAAGCAGGAGCTTGAAGATGCTAGGTGCAAGGCTATCATAGATAAGTTGGTTCTAGAACTTCCCTTTGTTGATGCCATTAAGATTAGTCATGTGATCCGCCGGTATGTGAAGAAGATGGTCACCAAGAGCTTGAGTATAGAGGAAGGAGTGGCTATGATCTCTGAGCAGGTTAGTGCGGTAATTCAGAACAGGGTCCCAGAGAAACTGACAGACCCAGGGAGCTTTGTGTTGGATTGTCTGATTTTCAATGATAGGTTTCCAAGGTCTCTCTGCGACTTGGACTCTGGTGTCAACCTAATGCCACTCTCCGTCGCTGTCAGTCTTGGGTTGACGGATTTCCAGCCCACTAGGATTTCTCTCATCCTCGCGGATAGGTCAGTAAGGATTCCGGAAGTGATACCGGAGGATGTACCAATCAAGGTCGGTGATTTCATGATCCCTACCGACTTTGTGGTCCTGCAGTACAACGAGGAGCCCAAGGATCCTCTTATTTTGGGCAGACATTTCTTGTCCACAGCTGGTGCTTTGATAGATGTTCAGGGAGGCTGTATTACCTTGCGAGTGGGTGGTTTCGAGATGAAGTTTGAGATGAATAAGCTGGTAAAGAGACCAACCATCGATGGACAGACCTTCTACGTTGATACACTCACAGACCTTGCACAGGAAGTCTTCAACGATATGTACCCCATTGATCCCTTGGAAAGGACTTTGGTGAACTCTGTGCTACAAGAAGGTCAGATTGATGAGAATGCAAGGGGCTATGCTAGGATGATGGATGCTAACAAAGAATGGAGGAAGATGGTTGCTAGTGTGAGTTTGGGTGAACCTTCTGTGAAAGCTCCGCCAGTGGGCGATTGGAGTGAACAGAAAGCTCCAAAGCTTGAGCTTAAACCACTTCCAGCAGGGCTAAGGTACGCTTTTCTTAGTCCTAATTCCACTTATCCTGTCATTGTTAACTCTTCGCTAAACAATGTAGAGCTCACCTTACTGCTAAGCAAGCTGCGGAAGTTTCGCCCAGCTCTTGGCTACTCTCTTGATGATATCGCAGGTATCTCTCCAGATTTGTGCATGCATAGAATCCATCTTGAGGATGAGAGCAAGTCATCTATTGAGCACCAGAGGAGGCTTAATCCAAATCTGCAAGAAGTTGTCAAGAAAGAGATCTTGAAACTTCTAGAGGCTGGGATAATCTATCCCATTTCAGACAGTGCTTGGATTAGTCCTGTTCATGTGGTGCCTAAGAAAAGAGGAGTCACAGTGGTAAAGAATGACAAGAACGAGCTGATTCCGATGAGGACTGTGACTGGGCATAGGATGTGCATCGACTACAGGAAGCTCAATGCAGCCACCAGAAAGGACCACTTCCCCCTGCCTTTCATTGACCAGATGTTGGAGAGGCTAGCAAACCACCCCTACTACTGTTTCCTAGATGGGTACTCTGGTTTTTTCCAAATCCCCATCCACCCAGAGGACCAGGAGAAGACCACATTCACTTGTCCGTATGGCACTTTTGCATACCGCAGAATGCCTTTTGGACTTTGCAATGCTCCTGCAACTTTCCAACGCTGTATGATGTCCATCTTCACAGACATGATTGAGGATTACATGGAGGTCTTCATGGACGACTTCTCAGTCTACGGTGATTCATTCAAGGGCTGCCTTGAAAACCTGGAGAAAGTGCTTGCCCGATGTGTGGAGAAGCACTTGGTTCTTAACTGGGAAAAGTGCCACTTCATGGTGCAAGATGGCATTGTACTTGGCCACAGAGTTTCAGCAGATGGGATTGAAGTAGATCGTGCCAAGATTGAAGTGATGACTAGTCTTCAACCGCCAACTTCCGTCAAAGAGGTCCGGAGTTTCCTTGGACATGCTGGCTTCTACAGGAGATTCATCAAGGATTTCTCTAAAATTGCTCGCCCACTCACCACATTGCTCTGTAAGGATGTCAAATTTGATTTTGATACTAATTGTTTATCTGCTTTTGATCAAATTAAGCAGGCTTTGGTGAGTGCTCCAATAGTGCAACCTCCAGACTGGGATTTGCCTTTCGAGGTGATGTGTGATGCCAGTGATTATGCAGTTGGAGCAGTGTTGGGTCAGAAGAAGGACAAGAAGCTGCATGCTATCTACTATGCTAGTAGAACGCTTGACGAGGCTCAGAAGAACTACGCGACAACTGAGAAGGAGTTGCTAGCTGTGGTTTTTGCTTTCGAAAAGTTTCGACCTTACTTGATTGGAGCCAAGGTGATAGTGCACACGGATCATTCAGCACTCAAGTACCTCATGCGGAAGAAGGACGCTAAACCAAGACTGTTGAGATGGATTCTCCTTCTCCAAGAGTTTGACATTGAAGTGAAGGACAAAAAAGGGGTCGAGAATGGTGTTGCGGATCATCTCTCGCGCATTCGGATTGAGGATAGTGTTCCTATTGATGACTACGTCCCTGAGGAAAGTGTGCACTTCATAGAGATTGGATTTCGAGTGAATGGGAATGGAATTCAGCAAGGTCCGAAGCCGAACAGTTTGCCCGAAGCCTCTCTGTCGATCGACACAGGAGTATGTCGATCGACAGGCTTTCATCTGCCCGAGTCCCAGATTACAGAAACTGCCCTGTCGATCGATTTTCATCATCACTGTCGATCGACAGTGTGTGCAGAGACGGAGAGTCAAGATTTAAATGCAGTTTCAGAGGGCGATCGGCCTTGGTATGCAGACATTGCAAATTACCTAGCTACAGAGGACCTTCCTACCGAACTCAAGGGGTATGAGAAGAAGAAGTTCATGCGGGAACTCCGAAGATACTACTGGGATGAGCCTTATCTCTACAGGCATTGCTCAGACGGCCTCTATAGGAGGTGTATTGTAGAAAGTGAGGTTCGCGATGTTCTGTACCACTGTCATGGTTCTGATTATGCGGGGCACTTTGCTACATTCAAGACAGTGTCAAAGGTTCTTCAAGCAGGTTTCTGGTGGCCTTCAATGTTTAAAGATGCTAATGCTTTCATTTTGCAGTGTGATGCTTGTTAGAGGAGAGGGAAGATTAGCAAGCGACATGAGATGCCACAAAACTTCATCCTTGAGGTTGAAGTCTTTGATTGCTGGGGCATCGATTTCATGGGTCCATTCCCATCTTCTTATGGGAATGAGTACATTCTGGTCGCGGTGGACTATGTCTCCAAGTGGGTGGAGGCAATTGCTAGTCCAAAGAACAATGCTGCAGTGGTCGTTAAGCTGTTTAAGACCATCATCTTCCCAAGGTTCGGAGTCCCCAGAGTTGTCATCAGTGATGGTGGAACGCACTTCATCAACAAGGTTTTCTCTAAACTTTTAGAGACATATGGTGTTCATCATCGCGTCGCTAGTCCTTATCACCCTCAGACGAGTGGGCAAGTGGAGGTTTCTAACAGATAGATCAAGGAGATCCTTGAGAAGACAGTGAATTCCACAAGGAAGGATTGGTCTACAAAGCTGGATGATGCGCTCTGGGCCTACAGGACTGCTTACAAGACACCTCTGGGCACTACTCCCTTTCATTTGCTTTATGGAAAAGCATGTCATCTTCCAGTAGAGCTTCAGCACAAAGCAGCATGGGCCGTGAAGCACTTCAACTTTGACATAAAGCCTGCTGCGGAAAGGAGACTGATTCAGCTGAACGAACTGGACGAGATTAGACTTCATGCCTACGAAAACTCCAAGTTGTACAAGGAGAGGACGAAGGCATATCATGATAAGAAGATCATCTCCAGGAACTTCGAACCAAATGACCAGGTATTGCTCTACAACTCTCGTTTACAGCTTTTTCCTGGTAAACTGCGTTCTCGTTGGTCAGGTCCTTTTACAATCAAGGAGGTTCGACCCCATGGAGCTGTAATCCTTCTTACCAAAGACGGACGGGAATTCACTGTGAATGGCCAAAGGGTGAAGCATTACTGGGCGGAAGCCAAGATTCCAGAGGGACACATTGTGTCCTTGGATGATGCACCGGAAGCCTGAACTCCGACACAGTCAAGCTAAGGACTGAAAACAAGCGCTTAGTGAGAGGCAACCCACTTGTAAGTCTGTCTACTTAGTTTTTGATTTAGTTTTTACTAATTTTGTTTTAGTTTTATTTTTTATTCAAAAAAAAAAAAAAAAAAAAAAAAAAAAAAACAGTTTTCTGGAAAGGCCCGTGTCGATCGACACGGTAGTGGTGTCGATCGACAGACCCTGCGGACAAGCCCAAAACCGAGGTAAGTCTTCTGATTTCCAAAACCCGAAAGCCCATTTAAAGCCCAAAAACGTTTTTCTTATTTATACATCTGATTTTGAGGATCAAAACAATTTCTTTTCCCTCTCTTTTGCGATTTCATCCTCTTTTGAGAAGAGATTTTGGCAAACCCTAACTTTCTCAATCTTTCACCAAATCAAACGATTTTTGAGTCTATCTCATTCGGATTTTGTCCCTCTTTCCGTTTCTACCATCGTTTTCGTCATTATCCGAAGGTATGGGTCTCTACTTCTTCTTTTTCGTTTCGATTTCTCGAAGAAAAAGGGTGATTTTGAGGTTGAATTGGTTCGATTTGTGTGTTGTTCATGCTTCATATACACTTCTCGAGTGACTTTAGACTAGTTTCGTGCGTTGCATTGTTTGATTTTGGTCGGTTAGGGTTTGACATGAGAATTTGGGGGTTTTTGAATGTGGTTCGATTTGGGTTGAATTATTGGTGTTATCGTGGTACATTGGGCTCATAAGGTTGCTAGGATTGGTCACGAATGTGTTTATACTTGAGATTTGTGGTTGCATTTCGCGAATTTGCGACATTCAAAAACTGTGACAGAGACGCCTCTGTCGATCGACAGGGTTTCTGTCGATCGACAAGGGGCTCTCGGATCGAATTTTCTGTTTTGCTAATTTCGGTCCCTGTGTGTTTGGTTTTTGATTTTGTTGTGCAGATGCCTCCTAAAGGAATATTGAAGAAGGGCAAGAGGGCAAGGTTGGACACGGGGTCGAGTTCACACTCTCCTCCTGCACCAACCTATATTATTCGTTGCTTTGCTACTCCCAAGTGGCCACGGGAGGAGAACACGCCATTTCGTATTGAGTTTGAGTCGGAGGATCGGACGCTAAGGGACGTTTTGCAGGATCCATTAGTGGATAACCGAGAGATGCGCAACAAGTGGGACGACTTCAATTCGTTGCTCTACAATGAGTGGCTCAAGGTTCCAATGGCACCCACTAGATACGCCCATAGAGTAACGATGGGCCGTTTGCACATTCGAAATGAGGTGGAGGCATTGTTGCAGAAGGTTGGGTTGGAGAAGTTAGCTACCTATGACGACGGCTTATACCCCGATCTAGTAAGGCAGTTCTTTGCCTCGGTGAAGTTGTATATCACCGCGGAGACTGAGGAGCAGAAGCTCGATCCGAGCTGTTACATCTTGAGCTTCATGGCTAGTGGGAAACGACTTACGATTTCCGCTAGAGATATTTGTGGGGTCTTTGGATTTCCTGAGGTTCCGGTGGCAAGTTTACCAGATGACATTGCTGGGGGGTACATACGCTTTGGTGTCACATTGGAGCGGGTTCGTTCCAAGTGGGGAGCTCCTCCCACACCGATATCCGCCATCCTGTCCTTCGTTATCTGGTTCGACTTTTCTCTACGACGATCTTGTGCAAGATGGAGCCGGGCAAGGTGAGGAAGCACGAGCTAGTCTTACTATCGTATGCTTTGAGGGACATCCTCCCTAATGCAACTTGGAGCACTGGGTTTCACCCTAATATGGCAGTCGTATTGATGGAGCATCTTTACTCGCTGAGGCACATTCCGCTTACGACGACTCATTTTGGTAAGAGGGTGTTCACCATGGGGAACATGCTCACTCCGATCTTCCAGCAGTGTAAGGTCCCCTTACCCGGTTATTATTTTGATAAGAGTGATGGCTTTGTGGATCTGGATCACATGAAGCACGCACACTGGATCAAGGGTGAGGCTCCAATTCATTGGGTTTTTCCCCTCGCGGTGGGAGGATCTAGGATGGTTGCGATTCCTAGTGTAGTTGACTGGATGCCGGTAACTACGGATGCCTCTTTGCTCTCTTTCACTCCACGAGAGGATTTGCTCATGCCAATCGGGACCACTAGGAAGCTGAAGACGCGGGGCGTTAGTACTCCGGGAGCTAGCACTTCTCAGACTCCACCACAGACACACTCTACGGTTCCTTCACACCAGCATGTATTTCCACCGTCTCTTCAAGATCCGGCGAGTGTTGACCAGAAGTTGGACTGGATCGCTCGTGCTCTTAAGGCAGTATGGGATACGCTTTCTTGCCAGTCCAGCTGTGTTCGTCCTCGCACTCCATCTCCACCGCGTCCGGCTTCACCGGATCCAGCACCACCAACTACATCACCTGAAGACACCTCTGATTTCTAGTCCGCTGAGGATGAGGCCTGGCACTTCACCTTTTCTATCCTTTACCTTCTTTTTCCCTTTTTATTGTTTGCGTCATTTTTATTTTTCTTTGAGTCAGTTTGTTTTTAGATTTCCTAAGAATGCTTGAACGTGATTTACTATATGGATTACCTCTGTTTTTCTTTTGATCGTTTGTTAAGTACTGCAGGCTTAGGACTTGTGCAATTCATGAATCAACAAGAGAAAAACAACAAAGTTCCAAAGTTGACATTTGCCCGAGACGACTCTGTCGATCGACAGGATCTCTGTCGATCGACAGGGCTTGTTTCTGTCGATCGACTGGATCCCCACAATGGTAAATCTTGTTCTTATCAATCGAGTTCAATTTTCCTTTGATTTCTTTTGCCAACTTCAGGCTTGATAACACTGGGGACAGTGTTGTTTAAGTCTGGGGGAGGTAGTTGCTAACTTAGTTTTTGTTTTGAGAGTCAGTAAAAAAAATTTTGGTTTTATCGAGTCAAAACTAGTTAGGAACAACCCTTCTTTTGGTTTAGTGGAGTGTCTTTTTCAGCGTGTGACCATTCCTCCAGAATCAGTTTCAATAATGGGAAATCCTAGGATTGACCAGTTGACTGGAGACGTCTGCTACTTCCAGTATAATCCGCCAAGTCAGAGCTACTGCACGGTTCTCTTTGGGATCGATGTTCATAGAGCTTGACTCCTCATTCGTACCTGACAAGTGCAATCTTCTGTTGAAAGTAATGGTACTCCTCTCCCTCTATTCATCTTAAAAATAAAAAAAATAAAAAAAAAAAAAATTTATCAACTGTGTTAGGATTGGGGTGAAATGATAGCGCCTAAGTATAAGACGAGGAATAAAATCCGGTGAGTCTGTGCTCAGGAGGTGATCACCCAACTCAAAAGCAGCAGTCTGAGTCCCGTAAAACGGACGAAGAAGACGAGCAATCTCACGACCCTGTCTCCTCACAAGGAACAATAGTAGTGAGTCACGACCCTGTCTCCTAACAAGGAACAACATTAGTGAAATATGCACTGCTTTGAGTTCAGCAATCATGAAACGATACGAATAGAGAACAAAATAAGTCTGGGGGAGAGGAAGAATACCAAGTATAGTATGGGTTGATTTGTCACGGTATAGTATGGGGATGAGTCTAGAAGGTTCTTGGCATTTAGAACATTGAGACCAAGCGATGAAGACTAACGGATTATGCTGTGAAGTGGTGGAAGAATTTGGAAGGCTGCGAATGTCTGCGGAGAAGTACATGGTGGTCTGATTTTGGTTGGTTCTGAATTATGTGGTTCACTAAGTTGGAAGGGCCAATTCGCTGCATCAAGGGAAGGTATGTTCTGTGTTTTCAAACCTCTTCCACAGTTTTGGTTTATGTTTTGCTTGAGGGCAAGCAAAGGCTAAGTCTAGGGGAGTTGATATATCATGGTTTTTACCCATTTTCAACCTTGATATAAGTCGTTTTTGTAGAGTCTTTTTGGTGTTTTTAGTGTCTTTACAGGTATTTGGTCATTTGGAGCTTAATGGAAGCTTTTGGAACATTTTGGAGTAAGATCAAGTTGGAATCGGCGACAGAAGCTTCTCTGTCGATCGACAGTGATTAAGCCTGTCGATCGACACGCGAGTTGACGAAGCAGAAGATTTTACCAGAAAGCGTCCTGTCGATCGACACACATTACTCCTGTCGATCGACACGAGATTTAATGAAGATTTCCACAGGAGTTTTCTAAGGCCCATGACGATTTTTTTTACCTTTGTATATATAGTTTTAACTCAGATTTTTAGGGGATCATCTTGTTTTCCATTAAGACTTGAGAGATATTGCTAGGGAGAGTTTTTACAGAGATCTACAGAGTTTTTCATACTGCAAGCTTCAAACCCTTTGTATCTCTAACTTTATCTCTTTATGCATCTAATTTTATTCATGATGTTTGCTTTATTCAACATGAGTGAGTACTTTGCTTGTTAGGTTGTGGGGAATTCTAGGGTTTGATGAGAAATTGATAGGATTGTAATTTTGCTAGGGTTTATCTTTAGGATTCTTCATCTAGATTGTTTCTAATGCTAGATCTAGCTTGATCACCTAGTATCTAGAACTTAGGTTGCTTTAATAGACACGGAAGTGTTATTAACAACTGGACTTAGTCTTAGATGAGCAAAATCACCTATTCGCAAAGGAATTTGGCTTAGGGATTTTGTGAACAATTGAACTTGAACTTAATGCTTGTTTAGATTCAATAAATTTGCAAAGGAATTTGGAATTTAGGGATCTAGGTATAGATAGTCTCTGCAACGGAAGTTGTTTGGCTTTACCTTAGTGTTTGAGTTCTAGAACGAAACTTAATTAAACCCTGCAGTAATTTTATCTTCAATTTTGAATCATACCTGAAGAATTACCCATCGCCTAGCTTTTGTCTTTTTGAATTACATAACAACCAAAATCGCTATCTTTTGCTCGTTTTTATTATTCGCTTTTCATTACATATTCCTTGCTTAGCATAATTTGAATACTTAAATTGATTGTGTAAATTGATTCCCTGTGGATTCGATCCTAAGTACTACGAGGATCTCTTAATTTGAGAGAATAGCTCAGGGTTAAATTTGAGCATATCACACCTGCTCCAGATGAGGGAGCACCTGCTCTCGAAACAGAAAAAAACGATGAAGAACCTGCTAAGCCAATTTCTAAGGTATTAAGACCAATGAGATTATTGATAAGGTTCGTTCTCGTGTCTACAGGCCTCCTATCCCTTACCCAGTACCTCCAAGGAAGTCGCAGAAGGATTTGGAGGAGGCAAAATGTAAGGAGATGTTGCAAGACTTGACGGTTAAGCTGACATTGGCGGATGCGATTCAAATGATGCCATCCATGAAATAGTATGTCAAGGGTCTAGTTACTGGATGGATTCCTTCAGAGCAGAGCGCCATGATTGTAAGCAAGAATTGTAGCGCGGTGCTACAAAACAAAACCATCAAAAAGCAAGAGGACCCAGGTAAGTTCGTTCTTTCTGTTGATATTGGCCATATGCGATTCGCTTGTTCTTTGTGTCATCTAGGTTCCAGCGTGAATCTAATGCCCTATTCAGTTGCAAGGAAACTCGGGTACACAAAATTTAAACCAACACGAATTTCATTAGTGTTTGCTGACAGATCTATCAAGTTGCTTGTAGGAATTTTGGAAGATTTGCAGGTCAGGATTGGGAACATCTTCATTCCAGCAGATTTCGTGGTGTTGGAACTGGATGATGAGCCGAAGGACCCTCTAATTTTGGGACGTCCTTTCTTGCGCACGGCTGGTGCGATCATTGATGTAAAGAACGGCACGATTGGTCTCCAACTGGGAGACATTATTATGGAATTTGAGATGGATCGGATGTTGAAAAAACCGACCATTGATGGGCAGACTTTTGCCATTGAGGATAATCTCGAAATCTCAGAGGGAGAGATTGAAGAGATCCTTGCTGATGATCCCTTGGATGTGGCATTGACAAAAGCTGAGAGCGAACATGGTTATTTGAGCGAAGATACCATTGGGTTCGCAAGGATGTTGGATTCTGGGCAGACGGAGAAATCGACAGACTTTTTGAGACTCAACATAGAGGGAGAAGACGGAGCACATGCTCCTGCTCTTCGGGACCTTACTGATGATCCTTGGAGCGAGCTGAATGCTCCTAAACTTGAGCTCAAAACCTTACCAGCTGGGCTAAGGTACGCATTTCTCGGTCCTAACTCCACATATCCTGTTATAATAAATGCTGATCTTAACAATGTGGAATCCGCCTTACTTTTATGCGAGCTTAGGAAGTATAGGAAGGCTTTAGGATATTCACTAGATGATATCCCTGGAATCTCACCTGATTTATGCATGCATAGGATACATTTAGAGGATGAATCTAGAACTTCTGTAGAGCACCGAAGGCGATTGAATCCGAATTTGAAAGATGTTGTTAAGAAAGAAATAATGAAACTCTTAGAAGCTGGTGTTATTTATGCTATATCTGATAGTAACTGGGTCAATCATGTGCATGTAGTTCCTAAGAAAGGCGGAATCACTGTGATCGCCAATAATAAGAACGAATTGATACCAACTAGGACTGTTACAGGGCATAGGATGTGTATAGACTATAGAAAGCTAAACGCAGCGACTAGGAAAGATCATTTTCCCTTACCATTCATTGATCAAATGCTCGAAAGATTAGCTAACCACCTTTACTACTGCTTTTTAGACAGTTATTCAGGTTTCTTTCAGATACCTATTCACCTGGATGATCAGGAAAAGACGACCTTCATGTGTCCCTACGGTACTTTTGCTTATCGAAGGATGCCTTTCGGACTATGCAATGCCCCCGCGACCTTTCAAAGGTGCATGATGTCCATTTTTACTGATTTAATTGAGGACATAATGGAAGTTTTCATGGACGACTTCTCCGTCTATGGAAGCTCTTTTTCTGTTTGCTTGTCCAATTTGTGCAGGGTATTGCAACGTTGTGAAGAGAAACACCTAGTGCTGAATTGGGAAAAGTGCCATTTCATGGTAAGGGATGGTATAGTTCTGGGTCATCGAATTTCAGAAAAGGGTATTGAGGTTGACAGAGCAAAGGTTGAGGTGAAGATGAGCCTGCAGCCACCGGATTCAGTTAAAGGAATAAGGAGTTTCCTTGGTCACGCGGGCTTTTACAGACGTTTCATCAAGGATTTTTCAAAGATAGCAAGACCTCTAACGCAACTCTTGTGTAAGGAGACCAAGTTTGTGTTTGATGGGGCTTGCCTCGAGGCGTTTCACACGATTAAAGGAGCATTGGTGAGTGCGCCCATTGTTCAACCACCGGATTGGGATCAGCCGTTTGAGGTAATGACAGACGCAAGTGATTACGCTGTAGGAGCAGTGTTGGGGCAAAGGAAAGATAAGAGGCTCCACGTTATCTACTACGCGAGTCGCACGCTGGATGAGGCTCAATGCAAGTATGCGACGACTGAGAAGGAATTATTGGCAGTCGTTTTTGCCTTTGAAAAATTCAGATCATATCTCGTAGGCTCAAAGGTCATTGTTCATACCGACCACGCAGCGTTGAAGTACTTGCTCACCAAGAAGGATGCAAAACCTAGGCTTTTGAGATGGATTTTGTTGCTTCAGGAGTTTGACCTGCAGATTGTTGATAAGAAAGGTACTGAGAATGGAGCTGCTGATCATTTATCCCGCCTGAAAATGGCTGAAACTGTCCCGTTTGATAATGCGCTCCCGGATGAACAAGTGTACGCCATTGGAATCTGCGTTCTGGAGCACCCAGTCCAGACTGGAGCACCCACTACCCAGAACAGAGCACCTGATCCAGACCAGGTTTATGCGGTTGTTTCAAAAACGGTTGCTCCGAGTTTTCCGTGGTTTGGTGAGATCGCGAACTACCTAGCTGCTGACCAGGAACCAGCTGACTTTGTGGGAGACAAGAAGAGGAAATTCTTGCGCAACATAAGGAGATACTTTTGGGATGAACCATACCTTTACAAACAATGCTCCGACGATCTTTTCCGGAGATGTGTTCCCGATGAGGAAATCCCGGGAATCTTGTTTCACTGCCACAGTTCAAGTTACGCTGGACATTTCGCGACCTTTAAGACAGTATCCAAGGTGCTCCAAGCTGGATATTGGTGGCCAACGATGTTCCGCGATGCACACGCATTTATCTCGCGATGCGACAAATGTCAGAGGCAAGGAAACATCTCGCGACGGAACGAGATGCCTCAGCACTTCATCTTGGAAGTTGAAGTGTTTGACGTATGGGGAATAGATTTTATGGGGCCGTTTCCATCCTCCTATGGAAACAAGTACATCTTAGTGGCTGTTGATTATGTGTCAAAATGGGTGGAGGCCATTGCTTCCCCAACGAACGATGCCGCTGTGGTTTTAAAGATGTTCAAAACCATAATATTCCCCAGGTTTGGAGTTCCGCGGGTGGTGATTAGTGATGGTGGGACCCATTTCATCAATAGGGTTTTTGAGAACCTTTTGAGAAAGAACGGCGTAAAGCATAAGGTTGCAACGCCATATCACCCGCAAACTAGTGGTCAAGTTGAGGTTAGTAATCGGCAGATCAAGGACATTTTGCAAAAGACCGTAGGCACCACAAGGAAAGATTGGGCCGCCAAGTTGGACGACGCAGTTTAGGCTTACCGAACCGCTTACAAAACGCCATTAGGGACAACGCCCTTTCACTTGGTGTATGGTAAGTCGTGCCACCTTCAGTTAGAGCTTGAGTATAAGGCGGCATGGGCAGTTAAGTTAATGAACTACGACATCAAACCCGCCTTGGAAAGGCGATCCATGCAACTTAACGAGTTAGAAATTGTACAAGGAACGAACCAAGATGTACCACGACATGAGAATTCTTAACCGAAACTTCCAACCCAATGACATGGTACTTCTCTTTAACTCTCGCCTTAAACTTTTTCCTGGAAAATTACGATCTAGGTGGTCCGGTCCTTTCCTCGTCAAAGACGTTCGATCATATGGAGCTCTGGTGTTGCTGGACGCCAAAGGGAAAGAGTTCGTGGTAAATGGACAGCGCTGCAAGCCATACCTGGCCGATGCAAACCCAACCGGAGGTGGAGTTATCACCTTAGGTGACGCGCCCAAAGCCTAAATGGCTAATCGAGTCAAGCTAACGACTTTAACCAAGCGCTTGGTGGGAGGCAACCCACCGGTACGTTTTCTAACTTTTTCAATTAGATTTCTTTTATTACTAACTTTTGTTTCCGTTTGAGTTTTCAGGTTTTTCAGAAAAAAAAAAAAAAAAAAAAAAAAAAAAAAAAAAAAAAAAAACTGAGAGAGGTGAGGAAAGGTGGAGATCGATCGATCCGGAGAAGGATTTCAACACAACCCGGAGGGAACACCCGCCGCCCAGAAGGGAGCACCTGCTCCCCAACCTAAAACGGAAAACGAATTTTCGAAATTCGGTCTGGGTCTATCACCAGGTAAGTCCAATAAGAATGATGAGGTGGGCCCGAGAGATATTAATTAAGGGATTTTTCCAATTTCAAATGGATATAAAAATAGGCATAATGGGCCACCCCTAAAACCTATATCTCTCGCGCCTCTCTCTCTTCTTCCTCCTCCCCTACGATTATTTTCTTTTCATCCATTAAAACGGTTTCCAAGCTTTTGCCCAAAGCACAACTCCCTTGATTCTCAACCGATCTGAGCGATTTTTCACCCTAACCCACTCGATTTTTCGCTACCTTTTCGAATCTACTACTCGTTTCTCCAAAACAGCAAGGTAACACTTTAAAAACCCACCTTTTTGGTCCACCGTTTTCGCGAAAAAAGGGAGGAATCCGGGTTTGTTTGGCTTGATTTGTTGAATGCGATTGTTTAGGGTCACTCTAAGCTTACCTAGGATCGATTTCGAGTACATAGGGATTGCAATTTGACTTTTAATTCCACTTGAAACCAAACCCACTTTTGTGGCATGAAAATCGAAATTAAGGGGATGAAGATTGTTCTTATGGGAAATTTGGCTTATTCTTATTTCCGTGGTCTTTATAATTGTCAAATCCATCTGTTTCTGACGAAATTTCTTTGCTCGAAATTCTTCCGTTTGATTATGTACTTGTGTGGTGATTGAGATATGGATTTATGCTGGATTTTTGGTTGTTCTTGTTGTTGTCATTGCAGAGACAGGCCCACGCACTTCATTCGGTAAACCATCACGCTCCTCCAAGGGCCAACTAGCGTCTTCCCCCTCCTCGAGAATCACCATTAACCCATGGCCACGAGAAGAAGGAAAACGTTTCACCTTGCCCGACTCTGGTCTCCTTCAGAACTCTGATGAGACGATTAGCACGATCTTCTTCGCCAAGGATGATGCGAGCAAGGTCCGGGTAGACGAGCTGATCATCGTCTACAACGCGGTGAGGGATGCGCTGAGCAATGAAGACGGTTTGAGTTGCGATCTTGACTGCAACGTCAACATGGGAGCGGTGTTCGCTGAGGTTATTGCGGACAAGAGGACCAAAGTTGCCAAGGGCAAAGCCGCAGCCCACGCAGAGCGGATGGGGAGCCTCCTGTCCCGGTTTTTCCTTCACTTGGGGATCGATGTCAGCGGATATGAGTGCAGCACGGAGTATGAGTCTATGGACACGGCTTATCTCCTTTCTTGTGAGATCCTAGCCGAACCCACCACCTACCGTTTCACTTCACGCGCCGGTAGTCTTCTGTTTTGCAGGTTGCCTCAGCCATCGCTGACTGATCTGGAGGATGCTGCCAACATCGGGTTCACGCCCGGGACGGAATATTTGTGCCGAACCACTGGATCACCAACCGGGAGCACCCCGAAGCAAAGAGGGAGCACCTCTGCTGCTAGAAAGAGCACCTCCAGTACTGCACCTGCTCCTGCTCCTGCTTCTGACGTCCCGCTGAGCCATGATGAAGAAGAAGATTTGGCAGCCGATACAGAGCATACGCAGCAGTTTCGCGCTCATTACCGTCGGCCTTACCATAGCGAGCTGACACTCAGGGAGATCTCTGACAACCCACACGACGCGGAGTACCGCCGGTGGATGGTAGCTTCTACCAAGAAGAACAACAGCCTGCTCCGCCGCATCTTGCACATGCTGCAGAAGGGATGTTCTAGCTCACAGGCTGTGGAGACTATGCCTTCCACTGCGCCGGTCCAGCAACCATCTGCACAGCCGAACTCATCTACTCGCCCCACCACACGCTCATCCAAACGGAAGAAGCCAATCACGGATGACGACAAGGGATCCGATGCCAGCGCCAGCGATTAAGATCGCTATTTTTCTCCCCCTCTCGTATTTTCTCTGAACATTTTTACTTTCTTGCTTTTTCATCATGATTTCTTTTTCTTATGCTCTCTCTTTTCTTATTTTCCCACCGAGACGGTGTGAAGTAAGTCTGGGGGAAGTTGTTGCTAATGACTTTTTATTTTCCTTCTTATTTTCTTATGTCCTGTTTGAGTCTATTTTTCGTTTGTTTTATTGAGTCAAAACTTTGTAGGGAATTAGGACTTTATCTCATGATGATATTTGAACTATTTGTGTTTAACTTTCTCTCTAGTGACCATTTCTTCAGAGCATGAGTACAAGGAACAGCTGGAACACTTCGACGCACTATCCTCCAGGTTCCATATTGACCAAAAAAAATTTTCTCGCTACTGGCACTAGATTAGGGAAACGAATCATATTCAGGACTCCTTATCCCTTTTATCACTCTTGTTGCTCCTGAATAGCTAGCTCATTTTTAGTTAGTACCCTCCTTAACCCTTACCTCCTTTCAAACCCCTTGCATTCTTGTTACTTCATTGTCACATGTGCAGCATATGCGCAAAAGGGTTGGAGAGAATTGGGTCAACACTGCATCTAAATCACTCTTTCTGAAGAACATAGAGCACCTGCTCCCCAGAAGGAGCACCCGCTCTTATTTCCAGGAGATGGTTTTACGCGCTTGGGTATGTACAGTAACTCTGATTCTTTTTCGTGTTTGAGAGACACACGTTTGTGATCAAACCATCTTCATCATCCTAAAAAAAAAAAAAAAATTTGTTGGGATGATATGATAGTTCTTGAGCACAAGATGAGGAAATACAATTCCATTGAGTCGGTACTCAAGAAATGATCACCCAGAGCTCAAAAGCAGCAGTCCGAGTCCCTTAGAACGGATGTAGAGGACGAGCGATCTCACGACCCTGTCTCCTCACAAGGAACAACAGTAGTGAAAGCACTGCTTTTGAATCTCAACAGATGATGAAGAGTGGTAAAATCTGTATATTAGAAATGTCTCTCTGCACAGCGAGTATACCCAAGGTGGATGATGAGATGTTGAGACGTTGGGGAGATTTGGAGAAGAAAGAGTGGTTTAGAGAATGTGGATATCAACGCACCCGTTCTCTCTTGCAATTTTGCGCGATATCCTGCATCCTCTACGAAACATCGGGTAACCTTTAAACACTTTAAACACTTTTAGCTCCACCTCTAAATGGCCTTATACCCTTTAGCATCGTCTACCCTAAATGGTGTCTTTAGCGAGACCCTCACGCAACTTTGAATGCGTTGAGTTTGTGTTTGGGAAATGGAACTTGGTTGAGAAATGTGTTAAGGATGTTTTGGTAAAGCTTTGCTATTCGTAATCTGGATTATGTGGTCTGCAGATTGAAAGTTTTTAAAACCCGGTTCACTGAGGATAAAAGAGTTCCCGCGTTTTCAAACCCTTCTCCTTTACTTGGTCTTGACATTGTTTGAGGACAAACAAAGATCTAAGTCTGGGAGAATTGATATAATGCGTTTTTGGCGCATTCTAACCCTTGTTTTGTAGGCTTTTATCGAGTCTTTCACTCTCTATCGAGTCATTCTAGGTACAAAAAGCGGCTGGAAGCAATGACTGGAACTTGCAATCAGAATTAGCTAGAAAAGAATGAAGTTGGACCCTTTTTGGACATTCTGGAGAAAGGGAGCACCTAGTACGAGAAAGGGAGCACCTGCTCCCAGCAGAATCATTAATGGGCTTTTTCCTAAACCTAATTTTCCAACCCTATTTTTGGGCCAGCCGTAATGGGCCTTTAAATAGGTCTTTTTGCTGATTTTTTTTTGGAGGATCACGCCACACAGCAGCCACGTTTTCACGCAGCAGCAAGGTCACGACGAGAGAGAGAGAGAGAGAGATATAGACTTGTTTTTTTGGAGAGAGTTTGTAAGCTTGGAGATTTGTCTTCCATTCTTATCGAAGTTTTCTTAAACCCTACTCTTTATATATCGATTTCAATGCAATCTATTATGTCTCTTGCTGCTGTTACTTGCTTGATCATGAGCGAGTAGTCATCTTGTTAGGTTAGGGGTTTTCGATGGGATTAGAATCATGAACTAAGCATAGATAGGTTTTTATATAATCATTCGATAGTCTCCACCTATTGTCGATCATATTGTCTAGGTTAGATTGATCACCTAGCCTTTGATTTTAGGTTGAATTTACTTATCAAAAGTTTTAAATCGCTTGAAAGAACATAGGTGGGCGATTTGATCCGTAGCCAACGAAAGTTGAAGTTAGGGCATCTCGTGAACATATCAGCCCTAATCGATTAATGCTTGATAATCCTTGTAACCTCAACGACAGTTAGGGTGTTAGATTGATTGTTAAAGTTGTAGATGCCACGAAAGTGGATCTCCTTATATTTATGGTTGAGTTCGAGACTTGTTCGTAATCGCATACCTGAATAATTGTTTGGTTCCTGATAATCGAATCCCTGAGAATTATCCCCGACTTAACGCTTTTCCATTATTGTTTACAACCGATTTTTACTTATGTTTTGTTTCGAATTTATTGTGGCATTTAAACCCCAATTTGAATCGCTAAGCTGAAATTGTGTTCCATAGAATTAGAGCGTATTGCTGGTCCCTTAACGAACCTCACTATTCTACATTCGGATTAGTGATACCTAGGTTTAATCTTATAAAACCCGAAAAAGATAAACATCAAGGTACTAGAGTTTCTGTTGTGGGTAGTGTAGAGAGAGATGGCTAGAGTTGCTGGAGATAGAGGCCGTAGTGATTGTGGAGGCCGTGGTGGTCGTGGACGTGGGTGCGGGCGGGGACTTGTGAGTGTGTCTGCTGCAGTGTGTGTGGCCAAGGGTTCCGCGAGGGAGGGTCTATGGATTGGCTAGCGTGAGTGCCAGTGTAAGGACTGGTGGGACTAGTGAGGGTCCCGGTATGACCAGTGTTACGGCGGGTGCTGTCGCGGGGTTAGCCTAGGACCGAGATGATCGTCTGGCGAGTTTGCTATAGTTGATCTTGGAGCGGTTACTAGGAGAAGTGCCGACTCAGGGTCAGGCTCCAGGAGTGCAGCTAGGTGAGGGTGGTGTTCAGTTGGGAGTGGCTGGTGTGCAGCAGAGGGCTGCGGTTGTTGAGGAGTTTCCATCATACCTGAGAATGATGGAGCAGATGCAGAAAATTGGTACCGGGGTTTTTCGCGGGGGTGCCAAGACTGAGGCCGATGAGTGGCAGAGGAGATTAGAGCGTAATTTCTGATCTCTTGGGTGTCCAGAGGGATACCGGGTGATCTGGCAGTTCATTACTGTAATGACCCTCGTTAAGCTCAAGCAGCTTGGTGAATAAGCTGGGCAGCTTGCTTGGTGACCGAGCTGCTTCGGCCATGGGTAGGCCACGGGCAGGCTTGCGCCCGAGTTATACCTAAGCGGGCCGGCACACGCTGGCGTGTGTCGGACACACGCCTGGTCAGGGACACGGTCTTGGACGCGTGTCGCGGCACGGGCAAGGCTCGCTGGATCAGCCTTGGCAGGTGGCCGCGGGGCGTCCAGCTGCTTCGCTTGCTTACCCCCGCCTATAAATAGCCGGTCCCTTTACCCCCGAACCAACTAGCCGCAAAGTTTTAACTCAGCCCGCGATAGTTGTTACGATCAACCCGAATCGATCAGTCCAACCGAACGGAGTAGTCCATCGTCTAGTCCACTGTGAACCATAGTGTTGTTGCGCCGCGAGCCTTGTCGAGCCGGTTTATGAAAACTTAGGGTAAGTTCCCGTGATCGAACCTTACCGTTTTCAAAGTGAATTTTCGTGCGGATCTTGAATTTAATCTTAGTTCCTTGATCCGATGACTCGACCTATCTTAAATTCGTAGGTTCAACTTCGGTTAAGCTCCAAAAGATCTAGATAGTCCACGGTAAGCTCAGTTCCGAGTAGGTATGATCCGTGGGCTTTATCTTTAAATTTCCCTTAAGAAAATTCTAAGTCTTGCCTTGGGTTATTCGTGAACCTTTGGAACAGATTCCAGTTCAGAGGCTAAGGCAAAATCTTTCGGAAAAGTCTAAGGCAACGCCCGTAGAAACCTTTGGCAGAACCGCGATCGTTCGTTAAGTCAAAGGTGAGTCTCGGTGATGCTTGTTGTATGCTTAATTAAATTACGAGTGAGGTTCAATGCTGCGTGATTATATTTTTGCTAAGTACTTAAAAGCTTTAGCATGTGAAAATTGCTAAGTCAAATTGTTGATGCAAAGTTATAAGTTTTCTTATAACTTAATTGTTAGTAAACCTATAAATTATGATGATCGCGGTAAGACGTCCCTTGAAAGCCATAACTTAGCTGGTACGTTGAGTATTAGTCTAAGTACATGAAGACACGGAGAGACGGGATTGCAGCCTTTGGCCGTGTACTGCATGACGATGCAGAATTTTCGGTGCGGATCCTTATATAATAAGGCCATTGGAACGGTGAAGGATCTTAAGTCCTTAGCCTTTGTGGCTTCGGGCTGATGGATACCTTGTGATTTGACGTGGAGGGATATAGTCTACGCGAAGGCCTTATAATGACATTGCATAACTTATTGCATTTCTTTTGTTAAATCTGCCTGCTTGCGTTTGTTTGTTATTTTGGGTTTGGTTGGGAATTGATTACTGCATGTTTGGAAGGCCTATGCTCACTGAGCAACTAGTGCTCACGACTCTACTTGTGTTGCAGGTAACCATTAGCGGGTAGACCATCGAGGGCCAAAGGAACATTAGGAAATTCAGCAGTAGATTTTCTTGCCTTTTGTAAATGAGTAATGTTTATTATGTACATGATCGTTTTGGAGTATTAGACTCACACTTGTATATGCTTGTATCACATTTAAAATTTATGTATAAATTATATTTAAAAAAAAAAAAACAAACAAACAAATCGAGTTTGCATAAATTCGGGTTTCATGTGATACTAGTCCTTGTCCGGACGAACTAACCGTTACGTATGTCTCGGGTTGGCAAGCCTTGAGATGTACCTAATGGGGACGAACGCTTAGGAGTCTTGTCTAGGGAATTTGGATATGTTCCAGGAACCTCTGATCGGACACTTAAGTATTCGTCAGTAGCGTTTCCGGTTTATAAAAGATCGGGGGCGTTACAAATAGTGGTATCAGAGCATAGTTTTTACGATGCTTGAATGGGACTTGGTTTTCAATTGATTTATCGAGTTAAATGTGTCGCAAAAGGCAATTAGGATAAACTGGATATGTTCCTTTGTTTAGGACTTACCTGATTCTTGGGTGCAGATGGTATCGCCACCACGTCGGCTTCATCCGCGACACCAGCGTATTCATGCAGGGCCACCGAGGCCTATGAGGGGAGGACGTCCATGGGGACCACCTCCTGGGCATGGACAACCCGATTATCGACATCCTGAGCGTTACTACGGTCGTCCACCGCCACCATCTGATAACGACTCATATAGTTCCGTCGAATCTGATCCTTCAGAGGAGTCATCCGAGGAACAATTTCTAGAGTATACAGCAGAGAACTCTCCCCATCCGACACCAGAGTTAGGAGTAAGAGATATTGGTGATCCTGAACCTGAGGGGTCACGACGCAATGGAAGGTCATCTATCGAGTCATCAGAATCGACTGAGTCATGGCCTATAGAGGTTTATAGGCGACAGGATACCAGCTATGGGGGACTTAGTAGATCGGGGTACGAGGGATCTTTACCTTCGGGAAGCCCATCAGTTACTTACCATGGACATGTTGAGGTACCGGAAGGACCAGAGGATCGTCATAGAGTTTACCGAGACTTTCCTGATCTTCCTAGAGCAGGTCCAAGTGGGACTCGGCCTGAGCCGAGGAGCACCAAGGACCATTTGATGGAGTTGGTCCATGAGTTGGTTGGCAGACTAGGGGATCAACAAGCGACAACGAGAGCACATCACCAGGATCCACAACCATCACCACCAGACTTTCTTAAAATGGTGATGATGATGAAGAACCTAGGCACAAGACAATTTTTTGGAGGTACTGACCCTTTTGAGGCGGATGCATGGTTGCAACACATAGAAAGGAACTTTGACGCAACACGTTGTCTGAATAGTTTTAAGAGGGATGTTGTTGTACACTATTTGATGAAGGACGCTGCAAACTGGTGGAGTAGCATTAGGAACCATTATGGAGTAGTGGACCCAACTTGGATTGATTTTCGAAGGGAGTTTGAAAGGAAGTATTTCCCACCACAAGCGAAGGATCGATTAGAAAAGCAATTCCAAGAGTTGATTCAAGGAGACCGCAGTGTACGAGATTATCAAGCGGAATTTACTCGGCTAAGACGATATGCACACTACGGTCCAGATGGAGAGGCGTCAGTGATTAGGAAGTTCTTACGGGGGCTCAGACCAGAGATTATGAGCCGATTATTAGTTATAGACTATCAGAGTCTTTTTGAGTTAGTTGAGAGAGCTGTGAATGTGGAGGAGGGAATTGAGATTGAACGGGCATTTTACGCCAGACAGTCGTCACAGCCGCGGGTTCAAGGCCCAGGGCCAAGGAACCAAGTAGATCGGGGACAGACCTCAAGCCGAGGACAGGGATCAAACCAACCAAATATCCGAGGAAGAGGAAGAGGAAACCGGGCGGGTCGAGGAACTCCTACAATGGAATCCTTGCCCGAATGCTATAAATGTGGCCGTCGGGGCCATTACTCTCGAGCATGCCCTAACAGCAGACAGTCTAGGCCTGTGCCTGACTACATTACTTGTTTTACATGTGGAGGAAAGGGACACTATGCAACTTCATGTCCAGTGACACATCCACCCGAGCAAACTTCACGACCACCTGCGATACGCGCCATGGATGTACAACCAGCCATCGAACCGCCACCCAAGCGGCAAACGACCATGGGACGCGTATACTCTTTAGATAAACCTGAAACTTCAAGACCTTCTCAAGGTCCTATTTCAGGTAAATAGGGGTTTTAACTTATGTGAATGTTTACTGTGTTAAAAAAATATATATATGGTAGTACTTGTTTAATGATTGTTAATAAAGTATAAGTTTTATAAACAAAATCTTTTATGCATATCTAGGAACATTACGTGTTTGTGGTGTTCCCACACATGTCTTGTTTGACTCAGGAGCAACACATAGTTTTGTGACTCCTGAGGTCGCTTCGAGATTCAAGGGAATCTTTACGATAGTAAAGGTTTGTGTGCCTATCTTAACACCTGGCGATCATGTCCTATATGCAACAAGTTGCTATATGGGAATTCCTATCATTATTGAAAGATATACATTTCTAGCAAACCTTTTAGTTACCCCGTTAGAGCATTCCGAAGTCATCCTAGGCATGGACTGGTTATCAACGAACATGGCTCATCTTGATTGTGGACGGGGAAGAATTGCCTTTGAGAGACTTGGGGATACTTCTATAACATATCAAGGATTAAGACCCAACTCCGGGATATCCTTTGTGACGGCCTTAAGAGCAGAGAAGGCTCTTATTGAAGGGGAAGTTTACTTAGTCACCTTGACCATTGTGGGAGGAGACTTGGAGGAGGAAATGAAACTCGAGGAAATTCCAATTGTCGCTGAATTTAGTGATGTGTTCCAAGCCTTGGAAGGGTTACCTCCATCACGTAATGATCCTTTCACCATTACATTGGAACCGGGAGCGGCTCCGATAGCTAAGGCACCATATCGGATGGCGCCAGCAGAGTTAGCTGAATTGAAAAAGCAGTTAGCAGATCTTATGGAAAAAGGATTTATTCGTCCTAGCTCATCACCATGGGGAGCTCCAGTCTTGTTTGTTAAGAAAAAGGACGGAAGCATGCGATTGTGTATAGATTATCGTGGAATTAACAATGTCACAATCAAGGACAAGTATCCCTTGCCAAGAATTGATGAATTGCTAGATCAGCTAAAAGGAGCGAGTTGGTTCTCAAAAATTGATTTAGCTTCTGGTTACCATCAAATTCGTATTGCTGTAACGGACGTAATGAAGACTGCATTTAGAACACGTTATGGCCATTATGAATTTGTGGTCATGCCTTTTGGTTTAGCCAACGCACCGGCAGCATTTATGAGATTAATGAATGATATCTTCCGGGACTATCTAGATGAGTTTGTTATCATTTTTATTGATGACATTCTAATCTACTCAAAACGTGCGGAAGAGCATAAGGAACACTTAAAGAAAGTGTTAGAGCGCTTAAGAAGTCATAGGCTTTTTGCTAAGTATAGCAAATGTAGCTTTTGGAAGCGGGAGATAGGATTTTTAGGACACCGAGTATCGGAGCAAGGAGTTTCAGTTGATCCAGAAAAGATTGTTGTAATTAGAGAATGGCCACAACCTACCAATGCCACTGAAGTTCGTAGTTTCCTTGGGTTAGCTGGATACCACCGAAAATTTGTGAAGGGATTTTCTACCTTAGCCAAACCATTAACCCGATTAACTAGAAAGAATGTAACCTTTGAATGGAATGGCGAAGCAGAGAAGGCATTCAATCTATTAAAAGATGCCTTGACCACAGCACCAATCTTAACATTACCCGAACCAAACCAACCATACACTGTTTACACCGATGCTTGTGGTGTGGGATTAGGATGTGTGTTGATGCAGGGTAAAAAGGTCATTGCTTATGCATCACGACAATTAAGGAAACATGAAGAGAACTATCCCACCCATGACTTAGAGATGGCCGCGGTCGTATTTGCCCTTAAGTTATGGAGATCTTACCTTTATGGAGAAAATGTGCAAATTATGACCGATCACAAAAGCCTTAAGTATTTATTCACTCAGTCTGATCTTAACCTCAGACAAAGGAGATGGATGGAATTCATCGCGGACTACGACTTGAGCATTGTGTACCACCCGGGTAAGGCAAATGTAGTAGCAGATGCATTGAGTCGCCGTAAAGTAGGTGTTGATAGGGAAAAAGAACTAATGACCTTAGCCACCGAATTCAAGAAGATAAGTTTGGCAGCTTTAGAAGGAGAAATTAGTGAGCCATTGGGTCTACAAGCAGTGAATCAAGCAAGTTTACTCCAACGCATCCGACAAGAACAAAAAGAGGATGAGGAACTGAAGAAAATTATAGAAGGACTAAATATTCAGGGAGAACCGAATGCGAGTGGATATCATTTGGCCGAGGATGGAACGCTACTTCTTAATAAAAGGATAACGGTGCCAAAAGGACAAGGGTTGCGAGACGAAATTTTAAGGATAGCACATCATTCCTTACTTAGCATCCATCCAGGAAGTACTAAAATGTACCGAGATATCCATCAATACTACCATTGGCATGGACTAAAACGTCATGTTGCAAAATGGGTAGCACAGTGCCAAACCTGTCAACAGATCAAGATAGAACATCAAGTACCAGCAGGGTTGTTACAAAGCCTACCGATCCCAGAATGGAAATGGGATGCGGTTGCTATGGATTTTGTTTCTGGTTTGCCTACGGCACCAGGAAGGGGTAATGATACGATATGGGTTGTTATAGATCACCTAACAAAGAGTGCTCATTTTCTGCCAACAAAGATTACCGATAATGTGGAAGTTTTAGCAAATTTTTACTTAAAGGAGATAGTAAAGTTACATGGAGTTCCCTCAAGTATTGTATCAGACCGTGATCCAAGATTCACAGCTCGATTCTGGCGAGCTTTCCAAAGAGCCTTGGGAACTGATTTACATATGAGTACAGCTTACCATCCAGAGACAGACGGGCAATCGGAAAGAACAATAAGAACTCTAGAAGACTTACTCCGAATGTGTGTGTTGGACTGGGCAGGAAGTTGGGAAAACCATCTACCTTTGGTAGAATTTGCATACAATAATAGCTACCATGCTACTATTGGTATGCCACCCTATGAAGCACTATATGGACGACCTTGTCGAACCCCTATTTGTTGGACGGAGGTTGGAGAACGAAAGGAATTCGGCCCCGAGATAGTGAAAGAGACGACAGATAAAATCAGTCGAGTACGAGAGAATATGAAGAAAGCACAAGACCGACAGAAAAAGTATGCTGATCAGAATCGGAAATCATTTTCAGAGTCGATGATTGGGTCATGTTAAAAGTAGAAGCTCAGAAAGGGAAGGATAGATTTGCAAAGCCAAGCAAGTTGGCCACTCGGTTTATAGGACCTTATCGTATCATGGAAAGAATAGGAGAAGTAGCCTATAAACTAGACCTTCCCTTGGACAAGGGGTTATATCCAGTGTTTCATGTATCGATGCTACGTAGACATGTCCGTGACCCAAATGCAGTAGAACCAGAACCGATAGAGGATCTTCGATCTAATCTTACGTATCCTCAAGGAGCACTAAGGATAGGTGAGAGACGAGTTCGAAGATTGAAGAATCGAGAAATTGCACAAGTTCAAGTATTTTGGAGAAAACAACATCGTGAGACTGCAACTTGGGAAGATGAAGCAAAGTTTCGAAAGTCTCACCCGGAATTATTTTGAACCTACTGGAATCCAGGAAGCTGGACTGACAAGCTCTTAAGAATTCGGGACGAATTCTTTTAAGGGGGAGAGAATGTAATGACCCTCGTTAAGCCCAAGCAGCTTGGTGAATAAGCTGGGCAGCTTGCTTGGTGACCGAGCTGCTTCGACCGTGGGTAGGCCACGGGCAGGCTTGCGCCCGAGTTATGCCTAAGCGGGCCGAGCACACGCTGGCGTGTGTCGGACACACGCCTGGTCAGGGACACGGTCTTGGACGCGTGTCGCGGCACGGGCAAGGCTCACTGGATCGGCCTTGGCAGGTGGCCGCGGGGCATCCAACTGCTTCGCCTGCTTACCCCCGCCTATAAATAGCTGGTCCCTTTACCCCCGAACCAACTAGCCGCAAAGTTTTAACTCAGCCCGCGATAGTTGTTACGATCAACCCGAATCGATCAGTCCAACCGAACGGAGTAGTCCATCGTCTAGTCCACCGTGAACCATAGTGTTGTTGCGTCGAGTTTGCATAAATTCGGGTTCATGTGATACTAGTCCTTGTCCGGACGAACTAACCGTTACGTATGTCTCGGGTTGGCAAGCCTTGAGATGTACCTAATGGGGACGAACGCTTAGGAGTCTTGTCTAGGGAATTTGGATATGTTCCAGGAACCTCTGACCGGACACTTAAGTATTCGTCAGTAGCGTTTCTGGTCTATAAAAGATCGGGGGCGTTACAATTACAGTGATGGTGATGCACATCTCTGGTGGAGAGGTGTGGTGGCCAAGAGAGTGTAGGCGGAGATGACTTTTTGGCGGAGTTTAACGCCAAGTCCTTCCGCAAGGGCGGTGGATTGGTTGGAGTCGAGGTTTTTGGGAATTGATTCAAGGTGACCGGTCAGTTCGGGAGTTATATGCTGGGTTTAGCAGACTTCTGGTGCATGCGGGTAGAGGCATGAAGGCGGAGTTGGCCCAAGTGAAGAGGTTCTTGAGAGGACTCCGAGATGTTTTGACGACTCACGGTAGAGCGAGCAAGTTCGCCATGAGGGCGGAGTTGGTCGAGACTGTTGCAGCGATCGAGGAGGACCTGAGGAAATAGGCTGTGGTGGATAGTCCACTTGTTCAGCAGAGGAGGTCGCAGCAGCAGGTTGGTCTGAGCAAGGGCGGCAAGCCTACGCAAGGACAGAAGAGGAAGTGGGAGAGCACTTCAGGGTCAAGTTAGAGTGGTCAGAGATGCTTCAGGTGTGGAAGCATAGATCACGGATTGGCGAGCTATCCTAGGAAGGAAGATGCTCGAGATACTCGGATGTGTTATGTGATAGAACATTAGGGTTCTTAGGCACATAGGATTTGTGCAGGGACCTTGTTGGTGGGCGGTTGTAAGTCCCATGTTTTAGTTGATTCTGAAGCGACGAATTGCTTCATTATTCTGGAGTGCGCAGAGAGCAGCGGAATCTGGAGCGATTCCGATGAGTAGCCGGGAGTAGCTAAGGTTACTAGAGGGTAGTCTTTGGCTACTTTGGGCATGCTCAAAGTGTGGATGTTCTGGTGGCGGGGGAGTTAATGCCAGCAGTTCTGATTTTTAGTCTGGTGGAGTTGTGTGATGTCATTCTGGGGATGGACTGGCTATAGTGGTACAGGGTCCATTTGGATTGTCATCGAGGACGAGTCGTGTTTGAGTGAGAGATAGGGAGGTTGGTTTATCAGGGTGTGAGGCCGACTTCCGGGAGTCTCGTGATTTCAGCGATTCAGGCTGAGCAGCGGATTGAGAATGGCTGCGAGACATATTTGGCGACGATTGTGATGCCAGAGTCTGTTGGAGATGTGGCCGTGGATGATATTCGAGTCATTCAGGTTTTTGAGGATGTTTTTCGGTCGTTGTAGGGATTACCGCCGTCTCGGTCTGATCTTTTCACGAATGAGTTGGAGCCTGGAACGAGCTCGATATCTAAGGCACCTTACCGTATGGCTCCAGCAAAGATGGCAAAGTTGAAGAAGCAGTTGGATGATCTGTTGGGTAAGGGTTTCATTCGACCGAGTAGTTCACCATGGGGAGCGCCGGTATTGTTTGTGAAGAAGAAAGATGGGAGTTTCCGGTTGTGTATCGATTACCGGGGACTTAACCGAGTCACTGTGAAGAACATGTATCCTCTGCTGCTGATTGATGAGTTGTTGGATCAGTTACGAGGGGCTACTTGGTTCTCTAAGGTAGATTTGGCTTCAGGTTACAATCAGATTCCTATCGATGAGGCTGACGTTAGGAAGACGGCTTTCAGGACGAGGTATAGACATTATGAATTCGTAGTGATGCATTTTGGGTTGACGAATGCGCCAGCAGCGTTCATGAGGTTAATGAACGGGGTGTTCCAAGAGTACTTGGATGAGTTTGTGATCATCTTTATCGATGATAGCTTGGTTTATTCGAGGAGTCCTGAGAAGCACGAGGTTCATCTGAGGCTGGTATTGGAGAAGTTGCGGGAGCAGAAGCTGTATCCTAAGCTGAGCAAGTGCAGTTTCTGGCAGCGGGAGATGGGTTTTCTTGGCCATGTGGTATCTGCAGAGGGCGTTTCTATGGATCCGGCTAAGATTGAGACTATCAGAGAGTGGCATAGACCGAGGAATGCCACGGAGATCATGAGTTTTCTCGATTTAGCGGGTTATTATCAGAGATTTGTCAAGGGTTTTGCGAGTATGGCGCAGGCGATGACGAAGTTGACAGGCAAAGATGTCCTTTTTGTGTGGTTTTCAGCTTGTGAGGAGAGTTTCGGGAACCTGAAGGAGATGCTGACTAGTACACCAGTGTTGCCAGATCTTGGCGAGCCTTACGTGGTGTATACGGTTGTGTCCTGATGTAGGAGGGGAAGGTAATTGCGTATGCTTCGTGGCAGTTGAGGAAGCATGAGTGCAACTACCCTACCCATGACTTGGAGTTGGTTGCGGTGATTTTTGCTCTAAAGATTTGGAGATCTTATCTTTATGGCAGGAAGGTGCAGGTATTCATAGACCATAAGACTCTGAAGTATTTCTTGGCTCAGCTGGAGCTGAACTAGAGACAGAGGCGCTGGATGGAGTTGGTGGCAGATTATGATCTAGAGATTGGGTACCATCCGGGTAAGGCTAATCTGGTTGCAGATGCGTTGAGTGGGAGGATGGTTGCTTCGACTCAAGAGCGTGTTATGGAGGAGTTGGTGAGCAAAATTAGCACCTTGAGGTTGTGTGTTATCTCACAGGAGCCGTTGGGGTTAGAGGCAGCTAACCAGGCTGATTTGTTGAGCAGGATTCGGATAGCTTAGGAGAAGGATCAGAGTTTGATTGATGCTTCTCGAATTACGGGTTCAGAGTATCTAGTCTCGGCGAATGGGACGATACTCTTGAACGGGCGGGTTTGTGTACCCAAGGATGAGGATCTGACGCAGGAGATTCTGAGGGAGGCACTTTCGAGCATTTTGTCGATTCATCCGGGGGCGACTAAGATGTACTGGGATCTAAAATGGTATTATCACTGGGTCGGAATGAAGAAGGATGTGGCTAACTGGGTTGCAGCGTGCAACGTGTATCAACTGGTGAAGGCTGAGCATCAGGTTCCGAGAGGTTTGTTGCAGAGATTGCCTATGGACTTTGTGATAGGGTTACCGGTGTCGTGGACCTATGATGCTATTTGGGTGATTGTGGACCGTATGACTAAGTCAGCACATTTTCTTGCCATCAAGAAGACCGATAGAGCAGCAATTTTGGCTAAGAAGTATGTGGGTGAGATTGTGAGGCTGCCCGGTGTGTCAGCGAGTATTGTGTCAGACAGGGATCCAAGATTTGCTTCTGAGTTTTGGGGAGCGTTTCAGGCTGAGATGGGCACTAAGGTGCATATGAGTACATCATATCATCTACAGACGGATGGGCAGTCTGAGAGGACGATTCAGACTCTTGAAGATTTATTGAGGATGTGTATGATGGATTACGGTGGTCATTGGGCAGATCACTTGAACCTGGTTGAGTTTGCGTATAACAACAGTTACCAGACGAGTATTGGGATGGCTCCATACGAGGCTCTGTATGGAATGCCATGTCGTAGACCATTATGCTGGACTCAGGTGGGGGAGATGAGCATGTTTGGTGCAGATTTTGTTCAGTAGACGATGGAGAAGATCCGTGTCTTGAGGTTGAACATGAAGGAGGCTCAGGATCGGCAGAAGAGTTATGCTGATAAGAGGAGGAAGGAGCTGGAGTTGGAGCTGGGAGATGTGGTTTATCTCAAGGCAGCGATGTTGAGGGGTCGTAATAGATCTATTTCAGAGAATAAGCTAAGTCCGAGGTTTATGGGTCCATTCAAGATTGTGGAACGGGTTGAACCAGTAGCTTATCGGTTGGAGTTACCTCAGAGTATGAAGGCTTTTCATAAAGTCTTCCATGTTACGATGCTGCGGAAGTGTCTACATGAGTCTGAGGAGGTGTTGGCTAGGATCACGGAGGATCTTCAGACTAACTGACGTTGGAGGCGAGACCTGTGAGGATTCTCGAGAGGAGAGTCAAGGTCCTGTGCCGGAAGAGGATACCGTTGGTGAGAGTCATGTGGGACTGCGACGGTGTCGAGGAGGAGACTTGGGAACCGGAAGCGAAGATGAAGGCGAACTTCTCGAAGTGGTTTGAGAAGCAAGCGGTTGCTTGAGTTGTCTTTCTTTTCTGGTTTTCAGTTTGTGATAACATGTGGCTATATTTGATGTAGTTTTCGTTTAGTGTGTAATGATTATACATTTTGATAATTTAATAAGATGGGAATTTCTTATTAAATGTGTTTATAAGATGTGAGTTCTTATATTTTATGACTGGTGGGTCATGTGTGTATGTGAGGGCTAGAAATGGAAGTCCTATGTGAGTTAGAGCTTGTCCATGTTCTAGGTGTATCTAGGAATGGAGGTTTTATGGGAGAGGGGCATGGAGCATACCGATAGCCTGATGGACAGCGGTCCTGAAGATGGGAGGGGTATGTTATACACCGTGTTCTCCATGGTGACGACTTTGGGAGTGTTAGGGGTGTATATGTATATGGGTATGAGCATAGCGTCTATGATGTAATTATGAGTATGAGACTGGATGAGCTTCGGGGATCGGGAAGGATTTCAGGTGGTGCTGGCCGGGTAGGGTCAGGAGCATTGATGTGATTAGTGTCTAGTCTAGGGATTTTACTTGCGTTTGGGAACCTCGGTTCAGATGACCCTGGTAACTTATGTAGCGTCTTGGTCGTGCATGTTCTTGTTTGATTGTTGCACGATCAATTGGTTCAACTCTGGGTCTACGGCTGGTCGGGCATGTTCTTGTTTGATTATTGTGCAATCAATCAGGCAGGCCTGGTCTGGACCAGAAAATGTTGCATTCTGGTGTGTTTTGGGTGAAGCTGGTCGGGTTTTGGATGGGAGTGTTAGCCTTAGCAGGGACGGTGTTGTGTAATTCGAGGTCGAATCCGTGTTAGTGGGGGAGAATTGTAACGCCCGTGAACCAAAATATGTATTTTTGGTGGTGTGTCGATCGACACAATGTGTGTGTGTCGATCGACACATGTGTTTGGACTCGCGAGGAGTCGGTGTAACACCCATGACCCGGATTAGGTCAATGTTGACCCGAGTGGCCGCGCAACAATCAAACAAGAACATGCGCAACCAACCGTAGACCCAGAAACAGACCAAAGATGCTACATATGTGCACTAAGCCGTTCGTTTTGAGGTTCTAGAAACACATTCAAGAACCCTAGACTAAACGTCAAGGCACACATTTTCCTATCGAACATAACCCAAATTAATAATCAACAAGTTACACAAAACAACTAGAGAATGCATATGCGGAATAGATAAATCAAACATAGCATAACCAATACATAAACTGCGAATTGATAACTTCTTTCCATTGTCCCTTTTACCTCACACGACCCTAATTACAAAGGCTAAAGGACCAATGATCTGACTCTGTAATACCACGGTCTTAGGCTGCAATCCCGTTCCTCCGGGTTTTACAATCGGTAGTCACGGTCCTAGGCTGCAATCCCGTTCCTCCGTGACTAGCGATACTGGAAGTGTCAACAGCTCTCTACACTTGTTAGAACATTACATGATCCTCTTGATCACTTGTAACGCCTAACCTCACACACAACATAAAAATTTACCTTTGACCCGCATGTATCTACACATATCACACGCCGATCAGCATCCTCTTGAAAATCCTACATCCACAAAGGTTAGCGGCAAATACTAACATAATCATCCCATGAATCATGCAGCATGCAATCACACAATCAAACACAAACAATCAAAGAAACAATTAACCAAATTCCTAGAGTTCTAGCACGAACCTCTACGACTATAAGGCATAACAATAAACAAGCAACGTATGCCTACTCATCTAGCACATGAAAAAAATCACCAAGACTCACCTTATTCAAACGGTTAGGACTTAGACTCGGATTTAGGCTTAGAACGGATCTAGGTTCCTCGACTACTCCACGATCTAACAAATATTCCCTTTCCTTCAAACAGACAGAATTTCGACTTGAATCTCGATCATTCCAACCATCAAAACCACAAAGGGTTGGATTCAAGATCACAAGACGAAACTAAGTCAGATAGAAAAGTTAGGATCGGAACGCCTTACCCTAAAAACTTCACGGCACTACTGGATGGTTCCCAACAACAGACCGCGGATTGGATCACGATCACGAACTATTTTGGTCAGAGGTTTGGAACGTTTTCTATGTAAGAAATGAGAGATACTTGGTCCTAGTTATAGGGTTAAACAAGCAGGTAGGCACAGTAGGACGGTCAGAAGTGTGTGTCGTGCTTCCTGATGAGTCGTTGCACACGGTCGTGACACCTCGTGCTTGCGGATTTGTCTTGCTTGTGGATTTGTCGTGCTTGCGGATTTGTCGTGCTTGTGGATTTATCGTGCTTCCGATGACTCGTCACACAAGATCGCGACACCTCATGTTTACGAGATTTGTCGTGCTTCTGATTTGTCGTGCTTGCGGATTTGTCGTGCTTACGGATTTGTCGTGCTTACGGATTTGTCGTGCTTGTGGATTTGTCGTGCTTCCGTCACACAAGATCGCGACACCTCGTGCTTACGGGATTTGTCGTGCTTCTGATTTGTTGTGCTTGCGGATTCCAAGCACGTTAATCCCGAGCAGCTGTGTCGTGCTTCCGTAAACTTTTATATTTTTGTAAAAATATCAAGTTTGAAAGTACCTTGCCACCTTATGTTTCTCGTCACGTCGTGCTTCGGGCCACCTCGTGCTTAAAATCCTGTCATGCTTGACAATTTTTCTTCCATCAACTAGGTCTTGGCTCGATCATCTCCAGTAATTGTTTTGATCTCTTAACAGGGTCATTACACTCTACCCCCCTTACAAAGAATTCGTCCCAAATTTTTAAGGTTGAATTCTTCCTCCACTTATCCTCTCTCGTGCCTTTGGAAAAGTTGGTTTAGAAAAGTTTTTCCTAAGGAACAAGACATCTAACAATAACTATCGGTTTCCAGGATTGAGTCTCAACCTTTAACTAGACTCAGTCAATTCTAAATATCAATAACCTCGCAATTCTAGTCTACACCATATCTCATTTATGCATGCAAATGCAATCACACGAAGAGTTAGAACCCATACTTACCTTTAGTGAATTCTTTAAAAAGGATATGAAAGTTTAAGGGTTCTTAAATCTAAGGATTATCTCAAGCTGACTTATCACCATATCGAAGCTTTATCACGTAGCCAAAGCTTTATCACGAAGCCAATCTTAATCACCAACCATCTCTTCTTTGAACTCGTCAGAGTGGCATCTGCATTCAACAAGGTTATGTCCTAATCCCATCTACCTAATAAAGGAGCCGGTTGGTTTCCAAACTGCTTTATACGACTTATTTTACTCTATAAAACATTTGAAAACGAGTCCCATGTGAACATGGTAAGAACCATGCTCTGATACCACTTTTGTAACACCCCTGACCCAGATTAGGTCAACGTTGACCCGATTGGCCGCGCAACAATCAAACAAGAACATGCGCAACCAACCGTAGACACGGAACCAGACCAAAGATGCTACACATGTGCACTAAGCCGTGTGGGAGCCAAGACTAGCACAATTAGATTTGTAAGAGTTTTGAGAGGAAGAAGAGATTTCTAAGTTAAGCTACGAGAAAAAAATGATGAGCAAAGAAAAGTTTTTATTGTTGTGTATGCTTTTTTTTAACAGAGTTGCGGATACCTTTACAAGGGTTTTTACATTGATATATATAGCGTTTCTAAGTCGGCTAAGCCTTTTCCATTAACGATTATGCTCTGTTTCCCAAGTCTTCGCGGATTTCCTTTTTGCCTATGTCGGTTGCGCCGAAATGGGTTTCACAACTGGACTGGGCCTCAGTGCTGAGGCTGCAAGCTCCCGCGGTCGTTACGTCATCGTTTTGCAGCCGCTATGACATCTCCTGGAGATGTCTGGACTTGTCCTCTTAGCTGGTTAAGGGCCGAAGCCCAACCCAGTTGTTCATCGTCGCCGCTTCGTAAGAGCCAAGAGGTCGTCGTCGGCGCTCCGTAAGAGGTCTTCGATGTCATCTCCTCTTCGGGTCACTAGTGGCACCCGTAGGGAGTCATCGGTGTCATTCCACGCCGGGTCCTCGGTGACACTGTCTAACGTGATCACCCATTCTGCGTCGCGGAATGACTTAGGGGCTTTATAGTCTTAGGCGTTAAGAGTCTGAAGGGCCATTCCTCATGTCTACCAAACTTTGAGCATTAACGTTGAGTGGGTGAAATCCGACCCCAACAAGCCGTTCGTTTTGAGGTTCTAGAAACACATTCAAGAACCCTAGACTAAACGTCCAAGCACACATTTTCCTATCGAACATAACCCAAATTAATAATCAACAAGCAATTACACAAAACAACCAGAGAATGCACATGCGGAATAAATAAATCAAACATAGCATAACCAAACCCTAAACCGCGAATTGACAACTTCCTTCCATTGTCTCTTTTACCTCATACGGTACTAACCACAAAGGCTAAAGGACCAGTGATCTGACATTGTAATACCACGGTCCTAGGCTGCAATCTCGTTCTTCCGGGTATTACAATCGGTAGTCACGGGCCTAGGCTGCAATCCCGTTCCTCCGTGACTAGCGATATCTGGAAGTGTCAACCGCTCTCTACACTTGTTAGAACGTTACATGATCCTCTTGATCACTTGTAACGCCTAACCTCACACACAGCATAAAATTTACATTTGTCCCGCATATATCTACACAGATCACACGCGAATCAGCTTCCTCTTGAAATCCTGCATCCACAAAGTTAGCGGCAAGTACAAACACAATCATCCCATAACTCATGCAGCACGCAATCAAACAATGAAAGAAACAATTAACCAAATTCCTAGTGTTCTAGCACGAACCTCTACGACTATAACGCATAACAATAAACAAGCAACGTGTGCCCTACTCATCTAGCACACGACAAACATCACCAAGACTCACTTTACTCAAACGGTTATGACTTAGACTCGGATTTAGGCTTATAACGGATCTAGGTTCCTCGACTACTCCACGATCTAACAAATATTCCCTTCCCTTAAAACAGACAAAATTTCGGCTTGAATCTCGATCATTCCAACCATCAAAACCACAAAGGGTTGGATTCAAGATCACAAGACGAAACTAAGTCAGATAGAAAAATTAGGATCGAAACGCCTTACCCTAAAAACTTCACGGCACTACTGGATTGTTCCCGACAACAGACCGCGGATTGAATCACGATCACGAACTATTTTGGTCAGAGGTTTGGAATGTTTTCTATGTAAGAAATGAGAGCTACTTGGTCCTATTTATAGGGTTAAGCAAGCAGGTAGGCACAGTAGGACGGTCAGAAATGTGTGTCGTGCTTCACGATGAGTCGTTGCACACGGTCGCGACACCTCGTGCTTGCAGATTTGTCGTGCTTGTGGATTTGTCGTGCTTGCAGATTTGTCGTACTTGTGGATTTGTCGTGCTTCCGATGACTCATCACAAAAGATCCCGACACCTCGTGCTTACGAGATTTGTCGTGTTTGCGGATTTGTCGTGCTTGTGGATTTGTCCTGCTTCCGTCTTACAAGATCGCGACACCTCGTGCTTACCGGATTTGTCGTGCTTCTGATTTATCGTGCTTGCGGATTCCAAGCCCGTCAATCCCGAGCAGCTGTGTCATGCTTTCGCAAACTTTTATATTTTTGTAAAAATATCAAGTTTGAAAGCACCTTGCCACCTTATGTTTCTCCTCACGTCGTGTTTCGGGCCACCTCGTGCTTAAAATCGCGTCATGCTTGACAATTTTTCTTCCATCAACTAGGACTTGGCTCGATCATCTCCCGTAACTGTTTTGATCTCTTAACAATGTCATTATAGTTGGGTTCTGTGTGTTGCGTCGATTGACACAAGTGTTGTGCGTCGATCGACGCAAGTTGAAATTGAACCGGCTGGTTTAGTTTTTGATCATTCGGTTTGGCGACCGGTTTAGGGAATCCTAGGGTTCCATTATATAAGCGTGTAGATCGCGTTTTATGGCTCTTTTGGCCGAAAATCAGAAGAGTTAGAGAGAATTGTGAGAGAAGTGACTTTCTTGAGAGAAAAACAGTTCTGTCCGATTTTAGAAGGAGAGACGAACGGCTATAAAGATAGGATTGGATTGGAGCGAAACTTCTAGGGTAAGTTCTCCACTTTCGTATCTAGCTTTGGGCGAAATCGGTTTGTCATTTGGATTAGTATTCCGAGAGTTGTCATCATTTTACTAAGAGATGTTTCTGCAGTTTTGGGTCTGCAATCAGTCCATTTCGAGGGAGGATTCCAGTTGAACCAGAAGGATTTAGGAGACTATCCACCTATATATGGAAATCTCTCTATGTCTAGTTTTCAGAACAGGTTTTCGATCATATTTCCAATGTAATCTCCGTTCTCTATGTCCTTCAGATGTCAACGTGTCGTTCATGTTCCGAACAACGAACTTGCGGACTGGTTTCCTATCGTTCTGTAAGGATCCAGAAGACGATCTAGGTATCATTGGAAAGCCCCGAGTCTTAGCTTTCCAAAATGACCAAGTTCGGTTTAATCTGAAATTGGAAACGCGTGTTATAAGCGTTTTCCTAAAGTGAGTGCGTGACCATGGCTTATCTGGGTAAATGAATAGATCCTAATGCGTTTGTGTGATGATTTGATGATTGATTCTTGTTGATATGGATGATTTCGTGTTATTGGATGTGTTTGTTGACTGTTTCTGTGCAGGAGATCGACACACAATTTTGATTACCGTCAGTTTGACGTATTGACTGTTTCTCGTGTGATTGTTGTGTTATGCGTGTTGATTGTTCATCCTAGTATTGTATCTTTTGCTTATGTCTGTGTGTATAGCTAAGTAGATGGGATGACCGCTTCACTGAGTATTTGTGATAATACTCACGCATCTCTTATAACAATGTGATGCAGGTAAAGAGAAAGTGTGATCGTGGAATCAAGGCAAGAAAGAGGAGATGATCTAGTGTCTCAATTTGGTGTTTTATGCTTTGCTAGACTTGTTAAGTGGTTGGATTGTGAACTTGGAATGGTTGAATTGCTGTTGGTTATTTTGATAATTATTGACTATTGAATGGTTTTGTTATTCTGCTGGATTGGTTTGGCTTGATTGGATATTGAGGATTATCATTTATGGGAATGTTAATTCGGGTCCAATGTTGAATTGTTTAAAAAAAAAAAAACGGGATAACAATATCATTTAACTTAATATGTATACTAAATTTTGTAATTTACCATATAAAACTTTAACTCTTCTCTAATTAAACGACACTAGAATTTGAATAAATTTAGTAATCAACCAAGATATTATTGACATGTTTATTTATTTTAAGTTTTTCTCATTAACTTCTTATGCATTTGGATATTATTTCTATAATTTTTGTAGAATTAGAATAAAGTTATTTAACAATCCATTTAGATAACCTCAAATGTTTATGTTAGTTTAAATTATGAAATTTTTGTTCCAATGCAAAGCTAGAGCATATATTGTTAAAAACCAACATGTAGAAAAAGTGTATATAAATGACCTACAGTTTTGAACAAAACAAATTAAATAAAAAAAATTCCCGCACAAGGTGAAAAGAAAACACATAGAGTAAAAACTCTATAAATTAATATTTGATAAACTAATAAACTCTAATAAACTCGATAAATTATTGCCAAAGATATTATTATGCGTAACAATGGTGTGGGCAAATGGCATTTCATTAATAAGTTTATCACAATGTTAATTAGTTTTGTATTGGATGTAAAATCTCAATTCACAATTTTAAACTACTAATTTTTCAATATTATTGTCCCGCGTAAGGCGCGGATACCTGCCTAGTTAAGTATTATTTTAATTATATCTCTATTTTGTTTCATTAATGACTAACTAGTTGTGTTTTTTTTATCGTTAAAAATGTGACAACTATTGTCTCTGAATAAATTATATCTCAAATTCTATGTGTTTCTTGTAGCATTTTGTCGTGGATTAGTTATGTATTTATGAAGTGAATAAATTAAATTACATCTACAAAGCACTGAAATCCAAACCAAAGCACTGCATCGAACAACCTGCCTTCCCATAGAACCCATTTGATGCCTACACTGAGTCGAAGAACAAGAGTAAGATGTGTAACACAAACAAGGCTACACTAACCAAAAACTCTACTAGAAACCGAGAGGACGACGAAGAAAGAGAAACGATGAAAGCCATGGTCCGCACACCTGTCTCAAAGTTACTTAGCCAATGACCCTAAGACCTTGAGAACACTAAGCTCAAAGCAAAGCCTTGACCACTGTTGGAAAAAACGCTAAAGAGTGAGACCAACTCTAACACGAGGATATAAAGCCACGTACAGATAATAATTAGCCACCTCCTCGCAAGAGCAAAGGTAGAAACCGAGACCATTGCTTTGACTAAATATCAAAACCATTACGAAGGCAACGGGAAAGGCAGGCCTCCACAACAATATAATAAACGCAACAAGACGAGCGGACCTAGTATCACATGTTCATGTTTTATTTGCTATGTTTCGGCAAAATTGAGAAATTTAAAAGTGCGATTTCTATTTCTTAAATTATTAACCACAATATTTTTACTTTCAAAACCATCAACCAAACCATTAAAAACAAAATATTGTCTTCCCGAAAGCAAAACCCGACTGTCGCAAGCGAACGCATACAATTTTTTTTGTCCTTAGACTAAGGAAATTCAACGCATTCAGTTGGGTTTCTTCATTACTTATTGGGCTTTTCCATTGGACCAATGCCTAGACTTTGGATTTTATGGCATCAAAGGCAATTAAAACACCTTCACCAACCTTGGTTCAATTCGGTTCTCTATTTGGGTATGAAACTTTCGCCGGCTGTTGTTGTCGCCGGTGAGACTTTTCCTGGCACTCATTGCCTTGGTATTCTGTTCCACTTTTTGTCGTCCTCCATGGATTCCTGTGAGACATTTGAATGCTTTGGCGAGCTTCCCTCCAGATCTGCAACACAAGCTCTTTCACCGTCATACTCTAAGCTCTCCGCCGGAGCCACCGAATCCTCTGGACCCGCCGGATACACCTTCTCGAACCGTGTTGATCTTTGATTTATATCCTCGGCTGTGTTCACCTTATCCACCGACATTTACAAAACTATGTCCTTCGTCGAAAGCTTCGAAGAACACTTATACAGATAAACATGTAAAAAATAGTGAAATTTAAATGTTTTTGAAATTGATCGATCACAAATTTGGTATACAGAATTTGATTATTATATTATCTAAATTTATATAGTTTCTATATTTTTTTAATAAAATGATAGTTTTTTATCTAAATTTATTTTTTTATTCATATGTTTATGAGTATTTGCATAAATTTCTCTATATAAAAATTGTGACATAAAAAAATTTTAGGTTTTTCAGACTATTTTTTTTTATCTTTTCAAAATATGAATTTCATCATATTTTTTAAAAATTGCATTTTCTAATATTAGTTGCATAGATAAAAAGTCTAGTACCAAATTATTAATGGTGTGTCAAATGAGTTAAACTTATCCTAAAATTACAAAAATTGTTGTATCAATTATTAATATTTAATACTATACGTTACAAAACATTCATATATAAAGTTTTCTTTCCCTCAAGATGTTTCTTTAGGTTTTAAAAAATATATTAATTAGACTGTTTTTTTAATTACAGAGTTAATTTGATTTTACATTATAATAAAAGTAAAAGATTCAAAAGTAAAAAATAATTTCACACTATTTTATTTGAATTATTTTAAATTATATCAATGTTTTTCGTGTTATCAAAATATTAATATACCAAACATGATAGAAAATTATATAATGACAATATGGCATGTCGCCAATACAAAAAAAATATTAGAACATCTTATATAGTTTATTATAGAATAATTTAATTTTAATGTAGGATATAGTCTTAATATACTTGATCATAAAAAAGACAAAACAATAAAAAAAAAAAGTCAAAAATATATATTTTTTAAATATGATAGTTTTTTGAAAAATTTAAAGAATTTGAAAAAAGATATTGAAAAAATAATTATCTATTAGAATATGGTTTTACATATTTTAATTAATTTATGAAGATAATTTGATGTTAATTAAATGTTTACTTTAAGTTAATGTATTGATATCACATTTTATTTTTTAAAGAATCAATGCAAAAATTCTAAAATCTAGAGGGACAAATGTCAAAATTAAGTAAAAATAATATACTAAAAATGAAAAATTATTAACACCAAAAATGACACATGACAGCCTCTCAAAGTTTCACTTAGAGAAAACCTTAAAATATTATATTAGAAACATCATTTAAGTATATCAATATTAGTATATATATATGATATTAAAATATTTTTAAAATCATCTAAATAGTTGTTCCGCGCAACGCGTGGATTTTCACTAGTTTTTAATACTTTTATGTATTGTACGAATGGATGTAACTCTAAAGTTTAAGTTAATGAAAACAAAGTGCACAAAAAAAAACATTACGTTATAATTCAAAGTTTTGATAATATTTATTTTCTTAATTTGATAAAATTTATGAATTTTTTTGTTTGCATAGTACATGTTAAGTGATATTGTTTCATATTGGTTTTGAGTTAGAAGCGCATAAATCTTAATAGTACCCAGATTAAGTTAAACTTCATAACCTAGAGAGATTCATCACCAATAATAAGTTATCAACTAATTCACCAAACAAAAATCAGTAGTATATGGATGTCACAAACGTAACCATATGTAAAATGAGAGAAAATCCGATTGTTGGAAAAAATGTTGTTATCTTCAATATTTGAAAGAAAAATCTTGTGTAACTCTTTTTTTTTTTTTTTGTCAACAGTGTAACTCTTTATAAGATGGTGTTTCTATATATTTTGTGTTTTTCTTTAAAACGAGTTATGAACTCGCATACATTGAAACAAATCTTTTGTTCAGTGTAATCTTTATAAGATGGTGTTTCTATATATTTTGTGTTTTTCTTTAAAACGAGTTATGAACTCGCATACATTGAAACAAATCTTTTGTTTACTTTCTAATTTACAAATTCAAGTTTGTAATAGTGGTGTAACAAAGTACGATGGATTAAAAGTTATTTTACTAAACACAACTAATATTTAGGCTTTGATTGTGAGACCAAGGTGAGCTGCGGTGCGCTGCGGTTTACATCAAATTTTCAAAACCGCTTATTGTTTCTTCAATCAACAAAAATGAACATCTTGTAGAATCAAAGATTAAAAAGTAATGAAAAAAAAATAATTGTATTTGGGTTGAGTGCGGTTCATGGACATGAACAAAATTAAGAATCCGCACCAAGCAATTTTTTTTTATTAGCGTGGAGATCCCAACAACTTTCTAAGCAGAAAGACTAATCCACGGAATCCACGTTCCACCGTCCATTTCTCTGTGGTGGCCAGAAGTCGAACCCGGATGGTGGACCTCACAGCCCGGAGCCCATTACCACCAGACCACGAACACCAAACAATTGAAACACACCAAAATAGGTGCGGTCATGTGCGGTTATTTAGACATTTTCCTTTTTTAATTTGGAAAAAATACTAAAAGAAATTATACACATGACTAAATTTTTTCAGTTATTACAATTAAATTTAAAAGAAAAAGGATGTTCATCTAAAAACCATACTTATTAAATTTACGATTCATTGTATCATTTATGTTTGAATTAACTATATTATATAAGGGTTTACTTTTGAGGGTATAGAGCTTGTTCTGGATCAAAATATTTTTTAGGGTTTAGAATTTCAAAATTTAGGATTTAAAAATTCTTTACTAGTGGCAATTTTACAAATAGGCAATTTTTAATAGACAATTACCCTTTAATTATTTGATCAATAAATTTAATTTATGTGAATAATAATAAAAAAATTTCAATTATAATTAGTAAAATTATAATTGGCATTTTTTAAGATCTTAATAAAATTAAAATTTTTTGTAAAATTGGCATTTTTCAATTATTTATCAAATCGCTTTAATCATTTTCTACCAATCAAACTAGGGGTGGGCATTCGGGTATCCGTTCGGGTTCGGATCGGGTATTTCGGATTTTCAGATTTTCGGGTTTAGAGATATGATATCCGTTCGGGTATTATAAAACTTCGGGTCGGATTCGGTTCGGATTTTGTCGGGTTCGGGTCGGGTTCGGATTATCCGAAATACTAAAAATTGTCGAAAATATTCAAACATAACCCAAAAAATGTATAACTATCTCACTTTCTTTTTAGTTGGTTCAATTTAATTATTTTTTATTCTAATTATCCAAAAATATCCAAAATAAAAAAATAAAAAAAATTGTAATAGTTCAAATAATAACATAAATTGGTTATTTTTATCGAAATATATCCACAATATCCGAATTGATCAAAAAAGCAAAGAAAAAACTTTAAAAAATACACAAACTACATGAACATATTCGACTTTAACTCTAAATATATTTAATTTTGTTTATGTTTCGTATATTTCGGGTACCCATTCGGTTTACGGTTCGGTTCGGATTCGGTTTCGGGTTTTCGGGTTTAGAGATATAATATCCATTCGGGTATTAAAAAAACTTCGGATCAGATTCGGTTCGGATAATTAGGGTCGGGTTCGGTTCGGTTTTTCGGTTTCGGATTTTTTGCCCACCCCTAAATCAAACAATTGTTTTGTACCGCATCTTATTTTTTTCATCAATCAAACATTGTTCTTTCCCACTTTTTTTACACAAACTGCATTTAATCCGTATATTATTTTTTCAGCATGAACCACACTTATACCATATCATACTATACAATTATTTTATCCGTTTCGGACAATTTCTTGTCACCATTCGAACCCTTAGATTCAAGCGTAACCATTAAAATAGTATTGATCAACTGTCGATCTAATTTTTTTTTTTTCGATAAAAAGAGATCCACTTGTCGATCTAAAATAGTAGGAAAAAGAAAGAAAAAGCAGTAAAAATTAAGGGGATCGATAACGTTGGGTGAAGAATGATGACGCGTGTACATGGTGGACTAGTGGTCAAACATGGCAACTGCGACATTTCTATAAATAACCACAAAATATCACTTTTCGAAGACAAAAACAAAATCAAAGAAGATCTGAGAAAAGAGAGAGAATGATGAAGAAGCAAGTGACGATAGTGGCGGCTCTTTTGATTATTTTGGCTTTAACTTCCAACTTTGGTATGGTTGCGGAGGCTCAATTAGGCCCCGGAGACTGCTACGACGGTTGTTCCACCGCCTGCGTCCAGCGAGACCGTCAGTACTCTTCTCTTCTTTCTTGATTTCCCATTTTATATACTCTAAATTCCTTCCTCTGTAATCTTTTATTTTTCGTCTTTTCAGCGAGAAAGACGTCCCGATGCGATCGCAAGTGCTCCATTCGGTGCGGCCCAGGTAAACTAACACAACGGATAATTACCGGATCGGTTTGTGATACATTTGTTTGATTTGTAGCAACCCTTAACCGGTCGGTTAATGGTTGTTATTAGAATTGGATCATTTTGTAAATGAATGAAACCAAAAGGGAACCTTACTTTGAGTTGCTGTTTTGTTGTTTTTTGCAATTGCAGGTGCTAAAAGGGAAAGAGAGACTGGTGCTTAAACCAGATGTGGGGATCCATCTAGATTTAAGTATATTGTAATCTTCGTTCTATAATTCCATCTTTGCAAAACGTCCTCTGTATTGTTTCTCTTTTTTACTATAATCAATACCCAATAATCAGCTGCAATGTTCGATCTAACCACCAGTGCCATAAACTTTACAATGTCATGAAAACTGGACCAGTAGATTTGCCATGTTAGTATCATCAAACGGCTAAGAACAGGTTACCTCACGTCTTGTCTTCTCTTCATTAGATATGCCGTGCTTTATGATAGGTAACACACGTAGAGGTGTCAATTGGACAAAAAACCATGGACTTGACGGAGTCCATTTTAATTTTGGACAAATATGGTTTGACCATATGTAGCCCATTCTAAAAACAACCAAATGGTCTATGACCATATGTAGCTTGCAGACCATTTGGGTTTGGCCCGTAATATAACGGACGGCCCAACTTTTTTTTTTTTCTGATTCTGAAAACTTTCGATTCTCTTTCTCACAAACTTGCGATAAAGCCGATAACTCAAATTTGCGACAGCTTCATAGCCTATAGAATATCTGTGTTAGATTTGTGGAAACTTGAGAAACTGATCATCTCTATTTGTTCCTGTAAGTTTCCTCTGATCTTATGAAATCTAGGGATTTCGAATATTTCGAATTTTTGGGGTTATCTGATTTTAGGGATTTCAAATTTTTGGGGTTTTATGATTTTAGAGATTTCGAACTATGGGTTTTGTTTACTTGTTGTTTGATTTCAATTTGACGTTCTTTGTATCAAGTTCTACGAATTTTTGGTTTGGATTTATAGAAGTTCTTTCTATTGTTTTCTTTTGTATCGTGAAGATGTTGTTCTTTGTGTGTTTAGATTTAGTGCCTTTTACTGTGAATCTACTGTTGCTTTCCTTGTTCGTGCGTTTACTTGTGATTCCTTGATGGTGTGTGTAATTTGGTTAACTCATTTTTTTATTATTACAGGAATATGGATGATTATGATGATTATACACTAAATTTGATGAATATGGATGTTGATGAAGATATGGATCATCATGAACAAGATATTATCGAGAGTGTTGAGCCTCAGCCTGAGCAGAATAGAGGTAAGAAGAAGCGATTATATTCTAGCTGCTGGAAAAAATTTAAGATAATTGGAGATAAAAGATCGGATGGAAAGTTTCATGTTAGATGCAATCATTGTAATATAGATTATTTCTTGAATCTCCAACGAAATGGAACTAATACTATGCGTCGCCATTCTAAACGTTGTCCGAATACACCAGGAAGTACTCCTAGAAGTAATAGGAAAATAGATATGCTTGTTTTCCGAGAAATGATTGCAGCTGCATTAGTAGAGCATAATCTGCCTTATTCATTCGTTGAGTATAAGAGAATCAGAATGGCTTTTAATTATGCAAACCCTGAGATTCAGTTTTGGAGTAGAAACACAGCTGCTGCAGATTGTCTTAAGATCTTTGAGAAAGAGAAAATTAAGCTAAAAAAAGTCTTGAGTGAAATTTCGGATAGAGTTTGTTTGACAACCGATCTTTGGCGGGCTATTACAATCGAATGATATATTTGTTTAATTGCTCATTACGTGGATATAGATTGGACTTTGAAAGCAAAGATAGTCTCTTTCTGTGCATTTAGACCTCCTCATTCTGGCATAGCTATAGCTATGAAGCTTAATGAGTTACTAAAAGAATGGGGATTAGAAAAGAAGGTGTTTTCACTTACCGTAGATAATGCTTCAGCAAACGACAACATGCAAGTCATTCTAAAGGGGCAGATACAGAAGGATTTATTAGTGTGCAAGGGAGAGTTTTTCCACGTAAGATGTTCTGCACACATCTTGAACTTGATTGTTCAAGACGGATTGGCCGTTATTGGTGAAGCTTTGCAGAAAATCAGAGAGAGTGTGAAGTTTGTTAAATGATCAGAGAGTAGGGAGCAAATGTTTGAAAGTTGTATGGAAACGCTTGGAGTTCGGGTCAAAGGTGGACTGGTTTTAGATGTATCAACTAGATGGAATTCTACATTTTTGATGCTGTCCAGAGCTTTAAAGTTCAAAGCTGTTTTAGGTAATCTCGCAGAGGTAGAAAGGAGCTATACTTGCTTTCCGTCTGAGTTAGAATGGCAAAGAGGAGAACTTATTTGCGAGTTTTTAAGACCTTTTGATGAAATGACCAAATTGATCTCTGGTTCATCGTATCCCACTGCGAATTTGTATTTTATGCAAGTATGGAAAATTCAAATGTGGTTGAGACTTCATGAAGATTCTGATGATGAGGTTATTGTGAATATGGTGGAAGCCATGAAGCTTAAATTCGACAAATACTGGGAAGAATACAGCGATATTCTTGCAATTGCTGCTGTTTTTGATCCGAGACTGAAATTCACTTTTCTGGAATATTGTTTTGGCAAATTGGATTCATCTACCGGTCAATCCAAGTTGGCTCATGTGCGTAAGAAGCTAACTAAGCTTTTTAAAGCTTACCGAAAAGACCAAAGGAATACCCCTGCCACTTCACGTGTCGAACTGTTAGAAGAGGACATTCCAGAAGGTTACGGTGTAAGTGTTTCTTCATCAAACTTAAATACTTGATGCTGGATACTGGATACTTGAATACTTGAATACTTGATGGTTAGACATAAACTTGATTACTTGAGACAAGAATTCTTGTCTCTTTGGTGCTTTTACTCAACTATGGTTTTGTTCTTTTAGGGGTTTTATGCTTTTTATTCTCAAAAAGCAGTTGGTTCCGAAAAATCATCTTTGGACAAGTATTTGGATGAACCAACATTGGATATGATGGCGTTTAGAAGTTTGGATGTTTTGGCGTTTTGGAAGGATAACTCGACCCGTTTTAAGGACTTGTCGAATATGGCATGTGACGTGCTCAGTATACCGATGACAACAGTTGCGTCGGAGTCATCTATTAGCATCAGTAGCCGAGTTCTAAATAAGTACAGAAGCTGCCTCCTACCTTCAAACGTCCAAGCACTAATTTGTGCACGAAACTGGTTGCGTGGTTTTGAAGAAATAGGTAACTACTAGAAAACTTTATTTGCATTCATTCTTAATTTGTGATATATCTATTCTAACTAGTTTGATTGTTGATTTGGTTTTTAAATCTTATTAGATGACGGATTTGATTTTGTTGTTGTGGATGAGAAAGAACAAGATCAAGAACAAGTTTGCTCTTGAAGATGAGAAGAAAATCATGGAAGAACCGTTTGATAATATGATACGTTTTACTCGTGTTAAAATATGATAATATGATACGTTTTACGTTTTACTCTTGTGTGAAAAATAAAATACAAAGTAGAGCAAATGAAGAATGAAAGGGATGATATAGAATGTGTGGAAGTTGGGCGAAGTTGGGCGGCCTATACCCGCATAGTATTGTATTATGTCCAAGTGGGCTAAGCCCATCTTCGTCCGCCGACCATATGGGCTAAACCATATGTAGCCCGCAAAACGATTTGTCCGTATGGGCAGGCCCAATTGACACCTCTAAACACACGTACTGGCTAAGTGTTAACTCATATAGTATTTGTCTTCTCTTTCTTAGTCATCCCCAACCCTAGGGTAGGCTAGTGGAACAGGCTAACTCATCACCGTCTTGTGTTATTCTCTTCTTACTTGAAATTCAATTCGAGTGTGATACGATTTGACTATGGAAACCATGTGATTTGGTAGGGATGTAAATTTGAGCCATGAAACCCCAAAGGAAACTTCCTCCTAGATATGTTTTGTTTTGGATGATTTGCTCCTATGCCCTTCTAGGTTGAGCTCAATTCAGTTGTACCTTTCTTTATTCCCTTGACCCTCGTTTTAATGTGTTGCCGGTTTTACCCTTCATTCATTAATAAAAACGAATTAAAAATCCATTAAAAATGGACCAATAAGAGAGGAGTGTGCAACAACTAATCAGAATTGAAGAAAATGGAATCTCGATCCAAAATCAACATCAATCCTTGGAGGAGGTGAGAATTTGATCACCATACGCCGTTGTTGCTGTAGGCGTGGAGAGTATACGTCGTCGTCGTGTTCCAGAAGCTCTTCATTCACCGTCGGTTGATTTGCTGTCGTGAGCTCCCAGCTACGTCGTCGTCGTCGTCGTGAGCTCCCAGCTACGTCGTCAGCGTGTCCATCGCATATCAGGTACATCTCTATGGTCTTTAATTGAGATTATCATAATGGGAGTATACTGATTAGAGAATCTGATTTGTGATTGGATTGATTTGCGTTAGATCTTTCTCACCATCACAAATGGCCCAATGGATCGATTTGTGTTGATTGTGCACGAAATTTGTGACTGCATTTGAGTTAGTTTGAGTTAGTTAGGATGAGTTAAGTAGACCATATTCGTAAGCTGTTTGGTAGTATGAGCTTGTTTTCCAATTGTCTATGAATTCGTACATAATGATATTGGGAATTTGATTTGGAGTGAATCCATTTTGATTCCTTTCCAGGTGACAATGAATAACATGCACAGTAATACATTTTGAGTATGGTAGACATTATGACAAGAGAGAAAGTCATTTGGAATGGATTTCAAGAGAAGATGAACTTCAGACTTTGGTGTTTAGAACACATGTGGAGGAGGTAACATATTCTGTTTTAGTGGAGATTATAATGAAGAAGATGCATCTAGATAGAAATAAGAAAGTTAAATTGAGTTACTTTCCAATGGTCTTGAGTAAGAAACCATCATATATTTACGATGACATGTTTATGGTTATCTGATGAAAACGAGTAAAGAGCTATGTAGGAATGTTTTGTATGTTGAGGTTTGTGGATGTGAGGGAAAAAAATCAGTGGGGAGAAGAATTTTCAAGAGTGGAGCAAGAAAAAGAAAGTGAATTTGGTGGGAATAATGATGAGATGCTTTCTAATGATGAGATGCTTGGTAACGATAAAAGAGATGAAGTGCTTTGTAACGATGAAAAAGATGAGATGCTTTCTAATGGAAGAGATAAAGTTAATGAAGGTATCATGACTGTATACAGAGAAACATCAGAACAACTTGAGGCTTTGGTTAATGTTCCTTGTGAATTTGCTAATGTTGAAAATCAGTTTGATGTGAATGATGCTGGTTTGCGTGAACAAGTTGAGGACTTTACACCGAGCCAAAGAGGAAGTCAGTGTGGTAAGGAATGGGATGATGGTATTAGTATGGAGGTAGGACAAGAATTTGAAAGTAAGAGAGTAGTTCAAGATTTGGTTGAAAAGGCTGCACATAAGAACTGTTTTGGGTATGTTACGAAGAAGTCAGATATCATGTTGTATGTGGTGAAATGTAGTGAAGCCAAGAATGGTTGTAACTGGCATCTACGAGTTGCAAGGGATGGGAACTCAGATCGTTTCTTGGTTAGAACTTACCAAAAGATGCATACATGCTCTCAGTCTAATACAAGTACAAGCAGAACCAAAAAGAAAGCCTCAACACGTTTAGTTGCTAGTGTTCTGCATGAAGATTATCCAGGAAGATTTGAGACGCCGGCTCCAAAAATCTCATTGATTTGGTTCAAGGAAGACTTGGGGTAAGATCTTCATACACAACGGCATGGAGAGGGAAAAACAAGCTATTAATGATGTTCGAGGAAGTCTAGAGAGCTATTTTAAGTTGTTGTATTCATACTTGTACATGTTAAAGGAGGTTAATCTTGGTACAATTACAAATGTGGAAGTAGGTGAGGAAAACAGATTTAAGTATGTTTTCTTTGCTTTGGGAGCTTGCATTGAAGGCTTTAAGGCGATGAGGAAAGTGTTAATGGTTGATGCAACATTTCTGAAATCTGAGTATGGTGGAGTGCTTATGGTTGCAACTGCTCAGGATCTAGACCGCCATCATTATCCCATTGCCTTTGCCGTAGTTGATGGTGAGAAAGATGCGAGTTGGGTGTGGTTTTTCAAAACCTTGAAAATCGTGGTACCGGATACAAAAGAATTGGTGTTTATGCCGGACAGAAATGTAAGCCTCATCAAGTTAATTCGCCTAGTGTATCCGAAGGCTCATCATGGCTTTTATATATTTTATTTGTCACAAAATGTGAAAGGTAAAGTGTCTTACATGAACAAAGATATAGTGGCGAATACATTTAGGGACTGCGCCCAAATATATACAGTGTCTGAGTTTGAGAAAATGTGTGCTGCTTTTATGGCACGGTATCCTGCAACACGAGAATACCTAGATAAGAGTGTAGATGTAAAGAAATGGAAAATGTGTTGTTTTCCTGGTCAGAAGTACAACATAGACACCACTAACTCTGCTGAGTCTATCAATAGTGTGTTTAGAAATGCAAGGAAGTATGCGTTATTATCATTGATTGACGCGATTATTGACAAAGTGTCTGAATGGTTTAACAGACATAGAGAGGAAGCTGCTGCAATTCCGGATGGTCAGATAATGGTGCCTGCTGTGGACGACGTAATTCAAAAAACCATTGAGACAGCAATAAAGCTTACGGTAACTGAGCTAAACAGTTTCGAACTTGAGTTTAGTGTCATAGGAAGCGATGGTAAGACGTATTTGGTGAATTTGAATAAGAAGAGTTATAGCTGCAAGTATTTTGACATTGACAGGTTTCCTTGTGAGCATGGTATTACAGCTGCCATCCAAGAAAACCTTTCAATTACACGACTTGTGCTCCAAATATTTTTTGGTGAAAAAATGGAAGGAAGCGTACAAAAGGACGATTTATTTAGTGCCACATGAGTCCCATTGGAAGGTTCCGGATGATGAAAAAGCAAAGTTTGCTCTGCCTCCACCTTATACACCAAGACCAGGAAGAAAGAAAGAAAGAAAGAGAAAAGGGTGTCATCAGTTGGAGAATTTGATCATAAAAAGAAGCGTAAGACTTTGTATTCTTACCTCAATGGTGATGATAGTCGTACAGTTTAAGTGAAGAAGTTGTAACAGTTTCAGTTATCATTTGGGATTCCTATCATTTGTATGTTTTCCTTTATGTTTAGTGTGATGTGTCATGTTCGGAACATTGTGATGGTTCTCTGTTTTTGTCCTTTGCTTATTTGTCTAAATTTTGTGGAATACAAATATTTTAGGAAAATACATTTTAGGAAATAATTTTTGTCCAAACATCATTAAAATAAGTCCAATCATCATTAAAATAAGTCCAAACATCATTAAAAGTATGTCTTAATCATATTTTCAAAAAGTATGTCCTAATCATATGTCCTAATCATTAAAAGTATGTCCTAATCACTTATCCTAATGATATGTTCAAATAAGATATACGAAAATAAATGTTCAAGAGCAATAAGTCTTCTAACAAACACCATATACTTGTAAGTGTTATATTATAGTGAGATTCACATTTTCTTGTTAATTCCGAGGAAAATGTGGTTTATGAAATATTTTTATATGAAACCATTGGGGCTCTTAAGATATTTTATATATTGGAATGTACAACTAAAAAAGTTTATCTAACAATGTTGTACAACTAATTATACTTAAAAAATGGAAAAGTACAACTACGAATACTTTGATACAACTATAATTTTTGGTACAACTATTGACAATTTTTTTTTTTACTATGACTGAGTACGTGTTTTATACAACTAAAAACGTGCTTGTTATTAATTTAAAAACGAAAAGAACGGATCTGAACATTTCAAATGTTTTGAATTTCAAATGTTATAAATTAACAAATTAATTTAAATTAATTAATTTTACAATATTTTCACTTTATGATAAGTCCAACAAATCCAATTTTCTTCACTTTACTTTACTTTTCTCTTCACTTTTAGGGTTTCTCTGGGCTCTGCAGCTACGAGGCGATTTCGAGAGGATAGAAAGAAAGAAATCCGGTTCGTTCCATCATTTCTCTTTCTCTTTCTCGTTTCGATTGGGTTTAGGGTTTCGAAAGCCTGGATCTGGTTTCAATTTTGGGTTTGTGTTCGAAATTTGCTTCTGTTTTTCAATTTGCTTCGCGTAGTGAATCTGGTCTTTGAGTATTGAATCTGGTCTTTTGTACAGCAACGATGGGAAGAACTTTCAGTTACAGTGTAAGTTCTTCATCCGCTAGCATCCAAAGTGGATGCCGTGAAGCTGATGGAGAGTACGGTATTCTGGCGAGTCTATATTACTGTGGTAGACGAGTCATTGTCCAGACTTCTCGGACTAATCTAAACCTTGGAAGGAGGTTCTTCACTTGCAAGAACAGTGAGGTAAAGATCCGGATTGTAGTGAGTAAAACATTGATAAACATTTAGGATTGATGTATTTGATGTGTAGGAAGGAGGTGTTCATGTTTGGTGGTGGGACGATGCCGTTATGGAGTAATTCAACATCGTCAAAGTCCGATTAGATGAGGCAGCTGATAAGATTCGGAACCTGAAAGTGTTTGGGGGACGGCTCTTCATAATACTGGATTCCTTGCCATAAAGCAGCGCCTAGTGGAGTATGAAGAAAAGCTGAAGGAGTTGGAGTTGCTTGCCAAGCGAGGTGTGAAGGAGTGGATGCTAAAGTTTGCCATTGGTGGAGGACTTGTTGGGGTTTGCAGTCATATCCACTGCAATCCTCCGTCTCTTTAAGTCCTAATATCTATGTACCATAACTATGCTATCTACTTTATGGTAGGAATCATTCTGGATTATCCATATATTTTTCAGCTGTTCGTACAACAGTTTTATGGAATCCTGTAATATTTAGTAAGTTTTTGATTTCCTCTCTTTGCCACAACACTAGGAGTACGCTCAACAGTCTCACCCTCTGATTCTTCCATGCCATCACCCTCTGATTCTTCCATGCCATCACCCTCTAGTTCATTCACAGCTACTTCCCCCTCCATGACAACATCTCTAGTACTTGCTTCTTCCATTAACATCTTCTGTTTTTCCTGGGCTTATTTGTTACTTGCTTCTGCTCCTTTACTTGCTTCACCTTCTTTGCCAACACTCATGCCTTCTTCTTGCGCTTCTTTACGAAGACTCCCTCCGTCTGCTTATTTACCAACACTCTTTGCTTCTGTTCCTTTACCAGCAGTGTATGTTCCTTGATCTTTTCCAGCCCTATCAACACTGAAATCATAACCAATATCTTTATATTCCGTAACTCTCCACTCATCATCCATATCAGGTACACTATTTTGTGCATTCTTCACAAATGCTTCAACAGCTATGATTCTAGCATCTTGTGCATCGAGCTTATCTTGTATATCCTTTAATCCATCACTCAATTCTTTTCTCAACAACTGCACACTCTCTACAACCTCTGCTAGTCTAGGATAAGATGCAGGGGAAGCATCTGCATTTTCCTCATCCATAAAAGCTTGTCTTGGTGAAGCATCTGCATTTTCCTCAGCTATATCTTCTACTTCTCGAGCCTGGACATTGGCCTTGAACATATCTTCCCACCATATAGTCTTCCCTTTCTCTATACACTTCCTCCAAACATCAACCATGGAATCAAATCTGTCCATCTCATCATCATCTACTTCATCCATTAGCTTTTCCAACATAGCTTCTTCAACTTCATCACTTTGCAAGACACTTTGAATATCCTGTCCAAAATACATAAATCATGATGAGCAAACTAAGGTTAAATAATTACCAAACAACAAACTGACCACTTTTACCTTCGTTGATCCAACGGCATCATAAATTTCCTCTAACGAAAAACTTTTCATAAAATTACGCTTGAACTTCATCTTGCACATTCTTGGACAGTCACTCCTACTACCTCTAATAGTTGCTCTGAATTTTCACTTAAGTTCTGGAATTGCCTCAAAGGCTAAAACCTACAAGTTATACCAACTCCATAGATTATAGACCAAGTAAACTGAAATCAATTTAATTTTAGAAATTAAAATTACCTTCAAAGGGATACAAAAACTAGGAAAGCTCAAAGTTGGTTTAGCAACGCCATCAAAATTATCCATCATATGACCTACCTCTTTTAGGTTGTCTTCAAATGTTAAACGTCCCCATGGAAAGGTCCGACGCAATTCCAAATCATCTACAACTCTTTGAAAGAAAGGCTCCACTTCCTTTGCTTTTTGTCCGGTCTTTGACTTCCCAATCAAGACACTCCCTAAGAAGAAAAGTACAACCATCTTCATTCTATCACTACAACGCTTCATCCCCAACAACTTTTCTTTAACACGTTTGATGGTCACTACTATTCCCTCTTTGAAATACTTTCTCACAAACCTCATACTGCCTAGTTACTCATAATCTTTAGGATAATGATGGCAGTCTAATCCAGAGATGAGTGCATGCTCTCTTAAGGAATATCGAATAGGAATTCCATTAACAACAAACCAGCATTCCCTACCCTTATCTGTACAAGCCATGTGCAAAATCAACATCCACATAGCCTTTACCTTATGGTTTACTTCCTTAAACATGTGGAAGAAATGTTTAAATTGAGGATGCTCGTGGAACCATCTTCTCTCATTTGCTGAAAGTACAGTGTTTAAAGTTTCAACCGCCATCTTTACGTAACATCTTGTTGAAATCTTACATGACTTGCTATACTCCGTTGAGGTAAAGAACATGTTCAAAGGTTTCATTGGAATGGTTTCCTCTTCTGAATTCTCCTCTGATTCCTACAATCCAAAACACATTTTTTTAAACTGCTTGCATAATTTTCCTGCAATTCTCCCCTGTTCCGAATTCCTACTTTTCCACTGTCAATCCAGAACAAAATCCAACCCTATTTAATTGCACATACACATCGCATGTGAAGACAAATGGATCCAGAAGCTACTTACCATTGCATGTGATTCACGAAGGTTCGGTGAATCACGAATGTCTTCTCGGTTACTCTTTTCTTGGTTCCTCTCTTCTTCTCTATTGCTCTCTTCTTCTCAGTTCCTCTCTTCTTCTCGGTTCCTCTCCTCATCTCGATCAGATGTTCGGGTTGTACGTTTAGCCATACTCTTTTTCCGAACCATTTTGTAAACAATATCGGAACAAACAAACTCCAGATTTTCGATGATTCGATTCGTACGGTATCAACCCAAAGAGGAGGCAAAGAGATGGATTCGAAAAACTAAAAAACCTAAATGTGAGAAACGAATTGAATTTCGATCCGATCCGCTTTCTTTTGATTTGGGGCGGGTTGACCCGATAGATATCAGATATATCCGTGACCCGGTTAGATGCTGGTTGGATCGCGTAAATATGTTTTGATTTGAAGGCCATCTCTGTCTTTTACCACGTTTTTATTTAAAAAGAAAAGAAAACAAAATGATTAATCCATGGAATGGATGCTGAGCCACCAGTGAGTAGTAAGCAGGCTTCAGCTCGAAGTCGTTCCTCTGGAACGCAGGTGGGCAAATTGCAGCCTTGTTCGCGTAGAACTCATCTGGTCTGTTGTAGTCACCCAGAGTACGCGCACGAGTAGCTGCCTCTTGGGGCTGCGCGACCTGGCGCGCAGACTGCTCCACAAACGCTGGTTCAGGGATCACGTTTCCCTCAGCATCCAGCTTCTGACCGTGCTCATTGGACCTGTTGCCTTCAGTATCAACCAACAACCCAGCTGCATCTCGAATCAAAACTATTAAAAGACGTTCCATTGCTGCTTCTCGTGTAGCTTTTTTGTTGCCTCTTTCTAAAGCTCCTAACTCAGAAACAAAATCCACTAACTCTTGACTCTTGTCGCTTCTGGTCTTGCGATTAGGCATGCACCTGAAACACACAAAAACAAGAGAAAACGGAAGTAAGTAAACGAAACGGAAAAAAAAAACTTAGACAAAATTCTAAAATCAAAAATCGATTGGTGATTTTGATTCCCCGGCAGCGGCGCCAAAATTTGATATGCTCAAATTTCCCTGAGCTACTCTCTCAAATTAAGAGATCTTAGTAGTACTTATGGGTCGAATCCACTGAGAACTAAATCACACAATCAATTATGAATTCGAATTAGACTAAGTAAATATGTATGAATGTAAATAAAATAACAAAAGCAAGAAAAGCAAACAATGGTTTCTAGGGTTCTTAATATTAATGAGACAAAAGCTAGGCTTTCGGAAAATCGCAGAAAACTCGAAACTGCAGACAAGCTAGATGGTTAGGGGAATTAAGATCCGTTCTTGAACATGAATACTTTGGTAAAGTGAACCAACTTTCGTTGCAAAAACTATCTATGTCTAACTTCTTAAATCCCAAATTTCTTTGCAAATTCAATAAGCTAAACAAGCATTAAAGAACAGATTCAATTGTTCACAAATTGTCTAAGCCAAATTTCTTTGCGAATAGATAATTTGCTCATCTAAGATTAGTTCAGGTAGTTATCAATACTTTTGCATCTAACAATTAACCTAAGATCTAAGTTCTAGGTGATCAAATTAGAACTAGCATTAACAACAATCTAGATGAAGAACCAAGTGATGTTCCCTAACAAATCTAACAAGTCTAGCAATTTCTCATGTTCCTTTGACTAACCCTAAACCTAACAAGCAAACTACTCAGACATGGTGAATGAAAGAAACATCATAGATTAATAGAATTGCATTAAAAAGATAGACAAAGAGATAAATTAGGGTTTGAAATCTCTCAAGAACAATTTCTCTCTAAGTCTCCATAGAAAATAAGATGTAAAACATAAAAACCTAAAGGAAAACTATATATAATATCTAAAAATCAGACTGGGCTTTGTGTATAAGCTTCTGGAACTTCTTGGGCCGAAAAAAACTCTTCCTCACATGTCAGACATAATTGCGTCGATCGACACATATGATTTGTGTCGGTCGACGCAACCTTGAAGCTCAACTTCTCTTCGCGTCGGACATATGTGTGTCGATTGACACACATGGCTTGTGTCGATCGACGCAAGCTTCAAATCTTGACTCCGACTTGATCACTTCGGCTCTTCTTTCCTTGATGCTCCAAAATGCTCCAAAAGCTCTCATTAAACTCCAATCGTTCATCAACGTATAAAGACTCCAAAAGATTCGAAAAATACCAAAAAGACTCTATAAAAAGGACTTATATTATAGTCAAAAACCGGTAAAAACTATGCTATATCATATATCATAATTCTATCTAGCCATGTCATATTTTATCCCTTTTTTATTTGGGAGAGTGAATGTGGAGATGACACATAACCATCTTCTCACAAATCACTTTCCAATTAATATATAAGGAATAACAAGCCTGTTTAGAGTGTATCAACCTAAGATCAATTCACTAGATGGCTAACTAAGCAAAAAACAGTTCTATTAAATAAAGGTGAAGAATCCATAAGATAAACCATATAAATTTTGATATTAATGAAGCATAATCATAGAATCATTGAAAAACCTAAAACCTAACAAGTAAATTATTCGAAATAATTTAAGTAAAAACACAGTGGCAAGAAAAAGCATGAAACATCATAGATAAAAAATTTTGAAAGAGTATATCCTCTCTATATCAAAGTACAAAACGAGATATCCTCTTGGAAGCTCTTTAACCAAAAATCTAGGAATAATTCTCAAAGAATGCACGAAATATCTAAGTAATATGTGGCTCTGTTTATTTTCATGGCTTATGATATATTATGGGAGCTTATGTCTAACAAGAGTTTAAAAAAGTATATGAAGGTCTATGGTCCATAGGGTATAAGTATGGGCAAAAGAACTTATATTAATGCTTCAATAAAGATGTTTTGGGCTGAAAATCTCAGCCAAATTAGGGATACTAGTCAGGAGTACTGGTTGGGAGCTTAGAGAGTCTGTGGCTGGTTCCGGTTCCTTTTATACTTCAGTTTCGAGCCAGTCTGACATGTTTTTTATAAAATTGGTATAACTCTTAAACCACAGCTCCAAATGACTTCAGAAATACTTAATTAGAAATTTACCTCAAAGATATATCACGTCACCAAATTTTTATCTAATTAAAAGTTGATTAAGTCCTCAATCCATAGGTAAACTTTTGATGCTTCTGTTTTGTCTAACTAGGGAAAATGCATTATATTGTAATTGTTGTGCCTTTGATGATTCTTTGACTTTAGTGAATGGATGTAGAGCATAGTTTCAACCTTCCTTTTGTCCATTTTGCATCATTTTTGATTAATTACCTTGTAAAGATTCTAAACTACAAATACAATAAAAAAAATATCTCTAAAAATATACAACTTTATTAAAATGCATAGAAAATTTGTTACAAACTATACTAAAATCATTAAAATATAAATTATATCAATAAACATGCAATTATAAAAAAATTTAATTGTTCATCTAACCCAATAACCTTATGCTTGCATGTTAAAGCGCCAAACCAATCATACATCAAATCAAAACCATAACTCGCGTAGTGTGCAAGTCGAAATTGTTATAGAATGAATTCCTAGATGATCAGTAAAAGAATGTACAATAAGATCATATCTAAATGAAGAACTATTCTAACTTATCTATAACGACATTCTATTTATAAAACCCTATCTATCGAACCATGATATTCTTCTTGAAATTTCCATATTCTCAATAAGAGAACTATTCATACATGATTATGAAAACCATAACAAAAGTAGAAGAAATAATAATCGTAACAGAGATAAGGGTTTATAAACTTCTCCGTCGAGGTACAAGAAATATATTCGCCTCTTTTGAAGAAAACAAAAAATAAAGAAACCTAAAAGACTTTGGTGGTATATAGAATTGTCAAAGTTTAGTATTATGGTGGCTGATGTAGTGTTTATGTAGTGGTCGAATTTATGGATAATCATAGAAGAAGAATTAAGAGATACTTATGATAATGGATTTTTTTTATTTTTCTTGGGCAGTGACCAATCGATCGTTCAAATTGCGATCGATCGATGTTTTAATGTTGAATTCAGAAAATCTGCGGATGAGTGATCGACCGATCACTAGAGTGCCGATCTATCGATCGATCAGTCTTCATGTTTTGTTTGCTTCTCCTTGAACCTAGATTGACCAGTCTTTCATATATTGAGCATATTTTGAGATCGCACCGTTAGATTTGCGCGATCTAATATGAGAATCGTAGCTAACTCTCATTTTTTGTTTTAATCTATATGTAGAAAAGTTTTCATACAAAGATGGCACATGTAGTTTCATGATATGATTCTTATGTTTGGGCTCTTACATGAAATGGAATCTACTCGATGAACCCTGGTTATAAATTTATTTATCGACAAAAATTTGATAGAGAATTATCGAAATGCATAGTCTACTCCTCGTTAAGTCTAGTATTATTAGCTAAGGTTTGTTAAACTAACACCAGAACGTAAAATATTAATGTTAAACATTCTCAATTGAGCTTTAGCTGTTACAGAAATATTGCAAAGAGGGGAAACCTTGGTGTTTCTTTTGTGATGATTGCAAAGTTTATGCTTTTTCTAATTTGGCTTCACCAAAAAATGGATTTGTTGTCTCGATTTTGACAATTTGTGTCACCTTTCTCCATTTCGTTTCGTGAGAATGTTCTTGGTTTGATATGTTTTAATTTCTCATGGATTTTTTAAAAGAATAACAATAAGTTTTTTCGAAGATATTTATTTTTTTGCTGTTCAAACGGTTTAAAGAGCTTTCTCCGATGCTCGAGATTGGTTTGCGGCTCATGATAAATATCGAAAACTTCTTGCTTCCTCACATTTTGTTCTTGTGGTTTGGTCTCCTCCTATGCGCTCCTTGATGTAAATTTTAGTTCTTCATGGTTTAAACCGACTTTGATCTCTGGTGTGCAATTATTTACAATGTCCTCTCAGATTTTAATGCGAAGACAAATAGTTGGGTATCAGCTTTGGTGAGTAGAAATTCGTTTCAATTGGTGGTTCTACTGCTTCAAATTTGTAGAAGCCTTACGATTGCCAAATTTGTGACCGACTATCAATCAGCAGATTTATTGTGTTCTCCAGTTACAAGTTACAACAAATAATAAATTTTTGGAAGTTTGTTTGTAAAAGAATTTCCTTGGACAAACATTAAATCATATTGTATGGCAATGAGTGTCACGTTTGATCTCCACTTTCCTTTTTATATCTATCATAGCTGTTCTCGTTAGTTAAAACTTAAAAGATATGTATGAGTTACACGAAGATATGTTGCATTGAGACGGGTACGAAAGCAAAAAATGGGACGGGAACGGGGACAAAAAACGACAATATTAAAAATTTATAGATACAGGTACGGCAGAGATACGTCAATAAATATATAAGAAAATATACGTATGAATAAAAATATAAGAAAATTACATCATAAATTTCAGTATAAAATAACACTCAATCAATATAATAATAAAAATAGAGTTATTTTGATGTTAAAAAAAAACTAGAGCGTAGCTTACAAACATAGATGTATTAGAGATTGACAAACATACGGTGATCGGAGAATTGTAATTGAAGAGACAAACCTTGTTGATTTGCATATAGTTAAAAATCGAAACTATTTGAAGATGTGAATGTCGATTATATAAGATGTATTATAAATTTGAAACCCTAATTCATATAAGTGTTTCCTGTTATACATTTTCTTTCTATTTTTTTTAGAAAAAATTAATTAATATGCATAACAAACGGAAACACGAATTTATAGCCTAATACGTTTCGGAAACCTCCCCAAATTCGAAAGGTCCCGTCCCCGTTAACAGACGATGTCCCCAACATGTAAGAGACGTTTTTGGTATTGTCCCCGAGCCATATCCGTCCCCGGGACGTTTCCTTTTGTGTTATGTGCCCTTTTGTAGATGATGTGTGGATGATTCTGTTATGCCATTTTGTTTGTTGTTGTTCTGTTTATTTCATAGTTTTTTGTTTCTGGGTATTGCTTGTGTCGCGTTAAACATTTGGTTTTGGTTATTCTCTCTTTCCCCCGAAAAGAAAAACAAATATTTTGAGTAATAAATTGATCTAGTGAAATATATAGAGAATCATAATCATTTGTGTTGAGTGATAAGACTCCAAGTTCAACGGTGCTAAGAGCATGTACATTGGGGTGCTTTCAAGTGTGTTCTTAAAATATAAAATTATTAAAATTTGAGTAAAAGAAAGAAAGAGAGTGTTTTTGTAAGGTGTATTGAATATAAAATTAATAAAATTTGAATAAAAAGAGAAGATAGTGGGTGTGTTTAAATATAAAATTAATAAAAGTTGAGTAAAAGGAAAATATAGTGTTCTTAAAGTAGTACTTTTAGATAGTGTTCTCAAAATGAAGTGAGAGTGTTTAAATATAAAATTAATAAAAATTGAGTAAAATGATGAAAGAGAAGATATAAAGTTGAGTAAAAAGAAGAGAGAGTGTGTGTTTTAATAATTTTATATTTTAAGAACACACTTGAGAGCACTCCAATGGACATGCTCTAAATCTCTTTCGGTAAACAGTTTGGTTAAAAGGTTTTTTTTTTTTTTTAAATAAAAAAAAAGAAGAAGAAAGTCAAAATTATGGTTGGGTCTTCGCTTGATGCGAGGCGTAGGTCATGCGGCCTCGTGGACAATAATGCTTCACAATGTCCACTTATTTACAATTCCATTCGCTCTCTCTCTCTCTTCCGAAGACAAATTCTATTAAAAAAAAAAATTGTTATATAAATTCGTTAAAAACCAAAAAATAATCCACTAAGGAGAAGAGACGAAGCATTTGAGAGTATCATTTTACTTTAAAAAAGCTTTTTTTTATTCTTTAATTATTTTCTTGCTGGCTCGTGAAGTATTAAAGAAAAATCAAGAAAAGCTCCTGCATACTGGAAAAAGCAGAGAAGGGCAAAAAAAAAAACAAAGGACGACTTTATCTTTTTCTTCTTCTGAGTTTTGTTGTTCTTTGACTTTATGGGTGGTACTTTTGTTTTAGATTTAGGCTCCCACGGATCTGCTTAAATCTATGTGATCTTGTGTTCTGATTTTTCTGCTTACCCGTAATTTTCGGAGGATTTGAGTTACGAGTTCAGACCCAGATTCTGTTCTAGCTTTGGTCGGAGAAGCTTTAGGTTAGGAGGGATTTGTCTTTTGAAGATTTATATGTAATTAAGCTTCTGGGTTTCAAGCAACTTGTCTGAAAGGTCCATACTTTACCCTTGTCCTTCTGTTTTTTCATGTTTATGCTCTGAGATTTTATGTTCTTAACTCCAAATCCAATCCCAGGTTTTTTATTCTTGTAATAACCAACCCAATAACATTTCATCTGAAAATTTGACTTGATAGGAAGTAAATCAGATGAGGTAAAGTTTCCGGATCGAATTTGAAGACCTGATTATTGTCCTTGATTTTATGTTTCATACGAATCTGTTATTTCCACATAAGTAAGGGGATTTAGTTGGAGTTTCCAGTGTCAAATCGACTCCTGATTTTGTTTCCTATACAGGTCTATAATCTCAATTTTTGGTGAAATTAATATCAGAGATTCTCTTTGATTAATTATAGTCATAAAAGAAAAGTTTTTTTGCTTGATTAAAAGCTATATTGGGGACAAGACCTAGTTTCTTTATTGGGCATGCGAGATGCTTGTATGTATATCTTTTCTTTCCCAAGCTTTTGCCAATTTTCTTTCTCTTTTGGCCTTCACTTTTCTTTTCTTTTTTTGCCTCTTTTTCTTTTATTTCTTACTTATTAAGAAGATGACTCAGAATTGCCAAGCCTAGTCACTTTTTCTTATGTGTGCTTATGATTATGGACAGTGAGTGGGATCTCTCATCTCAGTGAGTGGAAGCTCTTTGTTTGATTTGGGCATTTCTTCTTGTGAAGAAAGGGTTGAACTAAATCCGTTGCAAGAACAAAGAGAAATGTCGTTTCGGAGCATTGTTCAAGATTTGAGAGATGGGATTGGGAGCTTGTCTAGGAGGAGTTTCGATTTCAGGCTCTCGAGTCTACACAAAGGGAAATCTCAAGGTTCTTCGTTCCGGGAGTATTCGTCTTCCCGTGACCTATTGTCACCTGTGATAGTTCAGACAAGCAGATGGGCTAATCTCCCTCCCGAGCTACTCTTCGATGTGATCAGAAGACTAGAGGAGAGCGAGAGTAATTGGCCTGCAAGAAAACATGTCGTTGCCTGTGCTTCTGTTTGTCGTTCTTGGAGAGAAATGTGCCAAGAGATTGTCGTGTGTCCTGAAATCTGTGGCAAGCTCACTTTCCCTGTTTCCCTTAAACAGGTTCGCTTATACGGTTTAGTAAAATTGGTGTTGTTGGCTTCAAGCTACTGATGAAGTTTTTGTTTTCTGTTTGTTAATTTTTCCAGCCAGGGCCTCGTGATGCAATGATTCAGTGTTTCATCAAAAGGGATAAATCAAAGCTAACATTTCACCTTTTTCTTTGTTTAAGTCCGGGTAAGCTTTGTTAGGACTTAGCTGTTTGTTTTCGATTCACTTAAGTTTATGACTACTTACAAGTTGAACTATGTTGTCAGCTCTACTCGTGGAGAATGGGAAATTTCTTCTTTCGGCTAAAAGAACTCGTAGAACTACTCGGACCGAGTACATTATCTCCATGGATGCTGATAACATCTCAAGATCCAGCAACTCGTACCTCGGAAAGCTCAGGTTTGTTTTGAATCCTTGATCTCTTAGCGCTCAATCTGATTTTTTGGTACGGTTTTGGTTCTTATTTTTGGATTTTTGGTTTTTGAAATATAAAAATCAAATGGCTTGATGTGTTCGGTTTGGATTTTTTTCATTGAAAATATATCTTCAGTTTTAGAGGTTTTTTTAAAGAAATTACAGTTTTGCTCGATTGATTTCATTTTGCTTTGGTTTTGTTATAGTTTGTTTGATTTTTATGGTCGTTTATCCATTGTTCGTATGATCTTTCGTGCTTCCCATTTGTATGTTTGCTTCCTCCACAAATTTACTCAACCTCATTGAGGTATTTTCTCTCAGATCAAACTTCCTTGGGACAAAGTTCCTGGTGTACGACACACAACCACCACCAAGCACGTCTTCGAGCGCACTTATCACTGATCGTTCAAGCCGAAGCAGATTTCACTCCAGAAGAGTTTCTCCTAAAGTCCCATCCGGCAGCTACAACATTGCTCAAATCACGTACGAGCTCAACGTGTTGGGCACACGCGGGCCACGGCGAATGCACTGCATCATGAACTCCATCCCAACTTCATCCCTCGAACCGGGCGGCTCGGTCCCTAACCAACCTGAGAAACTCCTCCCACCACGCTCCCTGGACGACTCATTCCGCAGCAACATCTCTTTCTCCAAATCATCACTCGACCATCGCTCCGTCGACTTCAGCAGTTCTAGATTCTCTGAGATCGGAGTATCCTGCGAAGATGAAGAAGAGACGAGTTTCAGACCGTTGATTTTGAAGAACAAGCAGCCAAGGTGGCACGAGCAGTTGCAATGCTGGTGTTTAAATTTCCGCGGACGTGTAACAGTTGCGTCGGTTAAGAATTTCCAGCTGGTGGCGTCGAGACAGCCACAGACGCAAGGAACAGGGGCAACTGCTGCACCGGAGCAAGACAAGGTGATTCTACAGTTTGGTAAAGTGGGGAAAGATATGTTCACAATGGATTATAGGTATCCGTTATCGGCGTTTCAGGCGTTTGCGATTTGCTTAAGCAGCTTTGACACGAAGCTCGCTTGTGAATAAAAGAAACACTCATCAACCCTCCTTCTCCGTCAACATTCATGCTAATCTATTTTATGTATGCTTTTGGTTTTTTTTTTGGCAAATCAATTTGTCTCAATACTCAGTTGTTACTGTGGTGAGAGTCAGTTCGTCGTCTACTATTATCAATTAACCTCTTCTCTATTCTAAATCAATTGAACATTTTAATGGGCAATCGTCTTCACTAACCTCATAATATCATCATCATTAAATATATATACTATATTAAAAAAAAGGAAATCTACATTAATTAATGGGAAATTGGCAGCACAAAAAAAATTATAATTAACTTAGTATCCAAAATTACTGTTCATGCTGTATAATATGTATTATGAACCATTTTGTTCTTATGATAATATATTTTATTTTATTTAGTTCTACATAGTATAATACATAATGAATTCTATAAATTTTGTTATTTTCAAGAGTTTATGATTTTTGGGTTTGGATTAACTATTTTAGTTTTAGGGTATAGTATACAACTTCAAACCCTTATTTTCTCTACTTTTTCTTACTTTGTATTATTCTATATACTTCTACATAGTATAGTACATAATGAATTCTATATTAGTTGTTAGTTTTTTTCATGTCTGTTCTATGTCAATTGTTAGTTTCCAATTATATTTATTACATGACTATTACACTAATTATAAATTAGCATCTATATTACCTAATGTTAATCTTCTTCTTCTTCTTCTTCTTCTTACACAAACACTATACTCGATCTTATCTACTCGATCTTATCTCCCTTCTTCTTCCTCTTACTACACAAACACCATAATCGATCTCATCTCTCTCTGGTGATCTATAAAATCAACTCTCAATCTCTTTGTCTTATCTCGTTGCCAAATGTCAAAAATCTTCATCCATGGATTAAGATTGTGTTTCTTCTCCTCCTTTAAACCCTCCATTGTCATATAGTTAAACTGAACCACCGCTGGAGATTGATATAGTTAAATATATTCAGAAATCAAATAAGTATGTTTCTGATAATAGTTAACTATGTATGTTATTTTTTTTATTATACAAAACTATAGTAGTTAACTATTTATCTGTTAACTATGTATGTATTCTTTTTCATTATGCATCCATTGTCATATAGTTAAACTGAACCACCGCTGGAGATTGATGTAGTTAAATATATTCAAAAATCAAATAAGTATGTTTTTGATAATAGTTAATTATGTATGTTATTTTTTTATTATACAAAACTATAGTAGTTAACTATTTATCTGTTAACTATGTATGTATTCTTTTTCATTATGCAAATTATTATAGCTAACTACATTTTGAACATATAACTATGTTTGTTTAAATAAATAACTATTATAACAATATTTTTATATAGTCAACTATGTTATAGAATTCGTAGAGTAGATAATTATGCTTTAAAAGTAGTTAACTAAGCTTTTAAATTATAACTATTTTCTGAATATAGTTAACTATGTTTTAGATATATACAAAATAGTGAAGTAGTTAACTATTTTTATAGATCAACTAGAAAATAGATAACTATGATATTAAATAGTTAATTATTATTTTGTCATCTGCTTCTTTATGTTGTTTTTCTAACTTAATTTAGATATACTTTTTCACTGATAAAGACCAAAAATAAAGACCAAAGATGACAGTAATAGATTTTTTTAGGGATTTTTTCATATTTACGTTAATTATATATGTAGGGATAGTTTTGTCGTATGAGTTAGTTAGCAAATTGACCCTTGATTAGATTAAATTACTTGTTGCAAATGTTCTCTTCGGAGAAAGACTGTAAAAGAAAGCAGAAAAGAGATTGAGGAGAAGCGAAAAGGGTCTCAGTGGGAAACGGCAAAGTTGGAGATGGTATCATTGTCATTATCTCATCATAATCTCTGGCCGCCGGAATCTGGATCTAAGGCGTTTCGAGGTTTCGTAACCGCCGCGTCCGTACACGCCTGCCACCATGTTCGCCGCCACCTCCGCCTTGGCTTCCATCTTCGCTCTTCCCTTGAGGTGAGGTTCAGCTACGCTTTTTCTCCCAAATTTGGGGACTTGTTATTTTATAATTTCTGGTGGTGATACGAGTCTTAAATTTCGTTTTTTTTCCTCTTGCAATTGTTAGCGTAAATATTTAAACTGAATTCGAGTAGACGATGAAGGGACGATCACAGTCCTCGTGATTGGACACAAGAGCTTTAAATCGATTTCCAAAAGGAAAGAACAAAAATTGTGCCTTACTCTCCTGAGTCAAATGATTATATGGAGTTTCCATTCTCTGTTTTACTAGAGGATGCTGTTTTTCTTGACATTGTTCAAAACAGCACAAGCTTTCAAGGTTCTTCTCTTTTTTTTTGACTATGGTTGTTTACCACAGAGACTGCGGCAATTTTCTGATGCTGCACGAATGGACTTGTCAAGATATCATCAAAGAGCCATTCTATCCAATGGGGCTAAATTTCTACAGCCTAGGGTTGATATCCAATCGTCCCCATCTTCGTCTTTCCTATGTTTCTTTAACGGAGGAGAGAGTAGGATAGACCCTAGAGGAGGGGATGAAGGATCATCATCAAACCAGGAGATCTCCAAGAGAAACACACGTAGTGGACGGAGATGGACCAATGTCCTCCTTGCCATTAACGTAATGTATGTGTTTGATAAGTTGCATTAGACTAGAGGATTGCTTTAATCAAGCTTGAAAATTGTGAGCTAAAAGACTTATGGTTTTCATCTTTTGTAAATGGTTCCAGAATGTATGTTGCACAAGTTGCATCCAATGGGAAAGTGCTGACATGGGGAGCCAAGGTACCCCTATACAGAGCATAAGTCAAGTGTGATACGGTTTTGTTTCTTGCTGCAAGTTAATATTTGGACAAATGCAGGTAAACAGCTTAATCAGTAAAGGCCAGCTATGGAGGCTGGCTACGGCTTGTGTTCTTCATGCGAATCCGATGCATCTCATGGTAACCAACCATTCAGCCTTGTAGTTTCTAATCAATGCTGCTTACGTTTTTTTGTTGTCTGTGTGGCTAAACTGTTTCCCCCTTTGTTTTTAGATAAATTGCTATTCTTTGAATTCTATTGGACCAACTGCTGAGAGTTTAGTTGGCCCAAAGAGATTTCTTGCCGTTTACTTGACATCCGCAATTGCAAGTAATTAATGGTTCATAGACTTTCTTCGATGTGGATGATTCATTATATTTCTCTTGTTTCGAGTTTCCTGACTCACAGAATCCATCTTAAGAATTCTAGGTTCAGCGATGAGCTACTGGTTGAACAAAGCGCCATCAGTTGGTGCTTCGGGTGCAATTTTCGGATTGGTAAGTCCTGTAGAACCAGAAGCCTTTGTTTCAGACTCGTCTCATACAAATGAAGATTCTTAAATGATATCCCTTTTCCTTTTGATAGGTTGGATCGGTTGCTGTATATGTCATAAGACACAAACGGTGGGTAAGAGGTGGCAATGAAAATCTAATGCAGATAGCTCAAGTTATCGCCCTAAACATGGTAAGTAATACCTCAGGAAAAAAGAAATTGCATTAGAAGAAATTGAGAATTTTGTTGAATATCTAACAAGGTCTACTATGCAGGCATTGGGTCTAGCGTCCAGAGGCATAGATAACTGGGGACATGTAAGTTACCCAATCATGGCAGGCTTCAAACGAATTAACCAGTCTGCTTTTTGTTGGATCAATAGTGGACTGATAACATCTCTGGTCAGTACAGACTGGTGGATTGCTTGGTGGAACTTCAATGGCGTGGCTTGTAGGACCACACTGGAAGTATGAGTCAACAACAAGAGATGGTCGGAGAGTCTTCATGGACAACGCACCCATTCCGCTCCTTCTGCGGTGGAGAAACGGAACCGGGACAGCTTTGATTCAAGATAAACGAAGCTGAACACACACACACTCTCTCTATCTCTCTCTCGATGCTGTGTGAATATAGAGATTTAATGTTTTTTTCAAAGATTCTATTTTTGGTTAAAGAAGCAGTTTATTGTGCCTTTACCCAAGGATCCTCTATTGGCATGCTTCTCAACTCTTAACATCTCCTATCTATTATGAGTCTATGACTAACGATGACTTTTTCTTTCAATATCTTGTTTAACAATTGTTTCAACAAAATTTGCATTACCTAAGCCTTTTATCTTTCAATATCATGAACCCTTTTAAATCGAATGCACATTTCCATTTCCTTCAATATTTCTTATGTAGTAGAAGTCAATTACGTTTCAGCCAATCATTTTTTGTGTCAACCATAACTCAGAAATTAGTCCGAATAGCAAAATAAAACTGAGAGATACATACATAAGTGAACTCAACAATCCTAGATTTTAGGACTACAAATCAAACAATTAACCATGGTTTGGGCCCAGGGCCGGACTATATTAAAACGATACATCAAAAGAGCTATGCAATGAGCTTGGTGAGCGACAATATTCAGCTCTGAGTGTAAGGGAAAGACGATTCCTCTTTTGTATCTAGCTCATAAGAATACTCGTATTTAGTTGAGAAAATGGTAATAGTCCAAGAAACGTCAACCATTCATGCTCGAACCCTAGCTGAGTTACAAACAAATCACTACAATAAATCATCTCTTAAGGTCCTAAGTGGATGCCTCAAAATTACACAGATAAACACAGTTCTGATTAGTAAACAAAAAAACTCATTAGTTTCTTATGAAGCGTTGAATTCTACGGCCTAAAGCAAGGAAATATCTCATGCGTGAAGATAAAGTAATAACATGGCTATCCATTTATTCACATTGTTCAATTATAATTAACGGTAAACAAAAAAAAATATAACTAGTTAACATCGAAATCCTAATTAACTCTAAGACATTTTGCTCCATGCTCAAATATAAATAAAACAAAAAAAAAAAAATAACGTGGCTTTCCTTGTGTTTGCTGATGATCTTCACAGATGGAAGTCTCCAATCGATCACTAGCATTCTAGAGGTTTCGAAGGATTTTGAATCGAGATCAAGGCGGACTAAGTATCCAAAAGACCTACATGTATTGATCAAGTAAAACTAGCCTCTAATTAGGAACACTTTCTATCTGTTATTTGGTTGTTCCACTTTACTAAGAAAATAAATTTTCTACAATGTGTTGTTCCTATTTCATTCAATCAAATTAAGGAAAGCTCCAGTTTTGGACTATCAATTTTTTTTTTTTAAATTTTTTGTTGGTAGGCTCCAATTGTTATGAACTGTCATATCATGGGCAACCAACTTCTAGTCCAACACCTTCATCACTTCCAAGTAATGCATAAATTCTTCGTACTCCAAGTTTCAATGGAAAGGAAAAAAACAGAAGGGCCAGCATCGGCAAAATTAAAATTTCATAAGAAATGTTAACTCTGAGTAACGAAGGAAGGTTGAAGATCATGAACTTATCTTTGAGGAACTCAGCTTATGCGATCAAATTGATATATTTGTTGTTCTTCCATCAGGATTATGTGGACTAACTGATACATCAATGTGATCTTAGATGAAAAAATAAAAATAATATATTTGTGTACAAATAATTTGACGCAAACACGAAGAGATGTTTAATATTTTAATAAAGTAAATAAATTAAAATGACTAAAGCATAAATTTATTTGTTAATAGTTTGAATTTTGATAAAGATAGTTATATTTTTTTAAAAGGTTATTTTATGTGATGTAAGTTTTATATTTTGATATTAAATTAACTATTAATTAATTAAAAAATAAAATTTGGTCCATTGGTTTTTTCAATGTAACTTAATATAAATATCTTCTAACGATAATAGAATGATGATGGTGATGAATATGGAAACAATGATCATGTAATGATGGTTATGATAGTAGATGATGGTTGTTGGCGGTGATAAAAATAGTGTGGTGACAGTTATGAATGATGGTAAAAATAACATTTTGATCGTATTGATTATGATATGATTGATATGCTCAAATTTACCATGATCTACTCTCTCAAATTAAGAGATCGTAGTAACACTTAGGGATCGTATCCACAGAGAATCAAATCACACAATCGATTATGAATTCGAATTAGGCTAAGCAACAATGTGAGAATGGAAATAAAATACCAAAACAAGTAAGCAGATGATGATTTAGGTTCTTGAAATCAATGAGACAAAAGAGTTAGGTTATGGGTAATTCTCAGGAATGAATCGAAATCAGGGATAAAAGACTGTTATGATTTGATTAAGTGCAGTTCTAGGAACATTAGTGTAAAATCAATCAACTTTCATTGCAGAGACTATCTATGACTAAATCCATCAATTCCAAATTTCTTTGCAAACTTAGTGAATAAAGACAAGCAATAAGTTCATGTTTGATTGTTCACAAAATCATTAAACCAAATTTCTTTGCGAATAGATAATTTTGTTCATCTAAGATTAGATCAGGTTGTTAATAATACTTTCGCATCTATTAAATCAACCTAGGGTTTCCAATTTCAGTTGGCCAGTCCTAAAATCAGAGTTATAGCAATCTAGATGAAGAACAAGTAGATAAATTCCAACAAAGTTTCCATCCTAACAATTTCTCATCAAACCCTTGAATCCCCAAAACCTAACAAGCAAACTACTCAGATATAGATGAAGAAAACATCATGAATGAAATAAATTGCATAAAAAGAGAGTTAGAGATACAGAAAGGGTTCGAAAACCCTGTAGAAATCTCTCCCAATCCAAGTCTCAATCGAAAACAAGATATCTCCCATGAAAACCTAAAAAAAAACTATATATAGTGTATCAAAAACGAACTGGGCTTTTCTGTAAATTTATGGGCTTCTCGGGCAAAAAGAAAATTCTTGAGACTTGAAATCTTCTTGCCAGACATGTGTGCGTCGATCGACACACCTAGTCTGCGTTGGTCGATGCAACTTCATAACTCAACTCTCTTCGCGTCGGGCAAGTTTGCTTCGATCAACACACATAGCTTGTGTCGATCGACGTAAGCTCTAAGTTTCGACTCCAACTTAATCACTTCGACTCTTCATTCCTTGATGCTCCAAAATGCTCCAAAAGCTCCCGTTATGCTTCAATCGTCCCTTAACCTATAAAGACTCTAAAACAATAGGAAAACACCAAAAAGACTCTATAGAAAAGGACTTATATCATGGTAAAAAACGGGTAAAAACCATGATATATCAACTCCCCCAGACTTAGCCTTTACTTGCCCTCAAGCAAAACATCAACTAAGAATGTGAAAAAGGTTTGAAAACGCAGAAACTTACCTTCCCTAGGATCACCGGACCGACCCTTTCAACCAGTAATCCACATAATGCAGAACCAACCCAAAGTCAGACCACCATGTACTTCTCCACAGACATTCGCACCCTCCCGAATTCATCCACAACTTCACAGCATAATCCGCTAGTCTTCATTGCTGGGTTTCAATGATCTCGATGCCAAGGACCTTCTAGACTCATTCCCATACTATACCATGACAGTGAACCAGACAACACTTGGTACTCTTTCTCTCCCCCAGACTTATTTGATTCTTTACTCCTTTTTTTTTTTATGAATGTTGAGACTCAAAAGCAGTGCTTTCACTAATGTTGTTCCTTGTGAGGAGACAGGGTCATGAGATCGCTCGTCCTCTACATCCATTATAAGGGACTCAGACTGCTGCTTTTGAGCTCTGGGTGATCACCTCTTGAGTACTGACTCAGTGGAATTTTATTTTCTCATCTTGTACTCAAGAACTATCATATCACCCCAATCATTCTTTTTTTTTTTTTTTTTGAATGATTGGGGTGATATGATAGTTCTTGAGTACAAGATGAGAAAATAAAATTCCACTGAGTCAGTACTCAAGAGGTAATCACCCAGAGCACTTTCAACAGAAGTTGCACTTGTCCGGTATGAATGAGGAGTCAAGCCCTATGAACACCAATCACAAAGAAAACCGTTGAGTAGCTCTAACTTGGCGGATTATACTAGAAGTAACAGACGTTTCCAGTTAACCGGTCAGCCTTAGGATTTCCCATTAGTCTGACTCTGAAATCGATCATGGAATAATGGTCACTAACCTGAAAAAGACAATCCACTAAACCAAGAGAAGGGTCATAGTTTCCAACTGACTATTTTGACTCAATAAAACACTTAGACTCAAAAGAATACCAAGAAAAAAAAATTTGTTAGGAATTGATAAAACCCTCCCCCAGACTTACTTTACACCGTCTCCGGTGTAAAAATAAATCAAGAAGAAGGCAAAACAGACTCAAAAGAATGAAAAATAAAAAGAGAAAAGAAAACTTACTGGTGGGTTGGCTCCCACCAGGCGCTTGTTTTCAATCATTAGCTTGACTATGTCAGGACTTAGGCTTTTGGTGGATCTTTGAGGGGTCTTGTGCCTCCCTCATCCTTTGAAAACCTCGCATTTGATCATTCTCCTCTTCCAGACTTCCAAGGAATAACACCAGGAAAAAGCTTCATTGTGTTTTCCACCATCTCGTAGATGACTTCCTCTCCTTTCTCCCTTAACTCCAAGGGGATGATGATTTTGTACTTGGAGAAAGGTTTAGAAGTCGTTTTGTGCTTGGACTTTGCTGGTTTGGTGATTTCATCAGATCGCGATGAGTTGAAGGTGGGGCACATAGGGTCTTCTTCGTATCACCTCTAGGGTCTAAACTCGGCTTCCCTCCATTGGTAATGGTCATACAAGAACTCTCTATGACAAGAACTGAAGGATATAAGACATTCTTGTCGATCTTGGTGAAGGAGATTCATTGATTGGGAAAATCCACAAACGCTCCCACAGTTGCAAGGAAAGCTGCACCCAGAACCAATGGTTTATTGCTACCTTTTTTTTCGACTCCATAACATGAAAATCTGTAGGAATAAGACAATCTCCTACTTGAAGCAACAAGTCGGGAATGAACCCTTTCGAAGTGGTAGGGGAACCGTCAGCAAGCAAGATGGACAACCTCGAAGGTTGTAGATCTAGAATCCCTAGCCTCTTTGCCATAGTCTCAGAATAACATTCACATTAGCTCTAGTGTCACAGAGAGAATTATGTAATTTCACACCGTTGATTGAGCAAGGAACAACGAACATCCCTGGATCATCAATCTTTTTCAACTTTCTCAGCGGTGGTTGAGCATGCTTCCCTTTCTCCTCTGGTGCTTTGGCTCACATAGTTGATGGGTATGGTATTCTAGGCTTGTAGACCTTTTCCTCTGCATTAACCGAAGTCTGCAACGAAATTGGCCTCTCCTGGGTCTCGCGTCGATCGACACCATTAGGTTGCGTCGATTAACGCAGCTGTGTCGACCATGTGTCGAGCTGTGTGTCGAGCTGTGTGTCGAGCTTGGTCGACGCAAGTCCGATTGCGTAAACTCCCTTATCGAGATTTTTGACCTGCGTCGATTGACACAGGTTCTTTGCGTCGATCGACGTAGCTCCAGTAGATCCCGAAGGTACGTTGTCTTTGAGGTGTGTCGATCGACACACTACATCTGTGTCGATCGACGCATATCCTGTAATCTCCAAATTCGAGATTTCTTCAAGCTCCACGAATTCTTGCTCCTCTAGACCCTTCTCATAAGCTTTAAGCTCCTCTTTCTCACTCCCCAAAGTGATCACATTAATATGTAGCCTTGGGTTTGTGTCAGTCTTGCTGGGAAGAAAACCCTCTTGTCTCTTTATCGACTCCGCCGTTTGAGCTACTTGTTGATCCAGCTTTTTCACATGATTGTTCAGCTGCTCAATTTTCCCATACAGATCAGTGTACATGGCATCCATCTTCCCATTGAAGCTCACTGTCATCTTCTGTTGACTCTCTAAGAGCTGCTCCAGCATAGACTTCATCTCACTATCCGTAGATTGAGCAGGAGGCGTCTGGTAAGAAGAAAAACCATAATTCCTTTGGTAGTTATTGCTCTGAAACGGCTTCTGGAAATCATTCATCTGATACCCTTGCTGACGACCAAACCTCTGACCCTGATAACCATCTTCATTGATGTAGTTAACATCTCTTTCCTCTGGCTCAAAAGTCTTCACTTCTTGAGCAAACTGCACTGTCTTCTTCCCCACTAGAAGGTTATGCATTGAATCTAACTTAGTTTTCACCTCAGCAATTTGGCTTCCATCCATGTTCCCACCAAGCTTCTTCTTTTCGAAGTCCACGTTCTTGGTACTATTGCTAGAAGCCAGTTATCAATAAGCACAAGTGCATCCTCGGGATATCTAGTGTTGAAGTTCCCATTGGATGCAGCATCAAACGCCATCTGATACCTCCAATCTACTCCTCTGAAGAATATACCCAGCAACTGCACATCACTGAACCCATGATGAGGACAATCTCTTTGGTAGGCCTTGAATCTCACCCAAGAAGCTTTGAATGCCTCGGTCGGTCCTTGTTTGAACATAGAGATCTTTGTCCTCAGATCCTCGGACCTTGCCTCATCAAAAAAGTTGTTGAGGAAAGCATTTTTGGTGTCCTCCCAAGTGGTCAGAGATCCTGGCTCTAACTGCTTCAACCAGTAGGCTGCGTCTCCACTAAGAGAATAGGGGAAAAGCTTGCAGTAGAGGTAGTCACTCGATACTCCATTAGTCTTAATGCTAGATGTTAAGTCCTCGAACCTCTCAATATGGTCCATGGGGTGCTCAGAGGAGAGACCATGGAATGGATTTTGAGCCACAAGCGCGAAGTACGCAGGCTTTAGCTCGAAGTCGTTTCTTTGAAAAACTGGAGGGCGAATGGCAGTCCTGTTAGCATAGAACTCGTCAGGCCTGTTGTACTCTCCCAAAGTGCGCCCACGCCCAGCTGGCTCTTAGCGCTGCAGGACCTGTTGCCCAAGCTGCTCAGGCTGCTCCACAATCACAACTCCATGCTCGTCTAACTTTTGACCTTGAGCATTGTACCTGTGACCCTCTAAATCCTAAAGAACCCCATCTTCACCTCTGATAAGAAGTAAAGGATTGACCATCTTGGCTACCTTTTTCGCTGCTCAGTTAGCTCGCTCTAAAGTTCCTAATTCATAAACGAAATCCACTAACTCTTGATTCTTATCGCTTCTGGTCTTGCGATTAGGCATGCACCTGACACACATAAAAACAAGAGAAAACGGAAGTAAGTAAACAAAAATTAAAATTTAGACAAAACTCTAAAATCAAAAATCGAATGGTGAAATCAATTCCCTGGCAACGGCGCCAAAATTTGATATGCTCAAATTTATCCGGAGCTACTCTCTCAAATTAAGAGATCGTAGTAATACTTAGGGATCGTATCCACAGAGAATCAAATCACACAATCGATTATGAATTCGAATTAGGCTAAGCAACAATGTGAGAATGGAAATAAAATACCAAAACAAGTAAGCAGATGATGATTTAGGTTCTTGAAATCAATGAGACAAAAGAGTTAGGTTATGGGTAATTCTCAGGAATGAATCGAAATCAGGAATAAAAGACTGTTATGATTTGATTAAGTGCAGTTCTAGGAACATTAGTGTAAAATCAATCAACTTTCATTGCAGAGACTATCTATGACTAAATCCATCAATTCCAAATTTCTTTGCAAACTTAGTGAATAAAGACAAGCAATAAGTTCAGGTTTGATTATTCACAAAATCACTAAGCCAAATTTCTTTGCGAATAGATAATTTTGTTCATCTAAGATTAGATCAGGTTGTTAATAATACTTTCGCATCTATTAAATCAACCTAAGGTTTCCAATTTCAGTTGGCCAGTCCTAAAATCAGAGTTATAACAATCTAGATGAAGAACAAGTAGATAAATCCCAACAAAATTTCAATACTAACAATTTCTCATCAAACCCTTGAATCCCCAAAACCTAACAAGCAAACTACTCAGACATAGATGAAGAAAACATCATGAATGAAATAAATTGCATAAAAAGATAGAGTTAGAGATACAGAAAGGGTTCGAAAACTCTATAGAAATCTCTTCCAAAAGCTCTCCCAATCCAAGTCTCAATCGAAAACAAGATATCTCCCATGAAAACCTAAAAGAAAACTATATATAGTGTATCAAAAACGAACTGAGCTTTTCTGTAAAATTCTGGGCTTCTTGGGCAAAAAGGAAATTCTTCAGACTTGAAATCTTCTTGCCAGACATGTGTGCGTCGATCGACACACCTAGTCTGCGTCGGTCGATGCAACTTCATAACTCAACTCTCTTCGCGTCGGGCAAGTGTGCTTCGATCGACACACATGGCTTGTGTCGATCGACGCAAGCTCCAAGTTTCGACTCCAACTTGATCACTTCGACTCTTCATTCTTTGATGCTCCAAAATACTCCAAAAGCTCTCATTATGCTCCAATCGTCCCTTAACCTATAAAGACTCTAAAACAATAGGAAAACACCAAAAAAACTATAGAAAATGATTTATATCATGGTCAAAAACGGATAAAAACCATGATATATCAAATGATAATGATGATGAAGATGATAGCAAAGAAGATTGTGATGCTATGGTGGTGGTGATCATGATGACGAGGATGATGAAAGTTTTGGTGATTATTGGAATAATGATGATGATATAATACAATTTTGGAGGTGTTCATAGGGTATGTCATGTTATGGAGGTATTGATGGCATGTTGATGCAATGGTTGTCATGATATAATGATAATACCGTCAAAGTAGTGATGTTGGTGGAGCTCATGGTATGATGATGATGATGATGATGGTGATGGTGATGATAATGAAATTTATAAAGAAGAAGATGATGATAGTTCCATTCTTTCCATGGATAACACTAAATTTAATTGGTCCATTGCCTTGCGGTCCATTCTTATCTATATCATCTTCTCCACATTCAATATATTAGTAACTATTTATATAAAAAAAATTAATATCATTCAAAAAAAAAATCTATAGCATCTTGGAATATAGTATTATAAAATTGTAGTAAGAAACAGAAAGAAATATATATTTAAAAAGATACAAAAATAGTTTATAATCGTACAGAGTTGTTTAATTTGTTTTTCTGCAACTAATCGACAATATCATTTTTTTTGCGAAATTTCGCGGGTGATTACAATTGTATGTGTTTTAACACCAATCATAGTAACAGTTTCATATAGTCTTTTAACACTTTAAAATATTCAAATTCAGGATTTTGGTGTTCTTATAATTATATATATGTTTAATCATCATCGTTGAATCACTCAAAAGTATCATTTCCGATAATTATATCGGTCGTACATATTCTATAATAACGTTATTAATTGCAACCATTATTTTCTGCACACTCAGTGTCTTTATCAATCTCCGCTTGTTTAAACCATTCGAAATACACTTAGTTCAATTCTTAAAAATAAAAATATTTTTTTTTTTAATTTTTATTAAAATGTTTACAAAAAAAAAAAAAATCAAATTACTATATATAAATATTGAAGATTATATAAAAAAGAGTAATATAATAGGTTGCATAAAATTTATATAATAGGTTGCATAAAATTTTAAACGTATTACAACCCGTAAAAACGACCTCCAAAGCCGATCTATGACAGCCACGCCTATCCATGTTTGTCTCATGTGAGTGAAAAGAGTCGTGAAGAACGGCTTGTTAGACTTCAGAGCAGAGGGCAAAGACATTGATAACAAACTATTTTTGATTCGATTAGATATACAATATTGAAAAATAACATCAAAACATACAAAAGAAAATGTTGAATTCACACTTTTGTTGCAGAGGTATTCATTATTCTCTCCTGTAAGCAATTATACAAGTAATGTAAAACCAAACGGAGCAAGATAACTTGTGGATAAAAGTACAAGCACTCTCACATTCATGTACAAATATAATTAGTTGTTGAAACAATGATAAAGAATCATGTCTTTACGCTTACGCTTGGAGTCTTCTGATCTTGATGTCTTTGTTTTCTCACAGGACAAGAAGTAGGAGCATTATCCGTGGATATTGACCGCGTATGTGAAGGCGTATTATCTGATTTTGGACTAGGAGAAGAAGATGAAGCTAAAGGACCTGATTGGCTTCTCGCCTTCTTCTTCTTCTTCTTCTTATTATTATTATTTTCTCCCGTCTTTTCCTACCCGCTTCACTTTAATCTCATTCAAGTTAGACGGCAACACACAATTGCAGAGGAAACCTTACAGTTCATAAGAAAAAAACAAATCCATATTCAACCCCATGAACTACAAACAATGCATAAACCAAAACCAAGAAAGAGCAATGAGTTCTTGATCCATTAATCAATAGAAGCAATAGAACCATTCAATATCCGATTTTGTCGACTAAACGAAACAACTTATTGCGCAATTGATTCATCGGTCAAACCAAGCAAACAACAACAAAATCTCTACATTATGTTCCTCTTATCATCCAACAAAAGCAGCTTTTGTCATCAAAAACAGATTTAAATGCCAAACTATCAGCCTGAGAGTTCCAAACCCAATCTAGTTACTTCATCAACGTATAAATAGAGACGTAACAGTGCTCGAAATTAAAGTCCATCGCTTAAAGTAAGAATCCATTTCACACATGTACATGTATGATACGGAAAGAGAAATCAAAGCTCAAAAATGTAATTACCATTGGAAAAATCCTCTGGAGAAGAGAACTCTTCGATGTCATCATCCCGATCATCCTTGCAATCTAACACCTCAATGGCCACGCCTCTATCATCTTTCGCAGAACACTTCTCGGTATTAATTCCCCGGCGCAACCGCTTGAGAACCGGCGGGCTTGAGACTCGTAGTTCAAACTCCCGATCGGAATCTGAAACCGTAATTCCCGGCTCTTGCTCGTCGTATCCGGAGGAGCTATTGGGGGATCCGATGCAGCATCGAGATCAAACCCTAGCGAAAACGATGATTTAGATCCTCCATTCATATCTAAATCCATCAATTGTGCTTCTCATCTCACTATCTCTCTCTAAATTACAAGAACAAGCAGTATACAAATTTCTCAGAAAACTCTGAATTGGATTATCATGTAAACGTCGAACAAGAGAGAAAATAATTTTTTTCTTTTTTTTGGGCATAATCCAAAGACAGAGAATGGGATGACGTACATCTGCGACACCTCCGATCACTCGCCATCGTCTCCTCCGACCTTATTTCTTTCTGATTCACCACGAGTACTCTTCCTTTCCAGCCACCTCCTTCGCTCTCGCATATTCAATCCCGTCCGTGACTACGCCTTCTCCTCCACCGTTTTCTTCACTTTTCTCCTGACTGTCGGTGAATACGACTTCTTCGACAGCACCGTCATCTCCTCGCCGTTATGGTCCTAAGCCTTCCCTTCTTCCTCCCATCAATTTTTCTCCCGCAAAACCTTCTCCGACGACCTAAACCATCACTTTTAACAACGCAGTTTTCCTCTTCATCCACCATGTCGGCAACTTGTGTCATCGGAAAGCTTTTCTTAATAACAAAGGAGAAAGGTACAATTGGCAAACAACCAATGACTTGGTTAATTGTTTTAAGGAAAAATTAATAACTCAACTTGATGGCTATAGTCCAGTATGAATATTCCACAAATTGACCCTAAAGATAATGAAAATATTTATAAAAAAATATCGTTTACTAAAATATAAAAAAAGTTAACTCCAAAACAAACTCGGAGAGGATATATATATATATAAGAAAATAAAAAAAAAGTATAACTCAAATAGATATAGGAAAGTGGAAACCCTAAAGCCTCTTTAGCAGTTGCAAATCTATTGCCGAAACTCCTCTACGTCGCGAAGAACTCGTGTCCCACTGATTAAAAACCTTTTTGTTCCCTCTAATCAAACTAAGAAGCACGCGAGAAACAATTGCAGACTTTAGAATTCTCTCTCCAAACAATTGCCGTAATGGAAACGCAAGCTCCGTCGTTGAATCCGAAGCTCCGTCTGCTCTGCAGCTACGGTGGTCAGATAATGCCCCTTCCGCCTTCAAACTCCCTCTATTACATCGGCGGCGAGTCACGGCTCGTCGTCGTTCCCCGTGACATCTCTTTTCCGTCCTTTTCCGAGCTCATCTCCGGCAAGCTCCTCTTTGGCCGCTCCTTCTCCCTCAAGTACCGTCTTCCCGACTGCGACCTCGACTCTCTCATCACCGTCTCTGACGACGACGACTTAGACAACATGATCGCAGAGTACGATTCTACTAGTACCCGCCGACTCCGGCTCTTCCTCTTCCCGATAAACTCTTCTCGAGATTCCGTGTCGGTCAACTGGTTGCTAGGTCTCGATTCGCCGATACAGAAAATCTCCTTCACCTCTTCGTCTTCCGTACTTACCATCCCGATTTTTCCGCCAAATAATGTTCCCCTGCACTGTGTCGATCACGACGAGGTCGATGAGAACCGACAAAAGGAGGAGGCTCCTACAACTTCCGCCTCCTTGTTGCCACCGGAAAACAGTGACGCGGATGCCGGAGGAGTTTCAGATAAAGAAACAGAGAAAGTAGAGATTCAAGATGAGCCTGGAGGTTTGTCAAAGCCAATGCCAATTGTTCAAGAGCCTTTGCAGCAGCGATTGTTACCGATTGTGTACTATGTATCAGTATGGCCGATGCAGCCTCATATGGTTACTCATCCAGTGACTGCTTACGCATTGCCTACTGAGTTAGATCCGGTGTAGGGAAATCAGGAAAACCAGACATGAATGTGGTGAGTCTCGTTTGTTGTCGTCACTAATATAGAATGTAGCGTATGGAAAACGTGAGTCCATCTCTTTTGGACTGCTGTGGTTTGTATTGTGACGTGAAATTTGGATCTTTTTTATTAATCTGTTAAATACTGAGGTGGGTTATTGGATGTAGTTTTATAAAAGAGTTTGAACATTTAAATATTCTTTAGCTTTTTTCTCAAGACTCTATGAATGTATGATTAGTTACCTTTTTTTTTGTTTTTCCAATCAAACTATTAATCAATAGCGCCACTAGAATTGGTAATTCAATTAGTCACCAAGTTACATACATACGAAAAATCAAAAATTCAAATACGTCCAGAACGGGATAAATAGTCTGAGTTTAAATTACGTTTTTGTATTCATTTACAAGTTATTTAAATTTAGTCAAAATCATGTATTGTTTTATTGAATGGCTGATTTTGTAAAGTGAATTAAATCTCCTATCAGAGTGGTTAATTCTAACATGATTTTTGATATGTTGCGTTTTTAACGCATTCTAACCATTGATTTCTGAGTTTTATCGAGTCTTTTCTATACTTTTAGAGTCTTTTCAGGTTAAACCACGTTTAAATGAAGGTTAATACAAAGGATCAAAAGTTATGGAAAGTTTAGTGAAGACAGGTCCGTTTGGCGAGCAAAAGAAGCAAATAAAGATTTTTAGCAACTGGATCGATCGATCCACCCTCGGATCGATCGATCCGCTTGCTAAAATTCTTCAAAATGATCGCGGGATCTGCGGCTCGATCCAGCACGAAGAGGATCGATCGATCGGTATCTTTAGTAACTGGATCGATCGATCCACCATCGGATCGATCGATCCGTTTGCTAAAATTCTTCAGCTCCGCGGGATCTGCAGCTCGATCAAGCACAAAGGAAATTGGGTCGATCGATATCTTTAGTAACTGGATCGATCGATCCACATATGGATCGATCGATCCACTTACTAAAACTGCCCAAAGAAAAAAAAAAATCAGTCACCTAATCTTGCATTATTTTAACCAAAACGTGTTTAGACCATTAAAAACTGAGTTTTCACTCAATCATTCTAGTAGACTTCAATTATTATCATTTTTGTTTTTCTTCTTGTTCTAGAGAGAAGACCTTTCAATTTTCTCTTGGTTTTTAGATCAAAATCTTTCATCTTCTCTTGTTCTTAAGTTTACAACTTGTTCTTGGATCTTTGTATGATTTGGGAGATTCTTCTTCAACCTTGTATCATAGAGAAGATTTCTCAACTCCTTTATCTCTTTCTTTGATTTAAGTTATGGTTGTGATATCATCTCTTTGTGAATTTCTTTTGAATATGTGTGAGTAGATCATTAGTTAGGCTTGTGGGTGTTCAAAGGAATTCATGGATCATTGAATTAGACATAAATAGGGATTTGTACTTGTCTTCATCTATTGTTGTTCTTATTGCTTGAATTATGATTGATCACCTAGTTCTTGATGTTAGGATGTTTAATTCACCAAAAGTGTAATTAAATACCCGAAAGAACATAGATGAGCAAATTGTCCTTAACCAACGAAAGCTGATGTTAAGGCGATTTGTGAACTTATCAAACCGGTTCGTTAATGCTTGTTTAGAATTCTAGGTTCAAACGACAGTTTAGAATCCTAGGTTGATAAATAAAGTCTCTGATGCCACGACAGTGGATTGGTTATAAAATTATGTTTGAGTTCAAGATTGTCCTAAATTGTACCCTGAATAAATGTCTGATTCATAATCTATGATCTCCCGAGAATATCCCTTAAGCCTAACGCTTTTAATTCCATAAGTTTACACGTTTATAATTGCTATTTTCGTTTCAATATTGCAACCAATCACATTTTACCATCTTGGCTTAATTTCAATCTCATACTTTCGTAGTGTAACACTTGGTCTCTGTGGATTCGATCCCTAAAATACTACTTCGTTGCTGTGCACTTGCAGTAGTTTGATAGGGTTAAAACCTGAGCATATCAAGTTTTTGGCGCCGTTGCCGGGGACCAATAGCGTTACCTTCGAAATTCAGTTTGAAATTTAGTCTAAGAAGTTACTAACGAATTTTGTTTTGTTCTTTTGTGTGTTTCAGGTTTTATGCAAAGAAGAAGTCAAGGCTCTGACAACCTTCTCTTTTTCGAAAACCAGGCACTTGGAAGAATAGAACGAATTAACAGAGCAAGAACGACATCGAACCAAGTCAACATGGAAGAAGGAAACAATGCTCCTGTGACTGATACTGCAGGGGTTACAAGGGCTGAATTTGAAAGGATACAAGAACAACTGCAGCGGTTGCAACAGGTTCAGCCTGGTATTGGTGATGCAAACACGCCACACACATTCTATCAGAACCGATCTGCGATTAGTCTGCCTACTCTCAACAGGCAGGACTATCAACTACATCCCCAGCTGATAGGATTGGTGAAGAATTACACTTTCCATGGGTTACCTGCTGAGAACCCAATGGAACACATAGAGAACTTTGAGGAGATTTGCAGCACTACCAGAGTAAATGGAGTCCCTGAGGACTGGATCAAGTGCAAGTTGTTCCCTTTTTCTCTAGCAGACAAAGCTTCAAGATGGCTTAAGTCTCTACCGTCTGGATCACTCACAACATGGGATCAATGCAGAGCTGCATTCTTGGATCATTTCTACACCAAATCCAAGACAAATTCTCTGAGAAACAAGATTGCTTCTTTCCAGCAGTTTTTAGGAGAGTCATTCGGTGAGGCTTATGAGAGGTTCAAGGATTATCGGAGAGAGTGTCCTCACCATGGATACTCAGAGGGACAACTTATTAGCATCTTCTATGATGGAGTTGACAGAGAGTCCAAGAACCAACTGAATGCCGCAAGCAATGGAAATTTCATGACCAGAAGTGAGCAAGGAGCATCTGAGCTGATTGAGAATATGGCTGCAAGTTCTATCGCTAGCTCTTCTGAGTATGACAGGTCTAAGCGAGTCAGTGGCGTTGAATCTCAGAAGTACGATGAGTTGAATGAGAAATACAATCAGTTGCTTAAGCAAAATCAGAGGAATGTACAGTTTTGTGAAGATGGAACAGAGGCAATTGTCTACCAAGATTACACTGAGGGAGAGACTAATGAGCAGCAGGAGGTTAATTATGTGAATGGGCAAGGTTTCATGCAAAACAGGGGTTTCAACCAGAACTACAGAAATCATCCGAATTTGTCCTACAGGAGCACAAATGTTGAGAATCCTCAGGACCAGGTTTATCCACAACAGGTGGTCAATCAGGGGAAGGAGAAAATGTATGTGCCAAACGCAGGAATATCTGGCTCTCAAGGGTTTGCAGGACAAAACAGTGGGCAGAATGTGGGATTTCAGAAGAATTTTTCACAAGGTTTTCAGAAACCGTTTGTGCAAAACCCAGGTCAGAGCGGATTTCAGGGTGGATTTCAGCCGAAACAACCATTCAACAACTTCAGACCAGCAGCTCAAGTTCCTTTCCAAACCCCAGTGAATTCTGTTCCAGCGCCACAGGAAAGCAAGCTCGAGCAACTTATGCAGCAGCTTCTAATGAATCAACAAAAGGCTTCTAACGAGATCAATGTCAAGGTGGATAGTATGTACAGTGATCTCAATGGTAAATTTGAAGCTCTCTCATCTCATGTGAAGAAGTTAGACATTCAGGTAGCTCAGACTGCTGAGGCAATCAAGAGACCACAGGGAGTTCTACCTGGAAAAGGAGAGCAAAATCCTAGGCTTGAAAATGTCAGTGCCATCACAACCAGGAGTGGGAAAGTGTTGATTCCTACTGCATTGCAAGGTAAAAGTTCTGAGGTAGCCACTGATGAGAAAGAGACTGATGATGCAAAACCTGAGAAGGTGAACCCGACTGCACATGAGGATCCTGCAAGGGAATCATTGCCTCCTCGTATTTATGCTCCGAAGGTTCCATACCCTACTCGCCCTAAAAAGTCAAGAAAGGATTTAGAAGATGCGAAATGCAAGGAGATGATGGATGACCTCACAGTGAAGCTCAGTCTCGTTGATGCAATCCAGATGATTCCCTCGATGAAGAGATATATGAAAGGCTTGGTGACAAGAAAAGTCTCTGCAGAAGAAGATTTCGTTAAAGTCTCAAAGGATTGCAGCGCAGTCCTACATAACAAGATGCCCAGGAAATTGGGAGATCCAGGGAGGTTTGTTTTATCTGTGCAGATTGGGTCAATGACGTTTGCTTGTTCTTTGTGTGATTTAGGTTCAAGCGTCAATTTGATGCCATATTCAGTAGCCAAGCGCCTTGGATTCACCAAGTTCAAACCCACTAGAATCTCCTTGGTTTTTGCTGATCGCTCTGTGAAGTTACCGGTTGGAGTTCTTGAGGATCTACATGTGCAGATTGGTAATGTGCTGGTTCCGGCAGATTTTGTAGTCCTCGAGCTCGATGAAGAACCAAAGGATCCTCTCATTTTGGGGAGGCCTTTCTTACGTACTGCTGGAGCTGTGATAGATGTGAAAAATGGGCGAATAGATCTCCAGCTGGGAGATATTATCATGAAGTTCGAGATGGAAAAGTTGCTGAAGAAGCCTATGCTGGATGGGCAGACATTTGTGGTTGACGATTCACTAGAAATCTCGGACAATGATGTAGAAGAGATTCTAGTTGATGATCCTTTAGAGATTGCTTTGACAAGGTCTGTGAGTGAGGATAGTTTTCTGAGTGAGGATGCAACAGGGTATGTTAAGATGATGGATTCGAGCCAGTCAATGGGAAAGATGGTTGCTTACACGAGTTTGGATGAAGCTGTAGAGCGATCTCCAGCAACACCCCTTCCTATGCCATCTACAAATCCATGGAGCGAGCTGAAAGCTCCTAAGGTTGAGCTCAAACCACTTCCATCTGGGCTAAGGTATGCGTTTCTAGGCCCTAAGTCTACTTACCCTGTCATCATCAATTCTGAACTGAACAATGCTGAAACTGCTTTGCTTTTGTGTGAGCTTAGAAAGTATCGCAGGGCCTTAGGCTATTCTTTAGATGATATCACAGGAATTTCACCTGACCTTTGCATGCACAGGATCTTTCTAGAAGATGAGGCAACCACTTCTATAGAACATCAGAGACGGTTAAACCCGAATCTGAAAGATGTTGTTAAGAAAGAAATTATGAAACTGCTAGAGGCTGGTATTATATACGCCATCTCTGATAGCAAGTGGGTTAGCCCTGTCCATGTTGTACCAAAGAAAGGTGGAGTAACTGTGGTTAGGACTGATAAGGATGAATTACTTCCGACTAGAGCTGTCACTGGCCATAGGATGTGCATAGATTATAGGAAGTTGAATTCTGCTACTCGTAAAGATCATTTTCCTTTACCATTTATTGATCAGATGCTTGAGAGATTGGCTAGCCATGCTTACTACTGTTTTCTAGATGGTTATTCTGGTTTCTTTCAGATTCCCATTCATCCAGAAGATCAGGAGAAGACAACATTCACCTGTCCTTATGGCACCTATGCTTATCGCAGAATGCCATTTGGCTTGTGTAATGCACCGGCCACATTCCAAAGATGCATGATGTCAATTTTTACTGACATGATTGAGGACATAATGGAAGTTTTTATGGATGATTTTTCTGTCCATGGATCTTCCTTTTCTGTTTGTCTTTCTCATTTGTGCAGGGTTTTAAAACGCTGTGAGGAGAAACATCTAGTGCTGAATTGGGAGAAGTGTCATTTCATGGTCAGGGATGGGATTGTCTTGGGACACAGAATTTCAGAAAGCGGTATTGAGGTAGACAAGGCGAAGATTGATGTGATGATAAACCTCCAGCCACCTAATTCTGTCAAAGGAGTTCGGAGTTTTCTGGGACATGCTGGATTCTACAGGAGATTCATCAAGGATTTCTCCAAGATTGTTAGACCAATGACACAGCTTTTGTGTAAAGATGTGAAGTTTGACTTCGACAGTAGTTGTCTGGAGGCCTTTCATACGATCAAGGGAGCACTTGTCAGCGCACCAATTGTCCAACCGCCAGACTGGGAGTTGCCTTTCGAAGTTATGACAGATGCTAGTGACTATGCAGTTGGAGCAGTATTGGGACAGCGAAAGGAAAAGAAGCTCCATGTCATTTATTATGCTAGCAGGACTCTTGATGAGGCGCAGTGTAAGTATGCTACCACCGAGAAAGAACTTCTGGCTATTGTGTTTGCTTTTGAGAAGTTCAGGTCTTATCTGGTGGGTTCTAAAGTTATTGTTCACACTGACCATGCTGCTTTGAGGTATCTTCTGAAAAAGAAGGATGCAAAACCTAGACTGTTGCGATGGATACTTATGCTGCAGGAGTTCGACTTGGAGATCAAGGATAAGAAAGGAATTGAGAACGGTGTTGCAGACCATCTCTCTAGAATGCGTATAAATGAAGATGTCCCTTTGGATGATAGCCTACCTGAGGAGCACGTATATGCCATTAGCATTGGCAATATTGTGCATTCCACTCCACCGCCAGAAACCAAGTTTCCTGAGATGCCTTGGTTTGGTGAAATTGCGAACTACTTGGCTGCAGAAAGGGAACCTGATAATTTTGTTGGGTACAGGAAGAAGAAGTTCTTGAGAGACATCAGACACTACTTCTGGGATGAACCTTATTTGTACAAGCAGTGTTCTGATGGAATTTTCAGAAGATGCGTATCAGAAGAAGAGGTTCCAGGTATCTTGTTTCACTGTCATGGTTCATCATATGCAGGACACTTTGCTACCTTTAAGACAGTGTCTAAGGCTTTACAAGCTGGTTTCTGGTGGCCAACTATGTTTAGAGATGCTCATGCTTTCGTCTCCAAGTGTGATCCATGTCAGCGGCAAGGCAACATAAGCAAGAGAAACGAGATGCCTCAGAATTTCATCTTGGAGGTTGAGCTGTTTGATGTCTGGGGTATTGACTTCATGGGTCCTTTCCCATCTTCATACGGAAATCAATACATTCTCGTTGCAGTAGACTATGTGTCTAAATGGGTTGAAGCGCTGGCTAGCCCGACTAATGATGCCCGAGTGGTTGTGAAGATGTTCAAATCGGTGATCTTCCCAAGGTTTGGTGTACCTCGAGTGGTAATCAGTGATGGTGGTTCTCACTTCATCAATAAGGTCTTTGATGGTCTTTTGAAGAAGCATGGTGTCAAGCACAAGGTCGCAACTCCTTACCATCCTCAGACGAGTGGACAGGTTGAGATTTCCAACAGGGAGATCAAGAGCATTCTGCAGAAAGTTGTAGGCACTACGAGGAAAGATTGGGCTATCAAGCTTGATGACGCTCTTTGGGCATATAGGACTGCCTACAAAACACCTCTAGGCACGACACCATTTCATCTTGTCTATGGAAAGTCATGTCATCTTCCAGTGGAGTTAGAGTATAAAGCAGCCTGGGCGGTTAAGTTGCTCAACTTCGACATCAAGTCTGCTTCTGAAAGGAGATTAGTACAACTGAATGAGCTGGATGAGATTCGTCATACGGCCTATGAGAATTCGAGAATCTACAAGGAAAGGACAAAGGCTTACCATGATAAGAAGATCATCTCGAGGAACTTTGCTGCAAATGATCAGGTTTTGCTCTTTAATTCTCGCTTGAAACTCTTTCCTGGTAAGTTGAGATCGAGATGGTCTGGTCCTTTCACCATCAAAGAAGTGAGACCATATGGAGCTGTAGTGTTGCTGGACGCTGCAGGAGGTAGATTTGTGGTTAATGGTCAGCGCCTAAAGCCATATCTCGCTGACATTGAAATCGCTAGGGGAGATACCGTTCCTCTCGGTGATCCATCTCAAGCCTAAACGGCATCCGAGTCAAGCTCGTGACTTAAAACAAGCGCTTAGTGGGAGGCAACCCACTGGTATGTGTACATAACTAAATTTTTAATTTTCGTTAATTTGGTTTGATTTTCGGTGTGTTTTTGAAATAAAAAAAAAAAAAAAAAAAAAAAAAAAAAAAAAAAACAGGGGAGAATGGATCGATCGATCCACCATCGGATCGATCGATCCAATCAGAAACCAAAATGTCGCGGGATCTGTGGATCGACCGGACGCACAACGGATCGATCGATCCGATCAGCAAACATAATGTCGCGGGATCTGTGGATCGACCAGAACCAAAACGGATCGACCAATACAAAAACAGGATCGCGATTTTAACAAGTGGATCGATCGATCCACTGTTGGATCGATCGATCCACTCTCCAGGTCAGTTTTCTGATTCGATTTTTTGGGTTCAAACCGGTTTAATTCACTAAAACCGAACCAGAAACAAACAGTTTATTAAAACACAAACTGATTTATCGATCCATCTTAATGTCTTTCTCCTCCTTCTATCGCGATTTTTGTAAGTTTTTGAGCAAAATTTTGTTCAAACCATAACTTCCTCAATTCTTCACCAAATTGAACGATTTTTGGGTCTATCTCACACGAAATTTCCTCCTCTAACTGATTCTAGCACTCGCTCAGTCGATCTACAAAGGAAATGACAAGACGAGGTGTACCAAAGGTTAGACCACCGCAAGCTAACACGTACAACAGCGAGACAAGCGGTGATGAAGAAATTTCGCAACCCGCTCGCCAACCTCCACCTGCTAGGACATCTCAACCCGCTCGGTTTTCGCGTACCGCAAAAGGAAAATCTGTAGCTTCCGCTTCTGCCGCTGCTGATGAGACGCAGGAAGGACACACATCTCATCCATGGCCTCGCGCTGAAAAGACACCATTCCTTGATGATTCGTTGGTTGAGGAGATTCCACGAATATCAATAGCCGCTATTCAGGCCATGACAGGATTTGATTCGCGTCAGCCTGGACATGCTTGGGACCGTTTCAACCGCATTTTCTACAATGGTTTGCTTCAGGTAACGATGGCACCTACCAAATTTGTGTGCGAAGCAACATTGGCGAGAATGGGAATTAGCGACGATGTCCGAGCAATGCTGACCAAGATGGGGCTTGGCACGATCGCTTACAAGTCCTATCCTCTGTATCCTGAGCTGGTCCGCCAATTCCTTGCATCGGTTGAAGTCCGGTACAAGGATATCGCTATCCATACAGCTTCGGAGGGGACTCTTTCATATTTATGCAGGGGTGTTCACTACGAGTTACCCATACAAACCCTGTGTGAGATATATGGATTTGAGCGGTCATGGGAGCTATGCAGGTTCCCTTATTTTGGAGAGACTGATGTTCTGTGGAATTTGATTGCAACAGGACCATTTACTACGGCTCAATCTCGTGACGCTAAGCTTAGCCTGATCCGGAATCCTGTGATTCGGGTTGTCGCGAAGATCATTGGTCAGTCATTTTCTGGGAAGGAAGAGACAGGTGCTCTAAGGGTCGACGAGTTGTCTTTGATAGACAATGGGCTTCCAGATTCCGTCAGAGCGACTTACCACCAAGAACCCCCCTTGCGATTGCACACTAACTTAGGAGCAATGTTTGCTGAGATGCTCGTGAAGAAGAAGCAACGAGGTTTGAACACAAGCGGTACCAAGAAGATTGAGATTATTGGAAGTCTGCTAACACCGATCTTCCGATACCATAACATCGATTTGCGTGAGACAGAGTGCATCAGGGAGATTGAAACGTTCAATGCGAGGTACTTCACTAATGCTCACATCCTTAAGGGCGATTATGAGTACAGGTTCTATGACCGAGCAGGAGTTCCTCAGCGATGCAGACTACCTCTTCCACCTTTCACACCTCCCGTGTCAAGGGCAAACTTGGAGTTCGAATTGGACCCTCAATTCATACTTACCGGCCAACCTCGAACTTCAAGATCACGGAGAGCTGCACGGGAGCAGGTAGATCCCCCACAGCAACCACCTCACGCACATTCTGTCGATGACCCCGTAATACCGGAGTACAGTACGGAGTACGATCTTCTACCGCTTGCTGAAGACGCTTCAGACACCGAACGAATCGCATGGTTGGTGGATTCGCATAGGAAGCAACACACGATGTTACAGAAGATATTTGGAGTGCTCGGACGCCTCACATGTATGCAGCCATCTTCTTCTTCTTCTCGACATCGTACTCGTGCAGCAGCGGTTGACGCGAGAGCTGGTCCCAGTGTTGCTGGACATGGGACTTCATACGAGGGAGGTCAGGCTGGAGAGACACGCCTACCTAGGCGTCGGAGGGCACCAGGGGATAGCCGGAGCGCCAGCTCCGGAGAGCATTGATTCTGTTATTTCTCCCCCCCTACTTTATCTACATCTATTTAATATATTTCGAACTTTCGCGTATGTCGTACTTTTCTTCTGATTTAGTTTCCACCGAGACGGTGTGAAGTAAGTCCGGGGGAGGGTATTTGCTGGGACTAACGCCATTTTCTTTGCTTTGTTTTATGTGAACCTTTTTGGTATTTATATTTGTTTTGTGTGTTTTATGTTTTATTGAGTCAAGAGTTTTATGGTTAGGAAACTATGATGATATATATCTCTTTGTTTACTGACCATTTCATTTAAGTGACATTGATGCAGAATGAATTCCAATCCGACCAATGAAAAATTCAAAGACTTACCGGTTAACTAGAGACGTCTCTCGTTTCCAACAAGTTCCACCAAGTCTGAGCTAATTGCACCCTTAATGGAATGACTGGTGTCCATAGATCCTGATTCCTCGTTCATACTTGATATATTCACCCCGTTTTTTTTTTTTAAAAAAAAAAAAAAAAAAAAAAAAAAAAAAAAAAAAAAAAAAAAAAAAAAAAAAATTTAATTTTGGCTCAAAGGTTTAGAATAGCACAAAAGAGTTCACGACGCTGTCTCCTCACAAGGAACAACACTAGTGAGTGCTATTCTAAAACTGTAACGGAACAAAAGAGTTCACGACGCTGTCTCCTCACAAGGAACAACACTAGTGAGTTCCGTTACGAGACCAAAGCAATTATGGGGAGAGGAAGAATAATAAATGTTGTATTGGTGATATATCATGATATAGTACGGGAATGAATCTAGAAGGTTCTTGGCACTGGGATTGACAACGAGGATTAGCAAGGATGACTTGTGGAAAGTGTTGCGAAATTTGAGATGGATTGGGGATATTGGATAAGTTTGAGGAGAAGTACATAGCGACTCGGTTGGGTTCGTCCTTGCAGAATGTGGATTGCAATTTTAGTGGTCATTGGACGTTTTAAAAGAGAAGTTGAGTTTCCGTATTTTCAAACCTCTTTCACTGGCTTAGTTTTCTGTTTTGCTTGAGGTCAAGCAAAAGACTAAGTCCGGGGGAGTTGATATGTTGCGTTTTTAACGCATTCTAACCATTGATTTCTGAGTTTTATCGAGTCTTTTCTATACTTTTAGAGTCTTTTCAGGTTAAACCACGTTTAAATGAAGGTTAATACAAAGGATCAAAAGTTATGGAAAGTTTAGTGAAGACAGGTCCGTTTGGCGAGCAAAAGAAGCAAATAAAGATTTTTAGCAACTGGATCGATCGATCCACCCTCGGATCGATCGATCCGCTTGCTAAAATTCTTCAAAATGATCGCGGGATCTGCGGCTCGATCCAGCACGAAGAGGATCGATCGATCGGTATCTTTAGTAACTGGATCGATCGATCCACCATCGGATCGATCGATCCGTTTGCTAAAATTCTTCAGCTCCGCGGGATCTGCAGCTCGATCAAGCACAAAGGAAATTGGGTCGATCGATATCTTTAGTAACTGGATCGATCGATCCACATATGGATCGATCGATCCACTTACTAAAACTGCCCAAAGAAAAAAAAAAATCAGTCACCTAATCTTGCATTATTTTAACCAAAACGTGTTTAGACCATTAAAAATTGAGTTTTCACTCAATCATTCTAGTAGACTTCAATTATTATCATTTTTGTTTTTCTTCTTGTTCTAGAGAGAAGACCTTTCAATTTTCTCTTGGTTTTTAGATCAAAATCTTTCATCTTCTCTTGTTCTTAAGTTTACAACTTGTTCTTGGATCTTTGTATGATTTGGGAGATTCTTCTTCAACCTTGTATCATAGAGAAGATTTCTCAACTCCTTTATCTCTTTCTTTGATTTAAGTTATGGTTGTGATATCATCTCTTTGTGAATTTCTTTTGAATATGTGTGAGTAGATCATTAGTTAGGCTTGTGGGTGTTCAAAGGAATTCATGGATCATTGAATTAGACATAAATAGGGATTTGTACTTGTCTTCATCTATTGTTGTTCTTATTGCTTGAATTATGATTGATCACCTAGTTCTTGATGTTAGGATGTTTAATTCACCAAAAGTGTAATTAAATACCCGAAAGAACATAGATGAGCAAATTGTCCTTAACCAACGAAAGCTGATGTTAAGGCGATTTGTGAACTTATCAAACCGGTTCGTTAATGCTTGTTTAGAATTCTAGGTTCAAACGACAGTTTAGAATCCTAGGTTGATAAATAAAGTCTCTGATGCCACGACAGTGGATTGGTTATAAAATTATGTTTGAGTTCAAGATTGTCCTAAATTGTACCCTGAATAAATGTCTGATTCATAATCTATGATCTCCCGAGAATATCCCTTAAGCCTAACGCTTTTAATTCCATAAGTTTACACGTTTATAATTGCTATTTTCGTTTCAATATTGCAACCAATCACATTTTACCATCTTGGCTTAATTTCAATCTCATACTTTCGTAGTGTAACACTTGGTCTCTGTGGATTCGATCCCTAAAATACTACTTCGTTGCTGTGCACTTGCAGTAGTTTGATAGGGTTAAAACCTGAGCATATCAATTTTCAAAACATGAGAGCCTGCAAAGTTATTTGATCTAGTTATAATAAAAAAAATTAAGAGTAAGATATATATATATAATGTATTTATTTAGCTAAATGAAAAGTATGTTATGACAAAAAAAAACAAAGATAAATTATAAAGTGTTTCAGAGGATTTTGTTATTTTCAAACAATTACGGTCTACGGGAGATCCGCTCCCGCATAACTAGTAAACACGTAAAGAATTTGGAAAACACGATGAAGGAGCGGGTCTTTGTATATGTTTTTAGCTCAAATGACTGATTCTCATTATGGAGTAGATAGAGAATTATTTATAGAGTTTCATCTGCCTACATGGTTCCACGTCTCGGAGTTGGTTCGGTCTGGGATCCCAGATCTGGATCAGTACGATGCATTCAAGTAGTTTTATCTTACTTTATTTGTCTTCTTGTGACACTTGTCTAGCAGTACGGCTCAACTATGCTGCGTCTTAGTTCTCGTACTACTAGAGACATTTGACATGCTAGTTCAGACGCCGGAATGCTCCCTTGGAATCAGATTTTTTATAACTTTAATCGTTGTTCAAAGTGTTTTTACCCTAACACGCATAAGGTTAAAGTGTTTCCGTCCTTTGACTGGAAATTCAAATATTGAAGAAGAGGAAAAGACTATTTTGAGCGCGATAAAGAGATATTTCTTACTTTATTTGAGCTCTTGATAATAGAACTCTGGCCACATGTTTCATTCATGGGTAGAAGTGCCATTCATCGACCTTTTGGCTTACCTACCCCCAGATCCTTTTCCTTCTAATAGCAAGATCCATGACAGGGGGTCGTTGGGCCCGAATTTCTTATCATGTGGGCTCGGATCATTGTAAGGTCAGACCCAAAACCCGTTTTTGAATTATCATTGGGCGATAATTTCCACCTTAAATGTTAGGAACTCTACCATACCATGTAGATAAGAATGATTTATCTAATTCAGAAAATTATTATTTTATCCCTAGATACAAAAATAAAACATAAATTACATGGCTAAACACATGGTTTGTGCTTCAGTATTTTAAGACACCATTTATATTATAAAAACAATCAATTGCAATCAAATTTTGAGGGTTTGACGCATCGCTAAATTAAGAGTAAAAGGTTTCTATTTAAAAAAACCAAAATCGTAATATGTAGATAACTTTTTCATAATAAGAGATATATTCTAATTTGCTTACAGGAACACCACATTTACAATCGTTTCATTTTATCACTCACAATGAATGCGAGTTTATCTCTTTCTGCTTTTTTGTATCTCTTGCTCTCCATCGCTTTTTCTCTAATTGTATCGAACAAATATGACTCTCTGTTCCGTGGATGAAAAGGTACACAAATTATATTTGTCTGTTTGTTAAGTTGACAAGCTGAAAAATTTATGTGTTAAACGTTACAAGCTGAAAAACCTATAGAAATATTTGAGTTTAAAAACAGGTCAAACACATTATCGTTGTTATCAATGTTTTTTTGTAATTCTCAAAGTTTTTACTATAAATTATAGAAACTCGGTAACAAAATTTTTACTAGAAATTAGAAAAACTTGAAAACACTACTAAAAATTAAAACAGTATCTCGACTTCTAAATTGGTAAATAAAAACAAATAGCATAAATAAAAATGGTTTTGATTTTGTATATCAAATTGATATTGTATATGGATCCTATACCGGAAATCCAAACAAAAACCAAATCGAAATGAATTTTTTTGGAAAATGCCACTTTTCAAAAATACCACATTTTCAAAATCTTTGCAAAAATGCCACATTTTCAAAAAAAAAAAAGATTTTGTCAATCAAACTTTAACTAAAATATGCCACCATGATTGGTAACTTTTTCAAAATTATTTATTCATTATATTATTTATATTTGAGTTAATTATGTTGTATTAGGGTTTATGGTTTGTTAGAAATCAAAATATTTTTTAGGGTTTTGAATTTTAAGATTTAGGCTTTAAAACTTCATAATTAGTGGTATTTTTGCAAATGGACAATCTATTGTAGCATTTTTAAAAAGTGGCACATCAAAAATGATATTTTTCAATTGTTCAATTGTTCCAATCGAAATACAGATGGTTTTGGAAACTAAAATATCAAATAATTTAGAAAAATTTCAAAAAAATACTATTTTTCAAGTGCCACTTTACAAAAATGCCACACTTTTGAAATTTTACAAAAACGCTACTTTTTCACTAATTATTTTTTATTTATATTATTTATGTTTGGATTAATTATATTCTATTAGGGTTTAGTTTTGAGTGTTTAGGGGGTTTTATGTGTCAAAACATTTTTTAGGGTTTAGAATTTTAAGATATAGGCTTTATGAATGTATAATTAGTGGCATTTTTATAAATGGACATCCTTAAGTGGCATTCTTGCAAATGTGTACTCAAAAAGTGACATTTTTGTAATTGCCCCAATAATTTATCCAAATTCTAGTTTATGTGACATTGAATATTAGTTATATTTAATGAAATCATATATATAATTAGAGGTTTTTCTCTTCATATAAAATGTTTGTACAAATTATCAAAACAAAAAAAAAAGGAAAAATTTCAAAAAATGCCACTTTTCAAATGCCATTTTACAAAAATGCCACATTTTTACAATCTTTACAGAAATACCACTTTTTCAAAATTATTTATTTATTATATCATTTATGTTTGGGTTAACTATGTTGTATTATGGTTTAGTTTTGAAAGTTTAAGGGGTTTTAGGGGTCAAAAGATTTTTTAGGGTTCAGAATTTTAAGATTTAGGCTCTAAAAAATAATAATTATTGGCATTTTTACAAATGGACACCAAAAGTGGCATTTTTGTAAATGTGGACACAAAAAGTGATATTTTTGTAAATGTCCCAAAAAAAAAGTTACAATAAAATATGAAAATTTTCAAAAAATGCCACATTTCAAGTGTCACTTTACAAAAATGCCACACTTTTGATAGATTTTCTATAATTTTTGTACATATTAAAAAACTTAATATTTTAACTATCAATGCATTATTTTTTGGTATTAAACAAATTTTCATTACTCTAAGCAAATAATAAATCAATAAAATCAATTAACATGTTTTGAAATTTACAATTCATTATCAATACCTTATAAAAACTGCATAAAAACATATCAACCTTATTACATTCCAGATGAACTATATATGAACTAAAAACCTATGGAAAGCTTCTGTGCATTAGGAAATGTACGCTCTACTGAAGAATAAAACATCAACACTCCTCTTGATATATCGTTGATAATAAAAATTCATAAAACAAACGAAAACAAAAAATTAAACAAGTAATTAAAAGGGAACGACATGGAGCAGCAAAATTGAGATGATTCGATACTGTTGAGCTGGGCTTAACTGCAAAATATAATGAGAAATGATTAGCAGATGCAGAACTAACAAAACAGGATTGAAAATTAATTACCTAATTATCTATCTTTCTCATTTGATTTTTATACTTTAATTATTTGGGTCAATTATAAAAATGCCACTTTTTGAGTGCACATTTGCAAAAATGCCACTTAGGGGTGTCCATTTACAAAAATGTCACTAATTATACATTTATAAATTATATATTTTAAAATTCTAAACCCTAAAAAATGTTTTGACACCTAAAACCCCCTAAACACTCAAAACTAAACCCTAATAGAACATAATTAACCCAAACATAAATAATATAAAGAAAAAATAATTTTGAAAAAGTGGCATTTTTGTAAAAATTTCAAAAGTATGGCATTTTTGTAAAGTGGCACTTGAAAAGTGGTATTTTTTGAAATTTCTCTAATTATTTTTAGTTTGAATTCTTTTTTTGATATAATATAAAAAAATATTTTATAATTATTAATTTTGTTTTAGTGATATATTTTACATTCTTGTAGAAGATATTAATTCATTTGAAAACATATTTGTTTTTGGGACATTTGCAAAAATGTCACTTTTGGTGTCTATTTGCAAAAATACCACTAATTATGATTTTTAAAGTCTAAATCTTAAAATTCTAAACCCTAAAAAATATTTTTACCCCTAAAACCATGTAAATCCTCAAAACTAAACCCTAATACAACATAATTAACTCCAACATAAATGATATAATGAATAAATAATTTTGAAAAAGTGGTATTTTGCAAAGATTGTAAAAAATGGCATTTTTATAAAATGGTATTTGAAAAGTGGTATTTTTTAAATTTTTTTTTCTTTTTTGTCTTTCGACAAACCTTCATTCGTTATAGTCCTCCATTATCAACTAATTTTTCTCTTTTGATTCAAAAATTAGTTACTTTTATATTTTCTTGATCTATTAAAATCTTAAAAATCAATTGTCTCCACAAAACTTTTTCTAGGTTCAACTCAGTTTAACAACGATTAAGAGTGATGGAGATTTGGTTTGTTTGCAGGATGATCCACGGGAATATGTAGCACTTTCAATGTAACAGTGATTTTTTTTATCAAAGAAAAGACATTTATCCTAACTAAAATCAAATCCATGACAACCTTCAACCTATCTTATCGAAGGGTTTAAGAATAAAATAAAAAAAGATGAAAAAAGGAGAACGATGACAACGTATAAAATTTTAATTAAAACTCTAATTTAAGTTTTTTTTTAATTGAATGTTCATTTTGCTTCGGTTAAAATGGTTTGGTTCAGTTAATATGGTATGGTTCGGTTTGATTTAACCAAATTGATATAGTTAAATTAACCTATATAAGTTAGTCTATTATTAAAAAGAAACAAATTTGTGGTAAAAAAAATACAAATCTATTATATAAATTTGTAGCAAAAATAAATAAATCCATAGAATATTAATAAATCTATCAAAATAAAGTAAATTTGTTATTATAGGAAAAAAAATTTGTGACGAACTAATTAAGTTTTTAAAATTATAGAAAATTTGTGTTTAAATAGAAACAAATATGTGAGAAAAAAATTAAGTATATTAAAATTAAGTAAATTTGTGGCCAAATAGAAATAAATCTATTGAAAGCGAATTAAGCCTATCAAAATTAAGTGAATTTGTAGCCAAAGGGAAACCAATCTATTGAAAGCTAATTAAGTCTGTCAAATTAAGTAAGTTTATGGCCAAAAAGAAAAAATATGTTAAATAAATTGGTGAAACACTTACAAGTTTGTCAATATTAAGTAAATTTGTGACTGAAAGAAAATAAATCTTTCTAAAATAATTATGTGGTCACATTATATTAAGTTTATCATATAGCAAAACCGTAATTATTATTATTATTATTTTATTTTCGAATTTTTTTACGAGTTTGGCAGTAAATAAAGTTTTAAGTAACAAAAGATTTAAAGGTAAAATAGGTACAAAAAAATCGTTAGTAATAAAATTAAAATAAGTGCTAATCTAGTAATAAAACAATAAATGACTGCCAAACTAATTTTTTTCCCTAAAAGAAACTCTATAAATATATTTCACCACAAAAAATATTTGGTTTATTTTAAGTTAATATGTTAAAAATTGAACAAATTTTACTTCTAAATGATTTCTACTCATTCAAAAACAAAGAGAAATTTCAAAAAAAAATCACTTTTCAAGTGTCACTTTACAAAAATACCGCATTTTTACAATCTTTACAAAAATGCCATTTTTCAAAATTATTTATTCATTATATCATTTATGTTTGGGTTAACTATGTTGTATTAGGGTTTAGTTTTGAGGGTTTAAGGGGTTTTAGGGGTCAAAATATTTTTTAGGATTTAGAATTTTAAGATTTATGTTCTAAAAAATCATAATTAGTGGTATTTTTGTAAATGGACACCAAAAGTGGCATTTTTGCAAATGTGTATACAAAAAGTGACATTTTTGCAAATGTCCCAAAAAAAGAATTTTTGTTAAAAGAAAAATACTTTTAGTTTTTAGTTGTTCATTTTTCAAGTTTTTTTTTAATTATTAGAAGAAAATGGCATTAATGTTATTAAAATAAAGCTTGATGGTTTAACTGACATTTTACATGTTTTTTATTAAGTATTTGAATGGGTGTTAGTCTAGAAATATATGAAAAAATAAAAATCAATATGAGTGATTTTCTTTTTCGTTTCTTTTGAAGTACTTTTAAAATAGTTTGGTGGAAAATTTGTTCAAGTTTCTCTCATTATTTTATTTTAATCTTTTATATATTAAATCAATAACACTAAATGCTATCTTTTAGGATGTATCACTTCCCCAACATATTTGAATATTCTTAAATTCGACAAAAATAATTATTCCGAAAATATTAATATTAAATATTACTAATAAATCTCAAAAACGAATCTATGTTCCAAACAATGATTATTTTTGAAGTAAAATTTTTTTTTATTTTTTAGAAAATCTATGAGCATGTAATTTTTGTGTTTCAATAAATATGTTATTAGTTTTTAGTTTTAAATTTGTGTGTAACCAATTAAAAATTTATAATAGATTACAACAAATCTAAGAATATTTTTAGTCATTTTTCGGTTAGTTCCACTACCTCGTGTCGTTATCTTGAATTTGATTTTCAGATTTGTTTCCAAAGATTTTTAGTTTATGTTTTTTAAGAAATAAATTAATAAAAAAAATATATATTCAATCACTTATCTCCATAAATCTTGGATTAGTTGTCCTCAAATTTTGTTTTGATTATCTCATAATTTATGATTAAATATAGTTATAGATTTTTAAATATTTTATATTTATTATCTGACAGAAGACTCTCCATATATATTGGATTACTTTTTCTCAATTTGTTTTTATTATTATTTTTAATCAATATTTTCGAGTGTATTTTCTTGTTATATCACCATCATTATTAAGAATGTGAACTTTTTCAATATGAAACTTAATTTGAATATCCAATTCAAAATTTTATATAAATATAGTGATTTATTTTAGCAATTCATGGTAAAACATATATTTTGTAACAATGATGAGACTTGCTTTGTTGCATCCGATTTGAAGGAACAGATTACCATCAAACAGAGACAACACATCGCACAATAATACTAGAAGTATCCTACATCACATATCGGGAAATAATTAGAAATATTACTCAGCAAATAATAGTGTAAAATGCTGCGTTTTTAGCAAGAAATTTGGTTTCAGATATTAATCACATTTTTCGGCTTTTTTGCTCAGCTTTGATAACTTGCTTGTAAGTGATTTACGGGAGATAATAACAGAGTTGGTTAGTAGTTCTCTCTTTTCTTTTTACGTTTTAATTTATTTTTGTAAAAATTAGTAATTTTGGTTTTAATTTTTCAACATGTTATTGTTTTTTAAAGAAGAAAATTAATTTTAAAACTATTTTCAATTGTCCTATTTAAAACTATTGGTATCTCCATAAATCTTGAATTAGTTGTCCTATTTTTTTTTATATCTCTAAATTGATTATTAATTTTAGTTATTCATTATAAATATCATATATGTAATTTAGATATTACATTACTTTTTTTTATTATTATTATTATTATTTTTTTTAATCAATGATTTAGAATGTATTTTTTTGTTCTATCACCACCACAATCAAGAATATAAACTTTTTCATTATGAACCTTTATTTGAATATCCAATTCAAAATTTGGGCTATATATAGTGATTTATTCTAGGAATTCATGGTAAAAAATATATTTTGAAACAATGATGCAGACTTGCTTTGTTACATCCGATCTTAAGGATCATATTACTATCTAAGAGAGACAACACATCGCACATTACTACTAGAAATATCAGCCAGCAAATAATAGTGTAAAAGGCTGCATTTTTACAAAGAAATTTCGTTTTGTTTTGTCGATAAAAAACCAAAATATTATATATTAATCACATTTTTCTGCTTTTTTTGCTCCCTTATTCTTCTCAGATCAGCTTTGATAACAAGGTTAGTTAGTAGTACTCCCTTTTATATCTACGTTTTAATTTACTTTTGTAACTATTAAAAATACAATTTTCAATAAAGAATAACTTAAAAAAAACTCTTTTAAAAATCAAAATAAATTAAGAGAAATTTTGAGAAATGCCATTTTTCAAAACTGCCACTTTTTCAAAATCATTTACTTAATATATCATTTATGTTTGGGATAATTATGTTGTATTAGAGTTTAATTTTGAGGGTTTAGGACTTTTTTTGGGGTTAAAATATTTTTTAGGGCTTAGAATTTTAAGAATTTAGGGTTTAAAATCCTTAGTTAGAGACATTTTTACAAATGGACAACCAATAGTGATATTTTTAAAAATGAACACACCAAAAATGAGATTTTTGCAATAATCTAGATATAGTATTTGTAGAATTTCAAAAATACCACTTTAATGATACTAATTTTTATAAATATGATTGTTTGCTATCCATTTCAAAGTATCACTGTAATAAATGATAAAAAAAATTATAAAGGTTTATCAAACTTGTTTATAAGGGTTTATCCAACATGTTATAAACCTTACTAGTGCAGTACCTGCATCCTGCGTGGGATAGTTATATTGAAATAAATTTTTTAAAAATTTAAACAAAATAAAACCCAAAAACAGATTAATAATCCAAAAGTAACCTAATAGAACCAAATACGATTTAAAGAAAGAAAGTGAGTTTGAATTGCGTGGCAGAATCGAGAGTAGACGGTCCAATGATGGTTGCTGAAAACAGTGAGATTTCGGCGAAGATCCAAGCCTTTCTTTCACGCCAAATGGAGTAAACAATTGTTTGAAGAATGAGCTTGATAATAGCAGTAGTATGATTGATTCAAGAAATTACATCATGTAAATCTATTGGAGGATTCGACCATACATTTGAGGCAAAAAAACTCCAAATTCCTGCGGAGAATGTACACTCAAAGAAAAGATAGTCGTGGGTAGGGGTGGGCATAATACCCATACCCGATACTCGAACCCGAACCCGACCCGAAAAAATGGGTTCGGGTCGGGTATGGTATTGTTACATTACCCGATCGGGTTTGATTTATTTGTGGTTAGGATACCCGAACCCGATCGGGTTTGATTCATATGTTTATTAGTTTTTTTAGTAATTTTTTATAGATATATTGAATAATTCTAAAATGTGCTAATAAACAAAAATTGTTTGAGTATTATAATTTTATCTTAAATGTAATTTAAAATATTTAAAATATTTTTTCAGTTTTCTGTTTTAAACTTAGTATTTTGCAAAAATTTTGTTTCAAATTTACAATGTTCGGGTATTTCGGGTAATATCCGAACCCGGTACTACCCGATCCGTACCCGACCCGATATGTAGATTACCCGATTGGGTCCCTACAATTTTCAAATCGGGTACCCGACGAATGCAACTACCCGCCTCGAACCCGAACGGGTACCCGAACGCCCACCCCTAGTCGTGGGTATCAATACCGGAAGCAAAAAAAAAAAAATACATTCAGGTGGTACATTCAATTCCCATCTTCTTAGCATATCCCTTGTTGGAAGTGTTTTGAGACTTTCTAAACAAGTAGAAAACAAAAATCGATGAACAACTTCTAAGAACCATATAACTTTAGCCAAAGGAACCATAGGAGATGGAATCCTTAATTGTTCACACATATCTTTCGAATAAAAATTTAAAGTAAATACATCTACTGCATTGCGCGGTAGAAATGTCTTTAAAAGAGATGAGAAAACTTCGAAATGTTTTTTGGAAGTGTATATTCCAATTATAATCTTATATGTGTATGTTATCGATCAAATTAATCACACTAAAAAAATATATGTGACAACCACGGGTAATAAATGAACAATAAATAAATAAAATATAGCTAAAAAAATAGAGCCTATAGGTTTACCAATTGATTACGTGACCAAGAAGATTGAGCGTAACCAATATTGTTAGGTCAATTTATAGTTGATTCAATAACAAAATCCGCTTACATGCGAATACTATTCACATACAATTAAATAAAGGGATAATTACAAAAATGTCATTTTTTGTATGTATATTTGCAAAAATGTTAGTTAGGGGTGTTCATTTACAAAAATGCCACTAATTATAGATTTATAAAATCTATATCTTAAAATTCTAAACCCTAAAAAATGTTTTGACATCTAAAACCCCTTAAACACTCAAAACTAAACACTAATATAACATAATTAATCCAAACATAAATAATATAAAGAAAATATAATTTTGAAAAAGTGGCATTTTATAAAGATTTTAAAGTGTGACATTTTTGTAAAGTAACACTTGAAAAGTGGCATTTTTTAAAAAATTTCTTAAATAAAACACACATGGAGAATACTCCGCCAAAACTCCGATTTATAATAGAGTACACACATATGAATAAAAAAGCATCTAAACACGTGAAAGAGAGCTATGAAACCAATTATTGGAATAAAACAAAGTTGAACAATAAAAAACTCAAGTAATGGCAAAAATCAAAATTTCCACATATACTTTTAATATTGTAAACAAATTAAAGATATATTAATTTAATAACGAACAATCTATCCTAGAATTAGATTTACCAAACCCAAAATCAATTATAACATGAGTAATCTTAATCTGCGAAATTATGTCAATTTATAGAACAACTTATCAATGCTGCTTACCAGGATTGCCTCGAGGAATCACACTTATTTCTGATAGTTCAAAGCCTACTGCCAATGTTTTAAGAATGTTATAAGGATCAAGAAAATCGTACGTCAAACCAGAAAACCGAAACAGAGTAAGATTTTAATAGCTGTTGTTCATCATTTTCAAGAAGTCTCCAGTTCCTGTTACAATACCATCATTGTAGATTCAAAGTGTATCTTACCAAAACAAAACGTTAAGTAAAACATCTTATTAGGCCACAAAATCGGAACGTCTAATAAAAGAATAAAAGTTCCAGATTTTTTTACCTTTGATTTCACCTTATTTTAAGATTGTCAAAACATATATGTGGTCTTTGTCTTATGAACAATTGCTTTGGCTTTATTCACTGCACCTTAGAGATAAACAAAAAAAATTCATTTAGAATACGGAAAATCTCAAATAGTGTAATTGTGATATCGGTTTTAACTAAAAACAAAATCTGAACGGATGCATACAAACCTTAATAGACTTTAAATATTGTATACAATTCTAACTAAATCTAAAATGATAAACAACTAAGATTAGGGTTTTTAATAAAAAATTTTCTCAACTATCTTCGGATCATGAAAAATCATCTTAACTATTTTTGTGATTTTGCTGAATCTTGCACTCAGTTTATGATTTTGTTTTTATAGTGACAATTATCATATATTTTTGTGATATTTTGATTTAGCTTTTTACGTTTTCGATAAGTTTCCCTTCATCTTAGTTTATGATGATTTGGCATTAAGATCTCGAAGATTTTCTAATCATGTTTAATATCTTTATAGATTGGAGTGTATTTTATCTCTTCTATTACGTATTTATTTAAATTGTTAACTAATATACTTGAATGTCATCCTCTACGTTTTGTGTGGTATTGGGAGACGAGTTCTTGGAGGTTAGTTTCTGAGTTATGTATGTTAGTTTCTAATTTTAATTATTATATTGCTTTTTCTGTTTTGGTTGTAGGCCTTCATTTGTTCTACTTTACTAACATGCATCTCATGGTTCGTTCGTATATTTTTTTTAATCCATTTTTGTTCTACTTTATAGATCTAATTTTTATAGGTTTCCTTTAGAGTTTTCTTCTATCACATGATGTCCAGATTTATTAGATCTATAAGATCGTATGGCTCGATGAATGTTTTTTTCGATGGTGCATTTTGAAAAAAATATGCGTTTGGTGTTTTAATCATGATTTTAAGATGTTGCATTTTTGTTTCTTTATTTTTAGAATATAATTATTTGGTTATTATATACGTGTTTCATATTTTCATTTTAAATAATTGAAGTTAGTCTATTTTTTTATAGTGAAAACTATTGTTTTTTATGTATAGTGAAGTCAGTTGCATGTTTCGATGGTATCAAGTAAACCACTTATTAGTTTATTAATTTAATTTGAAACGAGCTTGGGATATTATGGTTTGATATAATTGAGTTTTTAATAAAAAAATCTCCTCAACTATTTTTTTAGTGAAAAAAACTCTCAACTATACTTCGTTAGTGAAATCAACTCTCCGTCTACAATAACGTTTAATCCTAATAAAATTTTTTGTCTTTTGTTACAAAATGACAAAACATCTTAAATATTGACCAAAACATCAAGTTGTTTACAGGAAAACAACAGAAATGCACAAAGAAGAAATTAGCTGCAACTTGTGTTCAAGATCGCTTTGATTGGAGATTATATGCTTCAAAAAATAGTTAGTCTACGGTTGTGAGTTCCTACAACGAAATTTGTAACGCCCGTAAACCAAAATGTGTATTTTTGGTAGGTGCGTCGATCGACACAGTGTGTGCGTGCCGATCGACACACGGGGTTGGACTCGCAAGGAGTCGGGTTCTGGGTATTGCGTCGATCGACACAAATGATTTGCGTCGATCGACGCAAGTTGAAATCGAACCGACAAGTTCGGTTCTTGGTCGCTTGGTCTGGCGTCCGGTTTAGAGAACCCTAGGGCATGATATAAAAACGCATGGAGACGTTTTTGCAGCCGATTTTGGAGAGGAAAAGGAGAGGATTTCATAGGTTGTGATAGAAAAGAAGAGATTGTTGGTTTGAAAACAGTTCTGTCCGATTTTAGAAGGGGAGACGAACGGCTGGGAAGATCGGATCGGATTGGAGGGAAATTTCTAGCGTAAGTTCTTCACTCTCGTATCTAGCTTTTTGCAAAATCGGTTTTTCATTTGGATTAGTATTCCGAGAGTTATCATCGTTTTACTATGAGATGTTTCTGCAGTTTTGGGTCTGCGATCAGTCCAGTTCGAGGGAGGATTCTCGTCGAACCAGAAGGACCCAGGAGACGATCCACCTATCTGTGGAAATCTCTCTCTGTATAGTTTTCAGAACAAGTTTTCGATCCTGTTTCCAATGTAATCTCCGTTCTCTGTGTTCTATAGATGTCAACATGTCGTTCATGTTTTTGGAGACTGGAATTTTCTGTTTCCAGTTTCGAACAACGAACTTGCGGGCTGTTTTCCCGTCGTTCTACAAGGACCCAGAAGACGATATTTGTACCATGGTTTATATCGATAAAAGAATTTGATGGAATATGATTGTTTGTTGTTGTTTGGATTGGATTCTGTGTGTTTTGTTAATGGATTCGTGCAGGAGATCGATGAATCACTTTGGATTCGAGCCATGAGGATAGGCTCGATCCTCACGATCTGCAGCGACGCGTCGATCGACATTATTGCTTTGCGTCGATCGACGTAAGTGCGTCGTGTCGATCGACACCAGGGTGGTGTGTCGATCGACGCAGTTGCAGTGCATCGATCGACACCTAGTGGGTTGTCGATCGACACAAGTCTTCTGGACTGATTCATGTTGCTTGTTCTGCATGTATTGTTGTTTGCTCATCCTAGTATTGTATCTTTTGCTTATGCCTGTGTGTATAACCAAGTAGATGGGGTGATCGTCTCACTGAGTATTTGTGATAATACTCACGCATCTCATTTTGCCATGTGATGCAGGTAAAGAGAAAATGTGATCGTGAAATTGTGGCCGGGAAGAGAGGATGATCTAGCGGCTTGATTGTTTGCTAGCTATTGTGTTAGAATGGCTAGGTTGTTGGATTGTCGTGAGATTGGAATGGTTTAGTGTGGAATTGATTGGATATTGTTGCACCTGTCTGAACTATTGATCTTGGTTATTGGATATTGAAATGATTTGTTTATTATTTTAACTACTTTTGTTCCGTTGTCATAATGTGATTGAATTGATTGGATTGTTGAGAGTTAGCATTTATGGAAATGCTAATTCGAATCCAATGTTAAAAAAAAAAAAACGGGTTGGGTTGTTTCATTTTGGTATCAGAGCCCTTATGGTACTAGGGCGGGAGAACGTAGTTGATTAAGTGGAGTAGTCAATTGCATGTTGAATTCATGGATTATGTGAGTTAGTCAATTGATTATTATGTGGGTTTGGAGTCCTATATCATCTTCTCCGAGCCTTCAATGAGATTCCACGGTATGTGTTGTATGACCTTTTTGTTTCTGTGTACTTAGTCTGTTGTGGTTAGTGCAGTGTGTGATGGCTAGAGGTACTACGGACAGAGGTCGTGAGGGCCGAGGTCGTGGACGTGGGCGCGGGCAAGTACTGGTGATTGCGTCTGCCGACGCGAGTGTGGCCCAGGAGACCATGCAGGAGCATGTAAGCATGTAGTAAAGTCACAGACCCTTCAGAAGTCCGCGGACGTAGGCACTGCGAGTATCAGCTTGAGTACTGGCGGGCCTAGTGGGGGTCAAAGTGTGGCCAGCGGTATGGCGGGCCCGGGTAGGGGTGCCAGCGCGGATGTTGCCTAGGATCGTGAAGATCGTTTGACGGATCTGCTACAGTTGATTCTGGAGGGGTTACCAGGTAGGGTGCCGACTCAGGATCAAGCTCTGGGTGTACAGCCAGGTATGGCTGGAGGTCAGCCAGGTGTGGCTGGTGTTCAGCCAAGAGTGGCTGGGGTTCAGCCGGGAGTGGCTGGTGTGCAGCCAGGTGTGGCGGCTGCGGTGGAGCTTCCATCATACCTGAGGATGATGGAGCAGATGCAGAGGATTGTCACCAGATTTTTCTCGGGCGGTGTCAAGCCTGAGGAGGCGGATTTGTGGAGGAGCAGATTGGAGCATAATTTCCAATCTCTCAGGTATCCAGAGGGATACCGGGTGGACTTGGCGGTTTACTTTCTGGATGGTGATGGACATCTCTGGTGGCGAGGTGTGACGACTAGGAAGGCTCAGGCGGGCATGGCCTAGGAGGATTTCTTGGCTGAGTTCAACGCCAAGTACTTTCCGCAAGAGGCAGTGTACCACTTGGAGTTGCGATTCTTAGAGTTGGCTGAGGGTGGCGGTCGGTCTGGGAGTTCGATGAGGAGTTCGGTCGGCTTCTGGTTCATGCCGGTAGGGATATGAAGGGTGAGCAGGCCCAGGTGAAGAGGTTCATGCGTGGACTACGACCAGATTTGAGGACTCGCTGTAGGGCGAGTAAGTTTGCCACGAGGGCGGAGCTGGTTGAGACTACTACAGCGATCGAGGAGGATCTGAAGGCTGAGCAGGCTATGGTGGCTAGTCCGCCGTTTCAGTAGCAGAGGAGACCGCATCAGCAGGTGGGTCCGAGCAAGGGCGGTAAGCCTGCGCAAGGACAGAAGAGGAAGTGGGAGAGTACTTCGGGGCCTAATCAGAGAGGGCAGAGTGGTCAGGGTGGTTCAGGGTGCTACGGGTGTGGGAGCACAGATCATCGGGTGGTGAGCTGTCCGAAGAGGAGCGGGCCTTGGGTGTGCTACCATTGTGGAGAATCGAGGCATATCAAGCCCAAGTGCCCTAAGCTGCAGCAGATGGCGGTGGCGGTTGTGCAACCGTTGCAGTAGATTGCAGCAGATGTGCAGCCGTTGCGGGTGTTCACTTCGGTGGAGGCGGGAGGCTCTAACGCCAGGCCGACATGTAAATTTCAGAACTTGACTTTTAAATTCTGGTGTGGTGAATTGTCTATTTTGGAATTGTGTATCTGTGATGGAATTGTGTATCTATTTTAAATTCTTAGGTACATGGGGTTTGTGCAGGGATCTTAGTAGTAGGCGGGTGTGAGTCTCATGTGTTATTTGATTTTGGAGCGACAAATTACTTCATTACTCTAGACTGTGTGGAGAGTAGCGGGATCCACAGTGATTCCGGTGAGCAGCCGGGAGTAGTTAGAGTGGCTGGAGGGAAGTCGTTGGCTACTTTCGGGCGGGCTCGTAATGTAGATATTCTGGTGGCGGGTTAGTTGATGCCAGCAGATCTGATCATTAGTCTGGTGGAGTTGTACGATGTCATTCTCGGGATGGACTGGCTGGATCGTTACAGAGTCCATTTGGATTGTCATCGAGGATGAGTCATGATTGAGCGAGAGGAAGGGAGGCTGGTTAATTAGGGAGTGAGACCAACTTCCGGGAGTCTCATGATTTCGGCGATTCAGGCTGAGCAGCTGATTGAGAAGGGTTGCGAGGCATATTTGGCGACGATTATGATGCCAGAGTCTGTTGGAGAGGTTACATTGGATGATATTCGAGTTGTTCAGGACTTCTAGGATGTTTTTTAGTCGTTGTAGGGATTATCGCCGTCTCGGTCTGATCTTTTCACGATTGAGTTGAAGCATGGGACGACTCCGATATCTAAGGCACTTTACCGTATGGCTCCAGTAGAGATGGCAGAGTTGAAGAAGCAGCTGGATGATCTATTGGGTAAGGTTTTCATTTGGCCGAGTAGTTCACCGTGGGGAACGCCGGTGTTATTTGTAAATAAGAAGGATGGGAGTTTCCGGTTGTGCATCCATTACCGGAGACTTAACCGAGTCACTGTAAAGAAGAGGTATCCTCTACCGTAGATTGATGAGTTATTGGATCAGTTGCGAGGGGCTACTTGGTTCTCCAAGATAGATTTGGCTTCGGGTTACCATCAGATTCCTATCAATGAGGCCGATGTTCGGAAGACGGCTTTCAGGACGAGGTATGGGCATTATGAGTTTGTGGTGATGCCTTTCGGATTGACGAATGTGCCAGCAGCGTTCAAAAGGTTGATGAATGGGGTGTTCCAGGAGTACTTGGATGAGTTTGTGATCATCTTTATCGATGATATTATGGTGTTTTCGAGGAGTCTTGAGGAGCATGAGGTTCATTTGAGAAAGGTTTTGGAGAAGCTGCGGGAGCAGAAGCTGTATGCTAAGCTGAGCAAGTGCAGTTTCTGGCAGCGTGGGATGGGATTTCTTGACCATGTGGTGTCTGAAGAGGGAGTTTATGTGGATCCGGCTAAGATTGAGGCTATCAGAGGGTGGCCGAGACCGAGGAATACCACGGAGATCAGGAGTTTTCTCGGTTTAGCGGGTTATTATCGGAGGTTCATCAAGGGTTTTGCGAGTATGGCGCAGGCGATGACGAAGTTGACGGGGAAGGATGTTCCTTTTGTGTGGTCTTCAGCTGAAGGAGAGTTTCAGAAAGCTGAAGGAGATGCTGACTAGTACACCAGTGTTGGCGTTGCTGGATCTGGGCGAGCCTTACGTGGTGTATACGGATGCATCTGGTGTTGGTCTGGGTTATGTCTTGATGCAGCAGGGGAAGGTAATTACGTATGCTTCGAGGCAGTTGAGGAAGCATAAGTGCAATTACCCTACCCATGACTTGGAGTTGGCTGCGGTGATTTTCGCTCTAAAGATTTGGCGATCTTATCTTTATGGCGGGAAGGTGCAGGTATTCACAGACTATAAGAGTCTGAAGTATTTCTTCACTCAGCATGATCTGAACCAGAGACAGAGACGCTGGATAGAGTTGGTGGCAGATTATGATCTGGAGATTGGGTACCATCCAGATAAGGCTAATCTGGTTGCAGATGCGTTGATTCGAAAGAGGGTTGCTTTGGCTCATGAGCGAGATATGGAGGAGTTGGTGAGCGAGATTAACACCTTGGGATTGTGTGTTATTTCACAGGAGCCGTTGGGATTAGAGTTCGAGTAGCTCAGGAGAAGGATCAAGGCTTGGTTGATGCTTCTAAGGTTGCGGGTTCAGAGTATGAGGTCTCGGCGAATGGGACGATACTTGTGAACGGGCGGGTTTGTGTACCCAAGGATGAGGAGCTGAGACAGGAGATTCTGAGAGAGGCTCATTCGAGCATTTTGTCGATTCATCCGGAGGCGACTAAGATGTACCGGGATCTGAGGCGGTATTATCGCTGGGTCGGGATGAAGAAGGATGTGGCTAACTGGGTTGCAGCATGCAACTTGTGTCAGTTGGTGAAGGATGAGCATCGGGTTCCGAGTGGTTTGTTGCAGAGTTTGCCTATTCCGGAGTGGAAGTGGGACATGATTACCAGGGACTTTGTGACAGGGTTGTCGGTGTCGCGGACCTATGATGCTATTTGGGTGATTGTGGATCATCTGACTAAGTCAGCACATTTTCTTGCCATCAAGAAGACCGATGGAGCGGCAGTTTTGGCTAAGAAGTATTTGCGTGAGATTGTGAGGCTGCACGGTGTGCCAGCGAGTATTGTGTCAGACAGGGATCCGAGATTTGCTTCTGGTTTTTGGGGAGTATTTCAGGCTGAAATGGGCACTAAGGTGCATATGAGTACAGCATATCATCCGCAGACGGATGGGCAGTCTGGGAGGACGATTCAGACTCTTGAAGATTTACTGAGGATGTGTGTGCTGGATTACGGTGGTCATTGGGCAGATCACTTGAATCTGGTTGAGTTTGCGTATAACAATAGTTACCAGGTGAGTATTGGGATGGCTCCATATGAGAACCTGTATGGAAGGCCGTGTCGTACACCATTATGCTGGATTCAAGTGGGGGAGAGGAGCATATTTGGTGCAGATTTTGTTCAGGAAACAACGGAGAAGATCCGTGTCTTGAGATTGAACATGAAGGAGGCTCAGAATCGGCAGAAGAGTTATGCTGATAAGAGGAGGAAGGAGTTTGATTTTGAGCTAGGAGATCTGGTGTATCTCAAGGCAGCGATGTTGAGGGGTCCTAATATATCCATTTCAGAAAATAAGCTAAGTCTGAGGTTTATGGCTTCGTTCAAGGTTATGGAACGGGTTGGACCAGTAGCTTATCGGTTGGAGTTACCTCAGAGTATGAAGGCTTTTCATAAAGTCTTCCATGTTTCGATGCTGCAGAAGTGTCTGCATGAGTCTGAGGAGGTGTTGGCTAGGATCCCGGAGGATCTTCAGCCCAACATAACGTTGGAGGGGAGACCTGTGGGGATTCTCGAGAGGAGAGTCAAGGTTCTGCGCCGGAAGAGGATACCATTGGTGAGAGTCGTGTGGGACTGCGATGGTATCGAGGAGGAGACTTGGAAACCGGAAGCGAAGATGAAGGCAAAGTTCTCGAAGTGGTTCGAGAAGCAAGCAGTTGTTTGAGTTGTTTTTCTTTTCTGCTTTTCAGTTTGAGATAGCATGTGGCTATGTTTGATGTAGTTTTCGTTTAGTGAGTAACGATTATACATTTTGATGATTTAATAAGATGGGAATTTCTTATTAAATGTGTTTATAAGATGTGAGTTCTTATGTTTTATGACTAGTTAGTTATGTGTGTATGTGAGGGCTAGAAATGGAAGTTCTATGTGAGTTAGAGTTTGTCCATGTTCTAGGTGTATCTAGGAATGGAGGTTCTATGGGAGTTAGGACTTGTCTGTTCTCTAGATGGTGCTGGGAAATAGAGGTCTTATGTGAGTTAGGATCTGTCTATTTTCTAGGGAGAGTCTGGAAAAGAGGTTTTATATGAGTTAGAACTGTCTTTCCAGGGACTCTGTGGAAACACCCATGGTGGTTGGGTTGTATCAGATGACCTAGTGATTGGTCATGGATGTGATGACATTCTAGGTGAGAGGATGTCATGAGGACCACGAGAAGTGATTCTTTTTGACATATACTTATAAAGCACGTTACAGAAGGTGCACCAGGGAACAAGTGAGGTTTCCTAGGTATACTTGAGGGGACAAGTGAGGTTCTCTCCATGGAACAAGTGAGGTTTCCTGCATATATCTCGAGGGGACAGGTGAGGTTCTCTCCAGGGGACAAGTGAGGTCTCCTGCATGCCGATAGCTTGATGGACTGTGTGTCCCGAGCGTGAAAAGGGCATGGAGCATACCGATAGCCTGATGGATGGCGATTTTGAAGGTGGGAGGGGTATGTTATACACCGTGATCTCCAGGGTGACAACCCTGGGAGTGTTAGGGGTGTATATGTATATGGGTATGAGCATACGTCTGTGAAGTGATTATGAGTATGAGACTGGATGAGTTTCGGGGACTGGGAAGGATCTCAGGTGGTACTAGCTGGGTAGGGTCAGGAGTGTTGATGTGATTGGTGTCTAGTCTAGGGATTTTACTTGCATTTGGGAACCTCGGTTCAGATGACCCTGGTAACTTATGTAGCGTCTTGGTCGTGCATGTTTTATTTGATTGTTGCACGATCAGTTGGTTCAACTCTGGGTCTACGGTTGGTCGGGCATGTTCTTGTTTGATTGTTGTACGATCAATCGGGCAGACCTGGTCTGGACCAGAAAATGTTGCATTCTGGTGTGTTTTCGGGTGAAGTTGGTCGGGTTTCGGACGGGAGTGTTAGCCTTAGCAGAGACGGTGTTGTGTGATTCGAGGTCGAATCCGTGTTAGTGGGGGAGAATTGTAATGCCCGAACCAAAATGTGTATTTTTGGTTGGTGCGTAGATCGACACAGTGTGTGTGTCGATCGATACACATGGTTGGACTCGCGAGGAGTCGGGTTCTGGGCGTTGCGTCGATCGACACAAGTGATTTGTGTCAATCGACGCAAGTTGAAATCGAACCGACAAGTTCGGTTCTTGATCGCTTGGTCTCGTGTCTAGTTTAGGGAACCCTAGGGCATGATATAAAAACGCATGGAGATGTTTTTGCAGCCAATTTTGGAGAGGAAAAGGAGAGGATTTTGTAGGTTGTGAGAGAGAAGAAGAGATTGTTGTTTTGAAAACACTTCTGTCCGATTTTAGAAGGAGAGACGAACGGCTGGGAAGATCGGATCGGATTGGAGCGAAACTTCTAGGGTAAGTTCTCCACTCTCGTATCTAGCTTTGTACAAAATCGGTTTGTTATTGGATTAGTATTCCGAGAGTTATCGTGGTTTTATTAAGAGATGTTTCTGCAGTTTTGGGTCTGCGATCAGTCTATTTCGAGGGAGGATTCTCGTCGAACCAGAAAGATTTAGGAGACGATCCACCTATCTGCGGAAAGCTCTCTCTATCTAGTTTTCAGAACAAGTTTTCGATCATGTTTCTGATGTAATCTCCGTTCTCTGTGTTCTTTAGATGTCAACGTGTTGTTCATGTTTTCTGAGACTGGAATTTCCTGTTTCCAGTTCCGAACAACAAACTTGCGGGCTGTTTTTCTGTCATTCTATAAGGACCCAGAAGACAATCTAGGTATCATTGGAAAGCCCCGAGTCTTAGCTTTCCAGAGTCGCCGAGTTTGGTTTAATCTAAAATTTGAAGCTAGTGTTTTTCCTAAGGTGAGTGCGTGACCATAGTTTATCTGGGTAAAGGAATTGATGGAATATGGTTTTTTGTTGTTGTTTGGATCGGATTATGTGTGCTTTGTTAATGGATTCGTGCAGGAGATCGATGAATCGCTTTGGATTCGAGCCATGAGGAGATAGGCTCGATCCTCACGATCTGCAGCGACGCGTTGATCGGCACAAGTGTATCGTGTCTATCGACACCAGGGTGGTGTGTCGATTGGCGCAGTTGTAGTGCATCGATTGACACCTAGTGGTTGTGTCAATCGTCGCAAGTCTTCTGGACTGATTCATGTTACTTGTTCGTGCATGTATTGTTGTTTGCTCATCCTGGTATTGTATATTTTGCTTATGCATGTGTGTATAACCAAGTAGATGGGATGATCGTCTCACTGAGTATTTGTGATAATACTCACACATCTCGTTTTGCCATGTGATGCAAGTAAAGAGAAAATATGATCATGGAATTGTGGCCGGGAAGAGAGGATGATCTAGCGGCTCGATTGTTTGCTAGCTATTGTGTTAGAATACCTAGGTTGTTGGATTGTCGTTAGATTGGAATGGTTTAGTGTGGAATTGATTGGATATTGTTGCACTTGTCTGAACTATTGATCTTGGTTATTGGATAATGAAATGATTGGTTTATTGTTTTAACTGCTTTTGTTCCGTTGTCACAATGTGATTGAATTGATTGGATTGTTGAGAGTTAGCATTTATGGAAATGCTAATTCGAATCCAATGTTAAAACAAAAAAAAAACGGGTTGGGGTGTTTCAAAACTCATATATGTTATTCAATAGGTGTGGTGAATCTCTTCAGTGTACCTAAAATTGCGGTTAATTTCCTGAATGAGTTTAGCGTTAATTACGATTTACAATACACCTACGTTCACATGTAAAGTTTAATACAATAAACAAAACATAAATCAAATGGCAAAAACGTAATGATTATACCTAATACTTATTGTCAGGCTTTTTATAATGGTTGTACAAAACTTCTTCTTTGAAATCATATAATATATACACGTAAGTCTTGATATGATTTTCTTCTTCATCTTAGTCATCGACCCCAAGTACCTCATTAACATTTTCATTGTTGCTTATACGATGTGTAATCTTATACGCACGTAGCCAAGTCTACGAAAAATATCAGCATGCCTATAATATTGAAGAAGTTGTTAAAGCAATTTTCAGTCTTGGAAAACAAAATCGAATGCAAAGAAAGAGATGGATAAAGAAGCTTATGCCACATGCTGATTATGGAATATCGATGTAATTCTACGTGAGGATCAATTTCACAACATTCTCTTCTATCTCAACTCTACCACAAATGTAATTCTTGCAACTTAATTAATGAATCATAAACACAACTTACGTTAAATTTAGGGAAAAGAGTAACATGTGCATAAATTTCGTAGTGCCATTAAAAGATCATAGACAAATCTACTGTTTCAAGACTTAGAAACCAAACAAAACTTGTCAATGCCTCCATCTAATCATCAGCAACATAAAAATGTAATAGAGACCAATAAATCTAATAAAAAATATCTTAGAAATAGGACTTGGAAGCGACAAAGTTAAAAAAGTAACAAAAAGGTAAGTACTCAGAGATGAAATCTCATCGACTCGATGTGTCCTTGAGGTAAATAGAAGATCTGGTCATCTTGTCTACGAAATGTCACAAACGGACTATCACAAGCTACCATAGTTCTCTGTAAAGAGAACTTTCAAGGTCGACTATTATGAAGAAGAAACAGTAAAAAATCATGGAATTAGACCAAATCAGTCTGTGACCATAACAAAGATAACAAAACTCACAAAAGGTGACTTACAATAGCACAATAACGCATAATTTATTTCGATTGATAATTTGATAACGACTCATTAGGTCGGTATTCCAATCTAAAGCTTTGTAAATTGGTCCTTCTCATATATCATGAGTTCATTATTGTAACACCTCGTAAACAAGAAACCGTCTTAAGATCAGTCTGAAGAAAGAACACATAAACTAAACACATGGGTAAGAAAAAAAACATAAAAAGACAAACGAATAGAATAGTTTCAGTGCAAAGCCAACGCTGTATAATAAGAAGAAAAAAAATTCTTGTGAGTACCCAATAGATCAAATCCTCGAAAGCTACGAACTTTCCACAAACTCAGATGATTCACAAACACAAATCCCTAAAAATTCTCGAAAAGAAAAGCGCTTCGTAAACTGAAATTCACCACAACATATATGCATGTTTAAGATAAGACTAATCGAACCTTTTGAGAATCTTTTGTTTTGATTTCTTCCCTTCATCTATTTCAAAATATCTATAACCTAAAAAATACCAAATCAAAAAATTAGGTTCAAAATTTCACACACGTTTAAAAAACAATTTACAAAACATTATAAATTAAAAGAAAACAATCAAATATTTCGCAAATATGAAAGGGGCAAAGATCATTAGAGATTTTATTGTATTCAAACAAAAGTTGTGTTTTCTTTATACTTCAAAGGTGAAGAAGATCGCTCATGAAGCGCTTATCTTTCACATTCAAAGAAGAAAGACACGTCAACACGTGAGTCACTACAGAGAGAAACGAAATATAATAATGAACTAAAGATGAAGGAAAATAATTACCGAAAAGAAAATGAAATACATAACAAATCAAATCGGAATAAAACAAAAAATCAGGTTACTACATCGCAAGAAAGATGAAGCATGCGAAATCAAGAGATAAAAAAAAGCAACCAAACGAACTGAATTATTTATATATCGTCACATCACCACTTAGAACATGAAATACTAATCAACACGAAAACACATATTTTGGTCACAAACATTAAACCTGTAAGCAAATCAATCTATATGAAGATATTTATATTTAGATATCCAGATATAGAACATGAAATAGTAATAATCAAAACTAAATTCCATACCTTGGTAACGAACATCTGCAAGTAAACAAAAATACACCAAATTAAACAATAACCAAACCAAACACACAAAAACATAAAAACGATTTTACCTCAATATAGAGGTTGAAATCTCGAAAAAAGGTCAAAAGAGCATAATCAAAATTGTATGAAATATATACCGGAACAAAACTTTTAAAACAACAGTAAGAAGAAAAGATTACCTTATAGAAAGAGCCAAAATCTGAAAAAAAAACATAAAAGTAAAGAACAATCGTTACAATAGCAAGAAGAAGCAGAGTAGTAGATCAAAAACCCTATTAACGAAATATAGAGAAACAAAATACATACCTTGTACCTAGATTAGAAAAATATTGAATCTGCAAGACAATTTTGTTTTATCATAATCTCCCATTAAACGAACAATCAAAAATACAATATATATTGCGGCCTCTAAAAATACCTAGACTCATGGGCCACGTTAAAAAAAATTGGGAAATGCTTTTTTTTTTTTTTGCGTAACATATAAAACGACTGAGTATTTTGAATAATTATAGCCTTTTAAAATCGTCCTTATTGCGACACATAATCAAAATAACTTCTCTTTTATAAGTGTAGATAACAACTTAACTAATTTTTTTTTTTGGTCGAAAACAACTTAACTGATTATATTCCCTATAACACTTTATAAATCATGCTTTTATAAACGCATATGTATTATAAATCTTTATAAATTTGGCTTGCTTTGACAAAATTCAAATTCATGACGCAACTTACGACACTCATAACATATTTTAGATAAATTTTTGGAAACTTTACTCAAACAACTTTAGAAATTTTTCAATTTTACTATACCAACTAGTATGGTACCCGCGCCCTGCGCGGAATAGTAATATTAAAAGAATATTTAAATAGTACACTTAATAATAATATTTTCATAAATTTTAAAATCAAAATTATTAAACTAAGATAATCTAAAATTATTACAACAAACCAATATAACAATAAAGCAACTAAACACTGAAACATATTCCAAACCACGACATACCAAAACACGACGGACAGTAGCAATAATCGTCTTACATTCATCCTCACCGACAATATTTAAAAGAATGGATACAAAATCATCCATCACACTTTTAAAATACCATCCAACAGCTTTCACTACAAGAATTGTTCAACATAGTTAAAATTTTGCCACGCCGACTATTTGTAACAAATTTTAGCTACAATCGATAAAAACTTGTCACAAATATATCAACTCAGCAATTTGTAGCACTGTTACTGACGGCTACTACACATTCATGGTATGGTTACTACAACAATAAGATCAAATGTTACGATATAATACTTATTTTGTACTAATATATTTTTATGTATAGCAAATAGAGGTACCCGCATCGCATCCAGCGCGGGCATCAAACTTTTAGAAAACTATAATAGATTTTATATTAAAATATGATAAAAAAGCCAATTAAAAAAATACTAAAATTGGATTAAAAAATAAGTAAAATTCCATTCAAGTTGATAAGCACCATAAAACGAAAATAATGTTCTTAGATTTATAAAAGAAAATGTTATGATCGAATACTCATTTTATACTAATATTTTTTTAAGTATAGATATATCATTTATATTTTTAGAAAATTAAAAGATTCTAAACATTTAAAACAATTGTTTTTTAATTTCGGCTATATAAAAATTTGGTTCGTATGTAACATTGCAAAAAAAAAAATATTAATTCGATTTGGTTTCTAGTAAAAATTACTACAATAATTTGATATGATTATTACAACAATAAGATAAAATGGCATGTTCGAATACTCGCTTTATACTAATAATTTTTTTTTTTTAAATTTACGGATATACGATATATATTTTTAGCAAATTAAAAAGTTCTAAACATTAATATGTAAAGCTAAACAATTATAAATGTACACAAAACATTTAAAACAGTTATATTTTTAGCAAATTAAAAGGAGCTAAACCCTAAGAAGGGGAGTCTTAACCTAGGAGAGCCTTAACCCTCACACACTGAATATAACTACTATTCGATTCAACACGGCTATAGACAAAATTTGGTTCGTATGTAAAGTTGTAGAAAGAAATAACATTTTAATTCGATTTAGTTTTTGTGAAAATTACTGAGTTAATTGTGGGGTGGTCGTTTCATTGTGGTGTATGTTTTTGTGTTCCCGCGACGCTTCTCCTTCTCATGATGTTCCATATCAACATATATTTTTTCGTCCTTGTCTAGCCATTGCTTTGATTTCATCGATCCACCACTTTCAACTCGAAACGAAGTAAAATTTTATTTTTATGTCAAAACTTGATATGTTTTAAATCATCGCCATATAAAAGAGTTTGCAGTATTTTATATGATCTCAAATGCATAAGACATAATTCAAAATATATATTACGAATACATTTAGTAGAGCTTACAATTCAAATTACACCGATTTACAGAAGAGTATTGTTACCTTGACTTGAAAATTTGTGACTTCATTTCCAATTAATGAAGAATGAGAAAGAGTTAATTGGAAGCACGCACAACTTTCTTTTTTAATTAACACCTTTTGACAAATAATTTTGAGATCGTTCTCTTTCATATGAGACATGAAGAGAAAAATGTTGTTCCGATGAGATGGTATTTAGCGTAATTGAATCTCAAAATATTCTTCACATGAGGTAGTTCACATGAGAACATGTTTTTTAATGGCTCAAACATCACTGCACAAATATTCTTTCAAAAAAAATTCTAATATTAACTGAATCTTTTATTTACATCAACAATTCATTGTTTCATTCACTACGTTGCTTCAAGGAAGTTAAACTACCTATGAGTTATGATACATATATATATATATATATATATATATATATATATATATATATATATATAAATATCAAGAGAACGATATAAATGTCATTGTGAGGATGAATCACATTTTAATTAAAAGGCTATTGTTTATCTAAAAACAAAGACAATTGGTTTTCTAAGAATCAAAACTTTCAACCACGCAACAACAATACCAAGAAACCCAAGTAGACTATATAACTTTTCATATGGATTCTTCTCCTTCTTCTTAAACAAAAAAAAAATTAAACAAATCATGTAACTACAAAAAAGGCTCGATATATCCAAATTCGAATCCAACAAACTAAAAAGAGAAAACAATCCTATTATATAAAGCTTCATGCGTCAAACTTGATAATTAACATAATCCTTACACATGTCAAATCGGTTCATCGGATTTTGACATGTGTTAATCTTTTTCCTAATTAGATTTTGACATGTGTCAAACAAATCTTATTTATTTTTAAACTTCTATATTTGTATTGATAAATAATATTTTAATAAAATAATTAGTTGATAAACATAATTTAGTTGATAATACTTTTAAATTTTTTTATTATCTCGGTTTTGTTTTTTTCGTTCTACGATTTTCCCTCCTCTTTTGCTTTAGTCCACGTGAGATACCATAAAACCCAACTAATATCATTATCATTTAGCAATAACACCACGTAAAACTTGGACAAAATTTGATACATGAGTTAATTTTTGTAAATTTTCAAATAGATTTAGGTTTACATACCCAAATCTAAAATAAATTCTAATATTTTACCTTTATATAAGAAGTTTCTGTGCTTTCTAAATCTTCTCACCAAACAATTTCAAACTTCAATAATCATCATATAAATAATGTCTACTCAACAATAAAAAAATCCATTATTTAATTTTAGACCAGTTGAATAAAAAACGTGTTTGTCGTCGTACTGTAGTACGTCTTATCAGAACGTCTAACTATAATTTGATTTTATTTTAATGCAGTAAAATACTATCCAAGCCTCTGTGCATCGTTCGCTTCTTGCAAAATTTGAATCAATTATGTGAAGAAAATCTTATTGAGATTTGCAATTTTAATTTGCAAGATTGCAATAAAAGTAATCGAGTTTCCGACCAAATATTTTTACAAAATCTTTTACCCTTACATTTTTGAATTACATTACAAAAACAAAAAGCCTAATATTACTTTATTTAGGTGCAATAGAATGTATATCGTGCGTTTTATTTATTTGTTCTAGGTTTACCACTTTGTAGATGCGGCAAAGTTTGTAAAATTGATGTTTGAGCAAAAAAAAGATATTGAATGTTTATCATATTGGTTTTGTTTCTTTAGCTTCTTTATATCAATAAGAGTGTTAATATAATATTATATTATTTTTGTAAATAAAATATTATATTATTTTGATGTAGGAAAATACTATTCAAGGTTTTGTGCATCATTCATTTTTTGCAAAATTTAAAAATCAATTATGTGAAGAAAATCTTATTATAATTTACAGTTCTAGTTTACAATTAAAAATATGAGATTCAATTAGTTAAGATTTTAGAAAATTAGAAATATGAGTAGCTAATTAATTAAAAAATCTAACTAAATTAGGAAAAGAGAGAGAGAAAATAATTATTTAGAATTATGTAATAAATTTAATTGAAAAATATAATATAATATAATAAAAATAGTCAAATAAACATAATAACGGTGAGGTTTCTTTATTAGCGTTTTGCACTTTTTGTGTTTTAGTATTTTCAAAGGTTATAAAAAATTTATAAAATTGAAAAGAAAAACAAATAAGAATATAAAAATTATATTATTTCAAACATGAATAGAAAAAAAAATAATTAACATAAAAGGTGCGATCAAATTTAATTGAAAATCAAATAAGATAAAAAAGAGTAGTTGTTAAATTTATTTGATATAAATGCTTTAGATTTTATTCTGTTTACTTTAATAAAATTTTAATTTAGTTTTTTAATTTTTAGTGTTTGAAATTTTACGGGTTATAAAATACTCTATATAATAAGATTTTATCATAAAGCCGCATATATGCGAGTCCTTTACCTAGTAAAAAATAAAATTACGAAAAGTAACCATACCATTTTTTAAAGATGGAGTCTTCTTTTCGAAGCAAAAATAATGAAAAAAAAATAGAAGAAAACATAGAAAACAAAATAGATCGATTAATAGATGTACTTTCTTGAAAAACACAACCCCCACGCACACACAAACCAAAAGAACTTTCCTTGAAAACACTTTAAGAAAATCATCAGATAGGAAATATCATGCATATGAACAAAAACAACAAACGAACTATCGAATGAAAAGCAAAAAAAAAAAAAAGAGGTCGAGACTAATAAAAATGTGATTCTTGTGTGGTAGGTGTGAGAGGTCGAGACTCAAGGTGACATTGTTGTAAATAACCCCACCGATATAAACAAAGACAAACTCTTTATGTGCGTTTTTTCGTTATTACCCATGCATCTTTCTCTATCTTTAAATAGAGTTATATATATGGATCTTTGATCCACATTCTTCTCGCGATTATGTCCCATATATTCTCAATGGCTGCTGCAAATCTTTACCCTTGTAAATCAACCTATAAACCAACATATTAAACCAGCATTTTCTCATCTAGCAATCAAAAAGAGAAGAATTGTTTGAGAATTGTACCTTGCATAGGAAATCTGCATCTAGAGACTGGATAGTCTTGAGTCTAATCCTTTTAAAATAAAAATAAACTTGAAATCAATTGCATTTAGCTAACATTAAAGTTAAGAATAATAGAAAACATAAACACACATGTATAAAAAAAATTGTACGTTTCCAAACCTATGAAATATGATTCTCAATTGTTTGTCTAGACATAAGATCTGTTGATGGTAGAGAAGAAACAACACATACATAATATCATAATAATATGATTAACATATCAAATCAGACCAAAATAATTAAGAAATAAAATAAGATACTAAAAACGATTTCTTATAAGCCATTGTAATAGTATGAATAAAATGAAAGAAAAATATTGATTGTGCAAAACACCATACTAAAATAAATACACAAACCGGAAAAAAAAGAAAGGATCAAGAAAAAAAAAAATAAAACTTACAGGTCATCAATTGATCGGTTCAAGAAGTTTCTTAGGAGGAAGCCTACAATCATATATAAATAACAAAGCCACAAACAAAAAACCAACCGTGTATGTATAAATATGTAATTAAGAAACGAAAAACACTTACCTACGCATAAAATCACCAACTTCTTGAAGTTCTGGGTTCAAAACAATATGTGTTGGATTTGTTGCGTAAATGTACCGTAGTCCTAAATGAGAACAAATATATAAATAATAATATACATGCACGAACACTAACTAATCCCCACCGAACGTTACATACGATAAATTTGGTACGACATTTCCACCAAGAATCATAGAACGTCTTAGGCATACTCCCGGTGAGATTAACCTTCATAATCTCATTCCTAATATCATTTGAAAACACAAAAATAAATAATAAGTATGAAAAATAATATAGAAATCAGGATTAAAAAAAGAATTAAAATCAGTAATTATGTTTTCATTAAAATACCTTGTGTTTCTTAGATCAAAAGATATATATAGTTTGATAAATACTGCCTTCATCATCATCGCAAAACTCGATAACACCTCTTGGTCCGGTAATCAAACTACAAAAACGCTCAATACTGCCTTGATGGGAGTTATATATTTTCTTTGTTGATTTACATGTTATTTCTCAAAAATCTTTAAATATCGTTAGAAACATTAGAAAGGTGGAGGAGGTTACGATGCATGTGTAAGCTAAGCGAGTGCTTGCTCACTCTTTCTAAAGATCAACAAAATGAAACTATATGTTTATGTGTACTATATGAACAAAACGAAGCTGTTGCTCATAAACGAAATCAAGGTTGATCTCTAAAGACTGGATGACCTTGATCGTTTTTGTAGGTTTAGAAAATACCTACAAAACCAAAACCCGAAACAAAAATATCAGAATAGAGAATCAAGCTATTATGCTATTGACAAAAGTAACGAACAAACGAAAAATAATAAAAATAAACAACAACAAAAAAAATCTTTAGAGATCATTAGAAACTTTAGAACAAAATATCAAACCTAAAACAATAAAAGGGAACGAAGAACACAATATACAATGAAGTGGAAAGAAACATGTATATATATATATATATATATATATATATAGCCAAAACGTTAGGGTTTTAACCATGAGATAAATATGGAAGATTAACAGAAATTTAATAATAGTATAGATATAAACAAATATTCTACTACGACAATTGTGGAACAAACGAAAGATACACATAAGATAATTTCCTAATATCTAAACTTTAAAAGAAAACTGTTTTAAAAATCTCACATCAGATATCAAAAAAAACATAATGAGAAACAGTAAGAGTATATGAAAGGTAATTTAACAGGCGTCCAAATTTGAAAACGGTACTTGAAAATTAGATCTTAAAAACTAGATCACATAAAATGAATAACTGTAAATTATAAAAACATCTATTGATTTCTAAAGTCTTAAATTTGTCAGTTTTTAATAAAGAGTTTTCAAAGATACGGGGTTTGCTTGAAAATGTGGTATATTTATTACATAACAAATAAAAAATATGTTATTTAATAATTAATCAAATAATATATTTATAGTGATAAATATGGGTATTACTTATATCAACAAAACTATTTACTAAACTATATTTGAAAAATATAAAACATTGAAACAAAAAAAATAAATTTATTGCAAACTACTCAATCTTTGTATAAACAAAAAAATAAACTCATATGAACCTACACCAAGGTGTGTCAAAATGGGTCAATACTCATATATTATCCGAACCCGTCCATAATTTGAATGGATCAGGGTTAGATTTTTTTTTCCATATAAGTAAATGAATTATCAAAAAAAATATATATATATATATATATAAGTAAATTACTCAAAAAGATTTTCAATTGTTTTTTTAAAATTTAACAGATATGTCTTTTTCTTATCATCATCCAACTAAGATCCAAGTGTCTTTTAAAACTAATCAATGATTTCTGGGTTTTATTTCCTTATTGATTTTATGATTTTTATTTTATCTTAAGATACAAACACATTTTAATTTAATTTGTTAGTTGAAAAGTTAAAATTTTTTGTTGTGATACAATTTTAACTCCAAAATTGTAAATCTTAGTGTGGACAGATGATTGTAGGAAAACTCATTTACGTAAATCTATTTGAGCCTCTTTTTTAATATTGATGCAAAGCTCTTTTTTAAGCTGATATTAATATTAAAAATTTACAAAAACGATTGTGTACTAAAAATCTCATATCAGATATCAAGATTAATTTTGATCCGAATTTATATTATAAAAGACCATAAAAATGAAAAATGGTAAAGGTAGGCGTCCTAATTTGAATATTGTATTTGGTTTAATTTGGTAATTCCATTGACCCGAATTATTAGACCGGATAATTGGGATCGGCGAATAGGAATATGGGACGGGATTTCATGGGAACGGGACGGGTTTGGTGTAACGCCCGTGAACCAAAATGTGTATTTTGGTGGTGCGTCGATCGACGCAGTGGGACTCGCGAGGAGTCGGTTTCTGGGTGTTGCGTCGACCGACGCAAGGGAGGTGCGTCGAGCGACGCAAGTCATAAATCAGACCTAGGGTTTTGATTTCTGGTTTTTTTTGAGTTGGACCGGTTTAGGGAACCCTAGGGTTCGAGTATTTAAGGTCTGGGGTCGTGTTTTTCAGTTCCTTTGGCCACTTTTGAGAGAAAACTAAGGTTGAGAGAGTTGAGAGAGTTTTGAGAGATTTTGGAGGTTTTGCCGTCGGTTTTGGAGGAGACAAAATGTGGCGACCCAACCCGTCAAATAAAAAAAATTTCAACCCGGATCACTATTATCATAAATAATGATCCTCAACGGTCCAATAAACAAACAGCGCGGAAACAATGACTCAAACAATCAAATACAATTATCGTTTAACAAGCCCATACTTATTAATTCTAATTCAATTCGGTAATACACATAGTTCTGAAATTGCTAACACCCTAGCAATTCTAACTTATTACACGAAAACGAGCCACTAGATCATTCTCCTCGTCCCGGCCATGATTCCACGATCACTGACTGTCTTTACCTGCATCACATGGTTATAAGAGATGCGTGAGTATTATCATAAATACCCAGTGAGACGGTCATCCCATCTACAGGCTATACACACAGGCATAAGCAAAAGATACAATACCAGGATGAACAAACAATAATGCATCACACAACAACCAAACGAGAACAACACGTTCAATATGTCAAACTGACGGTAACCACAAACCCGTGTCGATCGACACAACCTCCTTGTGTCGATCGACACACCCGGCCGACACTGTGTCGATCGACATACACAACTTGTGTCGATCGACATACACAACTTGTGTCGATCGACGCATGACCAATCAATACGTCAAACTGACGGCAATCGAAAACCCGTGTCGATCGACACACCCCAACTGTGTCGATCGACACAGCCCTCACTGCTCGACTCCTCTTGAGTCAAAACAACCGTTTGCACAAAAATCCACAAAAAAAAACATATGAGAATCGACCCAAACAACACACAATCGCATCCTATCAATTCCTTTACCCAGATAAGCCTATGGTCACGCACTCACCTCGAATTCGGATAGAAGAGGATAAGAATCCGACGAAGAACACGAAGAACAAATCCGAAATCCTTCACCGTACGATCCTCCCACGCTTCCACAACCTCACTAACACTCCCACAAGCCTAATAAGATTGAGGAACACGAAGGAAACAACACCAACAACCTCTCCTCTCAATCCTCTCACTTTCTTTCTCAAAAATCAGTTTTTCTGTCCAGAAAATCCGATTTTTGACTTAAATAGCCCGTCTGCCGACACTGTGTCGATCGACACACACAACTTGTGTCGATCGACGCATGACCAATCAATACGTCAAACTGACGGCAATCAAAAATCCGTGTCGATCGACACACCCCAACTGTGTCGATCGACACAGCCCTCTCTGCTCGACTCCTCTTGAGTCAAAACAGCCGTGTCGATCGACACACAAACCTTGTGTCGATCGACACCCATCCAAAAATTACTTTTTGGATCACGGGCGTTACAATTCTCCCCCAGTAACACGGATTCGACCTCGAATCACGCAACACCGTCTCACTACGGTCTCCACTACCTGACCCGAACGCGGCCATTAACCTTCGAGATTACGCTTGAATCCTCTAACCCGTCCTGCTAAGGCTACACTCTCGCCCAAAATTTGCCCAGATTCCCCCGAAGCACCCACGATGCACGCCCCATGGTCCGGATTAGAGCTGCCCGATTGACCGTCCAACAATCAAACAAGAACATGTCCGATCAACCGTTGACCCCGCACTAGACCAAATGATCGTACAACAATCAAATAAGAACATGTACGACCATTGGCGTAACATATGCTACCAAGACTGTCCGACCCGAATTCCAGACTCCAATAATAACCCTAGACTCGACGTACACAACACAAAACCCCTGGCCCTCACAGCACCACTCGTGATCACACCTGATCCCCGAGTTCTACTAGGCTCACACTAGCCTCATTGCACCATATCTATGGATACAATCCTGACCAAACCCGGTCAGTCCACGATCAGAGATCACCACCCGATCTCAATCACCTAACCCCGTCTCACTAAGGTTGACACTCTCATCCAAAACCCGCCCAAATTCCCCCAGGAAACATCCACGATACAGCACTCGCTGATCCGGATCAGGGTTGTCCGATAGATCGCGCAACAATCAAACAAGAACATGCCCGACCCACCGTAGACCCAAACCTTGGATCAATTGGTCGCACAACAATCAAACAAGAACATGTACGACCAAAGAGGCTACATATGTTTACCAAAGTCGTCTGAACTAAGGTTCCAAACTCGACTAAAAACCCTAGATTAGACATCCACAAACCACTTGAGATCATTCCCGATCCCTGAAGTTCATCGAATCTCATACTTATAATCACACTACAAGTACTATTGTTCAAACTCATATCTCTATACACCACTCCCACTCGCAGGGTCGTCACCCATCGAGCTCTCGATGTATACCATACCGGCTCTCGGTATGCCCCAGCCCCTCCGCTTCAGGACACACAATCCATCAGCTCTCGGCTGCAGAGGAATTACACATCCTCTAGAGAAATCGCAATCCCTCAAAGTATATGTAGGAGAATATCACCATCCCCTGGAGCAGTAACACTGTAACGTGCATCATAAGCACCTGTCGACCGATTTACTTCTGTGGTTCCTATCCTGATATTCCCTAACCCGGAATATCCCTCATGACCAATCCCCAGGTCATCGGAAACAACCCAATCACCAGGGTGTTTCCTACCCCGATATTCCCTAACCCAGAATATCACTCACGACCAATCCCCAGGTCATCTGAAACAACCCAATCATCAGGGTGTTTCCATCGGAGTCCCTGGAAACGACAGTCCTAACTCACATAAGACTTCTGTTCCAGACTCCCCCTAGAAAATAGACAGGTTCTAACTCACATAAAACCTCTATTTTCCAGCGCCATCTAGGGATCTACCCGTCCTAATCCCTTAGGATCCCCCATCCCTAGATACCTAGACAAGCCCTAACTCCCATAGAGCTTCTATCCTAGCCCCTCAAATGATTTCCCCGTCATCACATACATGACCTAACCCAGTCATCATACTCATAAGAACATCCGTCTCAACCAGAGATAATAAGGAAAACCCCATCTTATTAAATCTCAACAATGTATATCGTTACAACCCAAACCAAAATACATACAACTCATAGCCACAAGCTAAAACAACCACTGAAAACCAGAAAGACACTCAAGCCTCTGCTTGCTTCTCGAACCACTTCGAGAACTTTGCCTTCATACTTGCCTCTGGTTCCCAAATCTCCTCCTCGACACCATCACAGTCCCACACGACTCTCACCAATGGTATCCTCTTCCGGCGCAGAACCTTGACTCTTCTCTCGAGAATCCTCACAGGTCTCGCCTCCAACGTCATGTTGGGCTGAAGATCCTCCGGAATCCTAGCCAACACCTCCTCAGACTCATGTAGACACTTCCGCAGCATCGATACAAGAAATACCTTATGAAACGCTCTCATACTCTGAGGTAACTCCAACCGATAAGCCACTGGTCCAACCCGCTCCACCACCCGGAACGGACCCATAAACCTCGGACTTAGCTTATTCTCTGAAATGGATCTGTTAGGACCCCTCAACATCGCTGCCTTGAGATACACCAGATCTCCCAGCTCAAACTCCAGTTCTTTCCGTCTCTTATCAGCATAACTCTTCTGCCGATCCTGAGCCTCTCTCATGTTCAGTCTCAAGACACGAATCTTTTCCGTCGTCTCCTGAACAAAATCCGCACCAAACATGCTCCTCTCCCCCACATCCTCAACAGGTCCTCTAAAGTCTAAATAGTCCTCTCCGACTGCCCATCTATCTGAGGATGATACGCCGTGCTCATGTGCACCTTAGTGCCCATCTCTGCCTGAAACGCCTTCCAGAATTTCAGACGTAAACCTCGGATCCCTGTCTGACACAATACTCGCTGGCACCCCGTGCAGCCTCACTATCTCACGCACATACTTCTTAGCCAACACCACCGTCCCATCGGTCTTTTTGATGGCAAGAAAGTGTGCTGACTTGGTCAGACGATCCACAATCACCCAGATCGCATCATATGTCCGTGACAACGACAACCCCGTCACGAAGTCCATGGTAATCATATCCCACTTCCACTCCGGAATGGGCAAACTCTGCAACATACCACTCGGAACCTGATGCTCAGCCTTCACCAGCTGACACACGTTGCACGCTGCAACCCAATTAGCTACATCCCTCTTCATCCCGACCCAGTGATAATACCGCTTCAGATCACGATACATCTTGGTCGCCCCCGGATGAATCGATAACATGCTCGCATGAGCCTCACGCAAGATCTCTTGCCTCAGATCCTCATCCTTGGGTACACAAACCCGTCCATTCACCAGTATCGTCCCATTTGCCGAGACTATATACTCTGAACCTGCAACCCTAGCAGCATCACTCAACATCGGATCCAACTCTTGAGCTGCTCGAATACAACTCAGCAAATCTGCTTGGTTAGTTACCTCTAACCCCAACGGCTCCTGTGAGATCACACACAACCTCAACGTACTAATCTCGCTCACCAGAGCTTCCATATCACGCTCCTGAGCCGAAGCAACCCTCATCCGACTCAACGCATCTGCAACTAGATTAGCCTTACCCGGATGGTATCCGATCTCCAAATCGTAATCCGCTACCAACTCCATCCAGCGCCTCTGTCTCTGGTTCAGCTCCGGCTGAGTGAAGAAATACTTCAAACTCTTATGGTCTGTGAACACCTGAACCTTTCCGCCATAAAGATAAGATCTCCAAATCTTTACAGCGAAGATTACCACAGCCAACTCCAAATCATGGGTAGGGTAGTTGCACTCACGCTTCCTCAACTGCCTCGAAGCATACACAATAACCTTTCCCTGCTACATCAGGACACAACCCAAACCGACGCTCCAACACCCGAAGCGTCGGTATACACCACGTAAGGCTCACCCGGCTCAGGTAACGCCAACACCGTTGTACTCGTCAACATCTCCTTCAGCTTACTAAAACTCTCCTCGCACGCAGAAGACCACACAAAAGGAACATCCTTCCCTGTCAACTTGGTCATCGACTTAGCCAAACTTGCAAATCCCGCGATGAATCTCCGATAATAACCTGCCAACCCAAGAAAACTCCTGATCTCAGTGGCATTCCTCGGTCTAGGCCACCCTCTGATAGCCTCAATCTTAGCCAGATCTACGGAAACTCCCTCTGCAGACACCACATGGCCAAGAAAACTCATCTTCCTCTGCCAGAAATTGCACTTGCTCAACTTCGCAAATAGCTTCTGCTCCCGCAGCTTCCCCAAAACTACTCTCAGATGCAACTCATGCTCCTCAAGACTCTTGGAATACACTAGAATATCATCAATAAAGATGATCACAAACACATCCAGATACTCCAGGAATACCCCGTTCATCAACCGCATGAACGCTGCTACTGCATTCGTCAAACCAAAAGGCATCACCACGAACTCAAAATGCCCATACCTCGTCCTGAAAGCAGTCTTCCTCACATCTGCCTCCTCAATCGGAATCTGATGGTACCCCGAAGCCAAGTCGATCTTGGAGAACCAGGTAGCCCCTCACAACTGATCCAACAACTCATCAATGCGCGGCAGAGGGTACCTGTTCTTCACGGTGACTCGGTTAAGTCCCCGATAATCGACGCACAACCGGAAACTACCATCTTTCTTCTTCAAAAACAACACCGGCGCTCCCCACGGTGAAACACTAGGCCGAATAAAACCCTTATCCAACAAATCATCCAGCTGCTTCTTCAGCTCTGCCATCTCTGCTGGAGCCATACGGTAAGGTGCCTTAGATATCGGAGTAGTCCCGGGTTCCAACTCAATAACAAACGGATCCGACCGCGATGGCGGTAATCCCTCCAATGACTGGAACACATCCTGGAAATCCCGAACAACTCGAATATCCTCAACTGCAACCCCTCCAACAGACTCAGGCATCACTATCGTTACCAGATACGCCTCGCAGCCCTTGAGAAGCAACTGTTCGGCCTGTATCGTGGAAATCACAAGACTCCCGGAAGTCGGTCTCACACCCTGATAAACCAACCTCCCTGCCTCTCGCTCAAACACAACTCGCCCTCGGTGGCAATCCAGATGGACCCTGTAACGATCCAACCAATCCATACCCAGGATAACATCGTACAGCTCCACCGGACTGATGATCAGATCTGCTGGCATCAACTCTCCTGCCACCAGAACATCCACACCACGAGCCCGCCCGAAAGTAGCCAACGTCCTACCATCAGCAACCTTGACTACTCCCGCCTGTTCCCCGGAATCACTCTGGATTCCGCTGCTCTCCGCACACTCCGGCGTAATAAAGCTATTCGTAGCTCCCGAATCAAACAACACGTGGGACTCATAACCGTCCACAACTAAGGTCCCTGCACAATCCCATGTGCCTCAGAACCCTACCATTCTAGCACAGACTCACAATTTCCCAACAGACAAAAACTCAAACAACCACGAATTTAAAAAGTCAAGTCCAGAAATACCTGTGATCGGTCTGGTGCTAGATCCACCCGCCTCCGCAGATGTAAACACACGCGGTGCTGCTGCAATCTGAGACAACGGCTGCACTGCCAATGGCTGCACTACGGCCACCGCCAACTGCTGCAGCTTCGGACACTTGGGCTTAATATGCCCCGTCTCTCTGCAGTGGTAACACACCCGTGTATCCTGGACCCCGACCCGCACATCTCGAGTCCCGGTCCCGGTCCTCTTCGGACAGCTCGCCACACGATGGGACATACTCCCACACCTGAAGCATCCCGAACCGCCCTGACTGACCCCTGAAGTGCTCTCCCACTTCCTCTTCTATCCCTGAGCAAGCTTGCCGCCCCTGCCTGAACTCATCTGCTGCTGAGATCTCCTCGGCTGCTGCTGCTGCACCGGTGGACTAACCACCACAACCTGCTCCCCAAGATCCTCCTCGATCGCAACAGCCATCTCAACCAGCTCCGCCCTCGTGGCGAACCTACTCGCCCTGCAGCGAGTCCTCAAATCTGGTCGAAGTCCTCGCAAGAACCTCCTAACCTGGGCATCCTTGCCCTCCATGCCTCTCCCTGCATGTACCAGGAGTCGACTGAACTCAACATCGAACTCCCTCACTGACCGATCTCCCTGAGTTAGGTCCAGAAACCTAGGCTCCAAACGGTCCACTGCCTCCTGCGGGAAATACTTGGCGTTGAACTCCGCCAAGAAATCCTCCCAGACCATCTCGGCCTGCACCCTCCTGGCCTCAACACCTCTCCACCAGACATGCGCATCACTCTCTAGGTAATGTACCGCCAGATCCACTCTGTATCCCTCTGGACACCTGATGGAGCGAAAGTTACGCTCTAACCTCATCCGCCACCCATCAGCCTCCTCAGGCTTAGCACCGCCCGAGAAAAATGCAGTACCAATCCGCTGCATCTGCTCCATCATCCGCAAATAAGATGGAATCTCCTCAACCCCAGCCAAACCCAGCTGCACCCCAGCCATACCCGGCTGCACCCCAGCCATACCCGGCTGCACCCCAGCCAAACCCGGCTGTACCCCAGGAGCATGACCCGGAGCAGGCACCCCTCCTGGTAACCTCTCCAGAATCATCTGTAGTAGACCCGCCAAACGATCATCTTGATCCGGGCCAACGCCTACGGCAGCACCCCCACCAGGGCCCATCGCACCGCCAGCTACATCAGGACCCGCACCAGCCCCTCCAGCTCTCACACTGGAACCCGTAGCTGTCACACCCACGGACCCCTCCTGAAACGCCTGCGAGTCAGCAACCCGCTCCTGTGTAGTCTCCTGGGACACCCATGTGGCAGCAGACTCACTCCCAAGTCCCCGCCCACGCCCACGCCCAGCACGACTACCACGACCTCTACGGCCCCCGCGACCTCTGCCTCTAGTCCCCCTAGTCATCACTCTACACTCAACAGCAGAATGCTAAGTACTAGAAAACAAAAATCACAAAACACATACCGTGGAATCTCATTGAAGGCTCGGAAGGGATGATCTAGGACTCCATACCCACACAACAATCAATTGACTAACGCACATAATCAATTAACTAGCTAGCCCTAGAACCGCTAGGGCTCTGATACCAAACTGTGGCGACCCAACCAGTCAAATAAAAAAAATTTCAACCCGGATCACTATTATCATAAATAATGATCCTCAACGGTCCAATAAACAAACAGCGCGGAAACAATGATTCAAACAATCAAATACAATTATCGTTTAACAAGCCCATACTTATTAATTCTAGTTCAATTCGGTAATACACATAGTTCTGAAATTGCTAACACCCTAGCAATTCTAACTTATTACACGAAAACGAGCCACTAGATCATTCCCCTCGTCCCGGCCATGATTCCACGATCACTGACTGTCTTTACCTGCATCACATGGTTATAAGAGATGCGTGAGTATTATCATAAATACCCAGTGAGACGGTCATCCCATCTACAGGCTATACACACAGGCATAAGCAAAAGATACAATATCAGGATGAACAAACAATAATGCATCATACAACAACCAAACGAGAACAACACGTTCAATATGTCAAACTGACGGTAATCAAAAACCCGTGTCGATCGACACAACCTCCTTGTGTCGATCAACACACCCGGCCGACACTGTGTCGATCGACACACCCGGCCGACACTGTGTCGATCGACATACACAACTTGTGTCGATCGACGCATGACCAATCAATACGTCAAACTGACGGCAATCAAAAACCCGTGTCGATCGACACACCCCAACTGTGTCGATCGACACAGCCCTCACTGCTCGACTCCTCTTGAGTCAAAACAACCGTTTGCACAAAAATCACCAAAAAAAAACATACGAGAATCGACCCAAACAACACACAGTCGCATCCTATCAATTCCTTTACCCAGATAAGCCTATGGTCACGCACTCACCTCGAATTCGGATAGAAGAGGATAAGAATCCGACGAAGAACACGAAGAACAAATCCGAAATCCTTCACCGTACGATCCTCCCACGCTTCCACAACCTCACAAACACTCCCACAAGCCTAATAAGATTGAGGAACACGAAGGAAACAACACCAACAACCTCTCCTCTCAATCCTCTCACTTTCTTTCTCAAAAATCGGTTTTTCTGTCCAGAAAATCCGATTTTTGACTTAAATAGCCCGTCTGCCGACACTGTGTCGATCGACACACACAACTTGTGTCGATCGACGCATGACCAATCATTACGTCAAACTGACGGCAATCAAAAATCCGTGTCGATCGACACACCCCAACTGTATCGATCGACACAGCCCTCTCTGCTCGACTCCTCTTGAGTCAAAACAGCCGTGTCGATCGACACACAAACCTTGTGTCGATCGACACCCATCCAAAAATTACTTTTTGGATCACGGGCGTTACACAAAAGACAGGGAATATCAAGTCGGATTGGAGGGAAACTTTGAGGGTACGTTCTCCTATCTTTGCTCTTGATGTGGGTGAAAACCGCGTGTGATTTGGTTAAGTATTCGCTGAGTTATGGTCGTTTGAATGTGTGAGGTTGGTGCTGTTATGAGTCTGCGATCAGTCTTCTTCGAGGGAGGATTCCCGTCGAGCCAGAGAGAATCAGGAGACGATTGAGATGTCTTTAGAAAGATTTTTCTGTCTAGTTTCTAGATCAGGTTTCCGATCCTGATTCGGAGGTAATCTCCGTTCTCTGTGTTCTTTTGACTTCAGGTTGTCGTTCCTGAAATCTCTGATTTTTCCAGTTCCGATCAGTGTGATTGCGGGCTGTTTTTCCGTCGATTCATTGGGAATCAGAGGACGATCTACATACCGTTATGTAGATCTCTCTATCTAGTTTTCAGAATAGTTTCCGATTATGTTTTGGAGCTGTGGTTGAAGAGCTAATCGAGTCCGAATCAGAGGTTCTGGGTTAGGGTTCTTCGTGTTCTTCATCCTTTTTCTCCATAATCAGGTGAGTGCGCGACCATAGACTCTCGGGAAGTAGGATTGTATGGTATGATTGTTTGTTTTCGTTCCTTGGTTGGATTTGGCGTTGGTTGGTTGATTTTGATGTAGGTTTCGATGAAAAGGGACTGGGATTCGAGCCATGAGAAGATGAGGCTCGGACTCAGGTTTTGCGCGACGTGTCGCGCGACACATTTAAGCGTGTCATGCGACATAGTGCAATTCTGCACGTTTTGCGTGTCGTTTGCTTGTCTTGTTCACTGCTGTTTGATAACCCTGGTATTGTATGGTTCTATTACTGAGTACATGGTCTGTAGATGAGAGGACCGCCTCACTAAGTATTTATGATAATACTTACGCATCTCTTTTTGCCATGTGATGCAGGTAAAGACAAAGTGTGATCGTGGAATCAGGGCGAGGACGCGATGATGGATCTAGTGGCTCGTCGTTGTGTGTTTTAATTGAATTGCTAGGTTGATAGTAATTCAGATTAGAACGGGTTAGGTTGTTGGAATATGGGTTGACTGTTTTGAATGATTGGTTAAATTGATAATGAAATTGTTTGGTTTAAAGATTTAGTTTGATTTCCGCTGGTTATTTGTTGACTTGTGAAATTGATTGGATTATTGAGGATTATCATTTATGGGAATGATAATCTGATTCAATGTATAAAAAAAAAAAAAACGGGTCGGGTTATTTCAGTTGGGATTTTCGGGAGTATAAAAAATGTCTTATTTGTGCACCATTTAAAATTCGAGACGGGAACCGGATATAACGGGAACGGTATGAGCATTTTCATAAAAGGACCGGTTTCAAAATACTAAATTAAATAAAATGATATTGCAAATTGCAAATATGTTTTTAAGCTACTTCTTTAATTCATTAAAAGCATGTTCAAAATTCAGAAGAAAAAAAAATACTCAATTGTATTCTATAAATGTTTAAAGTCTAAAATAGAAATTTATAGTGAAATAAAAATAAATCAAACATAAAGTAAACCACATAAATATATTAAATCAAAACAGAAATCCAATAATATAAAATTTTCTAAGTATATATTCATATTCTTCAAAAAACAATAAAAGTGAATTACTTTTGTAATATATGATATCGTGTATATATTATATATATATATATGATCCCACAATAAAAATATAAATTAATATATACTTATTTATGTCCAATGGGATTTTGCAAATTCCCGTTTCCATCCCGTTTCCAATCGGAAATTGAAAACATGTCTCATATGGGAATACGGGAAATATACGGTACCGAAATTCGGAAAAAAATTTCTACCTACAAGCTAAAACAAAAACCTTCATTATTTCAAACTAATTGATTCTACCTACAAACTAAAAACATATAATATCCAAGGTTATAACATATTATATACGACATAATACAAAATCCAAAATATAGTTTACAACATATACAACAAATATTTCCGCACATAGTGTGGGTGAGAATCTAGTTTGCATAATATAATTATGGAAGATTTCATAAGATTCATAAGATAATTATGTTATACGAAAATTGATGATTATGGAAGATTGTTGTGTAATAAGGATTGGGCCTCGATTAATAAGCCCAATAACATTAAAACGTGGTACATCGTTATTGTTTATGGCAAAAAAGAAAAATCGAATGGCAATTGAATGTAATTAAGTCAAATTTTAAGGGTATTTTTGGTATATCTAGTCTTAAACTTACTCTAGAGCCGCCATGTAGGAAAAGTGACTTCTCTTTTATAAGTATAGATGAATGTCAATTTTTCATACTTACTCAAACAACATTTTGTACCCATATTATCTTTATTTCTTTTGATGACAAAAAACGTATTTACAAAATTGTAATTACTATATTTTGACATGTAGGCAGAATTATAGAAAATAAGTCTACCAATAATGAAAAATTCTGTCACTCTAATGATTGTAGAATTTCTTTATTATGGTAGACTTATAACCGGAATTGTTGATTTAATTTAAGACGGTAGACTTAATATAATATTGGTAGACTTTTCCGTACACTTATTCTTATTTGGTGGTAGAGATATTTCTGAGTGGTAGATTTATAATATGAATGGTAGAGTTAATCCCAATGTTGGTAGAAATGTTTCTAAGAGATATATTTAGTAGTCGAATGGTAGATTTAACTTGTAGAATTATTTTGTTTGACGGTAGATTGATAGATTTATTGTCATCGGAGGTAGACTTACATGACTTTTGGATTGTAGAATTATTTTTAGTGATGTTAGATTTATAATGAGTAGTAGACTTATTATTGAAGCAGTAGAGTTATTTAATCTTTTGAGTTATTAGTTACTATGGCGGTAGATTTACAATGGCAGATTTGTATGCTTACATAGAATGGTAGTAGACTCATTTGTTTACATACAATGATGGTAGACTCGTATGTTTACATGTAATGATGGTAGACTAATATGTTTACATAGAATGATGGTAACTTGTATGTTTACATGCAATAATGGTAGACTTGTATATTTACATGCAATAATGGTAGACTTGTATGTTTACATATAATGATGGTAGACTTGTATGTTAACATACCACTTTAAGCTTGTATATTACATACAAAAAGATTATAACGCAAACGCTGGTTGCAAACATGGATTGATATACAAGTCTACAATAATTAAGAAAATAAGTATACCACTAATCATTACATAGTTTTCATACGAAAAATAATTCTACCATAACAAGAAAACATTCCAAAAATCTACCATGAATTCAAATGCAAACGCCAATCGCCAAATACAAATGCCAATTGCAAACAAAGGTCACAAACGCTAGTTGCAAACGGCGATTGTAAACGCTTATTGCAAACGCCAAAACACCGAACGCAAACACATTTTTTCGTAAAAATAAAAGAAAATAGATTTTAGGTTCTTTAAAATTTATTTATTATTATTACTATTTTTATTATTATTTTAATATTTTTTTATTAATTTTAGTGATATTTTCGATATTAAAAAGAAAATAAGAGTTTTAAAAGTCTTTTACTCCTTTTTTAACATTTCTATCTTTTCAAAAAGTTGTTTTAGTGGTTAGAGAGGTTTTCCAAAGTTATTTTAGTAATTATCTCTAAATTTTTAGCCACATGAAACTTATGGGGCCTTTGGAAGAATTTTTGTTCACTTATTCTTTTTATTGCTTTTGTGCTCAACGACGTTCACATAATTTTAAGAAATCAGAATTTCTTTGCTCTTGCAGTTTCAAGATTCAACAGCTTGACAATTAAGTATTTAAAGGAAACTGCCTTACGCTTGTGAGTGAGATAGTTTATGAAGTTAATCCAACTTGAAGGAAACTCCTTAATCGAGGAGTTAGCCATGAAATTTTCATAAATCGATATTTTCTAAACCAATATCTTATGCGTAAGTAATTACAATGTTTTTGATGAATCTGGATCGCGTAAACTATTCGGATCTTTTCTAAACGATTGAAGAACTAGGTTTTCTAAGTAAAACCTCAAGAACAATAAAAACGATGAGAGAATAATCAATATGTCTTTGAGTTGATTAAAATTGTGGATTATTTTTCCAGGGAATTACATTGTATATATATATATACAAGAATAAAATTTGGTTGAATAAACCCTAAAGAAATATTAAAAATTTCTTAATCATAAGTGATTTTTCAATTATTTATGTTAATCCTTTCCTTTTTACTCGGAACCTGCTAAGTTAGCTTAAACATCGCGCATGAACCTAGGCCGAACTCGTTTGCTGGGCCAAGACTACCTTCGTGGGCCTAGTTCATGCTCCCTTAGCAAAGCTCTATGTTGGTTCATATCTAGATCGGATCTTGATGATGAGTGCTAAACTGGATACCATCAATTTCCACTTGTTCTATGAAGAATTTTGGATCCACCATTAGAAAGTCTAGAAATTTTTCTTTACCCAAATTGTCACTCCATGCATCTTCATGCTTATATTTCTTCTTCAAGACATCCCAAAATTCCTTAGCTTTATTTATTATATACAACATACATCTTTTTTATCAGGCAGCTTAGAATATAATCTTTTTTACAGAAAATCTGAATGGGTCCATGTATCCACAATGGCAAAAACCAGTAGATACGTATTTCCAGATGGTAAACACATGTGTGTTTTCTCTCTGTTACTTGTCCAGGTTCGAAATGGTTTAAAAAAAGAAGAAGCATATTTTGTTGCATGTATTGAACCGGTTCCTACCAAAAAAATTTGGTCTAAGTGTTAACATCTTTATTCAATTGTCAATTTTGTTCAAATTGTGGGAGCCAAGACTATCACAATTATATTTGTAAGGGTTTCGTGAGGAAGCAGAGATTTCTAGGTTAAGGTATGAAGACAACAAGAGCTAAGAAAAGTTTTTATTATTGCTATGTATGCTTTTGTGAATAAAGTTGCGGATCCCTTTACAAGGGTTTGTACATCAATATATATAGCTTCCTAAGTCGGTTAAGCCTTTCCATAAAAGATAATGCTAATCTTCCTAAGTCTTCGCGAATTCCCTTTTCTTTATGTCGGTGCCGTCGAAGTGGGCTTCGCAATTGGTCTGGGCCTTAGCGCGGGGAACCTTCTGGCCTTGGTCGTTACTCTTGCAGGTCATCGCTGGCAGTGTGACGTCGCTGGCACTGTGACATCGCCGGTGACATTGCCGGCAGAGACATCGCTGGCAGTGAGACATCTCTGGCAGTGTTGACATCTCTGGCAGTGTTGACATCGCTGGCAGTGAGACATCTCTGGCACTGTTGACATCTCTGGCAGTGTAAACATCTCTGGCAGCGCTGACATCGCTGGCATTGTGCTCCTGACTTCTGCTGCGAGTAACGAGGAATCAGAAGGTTTCCTTCTTGGGCGGAGAAGACTTAGGAAAGATGAAGAAAGACTTCGCTTTCTCGTCAAGAAGTAACCCGGGAGAGTCATATAATATATGTATGTTAATGTGTTCCCGGGTCTATGCGATGCGCTTGCATAATTTTGGACTGCAACATTGAGCGGGTGAAATCCGACCCCAACAGTTAGCCCCCCAGCTCGGTAGTGCTAGTGATAACAGTATCGAGTTAAAGACTACTAAATATTGACGTTGCTGTTCAAAGTTATGATGTTACTGTAAAGCGTGATGCTGTTGGCTCGGGCCGCCAACACCGCAATAGAGGACGGTTTTTGCATTGTAGATTTTAAGACTCCATATTTTTATTGAAGATTTTAAGACTTTACGCTTCGCTTGCTGAATCCGACTACGTTGCTGCGAAACAACGATATCGATTTTTTTTTTCTTTCTCTTCTTTTTTGGCGACGAGAAAATGAGTTCCGGAGTGACAATGTCATCAATGAGTCTGTGACCCGCTAATGATATTGGAAAGATTCCATTTTTTGTTTATGAAGATGATGACAACCGCGTCGGTTTCGAGGACTCTCGTGTCACCGAAGTCCCTCGCATCTCCAAAGTCCCTCGCACCGACGACGTCCGCGAGGATGACTACAACCGCGTCGGTTCCGAAGACCCTCGTGTCACCGAAGTCCCTCGCACCGACGAGGACCACGACACTGATGACCCGAAGAGCCCGCCGAAAACTTGGACCAAGGGCTTGATTTCGGGGACTCATCGCCACGATGTCATCATTCCTCCGAGACGTTACCCTCTCAGAGCCGTCGGGTCGAATGACATCGATGTCGCTGTCGACTCTGAGGTCCTTGCCACCGACAACCCGAGGAATCTGAGTGACGACGAAGAACCGAGGGCCGACGTGAAGATGCCGGCGACGTGATTTTCCTTTTCCCACCTTTCTATGTTTAGTCTTATTTCATACTTAGCTTATCTCTTTCTCTTGCTTATGACTTTTGTTGAATTTTCAGATGTTGTTATCCATGGCTTTCGGTAATGGCATTGGATGGTTTGTATCCTCGCTATGATTATGTTTACCTTGCATTGCAGCGAGTGCAGGATGATAATTAATGCAGCTTTTGTTTCTTGCCTTTCTTATGGGCTAAGCTCGTTCTGTTCTTTGATATATCATAAGAACTTCAAGAGTAATGGTACTCGCTTTGTTGATGTAAGTCGATGGTTGTTTACACTCAAGATGTCTTTTCGCATCTTAGAATACTCTATATCGTGATTGCAAGGTAGCGAAATCGCAAATGCGTTCACGCTCTGCATCCGCCAACGTTGTTGTTGAGCTTGCGGAATGGTGCTGCTCTCTGGACACGTCTGTCCGAGAGCGAACACACCTATTTTTTTGACCAACGTGTTGTTGGGTTTTCAGAATGATTATTCGGTCTACAAACTGAATAACCATTGGCAGCAGCTTTTTACCAACGATGTTGTTGGGTTTTTGAATGATCAATTGGGTTCGTCTGCCCCAAGGCTGAACATTAATAATTATATAGCGCGCTTGGGATCCGATGATGGATGTCGCTGTGTTCGAATTCACGCATTGTCACTGTGGCCAGCAGCAACAGTTGCGGAATGATCTCGCTGGCAAATGCTTTGGGTAGCCCACAAAGGACATAGCTGATGAAGTCGATGAGACTTGTGTCAAGTGTCTGACGTTTCCAGCGAAGACTTTGTCAAAGATAGAAGTATGGGTACTGTAATGCCCCCGATCATTTATAGACCGGAAACGCTAGTGACGAATACTTAGATGTCTGGTCAGAGGTTCCTGGAACATATCCAAATTCCCTAGACAAGACTTCTAAGCGTTCGCCCCCATTAGATACATCTCAAGGCTTGCCAACCCGAGTCATACGCAATGGTTAGTTCGTCCGGACAAGGACTAGTATCACATGAAACCCGAATTTATGCTACCTCGATTTTTTTATATATATAATTTATATATAAGTTTTAAACGTGATACAAGCATATACAATTTTGAGTCTAACACTCCAAAACGATCATGTACATAATAAACATTATTCATTTACAAAAGGTAAGGAAATCTACTGCTAAATTTCCTAACGTTCCTTTGGCCCCCGGTGGTCTACCCGCTAATGGTTTCCTGCAATACAAGTAGAGTTGTGAGCACTAGTTGCTTAGTGAGTCTAGACTCCCCTAACATGCAATAATCAATTCCCAACCAAACCCAAAATAACAATCAACACGCAAGCAAACAAATAAAAAAAAAATGCGATAAGTTATGCAATATCAATATAAGGCCTTTCGCGTAGACTATTTCTCTCCACGTCAAATCACAAGGTATCCATCAGCCCGAAGCCACAAAGACTAAAGACTTAAGATCCTTCACCATTCTACTGGCCTTATGTATATAAGGATCCGCACCAAAAATTATGCATCGACATGCAGTACACGACCAAAGACTGCAATCCCGTCTCTCCGTGTCTTCATGTACTTAGACAAATACTCAACGTACTAGCTAAGTCATGGCTTTTGAGGGAACGTCCTACCGCGATCATAATAATTTATATGTTTTACTAACAATTAAGTTATAAGAAAACTTATAACTTTGCATCAACAATTCAACCTAGTAATTTTCACATGCTAAAGCTTTTAAGTACTTAGCAAAAATATAAATCACGCAGCAACGAACCTCACTTGTAATTTAATTAAACATACAACAAGCATCACCGAGACTCACCTTTGACTTAACGAATGATCGCGGTTCTGCCAAAGGTTTCTACGGGCGTTTGCCTTAGACTTTTACGAACGATTTTGCCTTAGCCTTTGAACTGAAATCTGTTCCAAAGGTTCACGAATTAACTAAGGCAAGACTTAGAGTTTTCTTAAGAGAAATTTGATGGTAAAGCCCACGGATCTTACCTAACTTGGAACTGAGCTTGCCGTGGACTATCTCTAGATGTTTTGGAGCTTAGCCGAAGTTGAACCTACGAATTTAAGATAGGTCGAGCCATCGGATCAAGAAACTAAGATTAGATTCATGATTAGCACGAAAAATCACTTTGAAGATGGTAAGGTTCGATCACGGGAAACTTACCCTAAGTTTTCCCAAACCTACTCGACAAGGCTCGCGGCGAAACCACTCTATGGTTCGCGGTGGACTAGAAAATGGACTACTCGGTTCGGATGGGACGATCACGAACTAGGCTACCGTTTGCAATAAAAATTTATGGTGAAAAGAAGTTACGTTCGGACAATGCAGAACTTCTCGTATCCCCTGCTTACTAGGTTGGGCCGACCCTTAAATAGGCGCGCCCCGAGCCGGTGAAGCAGCTGGACAGCTCACGGCCACTTGCCCATTCTTCACCTGTGGGTAACGTCCTAGGCTTGACACGAGGTGGTGATGATGCCTAAGACCAGGCGTGTGCGCAACACGCACTAGCGTGTGGTCGACACAAGCGTGTGGTCGACACACTCGGGCACGACCCAGGCACGGGCTTACCCACGATCTACCCACGACCAGAGCAAGCACCTTGCTCGGTCACCAAGCAGCCTAGCACGCTGCTTACCTTGGCTTCTGTTGGGTCATTGTGCGAGTCATTACAGGTACCCCACTCCCCCCTTTAGACGGAGGAGGGTAACTGAGCTCGTCCGGAGACAAGCTGCTAAAGCACATCCCCCCCCCTTAGACGGAAGAGGACAACTGAACTCGTCCAGAGACAAACTGCTAAAGCACACGCCCCCCATTTAGACGGAGGAGGGTAACTGAACTCGTCCAGAGACAAGCTGCTAATGCACATACTCCCCTCTTTTGACGGAGGAGGGCAACTGAACTCGTCCGGAGACAAGCTGCCTACGTACCCATTTAAGGGATAAGGTCGCCCCGTAGTTCGTTAAAGCATATACTCCCCCTTTTGATGGAGGTAGACAACTGAACTCGTCCGGAGGCAAGCTGCCTACGTACCCTTTGCAGGGATCAAGTCGCTTCATAGTTTGTTGTAAGAGCCTTTAAAGAGGCGGTGGCGTCGCGGTCTGAGTTGGTTCGCTCGCCTGATTAGTCTTTCCACCTCTTTTAGCACGGATTTCCTCTCCACTTTGAGCAAAGTCTGTAGCGCGGTCGAGAGCGTCTTGGATAGTCGTTGGCGGGTTGATAGTCAATTCCTGCCAGAACAGAGATGGGCATCAGAGTGCTCCTCTCAAGGCCTCCTGCGCGGATGTGTTGCTAATACCGTCCACCTTTGATAGCGTGTGTTTAAACCTTGTTGTGAAAGACCGAAGACTTTCATTCTCACCTTGGCGGTTTATCCATAACTCCGTGTCATAGATCTTTCGTTCCGCGAAGATGTTGTAGTGCTGCACAAACATCTCTGAGAGTTGGTGGAAGGTGTGGATTGAGTTCTTCTCCAGCTTATAGAACCATTGGAGGGTAGGCCCTTTAAGGCTTTCCACGAACAGCTTACAGTAGCCGATGTCTTTCTCGGCTTCTTTGAAGTTTACCCTCCCTAGAGCCACCTCGAACTCCATCAAATGGTCCGAAGGGTCTGTGGTTCCTTCGTAGATTGGTAACGATTTTTCCGGCAGAGATTTTAGTCCTCGCGATCCGCTCGGCGAAGGGTGTGTTCCGTGCCTTCTCGAGCACATAGGCAATACCAGGAGCCTTCCCCGAGCTACAGTGCATCTGCGATTGGGTAGTCTTTAGGTCGGAGACGACCCGCTCCATCTGGCTTTTATCGCAGTGATCTGCGCATCTCGAGACCATTTTAGCACCCTACGCTCCTGCTCTCTCTTGTATTACTCTGCTACGGAGGGCCCGCCTTCATCGTTGGCGCTGGGATAGTCATCGTACCCCGATGTGTCTTGCATGATTTCTGTCTGAGAGTCAAACGACATGCTCCAAATATGTGATGCGCGCGGTTCTCGTGGGTTACCACCTGCACTGTCTGTTAGCGCGCATCTTCGAGGAGCTGGTTGATCCTTGTCTGAGATCTCCATGAAGCGTTCGGGAGTTTTGTCAGCTTCCCGTCGTGGCGGTAGTGGCGGTAAATCGCCTGGATCTCTTCGAGCGGTCCGAGGTGGCGACAAGTTGCCTGGATCTCTTCGGGCGGTCCGAGGTGCCGAGAAATTGAGGCGATGCGGGTCGAAACGACCCCTGAGTTCTGTGGTGTCGGCTCTTTTGCGCTTTCTTCGCGACAGAGCTTTCAGCTCGTTCGTAGTTGCCTCGTTGAACTTCTTCTGCTCGTTGGATTCTTTGACGAGTGTTTGCAGCATCTGTTGACCTCCGTCATGTCCGCTGGGTTAGCAGCGATGTTGGTGGCGGGGGCTTGGACGGAGTTCTCTTTCTCCTGGTTGGTTTTACGAGACGAGGACTCCTCACTGCTACTGCTGGATTTGTTCTCGTCGTCGTTCATCTTCTCAGATCTTGTATGTAACGTAGCTTTTTGTGTCAGAAATTCTCTGGATCCCCTTAGACGGCGCCAAATTGTGGGAGCCAAGACTATCACAATTTTATTTGTAAGGGTTTCGTGAGGAAGCAGAGATTTCTAGGTTAAGTTATGAAGACAACAAGAGCTAAGAAAAGTTTTTGTTATTGCTATGTATGCTTTTGTGAATAAAGTTGCGGATTACTTTACAAGGGTTTGTACATCAATATATATAGCTTTCTAAGTCGGCTAAGCGTTTCCGTAAAAGATAATGCTAATCCTCCTAAGTCTTCGCGGATTCCCTTTTCTTTACGCCGGTACCGTCGAAGTGGGCTTCGCAATTGGTCCAAGCCTTAGCGCGGGGAACACTGGATATAGTCCCTTGTCCGAGGGAAGGTCTAGTTTATAGGCTACTTCTCCTATTCTTTCTATGATGCGGTAAGGTCCTATAAACCGAGTGGCCAACTTACTTGGCTTTGCAAATCTATCCTTCCCTTTTTGTGCTTCCACTTTTAACATTACCCACTCACCGACTCTGAAAATGATTTCTCTTCGATTCTGATCAGCATACTTTTTCTGTCGGTCTTGTGCTTTCTTCATATTCTCTCGTCCTCGGCTGATTTTATCTGTCGTCTCTTTCACTATCTCGGGGCCAAATTCCTTTCATTCTCCAACCTCCGACCAACAAATAGGGGTTCGACAAAGTCGTCCATATAGTGCTTCATAGGGTGGCATACCAATAGTAGCATGGTAGCTATTATTGTATGTGAATTCTACCAAAGGTAGATGGTTTGCCCAACTTCCTGCCCAGTCCAACACACACATTCGGAGTAAGTCTTCTAGAGTTCTTAATGTTCTTTCTGATTACCCGTCTGTCTCTGGATGATAAGATGTACTCCTATGCAAATCAGTTCCCAAGGCTCTTTGGAAAGCTCACCAGAATCGAGCTGTGAATCTTCGATCACGGTCTGATACAATACTTGATGGAACTCCATGTAACTTTACTATCTCCTTTAGGTAAAAATTCGCTAAAACTTCCACATTATCGGTAATCTTTGTTGGCAGAAAATGAGCACTCTTTGTTAGGCGGTCCATAACAATCCATATTGTATCATTACCCTTTCCTGGTGCCGTAGGCAAACCTGAAACAAAATCCATAGCAACCGCATCCCATTTTCATTCTGGGATCGGTAGGCTTTGTAACAACCCTGCTGGTACTTGATGTTCTATCTTGATTTGCTGACAGGTTTGGCACTGTGCTATCCATTTTGCAACATGACGTTTTAGTCCATGCCAATGGTAGTAATGATGGTTATCTCGGTATATTTTAGTACTTCCCGGATGGATGCTAAGTAAGGAATGATGTGCTATCTTTAAGATTTCTTCTCGTAAACCTTGTCCTTTTGGCACCGTTATCCTTTTATTAAGAAGTAGCGTTCTATCCTCGGCCAAATGATATCCACTCGCATTCGGTTCTCCCCGAACATTTAGTCCTTCTATGATTTTCTTTAGTTCCTCATCCTCTTTTTGTTCTTGTCGAATGCGTTGGAGTAAACTTGCTTGATTCACTGCTTGTAGACCCAATGTCTCACTAATTTCTCCTTCTAAAGCTGCTAAACTTATCTTCTTGAATTTAGTGGCTAAGGTCATTAGTTCTTTTTCCCTATCAACACCTACTTTACGGCGACTCAATGCATCTGCTACTACATTCGTCTTACCCGGGTGGTACACAATGTTCAAATCATAGTCCGCGATGAATTCCATACATCTCCTTTGTCTGAGGTTAAGATCAGACTGAGTGAATAAATACTTAAGGCTTTTGTGATCGGTCATAATTTGCACATTTTCTCCATAAAGGTGGATCTCCATAACTTAAGGGCAAATACGACAGCGACCATCTCTAAATCATGTGTGGGATAGTTCTCTTCATGTTTTCTTAATTGTCGTGATGCATAGGCAATGACCTTTTTACCTTGCATCAACACACATCATAATCCCACTCCACAAGCATCGGTGTAAACAGTGTATGGTTGGTTTGGTTCGGATAATGTTAAGATTGGTGATGTGGTCAAGGCATCTTTTAACAGATTGAATGCCTTCTCTACTTCACCATTCCATTCAAAGGTTACAGTCTTACAGTTAATCGAGTTAATGGTTTGCTAAGGTAGAAAATTCCTTCACAAAATTTCGGTAGTATCCAGCTAACCCAAAGAAACTACGAACTTCAGTGGCATTGGTAGGTTGTGGCCATTCCTTAATTACAACAATCTTTTCTGGATCAACTGAAACTCCTTGCTCCGATACTCGGTGTCCTAAAAATCCTATCTCCCGCTTCCAAAAGCTATATTTGCTATACTTAGCAAAAAGCTTATGACTTCTTAAGCGCTTTAACACTTTCCTTAAGTGTTCCTTATGCTCTTCCGCGCTTTTTGAGTAGATTAGAATGTCATCAATAAAAATGATAACAAACTCATCTAGGTAGTCCCGGAAGATATCATTTATTAATCTCATAAATGCTGCCGGTGCATTGGTTAAACCAAATAGCATTACCACAAATTCATAATGGCCATAACGTGTTCTAAACGCAATCTTCATTACGTCCGTTACAGCAATATGAATTTGATGGTAACCATAAGCTAAATCAATCTTTGAGAACCAACTTGCTCCTTTCAGCTGATCTAGCAATTCATCAATTCTTGCAAGGGATACTTATCCTTGATTGTGACATTGTTAATTCCACGATAATCTATACACAATCTCATGCTTCCGTCATTTTTCTTAACAAACAAAACTGGAGCTCCCCATGGTGATGAATTAGGACGAATAAATCCTTTTTCCATAAGGTCTGCTAACTGCTTTTTCAATTCAGCTAACTCTGCTGGCGCCATCCGATATGGTGCCTTAGCTATCGGAGCCGCCCCCGGTTCCAATGTAATGGTGAAAAGATCATTACGTGATGGAGGTAACCCTTCCAAAGGTTGGAACACATCACTAAATTCAGCGACAAATGGAATTTTCTCGAGTTTCGTTTCTCCCTCCAAGTCTCCTCCTACAATGGTCAAGGTAACTAAGTAAACCTCCCCTTCAATAAGAGCCTTCTCTGCTCTTAAGGCCGTCACAAAGGATATCTCGGAGTTGGGTCTTATTCCTTGATATGTTATGGAAGTGTCCCCAAGTCCCTCAAAGGCCATTCTTCCCCGTCCACAATCCAGATGAGCCATGTTCGTTGATAACCAGTCCATTCCTAGGATGACTTCGGAATACTCTAACGGGGTAACTAAAAGGTTTGCCAGAAATGTATATCTTTCAATTATGATAGGAATTCCCATATAGCAACTTGTTGCATATAGGATTTGATCGCCAGGTGTTAAGATAGGCACACAAACCTTTACTATCGTAAAGATTCCCTCGAATCTCGAAGCGACCTTAGGAGTCACAAAACTATGTGTTGCTCCTGAGTCAAACAAGACATGTGTGGGAACACCACAAACACGTAATGTTCCTGGATATGCATAAAAGATTTTGTTTATAAAACTTATACTTTATTGACAATCATTAAACAGGTACTACCATTTTTTTTTTTAACACAGTAAACATTCACATAAGTTAAAACCCCTATTTACCTGAAATGGGACCTTGAGAAGGTCTTGAAGTTTCAGGTTTATCTAAAGAGTAAACGCGTCCCATGGTCGATTGCCGCTTGGGTGGCGATTCGATGGCTGGTTGTACATCCATGGCGCGTATTGCAGGCGGTCGTGAAGTTTGCTCAGGTGGACGTGTCACCAGACATGAAGTCGCGTAGTGTCCCTTTCCCCCACATGTAAAACAAGTAATGTAGTCAGGCACAGGCCTAGACTGTCTGCTGTTGGGGCATGCTCGAGAGTAATGGCCCCGACAGCCACACTTATAACACTCGGGCAAGGATTCCATTGTAGGATTTCCTCGACCCGCCCGGTTTCCCCTTCTTCGGCTATTTGGTTGGTTTGATCCCTGTCCTCGGCTTGAGGTCTGTCCCCGATCTACCTGGTTCCTTGGCCCTGGGCCTTGAACCCGCGTTTGTGATGACTGTCTGGCGTAAAATACCCGTTCAATCTCAATTCCCTCCTCCACGTTCACAGCTTTCTCAACTAACTCAAAGAGACTATGATAGTCTATAAGTAATAATCGGCTCATAATCTCTGGTCTGAGCCCCCGTAAGAACTTTCTAATCACCGACGCCTCTCCGTCTGGATCGTAGTGTGCATATCGCCTTAGTCGAGTAAACTCTGCTTCATAATCTCGTACACTGCGGTCTCCTTGAATTAACTCTTGGAATTGCTTTTCTAATCGATCCTTCACCTGTGGTGGGAAATACTTCCTTTCGAACTCCCTTCGAAAATCAATCCAAGTTGGATCCACTACTCCATAATGGTTCCTAATGCTACTCCACCAGTTTGCAGCGTCCTTCATCAAATAGTGTACAGCAACATCCCTCTTAAAACTATTCGGACAACGTGTTGCGTCAAAGTTCCTTTCTATGTGTTGCAACCATGCATCCACCTCAAAAGGATCAGTACCTCCAAAGAACTATCTTGTGCCAAGTTCTTCATCATCATCACCATTTTAAGGAAGTCTGGTGGTGATGTTTGTGGATCCTGCTAATGTGCTCTCGTTGTCGCTTGTTGATCCCCTAGTCTACCAACCAACTCGTGGACCAACTCCATCAAATGGTCCTTGGTGCTCCTCGGCTCAGGCCGAGTCCCACTTGGACCTGCTCTAGGAAGATCAGGAAAGTCTCGGTAAACTCTATGACGATCCTCTGGTTCTTCCGATACCTCAACATGTCCATGGTAAGTAACTGATGGGCTTTCCGAGGATAAAGATTCATCGTACCCCGACCTACTAGGTCCCCATAGCTTGTATCATGTCGCCTATAAACCTCTATAGGCCATGATTCAGTCGACTCCGATGACTCGATAGATAACTATCCAACGCGTCGTGACCCCTTAGGTTCGGGATCACCAATATCTCTTACTCCTAACTCTGGTGTCAGATGAGGAGAGTTCTCTGCGGTATACGCTGGAAATTGTTCCCCGAATGACTCCTCTGAAGGATCGAATTCTACGAAACTGTATAAGTCGTTATCAGATGATGGCGGAGGACGACCGTAGTAACGCTCAGGATGCCGATAATCGGGCTGTCCATGCCCAAGAGGTGGTCCCCATGGACGTCCTCCCCTCATAGGCCTCGGTGGCCCTGCGTGAATTCGCTGGTATCCCGGATGAAGCCGACGTGGTGGCGATACCATCTGCACCAAAGAATCAGGTAAGTCCTAACCCAACTTTTTAAACAAAGGAACATATCCAGTTTATCCTAATTGCCTTTTGCGACACATTTGACTCGGGAAATCAATTGAAAACCAAGTCTCATTCAAGCATCGTAAAAACTATGCTCTGATACCACTTTTTGTATCGGCCCCGATCATTTATAGACCAAAAACGCTACTGACGAATACTTAGATGTCCGGTCAGAGGTTCCTGGAACATATCCAAATTCCCTAGACAAGACTTCTAAGCGTTCGTCCCCATTAGATACATCTCAAGGCTTGCCAACCCGAGACATACGCAATGGTTAGTTCGTCCGGACAAAGACTAATATCACATGAAACCCGAATTCATGCAAACTCGATTTTTTTTTTATATATAATTTATACATAAGTTTAAACGTGATACAAGCATATACAATTGTGAGTCTAACACTCCAAAACGATCATGTACATAATAAACATTATTCATTTACAAAAGGCAAGGAAATCTACTGCCGAATTTCCTAACGTTCCTTTGGCCTCCGGTGGTCTACCCGCTAATGGTTACCTGCAATACAAGTAGAGTCGAGAGCACTAGTTGCTCAGTGAGTTTAGGCTCCCCTAACATGCAATAATCAATTCCCAACCAAACCCAAAATAACAATCAACACGCAAGCAAACAAATAAAAAAAATGCGATAAGTTATGCAATGTCAATATAAGGCCTTTCGCATAGACTATTTCCCTCCACGTCAAATCACAAGGTATCCATCAGTCTGAAGCCACAAAGGCTAAGGACTTAAGATCCTTCACCGTTCCACTAACCTTATGTATATAAGGATCCGCACCGGAAATTCTGCATCGTCATGCAGTACACGCCCAAAGGCTGCAATCCCGTCTCTTCGTGTTTTCATGTACTTAGACTAATACTCAATGTACTAGATAAGTCATGGTTTTCGAGGGAACATCCTACCGCGATCATCATAATTTATAAGTTTTACTAACAATTAAGTTATAAGAAAACTTATAACTTTGCATCAACAATTCAACCTAGTAATTTTCACATGCTAAAGCTTTTAAGTACTTAGCAAAAATATAAATCACGCAGCAACGAACCTCACTTGTAATTTAACTAAACATACAACAAGCATCACCGAAACTCACCTTTGACTTAACGAATGATCGCGGTTCTGCCAAATGTTTCTACGGGCGTTTGTCTTAGACTTTTACGAACGATTTTGCCTTAGCCTTTGAACTGGAATCTGTTCCAAAGGTTCACGAATTAACTAAGACAAGACTTAGAGATTTCTTAAGGGAAATTTGATGGTAAAGTCCACAGATTTTACCTATGAATTTAAGATAGGTCGAGCAATCGGATTAAGAAACTAAGATTAGATTCATGATCAGCACGAAAAATCACTTTGAAGATGGTAAGGTTCGATCACGGGAAACTTACCCTAAGTTTTCCCAAACTTGCTCGACAAGGCTCGCGGTGAAACTACTCTATGGTTCGCAGTGGACTAGAAAATGGACTACACGGTTCGGATGGACTGATCGGATGGGACGATCACGAACTAGGCTACCGTTTGCAATAAAAATTTGTGGTGAAAAGAAGTTACGTTCGGATAATGCAGAACTTCTCGTGTCCCCTGTTTACTAGGTCGGGCCGACCCTTAAATAGGCGCGCCCCAAGCAGGTGAAGCAGCTAGACAGCTCACGGCTACTTGCCCATTCTTCACCCGTGGGTAACGTCCTAGGCTCGACACGAGGTGGTGTTGATGCCTAAGACCAGGCGTGTGCGCAACACGCACTAGCGTGTGGTCGACACACTCGGGCACGACCCAGGCACGACCCAGGCACGGGCTTGTCCACGATCTACCCACGACCAGAGCAAGCACCCTGGCTCTGCTGGGTCATTGTGTGGGTCATTACAGGTACCCCACTCCCCCTTTAGACGGACGAGGGCAACTGAGCTCGTCCGGAGACAAGCTGCTAAAGCACATCCCCCCCTTTAGACGGAGGAGGGCAACTGAACTCGTCCAGAGACAAGTTGCTAAAGCACATGCCCCCCATTTAGACGGAGGAGGGCAACTAACTCGTCCAGAGACAAGCTGCTAAAGCACATACACCCCCTTTTGACGGAGGAGGGCAACTGAACTCGTCCGGAGATAAGCTGCCTACGTACCCTTTTAAGGGATCAAGTTGCCCCGTAGTTCGTTAACGCATATACTCCCCCTTTTGACGGAGGTGGGCAACTGAACTGATTCGGAGGCAAGCTGCCTACGTCCCCTTTGCAGGGATCAAATCGCCTCGTAGTTCGTTGTAAGAGCCTTTAAAAAGGCAGTGGCGTCGCGGTCTGAGTTGGTTCGCTCACCTGTTTATTCTTTCCACCTCTTTTAGCACGGATTTCCTCTTTACTTTGAGCAAAGTCTGTAGGGTAGTGGAGAGAATCTTGGATAGTCGTTGGCGGGTTGATAGTCAATTTCTGCCAGAACGGAGATGGGCATCGGAGTGCTCCTCTCAAGGCCTCCAGCGCGGATGTGTTGCTAATACCGTCCACCTTTGATAGCGTGTGTTTAAACCTTGTCCTAAAAACCGAAGACTTTTATTCTCACCTTGGCGGTTTGTCCATAACTCCGCGTCATAGATCTTTCGTTCCGCGAAGATGTTGTAGTGCTGCACAAACATCTCTGAGAGTTGGTGGAAGGTGTGGATTGAGTTCTTCTCAAGCTTATAGAACCTTTGGAGGGTAGGCCCTTTCAGGCTTTCCACGAACAGCTTGTAGTAGTCGATGTCTTTCTCGGCTTCTTTGAAGTTTACCCTGCCTAGAGCCACCTCGAACTCCATCAAAAGGTCCGAAGGGTCTGTGGCTCCTTCGTAGATTGGTAACTTGATTTTTTTTGGATCAGAGATTTTAGTCCTCGCGATCTGCTCAGCGAAGGGCGTGTTCCGTGCCTTCTCGAGCACATATGCAATCCTAGGAGCCTTCCCCGAGCTACAGTGCATCTGTGATTGGGTAGTCTTTAGGTCGGAGACGACCCGCTCTATCTGGCTTTTATCGCAGCGATCTCCGAGTCTCGAGACCGTTTTAGTGCCCTACGCTCCTACTCTCTCTTGTATTGCTCTGCTATGGAGGGCCCGCCTTCATCGTTGGCGCTGGGATAGTCATCGTACCCCGATTGTCTTGCATGATTTCTGTCCGAGAGTCAGATGACGTGCTCCGAATATGTGATGCGCGCGGTTCTCGTGGGTTACCACCTGCACTGTCTATTAGCGCGCATCTTCGAGGAGCTGGGTGATCCTCGTCCGAGATCTCCACGAAGCGTTCGGGAGTTTTGTCAGCTTCCCGTCGTGGCAGTGGTGGCGGTAAATCGCCTGGATCTCTTCGAGCAGTCCGAGGTGGCGACAAGTTGCCTGGATCTCTTCGGGCGGTCCGAGGTGCCGAGAAATTAAGGCGATGCGGGTCGAAATGACCCCTGAGTTCTGTGGTGTCGGCTCTTTTGCGCTTTCTTCGCGACAGAGCTTTCAGCTCGTTCGTAGTTGCCTCGTTGGACTTCTTCTGCTCGTTGGATTATTTGACGAGCGTTTGCAGCATCTGTTGACCTCCGTCATGTCCGCTGGGTTAGCAGCGATGTTGGTGGCGGGGGCTTGGACAGAGTTCTCTTTCTCCTGGTTGGTTTTACAAGACGAGGACTCCTCACTGCTACTGCTTGATTTGTTCTCGTCGCCGTTCATCTTCTCAGATCTTGTGTGTAATGTAGCTTTTTGTGTCAGAAATTCTCTGGATCCCCTTAGACGGCGCCAAATTGTGGGAGCCAAGACTATCACAATTATATTTGTAAGGGTTTCGTGAGGAAGCAGAGATTTCTAGGTTAAGCTATGAAGACAACAAGAGCTAAGAAAAGTTTTTGTTATTGTTATGTATGCTTTTGTGAATAAAGTTGCAGATCCCTTTACAAGGGTTTGTACATCGATATATATAGCTTCCTAAGTCGGCTAAGGTTTCCGTAAAAGATAATGCTAATCCTCTTAAGTCTTCCCGGATTCCCTTTTCTTTACGTCGGTACCGTCGAAGTGGGCTTCGCAATTGGTCCAGGCCTTAGCGCAGGGAACCTTCTGGCCTTGGTCATTACTCTGGCAGGTCATCGCTAGCAGTGTGACGTCGCTGGCACTGTGACATCGCCGGCAGAGACATTGCTGGTAGTGAGACATCTCTAGCAGAGACAACGCTGGCAATGAGACATCTCTGACAGTGTTGACATCTCTGGCAGAGACATCGCTGGTAGTGAGACAACTCTGGCACTGTCGACATCTCTGTCAACATCTCTGGCAGCGTTGACATCGCTGGCATTATGCTCCTGACTTCTGCTGCTTAACGAGGACTCAGAAGGCTTCCTTCTTGGGCGGAGAAGACTTAGGAAAGGTGAAGAAAGACTTCGCCTTCTCGTCAAAAAGTAACCCGGGAGAGTCATATAATATATGTACGTTAATGCGTTCCCGGGTCTATGCGATGCACTTGCATAACTTTGGACTTCAACGTTGAGCGGGTGAAATCCGACCCCAACACAAACTAAATCAACTAACAAGACTGAAAAGAAATTTGGCTCCTAAAAAGGCATCTTTGGACCGTATTCCCATTCTTAAACAGGAGTGTTCGAAATTCTCATCGGTTTTGTACCGTTTCGTTTCCACAAAGTATAAATATTTGATTCTCCTTTGAGAATGGGTTGTGGCAGGAACAAAAACTCCAAAAGTCTTATCCAAACAAAATTATGTACTATATATTAGTTTATTGTTATGGAATCTGTGGAATTGTTTTCCATCATAACATGGATATTAATATTAACAGTAAAAATAAAAAGAAATATCAGAGATTTATAGATAAAATTATGAAAACCAATGTATAACAGTAGCTAGATGAAAAAGAAACATACACACACAAAAAATGGGTTTTTTGAAAAATACACCAATTAGGTTTGGGAATTTGGAAAATACATCTTGTTTTTTTTTTTTGGAAAATACCTCTTTTCATAGTTGAAAAGACTGTTTTATCCATTTTTATTTTAATACTAATTAATTCATATATATATTTATTATTAATATTTTTTTATTTTAGATAAAGTTAAGTTATTGATTAAAAATTAGTTAATTCGTATATATAATTATCACTAATATTTTTTAAAAATATTTTTTGAGATAAAAACTGTTTGTTGATTTTAAATTTTAAATTTACTATTAGATATAAAGAAATTCCTTAGAGGTTGTAATATAAATAGAGGCTTGGGAAGGAATTGTTAACCAAGCCAAGTGTGAGAGAAAAATATTAGAGTCTTTGTTGTAATCTTTTGAGTGTTCTGATCAATAAAGCTTCCCCTTGATTATACATCCTTATATATAAACATTTATCTTTGGTCTCGTTGATCCTGCTAAAAACCTCATACGTGGTTGTTCCAGAGTCATGCCAGTCTAAACTTGAAACTCCTATCTTTCTGAGGGTTTGATGTCTGTGAGTTTTCTTCTATCATAAGTTTTATGGAAAGTATGCTATATGGTTGCCACTTAGCTGGATCTTCCATATCATAAATTCATTAAGTTACGAAAAGAAAGGATATATGTTAAGATGTTCGTGGGGTTATAAAACACATGGAACCTTGAGACTCCAGATGATGAAGTTATTGTCTCGGTTATGTGGCAAACACCTCATGAATGTTTTCGCTTATATTCTCAGCACTTAAAATATATAAAAAAATAAAAAAAAAACTCATGGTTTATTAAGCTTGACAGAATAGATAAGAGCTAAAGTATTCTGTCTTGGTCTCTGGTTTCAATATACCTATGGAAAATACTTCTCTTATTCCATGTCAGTCCTCTTTTAGAAGATCTACCTCTAATAAAATAGATTATGTATATGAAGTAGAATATGTAAGTGATGATACTAAAGTTCCTATCACCCAACTACCTTTTCTCAATCCCTACAAAGCCTTTACAAAACCAAATACCACCCTTCCAAAAGTCTTAAAACATGCCTTCAATCCTAACAAGCACACAGCGAAGGAACTTGTTCTAGCTTCACAGTTGAAACAACACTTGGTGCCAGCAACTGAAATGGAGCAGATGATCCCTCTCCGTCTGAACGAGGTGATGATCCATCAGTGGAGATCACAAGGTTTCACCCATCTCCATTACGGAGCAATAAGATTGGCGTTAACTCTTCACGGAAGAAAAGGTTTACTAGTGGTAGCAAGAGTCGCTCTCCTTGAAACCAGATACAAGGAGTATCAGCATGCTTGCATAGCCACTCTCCAGACAACTTTAAACGCGGGCACAGTCTTCGTCACCCTTTTCCCAAACTTCAACATAGCGCTTGATGATCCCAGATCTATCAAAACATGCAAATCCAGTTGCAAATCACTGGCGCTCCTCAAGTTGGGAACACATATGCCGCTACTCTTCACCACCAAATGGCGTATAGGGTGCAAAACCATGCAATGGACTTGAGTCTCCCAAGTGACACAGAAGATGCTCTGCTCATACAATTGGAGTCACAACACAGTCCATCATGCATCCATATACCAAGACAAATCCCTAAAGATGAGATGATCAAACTACTTCCGGAGTCATGGGTAACCAACTATTAAAGACTTCATGAAAACAGCACTCCGATACAATCGGTAGACACCTCTATCAGCAGAAGAAAAGATGGAGCCATCCAGATAGAGTTCAAATAACAAAGCAATACAAGTTCTCGAACTTCAGCCTTTTGTACGGAAATCAATACGATCTCGCCACCTGAAGAGCCTCTATCTCTAGAAAATCCGTACCTACTGGGAGTTCTTCAATTCTCCTGGAGACCCTATCTATTCATTCGAAGATGACACATGACACAAATTCTTTGATGTTTGTGACGGTCCAAACTGCTTGATGAATGAGTCAGATGAAGATGATACTCCAAAACGAAGGAAACAAAAGAAAAGGTCATCTCAACAGAAGCTCAAGGAACGATATGAGTTAGGAGACCCAGAAGTTGGCCTTCTTGGTGAACCCAATGGAAAATTTTTTGAATATTATGTTTTATAAACAAATCAATCAGCTCTAATAACTCCTGAGCCCGAGGATGTCAAAGATTGCTACATGTTTGGTCCAACATCCTCTCAAGGGTCGATCTTCCCATCCCGAGAGTTTGAGCAAGGCAATATGAAACATTCGTGGAAGATCAAAAATCCAAACACAAAAAATCCAGATGGTTCAACGGTGCAGATCAGTGCAGCTGAGGCAACACTAAACTGGCAAACAGAGAATGCGGTGGCACAAAACCATCTATTGAGTCAGATTGACAAGAAGGTATCCATCTTGGATCTTTCTATCAATGAGATCAACAAAAAGATATCTTCTCTTCATAATGAACTCCTCCACCTGGCAACTACTGTTTCCATAACCTCCCCTCTCATGCATCAAAAGGAGTCAGAGCTAAAAAACCTCAAAGCTTAACTAACCTCCTTACAAAATCAGCCAAAAACCCAAATCCAATTTCCATATGATATCTTCACTCCTTATCCGATTTATAACCCACCATATATGGCCCAAACACAACCCTTATCTTTCCCCCAAGATCCAAGCTATTTTGGTGCATCCTCCTTTTTGCCAACACATATTGTAAAGAGACAACATATTTCGAAGGAGAAGAAATCAAATGTTGCAGAAAAAGGAGAAACTTCAAAGGCGCATATTTCTGAAATTCCAAAAGAGCATACGCATATTTCTGAAATTCCGAGAGAGCGGTCTTCACCAGAGAAAAGGGAAGCACAATTTATGGTAGAACATGCTAATAACCCAATATCTACTTTCTTGAAACAGTAGCAAAACAAGAAGAGGGTTTCAAGCATCATAAGAAGATCAAGAAGTTGGAGAACCTACAAGAAAGTTTAGAAGATGAAGTTGAAATTCTAGATTTTCTAATGGTAGAGCAAACTATAGAAGAAGAATATATAGAGAGCGATGGAGGAAACATATCTGACGATAGACAAGAACCTCGAGGAGCACAACCTCCCCCAGATGGGAGTCCAAGAACCTATACTGAATCCCATCCTGGTTTCTCTTTTGATAATATTCCACCGGCGAAATGGAGAGACAAGATTTATAAAATGCATGCCTGGCTTACTGAGCAAATGCTTAATCAAAGTGCTACTCTTCCTGTAGTCATTGACAGGATGGTCTCAAAATTCCACGGTCGCCTTCGGCAATGGTGGATCAGTCTTGGATAGTACCGACAAATGCAAATACGTCAGTCACCATCAGTAGATGCTCTAATTGGTCACATCCACAATAAATTTCTTGGTACATGGGATCACTACACTGTCCAGGCAAGAGAAGAATATTTGAATATGAGATGTTGTTCTTACAAGAGGAAGGATGGATAGACATTATAAAAGAATGTCTAAGAGATTCTATGCTCTAAATGGGATAGATGATGTCAATCTCAAGCAGGCCTACTTAAACTCACTTCCAGAACCACTTAAAAATGAGACTTCAAGGGTTTTGTCACTCAAGAATATGGCCCTTAACCAAGCATCATTGGGAGAGATATACTAGATGTCGCTTACAGCCTTGGAAAAATTATGCAACCATCAAAAGTTCTTCAAACAGTTGCAAGAGCAAGGAAACTCCTTGGAAAAGCATGTGATCGTCCAAAACTCTCCATCAAATGCAAAAAAAAGAGCTGTAATTGCTCAACAAGCTACAAAAAGGCTAAAAATCCCAAGAGCAAATGGCGTAAAAGATATCTCCAGTTATCAGGAGGAAAGAAATGGAAATTCTTCAGAAGAAAGAAGCAAAGAGGTTTCAAGAAGTCAGACATATGCTACATCTGTAAAAAGAAAGGACACTATGCAAAACAGTGCGCAAACAAGAAGAAAATAGACAATCTCATAGGATACCTAGCCAAAATTGAACATATTGATGACTCAGATGTCGAGTTCATCTTTTCGCTGGATGATGAACTAACGGAAGACACTATTCTAGCCATGGGAATAGAGCAAGAAGATAGTTCTTCAGAAAATACTGAAGAATCTGACACAGAAGAGGAAGATGATCAATTTATGGAGTTTGATCTCTATATGCTTGATTTTTGCAAGGCAGAGCAGCCAGTTGAAAGGGGTTTGGCATATCTATCACAACCATCTCCTAATGCAAAGATCTACATATTCCCCAGTAAATATGAGAAGCCCATACAGGTCATAGCTTATTTCGACACAGGAGCTGCATCTTCCATCATAAAGCCAGATATACTTCCAGATTCTCATTGGGAACCATGCTCGATGGCGTTCAAAGCAGCTAATGGCCAGACATTCACCATCTCACTTATTAGTAAGCCCATCTATATCCAACTATTTCCAGGATATATGATTAAATCTAAAGTATATGGATCTAATCTTCCGGGAAAAGACTTTATACTTGAATTTGATGTCTTACACAGCCTCAAAAGAGTGTCTTGGCACCCTAAAGGTCTTAAACACAAAAATAATGTTTTACCCTGGACCTCAATCTTCCATCTATACCCCATGGAGATCCTTAATCCTCTCAAGGAAGAGGTTGCTAAAACCTCATGCGCCACCTCTCATTCAGAGTTCCTAACCAAATGCACTTCGCCTCTTTGGAAGAATCCATATTTCTTCATCTCATTACCTTTCAAGAAAAATGAGGATGTCAATCCGACTAACGCGAGCCACCCGGGAATGAACCCAGATCATTACAATCTTACACTCGAAGAAGTGAACCAACTCCAAAAGGAATATCTCATTGAGAAGACTACTTCACCATGGGCGTGTGAAGCTTTTTATGTCAACAAGAGAGCAGAACAAGTGCGAGGGAAATTAAGACTGGTTATAAACTACCAGTCACTCAACCATTTCCTCGCTGATGACAAGTTTCTGTTACCAAAGCGAGAGGTCTTATTTCAAAGACTTCCTCAGGCCCAAGTTTTCTCCAAATTCGACCTAAAAGCAGGCTTCTGGCAACTTGGAATCAAACCAGAAGATAGACCTAAAATGGCTTTTTGCATACCGGATCGTCACTACCAGTGGAAGGTTATGCCATTTGGGTTAAAGGTCGCTCCTTCACTATTCTAAAAAGCTATGATCAAGATCTTCGAGCCAATCCTCCCAAATGCGTTGGTGTACATTGATAACATCTTGCTATTCTCCTCAGACATAGACGCTCACACCTAGCTATTGGTAAAATTCCACGATATTATACAACAGTATGGTATCATGCTTTCTGAGAAGAAGATGGCCATTGGAGAAACTGAAATTGATTTCCTCGGTATGCACATTTCAAAAGGGCAGTATCATCTCCAGCCTCACATTGCAACTCAGCTTGACGAATTTTTCCAGATGAAAATCTCTCTTTCAAGCAAGTGCAGCAATTCCTTGGAAGTGTCAATTACATGGCAGATTTCATTCATGATTTGGCAAAACCCAGATCAGTACTCTCAGCACAACTTAAGAAGAATGCTCAACCATGGGATCAGAAATGCACTGAAGCAGTAAAAGAACTTAAGAGAATCTCAAAAACTCTTCCAGCATTGAAGATTCCATCTAAAGGTAAGAGAGTCTTACAAACTGATGCGTGATTATTACTGGGGAGCTGTTCTGTTAGAAGAAGATGAAAAGGGCAAAAGAAGCATTTGTGGATATAAAAGTGGTGTTTTCAAGGATAGTGAGAGGCATTATCACTCAACATACAAAGAGATACTCGCAGTTAAACGGGGAATAGAAAAGTTTGAGTTTCATCTGGTTGGTCAACATTTTCTCATAGAGATGGACATGTCCTCGTTTCCAAAGATGATCCAGTTCAAGCAGAAGGTCTTGCCATAAGCACAAATATTGAGATGGGCAAGCTGGTTTTCACAATGGAAGTTTGATGTGAAGCACATCAAAGGGAAAGATAACTTCCTTCCGGATTTTTTATCCAGAACTCAAAAGCAAATTTCAACAATCATTCCAATGATCTACACCCTGAGCCCTGAACATCCAACAGAAGAATCTCTAAGAAGCATGATTGCAGCAATGCCACAAGGTCTACAGGAGAAAATGCTAGACACTGTTTTGGTTTCCAGAAGAGTGGAAACCCTTCACGGGTTTCTAAGACTCTACATCTATAGGTATGGTCTAGACCTTGGTCCACTATTAGGAATACCCTACCATCTGACATTTCATTTCCTAACAACCCTTGAGGTATGGCCTAGACCTTGGTCCACTATTAGGAATCCAACTCACTACGAAAATTTTTCGAAAGACGCCTATCTCCTATTTTGGTATTTGTCGGATCTTTACACCACTGGAGTATTATTCAACAAGTGTCACATGCTCCAGTATTTGGCAAAGTGCATCACTACAAGGAAGAAACCGCACTACAAGTAACTTTACAAGTGGCTCACACTGTCCAGAGATGTGACATGGTGGCAGGAGAATATTTGAGCTCATCATGGATTTGAAGTCTTTGCCACTTCAAGATAATTACTAGCCAAGTCCAGACAGAAGATGGAGTAATTATCTAGAAGACTTATGAGGCTCATATCCAGACAAGCTACAATGACAACGCATTTAATGGAGACTATTTTCATGCAAGGACACGTGGGCTGGCAGCACTCAATTACCTCGAAGAATCTCAACTGGACCCTAGTTTTTTTGTCCCTGTACAGCAAGATGGCACAACACGAATATCTATCCGAAAGATTTCGTCGAAGAGATAAGACAAATCCTACTCGGCTTCCATGATCAATACGCGTGGCCAAGATCTCATCCTGACCATCCGATATATCGAGTAGAACGCAGAAAAAACAGACTCAAGAGATACATTCCAGGCCATAAGTTCTACGTGACAGAATACAGTTCTGGCGATGAGGAAGACGACACGGCGTGAGATGGGTTCCATCTCTTTTGAAGATAGGGGGAATAAAGTAAAGTGTATTACGTGTGTGGTTGTGAATTAAAGAATAAGAATACATGTGAATATAAGATATGAATAACGTGTGAGAGTGTGTTAGGTATAGCATAAGTATCACGTGTAAGTTAAGTAAAGAATATCTAAAGGAATATGATGTGTAATACTCCTTAGAGGTTGTAATATAAATAGAGGCTTAGGAAGGCGTTGTTAACCAAGCCAAGTGTGAGAGAAAAACATTAGAGTCTTTGTTGTAATCCTTTGAGTGTTCTGATCAATAAAGCTTCCCCTTGATTATACATCCTTGTTCATAAACATTTATCTTTGGTCTCTTTGATCCTGCTAAAAACTTCCTACGTGGTTGTACCCACTATATGTCTGTAAATTAGATAAATTACTTGTTATACATGATATTTATCTTCAACATTTAATATATTATAAAGTAGTATCTACGTTTATGATATTAAGAGGAAGTTTTTGAAGTAAAGCCAACCAACTTCAATACAATACAATCTGCAAGGTATTTTTTTGTTTTTCTAATGTACTCACGTTTGCTCTCTCGTTGATTTTAGAAGGTCTTTTTGTTTTTGTTTTTAGAAGATACTAAAGTTCTTTGATTTTGATCAGTTTAAAATTTCTTGTTTGACCTTATGAAATTATTGGATCTTGGTTTTGTTTGTCTACCAACTGAAGTTGAACTTATGTTGAAGATTCAAAGAAAAAACATTTGTTCTTTGTTTTTATCTTTTCTAAATTTTGTGCTTGATTTTTGTTTTGAATATTGTGCATACGATTATATACTTATTTGTGTTTGTTTGTTTACATGCTCTTTAACAAGAGATGGAGTTCAAAAATCACGAGACAATAATACAAAAAGGAAAACAGAAGGAGAAGACGCTTTCAATCCGAAGAAAAGAAATGTCATCTCATGCCTTCAAGTGTTATCCGAAGAGTATTTTGTCTCATGTATAAAGAAGTTGGGTGAGAATGTTAACACTAGATTTGCAAGAGTGAGTTCGAAAATTTTTGACGTGCAAGCTAAGTTAAGCACTCTTGAAGAAAACGTAAAGAGTTTACAAAAGGCTATGAAGGTGAAAAGTGGTCAACGTGATGATCCGGTAATTTAAAAATAATTCTTACAATTAATATGTGTTTTGAAGTTGTATTGTGAATTTATGGTGACGAAAAATGTATTCTGCAGACACCGAAAAAAGATTTAAAAGTATCTTTCGATAAAGTTGATTCTACGGATTCTTCGATCGAGATTGTGAGCGTAACACCTTGCAAAGAAAGTACTGAAAAGAAGGTGAACAACACAAATAGAAGAAAGCTTATTGTTTGTTTTTGGATAAATATGATCCATTTTCCATAGCAGATTCGTAGCCAAGTAAAACTGAATGGCTAGATTCGTGGATGACAATAGAGAGGTACATTTGTTTTTACGTATGTGTCGCTTTCTTATCAATATTCTTTTAACCTCATGCATTGATTGGTTGCAGATATATATCAGTCGATCTGTGAACCATTAATGCAGATAAGAAATTTTTTCTGAGTTACTGTGCCACAGATTTGGTTAAGCAAAGATGTAAGTAAACTTACATATTATCAATAATGAAAATATAAAATGTACATTCTCTAATGGGTAGCTCCCGGGGTTTCCTGAACACATAATTTATTGATTCAGCTGAGTTGCTTGTAGTAATGTCAAACTTGTCTCCTGGAAAATAAGCACGTGACCACAATCGAACATTTGCTTCCTCCAAAGAAACGCCCAACTTTTGATTTTGACGACGTATTTCAGCAAAAATACCATTGAATTCTTCCTCTGTATACGCTTTTGTGGCTGCCTTTACCAGTCGCATAACCTTTTTTCCTTCTGACTTTGTAAGGACATTCTTTTGTAGATAATAAGTGCATATTCTATAATGAGCTGATGGGTACATTTTTGCAATTACTTTACTAATGGATGCATGTCTGTCAGATATCATTACTAATGCAGAATCATCTGATACAACAGCTTTCAAATTGGTAAAAAACCATTCCCAAGATGCATCATTTTCAGAATCTACTAATGCAAATGCGAGAGGATAAATACCAGAATCGCCATCTTGAGCCGTCGCAACTAACAAAACGCCTTTATATTTCCCTTTCAAGAAGGTCCCATCAACTACAACAACTTTTCTCATGTATTTATAACCTTTCGTAGAAGCAGCAAACGAAACAAACAAGTACTTAAACCTTTGTTGAGCATCCACCTCGAGACATGCAATTGTGCCTGAATTAGCTTTCTTAATATTGTAAATGTATACCGGAAGTTGAGTATAGCTACTTTTTGGAGAACTCCTTACCTCCTCGCGAGCAACTTCGCTTGCTTTCCATATCTTCCAATACTTTGAATCAAGACCATAACTGAAACAACCCAACCGGTTTTTTTTTTTTTTATACATTGGAATCGAATTAATGTTCCCATAAAAATTAATTCACAATTTCCAATCAATTAATACACATAACCAAACAAACTGATTAAACCAGTAAAATACCAACCACATTCATTAGAATCAACCAGAACCATGTCAAATCAAATTCAATACTTAACCAAATCTAAATTCCACAATCTCTAGAATTCGCTAGCAACCTAGCAATTCAACACAAAAGCAAACAACCGAGACGCTGGATCATCTCCTCTTCCTTGCCCGATTCCACGATCACATTTTCTCTTTACCTGCAACACATGGCAAAAAGAGTTGCGTGAGTATTATCACAAATACTCAGCGAAGCGGTCATCCCGTTTACAGGTTGTTTAAGTATAGACATAACGAAAGACAAATACCAGGATGAGCACACAATCAAGCAATAAGAACAACTAATCACGAACCCGTACAGGAACTCTGAGTCGAGCGACGCAACCTCTAGGCGTCGGTCGACGCACAGCGTCTGCGTCGAGCGACGCGCCACCCTGGCGTCGATCGACGCGACATCCACAGAAACGAGCCTATCCTCTCGTGGCTCGAATCCGTCGCGATTTATCGAGTCACCTGCACGATCCCAGTCACAGAACACACGAAAACAACAATCAAACGCATTCCATCTATCCCTATGCCCACACAACCCACGATCACGCACTCACCTCGAAGAATCGAAATGAAAAGAATGAATAACGTTCACTAAAACCCCCGTACACGACGAACCACTGGTCCAATTCCGAAACAGACGACTGTTCTGGAAACTAGACACACACAGCTACGCGACGGTATGCGGATCGCCTCCAGACTCCTTCTGGTCCGATCAGAATTCCCCTCTGAACCCGACTGATCGCAGATAACAATCTGCACAGACCCATCAAGTTCAAACAACCATAACTCGATGCACAATCAACCAAAAGCAAACCGTTTTCGCCTATAACACGAGCAGAGATTGGAGAACTTACCCTCCAAAAATCTCTCCAATCCGCCTCGAATAGCCCAGCCGTTTGCCCTCTCAAAGTTCCGATTCGAAACTGTCCCTCTCACACAATCACCTAAATCCTCTCTCAACCCTTTTCTCTCTGATTTCTGATCAACCTAAAACGGCCAGAACACTGTTTCTGCCTTTTATATCGAAACCTAGGGTTCCGCTAAACCATCACGCAAACCGTGCGATCAAACCCGACTTCCCGGTCTGATGAGAGGTTTGCGTCGTTCGACGCACCTCCCCTGCGTCGCTCGACGCACCACCAAAAATACCCATTTTGGTTCACGGGCGTTACAATTCTCCCCCATTAACAAGGATTGGTCCTCGAATCACAAGCCATCAACCACCGGGACCCGTGCTAAGGTCACCACTTATGCTCAGAAACCCGACCCAAACTTTCCCGGAGATACACCACGATGTATCGCTGTAGTCCCGACCCAGTCTGCCCGATTGATCGAACAACAATCAAACAAGAACATGTCCGACCCACCGTAGACCCGGTGTAAAGGACCAATTGATCGTGCAACAATCAGACAAGAACATGCACGACCAAGACGCTACATCCCTCTCCGAAAACACCCGAATCGAGGTTCCAGCGCAAATACTAACCCTAGACCAGACCCTACAATCCAACCCACATACCTGACCCCACCGGTCAACCCACCTGAGATCCCTTTCGATCCCCCGATGGTCATTCGGCCGCTTACTTACAACCCCGTTCAGACGCTACTGCTCATACTCATACTCATGACTCGTACACATATACACCACACCTGCTCGCAGGATCGTCACCCCTTGAGTTACGGTATGCAGGGAACCCACTATCCTCTGGAGGGACCCACTATCCCTCAAAGTACATGTAGGAGACCCACTGTCCCCAAAGAGGCCCACTACCCCTCGAGTGCATGCAGGGAACCCACTATCCCTTGGAGAGACCCACTATCCCTCTAGTATACAGGAACCCACCGTCCCCTGGAGCAATACTCTGCAACGTGCCGTCATAAGCATCTATCGACCGAAAAACGCCTCCATGGCTCCCCATGACATTTCCCCACTGGAAATACCAATATCGCTGTAACCCCCACTAGGTTACAACACATAAGAACTCACATCTTAAGATCCAACAATAATAAGAAAACACATCTTATTAAATTCTCGAAAAACGTATAATCGTTACAACAAAACGAAAATACAGTAACTGTAGCCACATGCTACTACAAAACCGAAACCAGCAAAAGAAAGAAACTCAAGTTTCCGCTTGCTTCTCGAACCACTTTGGGAACTTGGCCTTCATCTTCACCTCCAGCTCCCAAGTCTCCTCCTCTATACCGTCACAGTCCCACATGACTCTCACCAATGGTATCCTCTTCTGACGCAGCACCTTGACCCTCCTCTCGAGAATCCTCACAGGGATCCTAGTCAACACCTCCTCAGACTCATGTAGACACTTCCGCAGCATCGAAACATGAAAGACGTTGTGAAAAGCCCTCATACTCTGAGGCAACTCCAACCTGTAAGCTACCGGCCCAACCCGCTCAACCACCCTGAACGGACCCATAAACCTCGGACTCAGCTTATTCTCTACAATGGATCTGTTAGGACCCCTCAACATGGCTGCCTTGAGATACACCATATCTCCCAGCACGAACTCTAACTCCTTCCTACGCTTATCGGCATAACTCTTCTGCCAATCCTGAGCCTCCTTCATGTTCAGCTTCAAGACACGGATCTTCTCCGTCGTCTCCTGAACGAAGTCTGCACCAAACATGCTCCTCTCCCCCACTTGAGTCCAACATAACGGTGTCCTACATGGCCTCCCATACAGAGCCTCATATGGAGCCATCCCGATACTCGCCTGATAACTGTTGTTGTAAGCAAACTCTACTAGGCTCAGATGATCTGCCCAATGACCACCGTAGTTTAACACACACATCCTCACAAATCCTCCAATTTCTTAATCGTCCTCTTAGACTGCCCATCCGTCTGAGGATGATATGCCGTACTCATATGCACCTTCATGCCCATCTCAGCCTGAAATGCTCCCCAGAACTCCGAAGCAAATCTCGGATCTCTGTCTGACACAATGCTCGCTGGCACCCCATGCAACCTCACAATCTCCCACACATACTTCCTAGCCAACACCGCAGCCCCATCAGTCTTCTTAATGGCCAGAAAATGTGCTGTCTTGGTCAGACGATCCACAATCACCCAGATCGCATCATAAGTCCGCGAGATCGGCAATCCTGTCACAAAGTCCATAGTCACCATATCCCACTTCCACTCCGGCATAGGCAAACTCTGCAACAGCCCGCTCGGAACTTGATGCTCAGCCTTCACCAGCTGACACACGTTGCACTTTGAAACCCAACTCGCAACGTCCTTCTTCATCCCGACCTAGTGGTAGTACCTCTTCAAGTCCCGGTACATTTTGGTCGCTCCTGGATGAATCGACAGCATGCTCGAATGAGCCTCCCTCAGAATCTCCTGCCTGAGACTCTCATCCTTGGGTACACAGACCCGACCGTTCACCAGTATCGTCCTATTCCCGGAGACCTGATACCCTGAACCCGCCAGCTGAGAAGCATCAATCAAACCCTGATCCTTCTCCTGAGCTACCCAAATCCTGCTCAGTAAATCTGCTCGGTTAGCTGCCTCTAACCCCAATGGCTCCTGCGAGATAACACACAGACTCAACGCGCCAATCTCGCTCGCCAGTTCCTCCAAATCCCGCTACTGAGCCGAAGCAACCCTCTTCCGACTCAACGCATCTGCAACCAGGTTAGCCTTTCCCGGATGGTACTCAATCTCCATATCGTAATCCGCTACCAACTCCATCCAGCGCCTCTGCCTCAGGTTCAGCTCTGGCTGAGTGAAGAAGTACTTCAAACTCTTGTGATCCGTGAACACCTGGACCTTTCCACCATAAAGGTAAGATCGCCAGATCTTCAGGGCGAAGATCACTGCAGCCAACTCCAAGTCATGCGTAGGGTAATTGCACTCGTGCTTCCTCAACTGCCTCGAAGCATAAGCAATAACCTTCCCCTGCTGCATCAGAACACACCCCAGACCCACACCAGATGCATCTGTGTACACCACGTATAGCTCGCCCGGATCAGGCAACGCCAATACTGGAGTACTAGTCAGCATCTCCTTCAGCTTCCCGAAGCTCTCCTCACACTCCGCAGACCACACAAATGGGACATCCTTACCCGTCAACTTCGTCATCGCCTGCGCCATACTCGCAAAACCCTTGACGAACCTCCGGTAATATCCAGCTAAACCAAGGAAACTCCTAATCTCTGTTGCATTCCTCGGTCTCGGCCAATCCCTAATAGTCTCGATCTTAGCTGGATCCACTGAAACTCCCTCCGCAGACACGACATGCCCCAGAAAACCCATCTTCCGCTGCCAGAAACTGCACTTACTGAGCTTCGCGTACAACTTCTATCCCCGCAGCTTCTCCAGAACCAACCTCAGTGTTCCTCAGGAGTCCTCGAATACACCAGGATATCATCGATAAAGATAATAACGAACTCATCCAAATACTCCTGAAACACCCCGTTCATCAGCCTCATGAATACCGCTGGCACATTCGTCAACCCAAACGGCATCACCACGAACTCATAGTGTCCATACCTCGTTCTGAAAGCCGTCTTCCGCACATTGGCCTCATCTATCGAAATCTGATGGTATCCCGAAACCAAATCGATCTTAGAGAACCAAGTAGCCCCTCGCAACTAATCAAACAACTCATCAATCCGCGGCAGAGGATACCTGTTCTTCACAGTGACTCGGTTAAGGCCCCGGTAATCGATGCATAACCAAAAACTACCATCCTTCTTCTTCACAAACAACACCGGCGCTCCCCACGGTGAACTACTTGGTCGGATGAATCCCATACCCAGCAAATCATCCAACTGCTTCTTCAGCTCTGCCATCTCTGCTGGAGCCATGCGGTATGGTGCCTTAGATATCGGCATCGTCCCAGGCTCCAACTCAATCGTGAAAGGATCTGACCTTGACGGCGGCAATCCCTGCAATGACTAAAATACATCCTGAAAATCCTGGACAACCCGAATATCAGCTACTGCAACTTCCCCAACAGACTCTGGCATCACAATCGTCAGCAAGTACGCCTCACAGCCCTTATCAACCAACTGCGCGGCCTGAATTGCCGAAATCATCAAGCTCCCGGAAGTCGGCCTGATGTCCTAATAGACCAACCTCCCCACCTCACGCTCAAACACCACTCGACCTCGATGACAATCCAGATGAACCTTGTAACGATTCAGCCAGTCCATCCCCAAAATAACATCGTACAACTCCACCGGACTGATAACCAAATCTGCCGGCATGACCTCTCCTGCCACCAGAACATCAACTCCACAAGCCCGCCCGAAAGTAGCCAAAGTCTTCCCTCCAGCCACTCTAACCACTCCCAGCTGCTCCCCGGAGTCGCTCCGGATCCCACTGCACTCCGCGCACTCCGGTGTAATGAAGCTATTCGAAGCTCCAGAATCAAACAAGACATGGGAATCACGCCCGCCTACTACTAAGGTCCCTACACAGTTCATGTGTTACAGAGCCTAAAGTATTATCACAGATACAAGACTCCAAAACAAGCACTTCACAACGTTAAATTCACCAAGTTAAGGTTAAATGTACCTGTGATCGGCCTGGCGCTAGGACCTCCCGTCTCCACTGAAGTGAACACACGCGGCGCAGCAAGCTGCCTCAACGGCTGCACATCAACCGCCGCCCCCTGCACCGGCTGCACCACTGCCACTGCCATCTGCAACCTGGGACACCTCGCCTTAATGTGCCCCGCCTCTCCGCAGTGAAAACACACCTGTGTAGTCTGAATCTCTCTCCTCTTTGGACAAGCAGCCACCCGGTGCTCCGTGCTCCCACAACCATAGCACCCTGCACCACCCTGACCACTCTGGGCCCTCTGACCGGAACCCAAAGAGCCCTCCCACTTCCTCTTCTGTCCCTGAGCCGGCTTACCGCCCCGGTTCGCACCCGTCTGCTGCTGCTGCGGCCTCCTCTGTTGCTGCTGTACCGGTGGACTAACCACCGCAGCCAACTCTGCCCCCATATCAACCTCAATAGCTGCCGCCGTCTCAACCAACTCCGCCCTCGTGGCGTACTTACGAGCCCTGCACAGCGTCTTCAGCACCGGTCGAAGTCCATGCATGAACCTCCTGATCTGGGACTCCTCACTCCCAAACTCCCTACCAGCATACACCAACAGCCGACCAAACACGCTCGTCATACTCCCGAACCGAACTCACTCCCTGAGTCAGCGCTAAAAACTGCGCCTGCATCCGGTCCGCCGCCTCCTGCGGAAAATACTTGGCGTCGAACTCAGCCAAGAAATCCGCCCAGGTCATCCCCGCCTGAGGCCTCCTGCTCGTCACACCTCTCCACCATAGATGTGCATCACCCTCTAAGTAGTGAACCGCAAGGTCCACTCTGTATCCCTTGGGACACCTCAGCGCCTAGAAATTACGCTCCAGACGGCTCCTCCATGCAGCAGCCTCCTCAGGCTTAGCACCGCCCGAGAAGTACCCAGTAGTAATCCTGTGCATCTGCTCCAAAATCCTTAGGTAGGATGGAGCCTCCTCTGCAGGCTGCCCCCTAACCACTGCTGGCTGAACTCCCGCCGCTGCCGGCTCAACACCAGCCGCCTCTGGCTGTACACCCGAAGCATGTCCCTGAGCCGGTGCCCCACCTGGCAACCACTCAAGAACCTGTCGCATCATAGCCTCCAAACGGTCCAACCGACCCTGAGCATCGCCTCCGCCAGGACCCCCACCTGGGCCCTGCGCCACACTAGCCAACTCAGTACCACCCACTGGCTCTGGAGGCATCTGCGACTCTGCAACCTTCTCCCGCGTGGCCTCCTGAGTCCCACTCGACTCAACAGGATCAACCGCTGGTCCCCGACCACGGCCACGACCATGCCCTCTAGCGCCACGGACACCACGACCTCTGCCTCTCACTCCTCTAGCCATCTCCCACTGACTATTCACAACAGACTAAACATTAGAAATAGAAAGTCATAAAACACTTACCGTGGAATCTTATTGAAGGCTCGGAGAAGATGATCCAGGACTCCAAACCCAAACAACAATCAACTGACTAACCACTCAAAGTCAATCAATCAAACATACTACGTTCTCCCGCCCTAGAACCGTAAGGGCTCTGATACCAAATTGAAACAACCCAACCCGTTTTTTTTTTTTTATATACATTGGAATCGAATTAATGTTCCCATAAACATTAATTCACAATTTCCAATCAATTAACACACATAACCAAACAAACCGATTAAACCAGTAAAATACCAACCACATTCATTAGAATCAACCAGAACCATGTCAAATCAAATTCAATACTTAACCAAATCTAAATTCCACAATCTCTAGAATTCGCTAGCAACCTAGCAATTCAACATAAAAGCAAACAACCGAGACGTTGGATCATCTCCTCTTCCTTGCCCGATTCCACGATCACATTTTCTCTTTACCTGCAACACATGGCAAAAAGAGTTGCGTGAGTATTATCACAAATACTCAGCGAAGCGGTCATCCCGTCTACAGGTTATTTAAGTATAGACATAAAGAAAGACAAATACCAGGATGAGCACATAATCAAGCAATAAGAACAACTAATCACGAACCCGTACAGGAACTCTGCGTCGAGCGACGCAACCTCTAGGCGTCGGTCAATGCACAGCGTCTGCGTCGAGCGACGCGCCACCCTGGCGTCGATCGACGCAACATCCACAGAAACGAGCCTATCCTCTCGTGGCTCGAATCCGTCGCGATTTATTGAGTCACCTGCACGATCCTAGTCACAGAACATACGAAAACAACAATCAAACGCATTCCATCTATCCCTATGCCCACACAACCCACGATCACGCACTCACCTCGAAGAATCGAAATGAAAAGAATGAACAACGTTCACTAAAACCCCCGTACACGACGAACCACTGGTCCAATTCCAAAACAGGCGACTGTTCTAGAAACTAGACACACACAGCTACGCGTCGGTATGCGGATCGCCTCCAGACTCCTTCTGGTTCGGTCAGAACTCCCCTCTGAACCCGACTGATCGCCGATAACAATCTGCACAGACCCATCGAGTTCAAACAGCCATAACTCGGTGCACAATCAACTAACAAACCGTTTTCGCCTATAACACGAGAAGAGATTGGAGAACTTACCTTCAAAAAATCACTCCAATCCGCCTTGAATAGCCCAGCCGTTTGCCCTCTCAAAGTTCCGATTCGAAACTGTCCCTCTCACACAATCACCTAAATCTTCTCTCAACCCTTTTCTCTCTGATTTCTGATCAACCAAAAACGGCCAGAACACTGTTTCTGCCTTTTATATCGAAACCTAGGGTTCTGCTAAACCATCACACAAACCGTGCGATCAAACCCGACTTCCCGGTCTGATGAGAGGTTTGCGTCGTTCGACGCACCTCCCCTGAGTCGCTCGACGCACCACCAAAAATACACATTTTGGTTTACGGGCGTTACAATAACGTTTCTGCATAGTTGCAGAGATCAAATCCGGTTTCATATTTAGACCAACATTTCTAAAGTTTCCAAAATAAGCTTACTTAATACTTTGGAGGAAGCTTTCGGTGCACCAATGCTTCTAGAAAGACATGTATGCTTCTCGATGTACTTTGTTACCCAGAATTACTCACATGATGGATTTTTTTTTACGGCTCGAACACTTGACAGCTAACAACTTCGTGTCTGACTTCGAAACAGTAATTCTGAATTTGCGTTCAATTGAAAGCATTCGTATACTCCAAGACAAGTCTGACTTATTCTTGAACCATTGGCCCTTTTGAATAACCCTACTTTCATGAAATTAGAAAATTCAGCTTTCTCTTCCTCATTACTTTGTTATCTATCAACATCTCCAACTGAATTTCAAGTCTTCTTTGCAGCGCCTTTTCTAGAAACCATAGGAATTTCAGGAGAATAATATTGAGACTCAGTATATGAATTCTTCACTGAGATGCAAAGACGAATTGACACAGATCTGCATATTTCCCACAAAGTCTCCAATTGCCTATCATTATTGACAAAGATAGGAGGAGTATCTTTTGGCATGTTTTCCAACATTGTTTCAGGCAACACATAGCTAAGTTGTTCCTCATGGATCAATCTATCTATACCAAAATCTTCAACAACCATCTCGACCATTTCATCAAACTTTAAATTATCCCGAATGGTGAACAATTTACCTCCTTTCTTGTTATTCACATTGAAATTCCATGACTCTTTATTCATCATCCATTCTCCAAAAACACCAACATTATGCACCATTTTTCTTCCTGGAAACAAAATCAGAACCATTTTAAGAATAAAAATCACGACAACACAACAATTCGAAAATGAAAAGAACAAATTTAATAGTTTCCAGCAATACAAATATACAATAACAGGAACATTGTGATTACCGTGATATGAGGTGTCAGAGAGATGCGACGATGGTGACGGGGTGATACGAGGGTGGTGATGTAGAGATACGATGGTAACACGGAGAGATAAGACGGTGGTGACAGAGTGATGCGCGGGTGGTGATGGAGAGATAAGATGGTAAGATAAGATGGTGGTGACAGAGTGATACGCGGCTAAGACGACGGAGAATACAAATATTATGACGGAGAGACACTGTGATACGACAATTTCATGAGATATTGGGCCATGAAATGTCTTGTTGGGCCATTCTTTATTATATGTAAAATTTCTAATTCGGCGTTTGAAAAAATAATGATATAATCGTATCTACATCACTACTCTCGTATATGATTTTATTGTCGAAGATACGATTTTATTGTGCGTATCTCTCCTTAATAATAAATATCTTTTTATAAAATTATAATTTTTGTTATATAAAATTGTCTATAATTTCAGATAAAATTTACAAAAAGTCTTGAAAAACATTTCATCGACCTAAAATATAGGCTATATAAATATATTAATTTCTCACAACAAATTAATTAAATTTTAAATATGTAATTTATTATTTGTTGTACAGGTTTTTTGAGGATATTTTCGTAATTTCATAATTAATAAAGTGTATTTTTCAAAAAAAAAAAAAGAGAGGTATTTTTTAAAAGAGGCATTTTTCCAAATTTCCTCAAAAAAAGAATCATGGATACATTTTACGTTTGTCTATATAAGTATATAACGTCTTCCTTCTAACTAGTATAAATTTTGATTAATTTTTAACACGTCTATATAAGTTTCTAATAACACGTTTAATTTTTAGAGAAATTTTCAAAAATGTCATTTATGAAAATTTTCAAAATGCCATATTTTCAAAATCTTTACAAAATTACCATTTTTTCAAACAAAAAAAAATTTTCATTATATCATTTATTTTTGGGTTAACTATGTTGTATTAGGGTTTAGCTTTGAGGGTTTTAGGGGTTTTAAGGATCAAAATATTTTTAGAATTTATAATTTTAAGATTTAGGCTTTAAAAATCAATAATTAGTGGTATTTTTGAAAATGGACATCCGTAATGGCATTATTGCAAATGTACACATCAAAAATAGTATTTTTGCAATGGGAACATTACAAAAATGTCACTTTTTATGTGCATATTTGCAAAAATGCCACTTAGGGATGTTCATTTGCAAAAATGCCACTGATTATAGATTTTTAAACCCTATATCTTAAAATTTTAAACACTAAAAAATGTTGAGAAATTTTAAAAAATGCCACTTTTCAAGTGCCACTTTACAAAAATGTCACACTTTTGAAATCTTTACAAAATTGCCACTTTTTAAAAATTATTTTTTCTTTATATTATTGATGTTTGGGTTAATTATGTTCTATTAAGGTTTAGTTTTGAGTGTTTAGGGGGTTTTAAATGTCAAAACATTTTTTAGGATTTAGAATTTTAAGATATAGACTTTATAAATCTATAATTAGTGGCATTTTTGTAAATGGACATCTCTAAGTGGTATTCTTGCAAATGTGCACACAAAAAATGGCATTTCTGTAATTGCCCCAAAAATGTTTTGACCCCTAAATGCCCTAAACCCTCATAACTAAACCCTAATAGAACATAATTAACCCAAACATAAATAATATAAAGAAAAAATAATTTTGAAAAAGTGGCATTTTTGTAAAGATTTCAAAAGTATAGTATTTTTGTAAAATAGCTCTTAAAAAGTCGCATTTTTGAAATTTCTCTTTTGCAATTGTCCTTTTTTATGTTCTTTGTTTAATAAATTACTAATATTATAAATGAATAAATTAAAAAAAAATTCTTACTAATTTTAGTAGTTAATAATGAAAAAAATACTTGTAAATTTTGCTAAACAAACATAAAAACGAAAAATATTAATGAAATAGGGTTTAGGAGATAATTCAATATAAAGTTATTATTTTTGTAAAATTTAATATATTTATAAACATAAATATTTAATTTATAAACACAATTTTAATGTTTATTTTCATGGATTCCTCTATATTTCGCTAGATTCAACATTTACCATTTAAGTTTAAAATTATTCTGCTAGATTCCACAAAAACTCACCAAAAATTCCACCAAACTCCTCGATTCCATCAGATTTCTCTGTTATCATTTACACCCTAAGTAGAAGTATATATATAGGGGTAGAATTATTATCCGAGATCCGATCCGGTATCAGTTCAGATCCGCTCTGAAAATTAAGATATTCGGGGAGTCCGGATCCGGATAAGGATAGTAAAATATAGGATCCGTGAAAAGAGGATCCAGATCCGGATAGTAAAATTTTAAGGTCTGGAAATTCGGATCCAGATCCGGACGCATTAAATATATCAAAAACATATATTTTTTACATATATTAAGCTATTTTTATCTAAAATATATATAAAATTTGACTTTTTATAATATATATAATATTTATTTCTAAAAATATCATGCAAATTTTAATTAATAAATTTTAAAAAAAATTTCTTTATACATTTTTAAATTATTTAAATCATGTTTTTATTATTTTTGGATATGGATCCGGATATCCTGATTTTTGGTCTGATATTTGAAATTCATATATCCGGAGCCATGAATCCGGATCCAGATACCATAAACAAGGATCCCATGGATCCGGATATCCTGAAAAAATTCAGATATCCTGAAAAAATTCAGATATCCGGATTCATCACAGCCCTATATATATATATATATATATATATATATATATATATATATATATATCTCATAATGACAGAAAACACAAAATATTACACACTGTCATGAAAGTCTAATATCACAGCACAAGCACACTGATTTTGCACACTGGTTTTGACAAAAGTAGATCCCACTATCACTATGCATGCACAATAACTTACTTTTCATTGTCTATATAAAGAGGTTCGATCGATTGTAATGAATACAACATTCAAAAAAACATTCATAATAACAAAATCTCTCTGGCTCTCTTTCTTATATTCTCAGTACACTATTTCCACCGGGTATAAAAGTTTTCGTCTTTATTTATATTTATCGATATAATAAATATTTCTACTCTTTTTATAACACGTTATCAGCACGATCACTCTAAAATTTCAACTTTCATATGTATACTTATTGTACCCTATGGTGTGCGGACTATTGTCTCCATGATAGTTTATTTATTTATGTGGTTGCTTTGTGCACCATAAATTATTTATTGCTTTATTTATGGTCGGTTAAACCGCCTGCTATTTTATTTATTTTTATGGCTGCCTATGCACCATAATTTATTTATTTACTGTTTTAATTATTGATGGTCGGTTTAACCGCCTGAAATTTTATCTGTTGTTTTAATTATTTATTTAATATTCTCCCGTGGATGACTTTGTCACCATAACCTTATTATTAATTCTCTGTTCATTTTATGTGTAGTATATATACTATTTAACAATCTTTTCTAAAATTAATATTTGAACTGGTAAATTTATCTGATTGATTATCAAATATTTTCATATTGATTTTCCTTAAAGATTTGACCCCCAACGGTCACAAAGAATTTTTCACAAAATTTTTCAAAATTTTTTGCTTTCCCAACGGTTATGAACAGTATTTTCAATTTATAAATACACTCATATTTCACTCTTCCAAAATCATTCAAACATTTTATCTTCTTCCAATCTCTTCTACAAGAATTTTTTTTGTTCTCATTTTTAAGAAAAATGTTTCGCTTGTTTTTTATTTTTATCGGTGTATTTCTTACCGTGATTTATGGTCTTTTCGCCGGAGAATTTACTCGCGAAGAGTTTATCATAAATATTGGTTTACTCATTTATGCTTTAATGTTCTTTGTAATTGCGATTATGAGTAATGTATATGGTTTCTAAAATCATTTTTCTAATAATAATATTTTCGATTTTATTTTTAGAAATCAAATGGCAAATATCGAAAAGCTTAAGATCCCAGCACTCAAGGTCACTGGAGAAAATTACATATCATGGTCCACAAATGCTGAACTCTTTCTAGATTCTTAGTCTATAGTAGAAACCATTAAAGAAGGAAACAAATCGTCTGCACCTGCAAAGGCAAGGGCGGTTATTTTTCTTAGAAAACATCTAGATGAGAATCTAACGCATGATTATGCGAATGTAAAAGACCCTGTAGAGTTGTGGAAAGCTCTAAAAGAAAGATTTGACAATCAAAGGGCGATAATTCTCCCCCATGCTCTTGATGAGTGGTCAAAATTAAGATTTCTTGATTTTGACACGGTGGATAATTATAATTCCGCCATATTAAGAATTGTGAATCGGTTGGAATATTGTGGTAAGCCTGTGAGCGAAGCAGAAATGCTCGAAAAAACTTACCTGACATTCCACAAAGAGCATTTTGTTCTTGCAGAACAATACAGGAACTGCAAGTACAAGAGATTCTCCGAGCTGATTGTGGCACTCATGTTAGCTGAGCAGAATAATCAGCTTATGATTAAAAACCACAATGCTCGACCTGCAGGAACCATTGCAATCCCTGAAGTGAATGCAATGGATGGCAAAATAGATGCAGTAAATCAAGGGAGAGGAGGTCAAAACAATCAGGGTCGTGGTGGCCGATTTAATCGTGGTCATGGTGGCCGATTCAATCGTGGTCGTGGTCGTGGGAGATTCTATAATCCACAAGGACGGTCATTCAAATGGGTCCGGCCTGAGCAACAATCCAAAGGGAAAGAACAGAAAGGCAATATCACCCAGAAGCGTGAAGGTGTTTGCCACATATGTGGATGGCAAGGCCATTGGTCCCGAGTGTGTCGTACTCCTTTGCACCTTTGCAAATTGTACCAAGAATCAGTCAACGGTAAAAGAAAGGAAGTGAACCTGATGGAACACCCTGAAGGCGATACACATCTCGACGCCTCAGATTTTGAGGATGATACCGAAATGACTGACATTGCGGATGTATAAAAAGCTTGTAATAAGACTACTGGATAGTCTTTGCCTATGTGATGTATAATATTATGTTTTTCCGTTATTAGAAAAATAATGTTGTTTTTAACAACAGTTTAATATATAATTATTGTGAGTTTTTCTTTTAATGAATAAAATTTATTCTTCTTTTATTGGTGTCTATCTTGATCACAGGAAATGGAAAGCAAAACAAATGGAATGATATCCAAAGAAAATATTAGAGAAATTTGTATACCAGATAGTGGAACAACGCACACTATTCTGAGACATAGAAAATATTTCTCTGATTTAAAACCAACGAAAATCGTTGTGAATACAATATCGGGTCCTGCAGACTTGATTGAAAGAACTGGTAAAGCCAACTTTACTTTACCGAATGGAACAAAGTTTTCCATAAATAATGCATTTTTTTCTCCGAATTCTAGAAGGAATTTGTTGAGTTTTAATGACATATATCTTCAAGGTTTTGACACTCAGTCCGTAACTGAGAATGGAAAGAAGTATATGCTCATTACTTCTGATAAATCAGGAGAAAAACAAATTCTAGGGAAAATACCAAAATTTTCTTCTGGTTTGCATCATACATACATAAATACGATAGAGTCGTATTTAGCAATCAAACGAAATCCAGAAGATTTCACATTATGGCATGATCGCCTTGGTCATCCAGGCACTTCGATGATGCGAAAGATCATAGAGAACTCACATGGTCACCCACTGAAAATCCAGGAGGTATATCAAGGGAATAGAAAGACATGTATTGCATGTTCTCTTGGCAAATTGATCATAAGGCCATCCCCAACAAAGGTTGATAAAGAATCACCAAAATTTCTTGAACGAATTCAAGGCGATATATGTGGACCAATACATCCATCATATGGACCATTCCACTATTTTATGGTGTTAATTGATGCATCCAGCAGATGGTCACACGTTTGTCTATTATCATCTCGAAATATGGCATTTGCGAGATTTCTAACTCAGATAATCAAACTAAAGGCTCAGTTTTCTGATTATCCAATTAAAAGAGTTAGACTAGACAACGCTGGTGAATTCACATCTCAAGCCTTTAATGATTATTGTATGGTAACGGGGATTGATGTTGAACATCCTGTAGCTCATGTTCATACACAAAATGGTTTGGCTGAATCATTAATTAAACGTCTGCAATTAATTGCAAGACCGTTGATCATGAGATCAGAACTCCCACCTTCTGTATGGGGACATGCTATCTTACATGCAGCAGCACTTATCCGAGTAAGACCAAGTGCATATCATAAATACTCCCCACTACAACTAGTATTTGGTCATGAACCAAATATTTCTCATCTAAGGATTTTTGGTTGTGCGGTGTATGTGCCTGTAGCACCCCCACAACGTACAAAGATGGGACCACAAAGAAGGTTAGGAATATATGTTGGCTATGATTCACCATCTATTATAAGATACTTAGAACCTCAAACTGGTGATGTCTTTATGGCACGGTTTGCCGACTGCCATTTTGATGAAAAATAATTCCCAGTTCTAGGGGGAGAAAACAAACAAGTATGAAAGGATATAAGGTGGAATGTGCCATCTTTATTACATCTCGATCCTCCTACGAAACAGTCCGAACTGGAAGTTCGATGAATTATGCATTTGCAGAGTATAGCAAATCAGTTACCAGATGCTTTTGCAGATACTAAGACGGTAACTAAGTCGCACATTCCAGCTGCAAATGTTCCTGCTCGGATTGAGATTCCTGCAGAATCTGGAAGAGCATATGATACAAGAGAGTCTAGGACACGCCTGAAGCGTGGAAGACCTGTTGGTTCTAAGGATAAAAACCCTAGGAAGAAAAGGGAAATTGAAAATGTTGATGTTCCCAAAGTAGCTGAAAATACTTTGTAAGAATCACATCAAGGAACGAATGATGATGTAGAACATCATGAACCTAAAGAAAACCATGAGATCTCTATTAACTATATTCATAACGGAAAAGTTTGGAATCGAAATGAGATGGTTATTGTGGATGACGTTTTCTCATATCTTGTGTCAAAAGAGATAAATGAAGAAAACGAAGATCCAGAACCTCAGTCCGTATATGAATGTAAAAAAAGGGATGACTGGAGAAAATGGAAAGAAGCCATTCAAACCGAACTTGATTCGTTAAACAAACGAAGTGTATTCGGACCGATTGTACTTACACTTGTAGATGTAAGACCGGTTGGATATAAATGGGTTTTCGTTCAGAGACGAAATGAGAATAATGAGATTACGAGATACAAAGCTCGTCTTGTGGCTCAAGGTTTTTCTCAAAGACCTGGGATAGATTATGAGGAAACCTATTCTCCTGTCATGGATGCAATAACGTTTAGATTCCTGATGAGTCTAGCCGCTTGCGAAAATCTAGAGATGCGTCTCATGGATGTTGTTACTGCTTATCTGTATGGATCATTAGATACGGATATCTATATGAGAATTCCTGATGGATTTAAAATGCCAGAAGCATTAAGTTCCAAACCTAAAGAGTTATGTGCAATCAAATTGCAAAGATCATTATATGGACTAAAGCAATCTGGACGTATGTGGTATGATCGTCTCAGTGAGCATTTAACAAAAGAATGATACGTGAACAATCCAATATGCCCATGTGTTTTCATCAAGAAAACAACATCAGGATTTGTGATTATTGCGGTCTATGTTGATGATCTAAATATAATTGGAACTCAGGAAGAAATACAGAAAGCTTCAGAATATTTAAAAGGGGAATTTGAAATGAAAGATCTCGGACAGACAAAGTACTGTCATGGTTTACAAATTGAGCATTCTCAAACGGGTATATTTGTACATCAATCTACATATACCAAAAGAGTGCTAAAACGATTTAACATGGATAAGGCAAATCCATTGAGTACCCCCATGGTCGTTAGATTACTAAATGTCAAAAATGATCCATTTCGACCACATGAAAAAAATGAGGAGATACTTGGTCCCGAAGTACCGTACCTAAGTGCAATCAGAGCCCTCATGTATCTTGCTAATTGTACTCGGCCTGATATATCATTTGCTGTTAATCTTTTGGCAAGATTTAGCTCGTCCCCTACACGAAGACATTAGAATGGGATTAAACATGTTTTCCGATATCTTCAAGGGACGATTGATTTATGATTGTTTTACCCTAAAAATTCAAATGGCCAAATGGTTGGTTTTGCAGATGCAGGATATTTGTCAGATCCTCACAAAGCGAGATCACAAACAGGATACGTTTTCACGGTCGGAGGCACCGCTATATCCTGGCGTTCCCAGAAGCAAACGCTTGTAGCTACTTCTTCAAATCATGCTGAGTTTATCGCACTCCATGAAGCAAGTAGAGAATGTGTATGGCTAAGGTCAATATGTCAACACATTCGATCATGCAGTGGATTACTTGTAAATATGGAGCCGACAATATTATATGAAGATAATGCCACATGCGTCGCCCAAACAAAGGAAGGATATATTAAAAGTGATAGAACCAAACATATCCCTCCAAAGTTCTTCTCATACACTCAAGAGCTTGAGAAGAATAAAGACATTGAAGTAAGATATGTCCGATCATGCGACAATGCTGCAGATCTCTTCACGAAATCACTACCTACCTCGGTGTTCAAGAAGCATATATATGACATTGGAATGCGTCATCAACGCAATCTATAAACTTGATCATTCGAGGGGGAGCTTGCGTAGTTGCACTCTTTTTGTCCTTCTAAGGTTTTTCCCAATGGGTTTTCCTAGACAGGTTTTTAATGAGGCAACAAAAGATACAACGCAAGAGATATAGTGACATTGGTCTCCAAGGGGGAGTGTCATGAAAGTCTAATATCACAGCACAAGCACACTGATTTTGCACACTGGTTTTGACAAAAGTGGATCCCACTATCACTATGCATGCACAGTAACTTACTTTTCATTGTCTATATAAAGAGGTTCGATCGATTGTAATGAATACAACATTCAAAAAAACATTCATAATAAGAAAATCTCTCTAGCTCACTTTCTTATATTCTCAGTACACTATTCCCACCGGATATAAAAATTTTCGTCTTTATTTATATTTATCGAAATAATAAATATTTCTACTCTTTTTATAACACAAACAAACTTTATTTCATTATTTTTTTGTCAAAGACTTATACAGGCCCACAAAGAAGAGTTGGAGATAAACCATGATATCGAACTAGTTCGGTGAAGCTCTCTGACACGATAATCGAGACAAGCGAGAGTTTACCGTTATCCGACACCGGTGGAGCCTTTGCTCGCCGGCGTTGGGCTATGGTCCGTCCTAATTGCTCACATGTTGCTCTCTCAATCATTTCATCATCGTTGTCCCGTTCGAATTCGAGCGAAACCTCCGACCACCTTACGTAAAGCAAGGTTCTGGTTATATTCAAATCTGGCTCGACTTGGAGACGGAGCATTCTGTCGTAAGACAAGAGCTGGTACCCCCATGGCTCAGAGATATGCTCGGTGCAGATCCGAAGACCTATGGCTTCATGGAGACCCGAAAAAGTGGCTGTTCCCCTAGAAATGCTCCCAACCACGAGAATCGAAGAACCGCTCAACAAGCAGAAATCTCACCGGAGATGGGCGCTCTTTGTCTTCAAACCTTCGTCAGCCATCTTGGCCGCCAACGAGACCTTCCGGGCATATTATGCCGTGGTATCCTCTGTAACCTTCCGCCGTCTTCCATGAAGGCCGGCGAGACCTTGGAGAAGGCAGACCCGCCAAATGCTTTCCAGGAACCGGCGAGCTCGCTCGCCCTTGTCAAGTCTCACCACTGTCCCGACCTTCTCTCGCCAAGGCAAGTCCCGAGAGAATCCCGACTGTTATCACCGGTGGATCTGCGAGCACCCTCGATGCCATACGCCGCGGTTAATCTTCATCACCGTCGTCCCTCACCGGAACCTTACCCAGATCTGAACGGCACCGGATCCAGAAGGTTGCCGGCTTGGTTTCGACGGCTCATCAATCCACCGTTCGGTTGTCGCACCATCACTACCCTACCCCGACCAGCTGGTCATCATCGGCATCCTTTGGCTGCCGCCGGAAAAGCAATAGCCGGAAAAGCATGGCCGACATTGTTCCATCCTCTTGGATTAGGTTAGTGTTGGGCTTTTGGCAATTAATGGGCCTGATCCAAGTTCTCTTAACAATCCTTTGTGTTGGCCTAGATTGAATTTGGACAGTTTTATTGTTCTAATGGGTTTCTCAAAGCCCAATCTGCTGTGGCCCAATTGGGAGATGGTTCTCCATTATATTTGCCCAGCTTCTGGATTCTCAAATCCTGCAAGTTATTCTTTCCGGTGGAAGAGATCATTTTCACCTACCATCTCTTTGAGATTGGTTATATCTTCCCTCTCTTGTAGAGTGGTCGATCCCCCGAATTTTATGCCGGGATTTTCAAAGTCACATTCAAAAATGATTAATCTGAGACACTTCGGCTCTGCCGCGATGATCCTTTTGACGCATCCGAGGATTGTCTTGTATCCGTTGTCCATCTCCTGCAATGATTGATCTGTTTTATGTTTTATTGTATTTCAACTATATTGTAGTAATCTGAGAGGATGTTTAATTCTCTCTCTTTGTACATTTTTCGGTTAAATGAATGAAGTAATTGTTGGAAAAAAAAAAAAAAACAAACAAACAAAAAACCCATGATATTTGGGTAGTTTGAGCTAATTTTTAAGGTATTACCGTCCGCACTATATAGCTGATTCTTTTTTTGATAAAACACTATGTAGCTCATTGCTATGTTCATTTCCTTGTTCTTTTAATATGTAACAACGTTATTATTATAGATTTTTCATATTATGACAAATAATAAATAATTTCATTCCGTTTTTGTCATGTCTTGCTTCATTCCATTCTCATCTTAAACTTGAAATGAGACATATTTTGGTTTCCAAACTCATGTTCTGTTTTTATTTTCGCAAAGTTCGATAATGAATTTTCATTTATCTTCCTTTATTTGCATGAACTTTTCTAAGAGTTTTCAAGTACATGCAAAAAAAACAAAAGTCATCTTAAATTTTTAATGAGAATTTTTTTGACGTTTTGATTAACCAAATTTTAAGATTTATTTAATTTTCAGTTATATCCATCTTGACATCTATTTCTCACTCTAATATTTTTTCGGCGACAATTTCATTTTCCCAAAATTCCAGTCGTTATGACAAACATCTTCGCCAAAAAAATCACAAAAAACTGGCTAGAGTTTCTAAAAAAAACTTCCAACACACTTTACAAATGGTTATATGGTGAACCTTTCCGATAATTTGTTCAGATATAGTCACAATATTATTACTAATTCATCGCTAATCTAGCAACGTACTAATATGTCACTCTTATTGCTCATTGTTAACATTTTTATTCAACGTAATAATAATAATGTCTCACAACATAGACTCCGTATTATATCATCGAAACAATTGGTTTCGATAGTTATAATATGGAAATTCGGCTATTTCATACCTCAACTATGAAGATATGTTCAATTTATACTTAAAACATACTACCGTGCTAAAACATACTTCAATTAAGAAAAAAATTTACATTGACCACCTAAGCTTTTAATTTTGTGCACATTCATGCCTTGACCGTAACGGAGTTAAAACTCCGTTAAATTGTGATGACGTGAATGCCAAATATGAATTTTTTTTGGTTATTTCATATCTAAAGTAATGAGTTATGTTCAATTTATACCGAATTATACTACTGTGCGAATACATACCTCAACTAAATATAAATTCAAATTTACTATAAAAACTTTCAATATTGTGCAAAATCATATATTTAGCGTCACATAAATATAAACAACTTTGTTTTATACAATGAAAAATAAATAAGCGCAACTTTCCCTTTCGTTTAAATTATTTAGTGGAACTTTTGTTATACATATTTGTTGACATATGCGGATGAAATCTTTGTTATACAAATTGAACTGAAAACATTTAACGGGTTTATATTTGTGTTTCTAGGATTTAGAATTGGCAACCAAAAAAAGATTAAGAGAAATTAACGTGGAATGAGTATTGGGATCAAGTCGTTCTAGGAAAGGACGAGACACAACATGCAAAATGTTCGATAGAATTTTTTGAGAGATGATTTCTTAACATATTTCTTGATACATATGTTTTATAATTTATGGTTTGGAATAAAGAAAATCCAATAGATCTTGATTAAATCCGATATACCTTATGTTATAAAATCATTGGTTCAACAATTTTTTTTTTCCAAAGTGTAGGTTGATGGAACTGATTTTGAGTTAGTATAATTATCTCAATTATCTTCCAAATGCATTGAGGAAAAAGAAAAAAGAAGAGACGAAATTAATTTAATTCTATAAAACAACGTCGTTTCGGTTTCTTTTCTTTTTAATTGTTTTTCAAACAAAAGAATTTTTTTTTATACGTGATGTCTATGATATCGGAGATTAACCATTTTTAATACGGTGATACTAAATGTATGATTTTGCACGATACCAGAAATTTAGGTAGTAAATTTTATTTTCTATTTAGTTTGGGTATTCACATAATAGTATATAAATTGAACATAACGCTTTACTTAAGGTATGAAATAACCAATTCTGTTTTACACGTGGCATCCACGTCATCACAGTTTAACATAATTTTGATTATGTTACGATGAAGGGATGAATGTGCACAAAACTAAAAACTTAAGTAGAAAAATTAAATTTTTTCTTAAGTGAGATATGTTTTAGCATGGTGGTATACTTTAGGTATGAATCAAACATATTTCCATACTTGGAGTATGAAATAGCCACTTTCCATTATACTATCTAGGTCAAACTTCCATCCATGAAAAGTAAAACTTAACAAACATCTCTAAATTGTTTCGACAACATCAATGGAAGCCTGTAAAGAAGTGGCAAGTGAAACCATGTTTATCTTTTTAAGTGAGACCATGTTGTAGATGTATATATTTGGAAATTTATGAAATGTTAAGTTTGGTATTCATGCTACATGTTCTAGGCGCTCCACGGCAACGTGCCAACGGCTAACTCCCCCCGCTCATACGCTCCTCATTTCACACGTGCCAAATTAGGAGCCTGCGATTGTCTTTCTCTTATTTACTCATATGTTGCTGCTCCACACATCCATCTCTTGTACTGGAACCCACTATAAAGTGCTTTTACTCATTAAACATATAGTAATCAAATTATATTTTATAAACATTTTACGTTCTTACAGTATTCTTTTGTGTAATCTAATATAGAAGATCGAATGAGAATACTGATTTTCACATTTTATAAGTATTATATACTTATACAGTGTTGGTGGTATGGATGATTGATATGCTAATAACCGAAAGCATATTACACAGGTCCATGTATGTCTGTTCAATGTATGATGTCTCTTTTGGCAACACTTTTTCTATCCTATTGGAATTCAGGAATTGTAATGACTTTTTGGGTGTCCTTCGCGTTATTGATTGGTTAGGATAATTTTAATTATTAACTTTGAAATATCATTCATTATTTTATATAATTCATCACCATAGCTATGCAACTTTTGTTTTTTTTTTTAACGATGATCTCTTTGTGACAAAAAAAACATAAAGATGATCTTTTTCAAAAATGTCATTTAGAGCGTGAAAGATCTTCGTTTTCTTTTCGCTTGAATTACGTTTCAAACTACAATTCATCTATAGGTTCACGCATATACATATACATGCATGTATATAAAGATATGTTAAATAGTATAATAAACTAATTTAAAACTAACCTTCAAAACTATTACGGGGGCAAGGTTCAAACAAAAAAAAAAAACTATTACGGGGTTGCGATATGCGTTCGGGCTAGCTAGACAACTATAGTCTATAGACATTGTGATTCGTACTTTTCTATGAAATGATTACTTTTCTATATTATATATAAATGATGTATTTAATATTTATGTATGATAACGGCTGGAATATTACAAAGAGGGGACATCATAGTTCATAAAGGTGTTCCCTTTATCGTTATACAGAGAATGTGGGATAATTATGGAGCCGTACTAATCACTCTACAAAATAAAGTAGAAGTATGGGTTTGTTTACTTACAAACTAATTTTTAAAACTCAAATACATTGGTGTAAAAGTAATCAAAACTCCAAAGTACAATTACATTATAGTTGATTAGGAATTTCTTTTTGGTTCTAGCTAAACCTTGTATTAATAATTTGTTTTATCCCTAAACCATATATCACATTACAATTGCCCATTACATCCTTGCGTTTGACTCTTACTAGATTAATATGTGGTTAATAGTATTAATATTCTTCTTTTTTTTAGTTACCGGCCATTATAGAGATCGATAAACATTTGATGTAATGCTAGTTTTGGATGAATGAAATAGACGTTTGAGTTTAATGGGAAGCAACAAAAGAGTAAGTGCATTTTCGTTATGAGTCTGATGACAAAGAAAGTGCATGAATTTCTCTCCAAGACATTCTATTCTACTTCTTCCGTTTTAAATATAAGTTGTTTTGAAAGTTTTTTTTTATGTTTCTAAATATAAGTTGTTTTAATAATTCTATATACTTTTTAACTTTTTAACTTTATGGATTATTGTGTGATCAATAATATTTTGCAGTCAATTTTTTCATTGGTTAAATTATTTTTTATTATATATATAAAATGATACTTTTTAGAAAAAAATAATTTCTTAATTTTCGCATTTTAAAAAAAAAAGTTTACATTTTAAAACGGAGAGAATTGTATACATTTTTCATCAATATTCTCAAGTTTTTATCTTCCAATCGATTCTTTTGCTTAAACTATTCAACGTTGATTTTAGTTTACTTTGTCGATAAATAAATAAAAATAAAAGTAATATTTTAAAAACATTTTTAAATCTCGCTTTCAATATTTCAAAAACACTTTTAAATCTGGGTTTCAACTGGTTTAGATTTCTAATAATAGAAGAAATTATGATGTGGAAATAGTTGTTTATTTCAAATAAATTATAAACAAAATCAAAAGATTAAGTTTCGTTCTTTTTTAAAAAAAAATTAGGGTTTAGATTTCGTCTTTAAAAAAAAAGACTTTGAATCATTTCGATATTAAATTTTTGTTTTATTAAAATTTTAAAATTAGCTGTTAAAATGATGGGGCAATTACAAAAATGTCACTTTTTGTGTGCATATTTGCAAGAATGTCACTTAAGGGTGTTCATTGACAAAAATGCCACTAATTATAGATTTATAAAACCTATATTTTAAAATTCTAAACCATAAAAAATGTTTTGACACCTAAACCTTCTAAACATTCAAAACTAAACTCTAATAGAATATAATTAACCTAAACATAAATAATATAAAGAAAAAATAATTTTGAAAAAGTGGTATTTTTGTAAAAATTTTAAAAATAATATTTTGGTAAGATAACTCTTGAAAAGTAATATTTTTTTGAAATTTTTCTAAAATGATTGAAAATTATGATATTTATGAAAATCATTTAAATTCTTTTGTTTCTTGTTAATAGGAAACAAAAATAAAAAATGTGGGATATTAGAGCAAAGTCCAAAGGTCCAAGTTAGCAAGCCGGAACTTGTTTTTCAACGTCTTTCATTCTCTTTCCTTTTCCATGCTTTCACACTCTCACTTCTCTCTCTCTCTCTCTCTCTCTCTCCCAGCTCCTAGCTCCTAGCTCCCATCAATCTTCCGCAAGCTACTGTCTACTTGATTCTTTCTCCCTCTGAAAAGTGATTTCTTGTCAAAATTCTGCTTTTTTCTTTCACTGCTTCTTCAGAAATGGCGGTGGGATCGGTGTTACTCTTGCTTCTTCTTATCTGCAACTTCAATGGCGAATTGAATGCTCTGAACGAGGAAGGGTATGCTCTTTTGACTCTAAAGCAATCTATTTCCAAAGATCCAGATGGGTCTTTAAGCAATTGGAACTCCGAGAATCAAAACCCTTGTTCTTGGAACGGAGTCGCTTGTGATGATAAGAAGCTTGTTGTCTCTCTTAGCATCCCCAAGAAGAATCTTGTAGGTCATCTTCCTTCCTCTCTGGGCTTGCTCTCTAATCTCCGCCATTTGAATTTGAGAAGCAATGAGCTTAGTGGGAGCTTGCCTGTTGAGCTCTTTCAGGCTCTACGGCTTCAAAGTTTGGTTCTTTATGGGAATTCCTTATCTGGGTCTATTCCAAATGAGATTGGCGGCCTCAAATTTCTGCAAATTTTGGATTTTTCGCGTAATTCTCTGAATGGGTCGATCCCAGAATCGGTTTTGCAGTGTAAGAGGCTTAGGAACTTGGATTTGAGCGAGAATAATCTCACTGGTTCTGTACCTAGTGGATTTAGCCACGCTTTTGGTTCTTTACAGAAGCTTGACCTTTCTTTCAACAACCTCAATGGCCTCATTCCTGACGATTTGGGCAATCTGACTAGATTGCAAGGTACTCTTGATTTGTCTCATAATTCGTTTAGCGGCTCCATCCCGGCTAGCCTGGGGAACTTGCCTGAGAAAGTCTATGTGGATTTAGCTCACAACAACTTGAGTGGACCAATCCCACAAACCGGTGCTCTGGTTAACAGAGGACCAACTGCGTTCTTGGGGAATCCGAGGCTGTGTGGCCCTCCATTGAAAGATCCTTGTTTGCCGAATACAGAAACTTCTCCAACATCTTCTCACCCTTTTGTACCCGAAAACCACGACAGTGGTGAAGGAGGGTCCAAGAAAAGAGGAGGTCTAAGTAAAACTGCTGTTGTTGCAATTGTGGTCTGTGATGCCATTGGAATCTGTATTGTTGGATTTCTCTTCTCTTGTTGCTACTTAAAGCTTTGCTCACGTCGTAATAGCGTGGATGAGGAAGGCTATGTGCTGGAGAAAGAAGGGAAAGAGACGAAAGGTTCTTTCTGTTTCGGAAAAGAGGGATCAGAGAGCCCTTCATCGGATAATCTTGAGCCACAACATGATCTTGTTCTGTTGGATAAACATATGGCTTTGGATTTAGATGAGCTGCTTAAGGCTTCAGCTTTCGTTCTTGGGAAAGGCGGGAATGGGATTGTGTATAAAGTTGTTCTTGAAGACGGTCTAACCGTAGCTGTCAGGAGATTGGGAGAAGGAGGATCACAAAGATGCAAGGAATTCCAAACAGAAGTCGAAGCAATTGGGAAGCTAAGGCATCCGAATATCGTTAACCTTAAAGCGTATTATTGGTCAGTCGAGGAGAAGCTTCTCATCTACGATTACATTCCTAACGGAAGTCTTGCCAATGCACTCCACGGTAATTAAATACCTTTGATGATAATAGTCTGACATCGTTTCTGTGTTAAAACTCATTTTTTGTTTATTTTATCGATTGTTAGGGAATCCTGGTATGGTGTCATTTAAGCCCCTGTCTTGGGAAATTCGGTTAAAGATAATGAGGGGAATTGCGAGAGGGCTGGTGTATCTTCACGAGTTTAGCCCCAAAAAGTATGTTCATGGATCTCTGAAACTCAGCAATATATTGCTGGGACAAGATATGGAGCCTCATATCTCGGATTTTGGACTCATGCACCTCTCTAGCATCGCCGGAACATTGGAATCAGTCACAATTGACCGAGCGTCCAACAAGAGCGCCTCATCGATTGGTCCATCTACAAACTTGGGCTCATTTTATCAGGCTCCTGAAGTCATGAAAGCAACAGTGAAGCCATCACAGAAATGGGATGTATACTCATTCGGGGTGATCTTGCTAGAGATGATAACAGGAAGATTACCGATTGTTTTTGTGGGTAAATCAGAAATGGAGATAGTGAAATGGATACAGATGTGTATCGATGAGAAGAAGGAGATGTCAGACATCTTAGATCCCTATCTGGTGCCTGATGACACAGAGATTGAAGAAGAGGTCATCGCGGTGCTCAAGATTGCAATGGCCTGCGTTAGTATTATCCCCGAGAAACGCCCACCGATGAAGCATATCGCCGATGCTTTGAACCAGATATGCCTTCACTGACTCAAAAAGAATTGCTGGTGCAAGCCAAAAGTGTGAGTATGTGTTTTAAAGAAAAGTCTTATTGTTGTGTCTGTCTCGTTCCCTTGTAATATCAAAATGTTTATGTTATTACAAATTAGAGTTTCTTTGTAACATAGCTTTACTCTTACAATGATTTCGAAGGTAAATATATATGCATAATTAAGCTTTTTAAGGTTTTACATATACTGATAAACGTATACTCATATGATAAGTCTTTATTTATAGAGAAAGAGAATAATTTCCTCTGATAATATTTTGTGATCAAAAGGGAAATGTTGAACTGAAATTAGGAGGCTGTGTTCCAACGCTTTCTCTTAAAATCCTTTCCATCTCTTCTGCATTATACGTATTCCCTCCCTGTTAATTATCACAATTATTATACTATACAAAACCATGAAGTAATGTATAATCATGTCATATGTGATAATTACCTGAAACATATCCGTTGGCTCTATATCTATAGAATTAAGGTCGTAATATGCACTGGCCGCTGAGAGTTTCATGGACAAAAACTGCAATCACGAGGCCATGCACGACCATTTAATTATTGAATATTATCATTGGGTTAATATAAAAGTTAATAGGAATTTTTGGGAGTGAAATGTATAAATTAGATTGGCTTAACCTCGATTTGATTCTGCAGTGAACGAACATAATCTATGATGACATCAAGCATCACTGCCATTCCCATTGCCTGCATCATGTTTGAATATTATTAAAAGAAATAAATCCATTATGATTGATTATACTTTATAGGTTAGCCACAGTCTCTTTAGTTAAAAGTAAAACCAATCATTTCCATGTAAATATTAAATAATATGAACTTTTTCCCTTAAACCTGTAAATACTAAAACTGGAGGAACAGAATCTAACGAAAGAAGAAGAGCATACAAATATTTTAATTGTAAGAAAAATAACTTCAAAAATATCATAAAAGTAAAAATTTTATATTTATCACACATTTTTATAAGCATGAGTAAACGTTAAAAAGTAACACCATATATTTGGTATTTGGTAGAATTTTCATCAGAGTGAGTTTGTTTTAGAGTTTTGTTGATTTTTTAACTAAACAAAATTAGGGTTTTTTGTGGCAAAATCCAACTTCAATTACCTTGTAGCATCCTGGAACAAGGTCTTGTAAGCATTTTAACCTATCATTTATCTTCTCTCTTCGTACCTTTATACATTTACACAAAGAATCCAAAGTCATGACAATTTTATCCATATATAGATGAACCGCAGAAAACTATAAAAAAAAGTTGTGCATTTGAGTATATATTTGTTGAATTTTACCCTTTCAGCCAAACTATGGCTATCAGTAGCTTGACCTCTCTTAGCTCGGACATGAACAACATCTCTTGTCTTTGGATCAATGCCATCTTCAGTATTCATGGCTTCTTCCTCCTCCGACCTCTTTCTTCTTCTCCTCGACCCACTCTCTTCTTTTTTCCCTTTTCTTCCCGAATCACCTGCCATTTTCTAGCTTCATCACGTAAAAGAACTAATACGTGATTTTATGGAGGTTTAGCCACCAAAAATAAATAAAAAATTCACCGTGCAATAAGTTGGGAGAGAAGTGAGAATTATTGTGATGGGCATCAACAAGAGCTCCATTGGAAAAAAGCATGAAACTGGAAGGAGTAGAACCTGTTGAGTCTAGATTTATTAGCTCTGGATTTTGGTTAATTTGTGCTAACAAAGGATTAAGATCAACGTTATACTTATATGGCTCAAACCGTGCCATTAGATACTCTACAATCCAAATATGATTTAACCTTTTTTAGTGAGTTTTGTTTTTTCTCTAAGACAGTTATAAGACTTTCAATGGAGTTGTGATTGTTTATATAGATAGAGATTTAGACACTGGATCAATTATTAGTTTAATTAGGTTTTAGTTTTTAAAATTGATTTGATAAATTGTTTCTGTAATGTGTGACTTGTGAGGATGAGAAGGAAGCGTGTGAGAGCAAAGAGACACTCGTAACTAGGTTTCCATTTACCACTGTGCAGTAGATTTTGTGGGACCCATGTTCAATGTTAGATATATCTAACTTGCCGGCACCTTTTGAGTATCCCTTTTAATGTAATAAGTATGGTGCCAAATTGAAACAGAAGAATTGCAATAATGGTTGACGAGTGATCATCACAAGTTTTGCATCATTAGGCTATTAGACAAAACTTAAGTACGACGACTTAACATTAAACGGCTAACCAGTGCTGTGCCTAGGGTATCAGGAGCCTGTGACAAAAAAATCGTTCATTTTATTTTAAATAATAGTAAAGTGATAATTTTTTTGTTATATAAATATCTTATCTCTGATTTTGGAATTTTTTTTATGAGATTGTTTTTTAAAAATATTATACAAATGTTTTATTTCTGATGTTGGAATTATTTTATTAAAAAATTATAATTATTTTGGTTTTTGTAACACAAAAATGTCTTATTTATCAAAAAAAAATATTATAACTATGAATAACATAGAGAAGATGCTTCTAACATTAAAAAAAACAAGTTATAAGAGAAGTTAATACCCATAGTAATATATAAAGAGGTTCCGATTAGTGAACAAATCATACTGTATTTCATCTTCTCTATATGTCTATTTTGAATGTGGGTCCCCAAAATTTGACAATGTGAGATGGGGCTTCAGGCCAATGCCTCAAAATATGTAAGGTAAGCACGGCCTTGCGGCTAACTAGGCGGGTTACGGAGAATACTTTTTTTCTTTTTGTTAAACTTAATACATAATTAAAAAAAAAAAGAGATTGATCTATGTCCAATGTCACAACTTCTAAACTGAAGAATTAAGTTTATAAGCTTGGCGTAAAAAAAAAAAGAGAAATTTTAGCAGATAATTAGAAAGATGAATATGAAAACTCTTAAACAAACGGAAAATAAAGACACAAAATATGAAAATAGTGATACAAGAATATAGATTAGTGAGGAAATGAGTGGATTATACGAGACTTGTGAAGCATTGGAAATATGTCAAGCATAATATTTTTGTTTGACACCTTTCTTTCGGTTGATAAATTTTATAGATGCTAGCTTGTTTAGTTGTCTAGGGCGTAGTTAATCTGATATTTTAAAAATCGATGTGTGATAGACGGATGATATAGATCAGCGTCTAAATCTAACCATATATACGATAAACATTAATACAAAATAAATATATATTTTAAACTAAAATCAATAAATATAGTTATTATATTTTATTTCGTGCAGTTATAAAATATGTTCAAGTAAAATGCTAGTATTAGTTAATGACGTGTTAAATGCCTAAAACCCTAATTTTCATTATCTTCTCTAGTGGCATTGGATGAGCATATGTTCTCACGCCTGCATTGCTAATTTGCTACACAAATATTTAAATGGAGATTTACTAAAACAACTTTGAAAAATAGTTTTTTTGACCAAAATGATGCTAATCTTTCATAATTACTCAAATAACCTTCAAAGATTTATTATACCTGTTTTAGTCTTTTTTTTTTTTAAGACAAAAAACGTATTTACGAAACTGCCATTAATGAGGCAGCAACATTTTTCTGCCAAAAGCGAATAAGTCTACCGTTTATGTGATGGTAGATTTATTTGCGATTGGTATATTTATTAAGTGGTTGGTAGACTTATTGATGGTTCGCAATCGTAGACTTATTTGTAGTAATGGTAGATTTATAATATGTGGTAGACTTATTTGTAGTAGTGGTAGAGTTAATTTTGTGATCGGTAGACTTATTTCTAGTAGTGGTACAGTTAATTTTGTGACCGGTAGATTAATTGATGGTTCGCGTAATCGTATACTTATTTATAGTAGTGGTAGATTTATTTTGGAGTGATAGACTTATTAGCAGTAGTGGTAGAGTTAATTTTGTGATCGATAGACTTATTGATGGTTTGCACAGTCGTAGATTTATTTATAGTAGTGGCAGATTTATTTTTCACTGATAGACTTATTAGTAGTAGTGGTAGAGTTAATTTTGTGATCGGTAGACTTATTGATGGTTCGCGCAATGATAGACTTACTTGTAGTAGTGGTAGTGTTAATTTTGTGATCGGTAGACTTATTTCTAGTGGTGTTAGAGTTAAGTTTGTGATCGGTAGACTTATTGATGGTTTGCGCAATTGTAGACTTATTTACAGTAGTGATAGATTTATTTTTGAGTGATAGACTTATTAGTAGTTGTGGTAGATTTATTTTGTGATCGGTAAACTTATTGATGGTTCGCGCAATCGTAGACTTATTTATACTAGTGGTAAAGTTATAGTATGTGGTAGATTTATTTATTGTAGTGGTAGATTTATTCAATCTTTTCACGTTGATATATCATGATTTTTACCGATTTTTTGCCATGATATAAGTCCTTTTTATAGAGTTTTTTTGGTATTTTTCGAGTCTTTTCAAGTCTTTATAGGTCCACGTACGTTTTGAGCATAATGGGAGCCTTTGGAGGGTTTTGGAGTATTGTGGAAAGAGTAGCCAAAGTTATGAAGTCGGAGTCGATATTTCTTTCTTGCGTCGATCGATGCAAGATCTGACGAGAAGAAAAAATGCAGAAATGTCAGAAATTTGGCACTCGTTGAAGCCTTTTCCACCGACGGATCGAGTTGAAAATTTGACACACGCTCGAAAATTGAGTTAGCTTTCATTTAGAAGATATTTGAGGTCATTCCAACGGTTGGATCGAAAGTTATGCAAGTTTTAATGACGATATGTCAGTCTGCCCTTAACCGACCGGTTCGCTGGAGAAAAAAGAAATTGCAGTTTTTCCTATTTTGACTTGGTTTTGTCATAGAGATTGAACCAAGAAAGTGATTAGACCTATTTATTCGAGTTTTTAGCCATTTTTAGGATATATCTTTTTTTCTATTGAGACAATTAATGTTTTCATCATCTATGTCTGAGTAGATTCCTGGTTAGGTTTCGGAGATTTAAGGGATTGATGAGAAATTGCTAGGATTGATTACCGTTGAGATTTATCTTCTTATTCTTCATCTAGATTGCTATAACTCTGATTTTAGGATTGATCAACTGAAATTGAAAACCCTAGGTTGTTTTAATAGATGCGAAAGTATTATTAACAACCTGACCTAATCTTAGATGAGCAAAATTATCTATTTGCAAAGAAATTTGGCTTAGTAATTTTGTGAACAATCAAACTTGAACTTAATGCTTGTCTTTATTCACTAAGTGTGCAAAGAAATTTGGAATTTAGGGATTTAGTCATAGATAATCTCTGCAACGAAAGTTGATTGGTTTTACACTTGTGTTTGAGTTCTAGAACTGTGCTTAATAAAATCCTAACAGTCTTTTATCCTTGACTTCGATTCATTCCTAAGAATTGCCCATAGCCTAACTCTTTTGTCTCATTGATTACTAGAACCATATCACAGTCTGCTCCTTTGCTTTGCTTTCTACTTTACATTCATACATATTTGCTTAGCCTAATTCGAAATCATCAGTATTTTGTGTGAACCGATTCACTGTGGATTCGACTCCTAAGTACTACTACGATCTCTTAATTTGAGAGAGTAGCTCAGGGTAAATTTGAGCATATCACACGTTTTTACTAAACAACCTTTAGTTGGTAGACTTATTTATAGTAGTGGTAGATTTATTTATAGTAGTGGTAGATTTATAATATGTGATAGATATATTTATACTCGTGGTAGTGGTAGATTTATAATATATAGACTTATTTGTAGTAGTGGTAGATTTATAAATATGTAGTAGACTTATTTATAGTAGTGGTAGAGTTAGTCAATAAAGGGTAAAATCGTAATTTACCGGTCATCTTCTCCACACAACCAAGCTTCTGTCAAACCCTAACAATGGCGGCCAACTACCTTTTAGCTCATTTTTACTGTATTTTAACTTATTTTCAACTGAATTTAGCCTAAAACTAGTAGATCTAACATCATATATCTCTTTTCTAACCAAAAATCAAAAGATTTCAAGTTTTTTTTTTTGTGATTTTCAATCCGATTTTATATAAATCCGGCGGTACACCTCCGCTAAGCTTGTCTCCGGTGCTTCCTCAGCCTCCACGGCCGCGGTTTCAAACAAATTTCTGAATTTTTTTTCTAAATAATTAGAATGATATTTTCGTAATAAAAAGTTTTTACTAAGGTTTATATGTCTTTTATGACATTTGTTAAGTTTCAACATTGTTTAAGAGTTGTTTTAGTAATTATGGCATTTTTCAAAGTTGTTCTAGTAATTTTTACATATTTAAAATATATAACTATGTTTAAACTAAAATTACAAAACACTTTTCAACAAATTATCAATGTTTTAGCATTGGGTGGTTTTCGACCGCCAACGCCAACCGAGTAATTGTGCATACACGGATGCATAGGACAAGTTACAAAGATAGTATATTCAGCTGCTTGAAGAAAGAAAACACAAACAAATTGGTAACTTTGTAAAAAAAAAAGGATTTTTAAACTTAGATTGAACCTGGATTTAGATGCGTGGAATGGTGTACTAAGAACCCAGTGGTCCAAACCAAAATATTTAAGATTAACTTTCACAAAATGTGATTAAGTTGTCAATAAATATTCTTTTATCAATAGCAAATTTACTAAAACGTTTAGAAATCCAAATCGGGGAAAAAGAGTTTACATAAAATATATCATACGAGTATCATACGCCTTAGCATTACTGCCTCGAGGGGTGTATGATAGAGAGAAGTGAATGAACGCCTCCTTGTGCCTCTTCAAGTCATCCAACTAAACTGCAAAGGCTAGCAATTCTTTTGGATGAGCAACCATCTTAACCAGATCAGTACAATATGTGAGAAAATTAACAATCGTCTTCTGTTGTGAGAGTATACACTATGTGGCCTAGATTAACGCTTTGAGCTCGGCATGGAGGGGAGAGTGACTTCATCTAAAATGCCTTGCACCCATCAATAGATCTGTATATGCAAGGGAAGAGTAAACCCATCCCGCTCTTAAAGAGATCCCAGTATCTTTCCATGATCCATCAACAAAGCACCTAGATCCTGTACGAGAAACCATCGTTGGCTAAGCTGCAGGTGTCATTACGGCACCTTCATCTTATTCCGATTGAGTCGATGCCCACAAAGCACCTAGATCTTGTACGAGAAACCATCGTTGGCTGAGCTGCAGGTGTTATTACGGCACCCTCATCTTATTCCGATTGAGTCGATGCCCACAAGCACGCCTCTATTTTTGCTATCCCTAGGGTATCATTTGGATCGCGGTTTAAAGTTTTGAAATTTTTCATTTTTCGCTTTCGATATATACCATATTATCCTTGGGAATTCCATGCAATCTACCGGAATTCGCCATAAAAGATAGTCCATATTTGTAAAACTCGATGTCCGTGGGAATGATCCCGGCGTCGAAGGAAACTGTGATTGTGCCCTTATTTGTCGAGCAGGGTGGCATTCGAACAAGGCATGATTGATAGTCTCTTCTAGACCATATTTATTGCACCTAGTATCACAATTACTTCTCCTTGCCCACAAATTTTGTGTGACTGAGACACAACCCGGTAGAACCTGCCATAGAAAGTGTTTTAACTTTGGTGGACATTGTAGATTCCAAACATGAGCCTTTAGTGGCCGAATATCCGGTCCTTGAAATCTCCTCTTCGTAGTCGACTGTGATGTTTGGCCCTTAATAATCAATACGATACCCTGATTTGAATACTATCCTGATTTAGTATAATGCCAATCTATGGTGGTGTCTCGATGGTAACTTTGACCTATTGGAATACTTTGTATAATTGCGACGTCTTATGGGATGATAATTGCACTTATCAAATCTCATTTCCAAATTTTTGTCATCGGATCAGTCAAATGATTAATTTTAAATAGGGTAATAATTGGTACCCTTGCATGTGGTTAATTTCGGGATAGAACCGAAATCCACGGATCAGTCCAAACTGAAGCGAACTTTCCTGATCCAATTCTTTTAATCATTTTTTTACCCAGATCAAATGATTAACCCTAAATTAAAGGTAATAATTGGTACATTTGCATGTGGCTAGTCTCGGGATAAAACCGAGAATCCAGGGATCATTCCACACTGAAGTGGACTCTCTTGTCCCAATTCTTTTAATCAGTTTATTTTACAAGCAATGCAGTGTTTTCGTATTAGAAATTAAGAAATTTGACTTTAATGGCATCGATATGATCGTAAAGAGACATACAGATCCTAGCCCATCTCTATCAATTAGATTGGCTTCACCAATTTCCATTTCCTTACATCAATAATGAGGCAACAATCTAATTACTAATAGTTCTAGGTTAGGAATATCTCGCTTTCACATTAGTTTTGTTTCGTTTTTCCTATTTTCATTTTACACTGCCGTCATAACCTTTTAAATGCGATGTTTGTTAATTAAGAAGACACAAGTTCGATATCCCACAACTTAGTGTTATAACTCATAAGAAATTGAATCGTCTCTTTAATAATTTCCTATGCCTAATTTGTATGATTAAGAAAATTCACCAACTTGCAATAATTGTTTGCTAGTTAATCGATAATTTCAGTATTTCACAATAAAAAAATATCAGAACAATTCACAACCACCAATAATTAAAAATATTTTGTTGCAAAAGCGCATTAAAATTAAAAAATTACTCTTCTTTCTCTTTCTAAAACCTTCTAGCGAAAAACTCTTTCCGATCAGATCTCGGTTGTAGATCCGGCCGTTGATCGTTGCCTCCCATAGCTACGATCATCGGTCCGGTTTGTATATATTTAGGATTTCCTTCTATTTTCGGCATAGATCTAGGTTCCTTTTATTGGATATCTTTCTTTGGATACAACCGGTTTTAGTTCCGATTTTGTTCGGTTCAATTTTTCGGCTTATTCGGCTGTTTAGTTTTTTGTATTGTTTGAAATCCGATCTCAAATTTTGTTCCAATCCGCCGAGGCCTATCTGATTTTTCTTTGCTTGAGGAGTAATATTTTCTTTGCTTATCTAATTGCTTAAGACGCATGAGCAATCAGCAAGGTCTTCATCAGTTTTGGTGTTGTCGACGATGAAGCTTCCTAGGTAAGAAAATTCTCAGGGTGTTTTTAAAGGTTATATGGTATGGACGGTTTGTATCAGAGTTTGTTGTGATCGGTGAAGGGCGAAAGTGGTGGCATCACTAAACTAATTAGCAGCGGCTGTTTGGTTTGATGGTTGCTGACAACAGTTAGCGGCGGTGATTCAAGGTGGTGGTTGGTTCATCATCGACGAACCTAGATCTCTAGGTTTACATTTGGGCCGGTTTATGTGTTGTAACCATTTTTGTTCTTTTTCCTAGCTCATTGGGCTTTAATAATATATTTTGCCAACCAAAAAAAAAAAAAAAATTTAAACATCATTTTTAATCTTTTTCTATTTTAAAAATAAAGATATTAAAATATCTTTACTGAAGCCATTTTCCTATTTTTTTCTCCCTCCGTTTCAATATGTATGATGTTTTAGAGAAAAAAAATTGTTTCAAAATGTATGATTATTCAATTTTCAATGGAGTTTTTAAGAAGCAATGATGATGAATTGTAAAGTTTAAGATACATAATTGATTTTATTGAATTACTATTGGTTTAAATTTATGGAAAATTGTTTAGTGCAAAAAGCAATGTATTAATAGCTCAAAAATAATATGTTTTTCTTAATATGTGTAAAATTTCTAAAACATCATGCATATTGAAACAGAGGGAATAATATCTTTATTTTGAAAATAAAAAGATAAATAATGCTTAAAATTAAATACTTACGTATTTAAAATTAAAATTTACAATTATTTTGTGAGAAGTAAATTTGAAGTTACGGCGGAAAAAATAATACAAAAACAATATTTCGTGGTTCAAAGTTGGTTCACTAAATGCCTTGCTCATGTCAAGCAAAAAGTTATACATTTTGAAGATGGCCAAGAGACGCATCGAAACCAAAATTTGCATTTTTGTGTTAGAGTATATATACATAGACATAAATAACCTTGTGTAAAACCCTAATCTCACTCATGTAATATATATAGAGACGTCAATAATAAGAGAGGGGGACGACAAATCATTCTTACATGGTATCAGCCTAAACACGATCTCTCTTAACCCTAATCTCTATCTCTCTCTTAAACCTAATCTCGCCGCCGCTCAATCTTTCTCTCTTTGTCTACGATACAAATCTCTTCTTCTCCTCCATCTTCTTCTTCTTCAACTTCATCCATCAAACTTACTGATGGCTACTACCGCAACAACCGCGACCTCCAATGATAAACCCTTTGGAATCAGCCAGATCAAAGCCTATATACCTATCACTCTCGACATGGCTAAACTCGACTATGATATGTGGCGCGAACTCTTTCAAACGCACTGTAGCAGCTTTGGCGTCCTTGACCACCTTGAAGGAACATCCGCTCCGACTCCCGGTAATGAAAAACAGTGGAAGGAACACAACGATCTCGTCAAAATGTGGATCTACGGAACCATATCCGACTCGATCTTTGAAACCGTGCTCAAGCCAAAGTGTTGTGCTCGTGATCTATGGCTTGGCATCGAGAATCTCTTCCGCGACAACAAGGAAGCTCTGCGATGCAATTGAAGAGCGACTTGCGATCTACCGTGATCGGTGATCTCACCATCCACGACTACTGCAAGAAGCTCAAAACCATATCCGACCTCCTAGCTAATGTGGATTCACCCATCTCAGAAAAGGTTCTCGTGATGCACACGCTGAATGGGCTATCGGAGAAATATGATAGCATCATTAATGTAAGCACAAAACTCCATTCCCAAGCTTCCTTGAATCTCGATCGATGCTACACATGGAAGAAGACAGCCTTGCCAAACAAGTCAAAACCATCTCGACAAACACAGACAATCCATCCAGTCCAGCGGTCCTATACACCACTACTGATTAGAAGAGTCGCAACAACAACAACAGCTACACCGACAACAACCGCGGCTACAACAATCATCGCGGACGTGGTCGTGGAGGACGTAACAATAGAGGCCATGGACGTCACAATCACAACTGGTCTCACTCCAACTATCAACCATCTTGGCCACGATCGTATGGACCTCCACAATGGCCATCAATGCCCTACTACCCATCAATGCCGTATGGATATCCCTCGGGTCAGCCGCAACAACAACACATGATGCATCAACTTGGCATTCTTGGACCTCCTCCTTCTCGGCCCAACACCGAAGCTCATCTTTCACATGGGTACCTTCCCACCGCCATCACTCATGCGTTCAACACCATGGCTCTTCAAGACCTGCAAGATACATCATGGTACATGGATATGGGCGCCACAAGCCACATCGCGTCCAACACATGTAACCTACATACTATTTTTAATTCGACATCACTTCCTATTATCACCGTTGGTAACGGATCTTCTGCTGCCGTGACGACGCTTGGTCAAGGCACTCTCTTCTCCTCTTCTCGTACTTTCAAGTAAATGATGTTCTTTTTTGCCCATCAATCATCAAAAATCTATTATCCGTTCAAAAATTTGTCACTGATAACTCTTGTTCTATGGAATTTGGCCCGTTTGGTTTTGATGTTAAGGACCTTCTCACTCGGACCAAGCTCCTCAGATGCAATAGCTCGGGTCCTCTTTACTCCATTCGACCATCTCCACCATCTACTTCACCTCACGCTCTCACCGCTTCTACCCTCGATGCATCTATATGGCATCGTCGTCTTGGTCATCTAAACTTTCCATCTTTTTCTCATCTTTTATCTTCTAATAATATTTCTTGCAATAAGACTGACTTGACAACGTTGTGTTAAGCATGTCAGCTCGGCAAACATGTCCGACAACCATTTTTTTCATCAAATACTTTAGTTTCTCACCCTTTTGAAATCGTCCATTCGGATATATGGACCTAACCTATTCGTAGTGTGAGTGGAATAAAATATTATGTTATCTTCCTTGATCAATTCTCTCATTTCGTTTGGGTATATCCTCTTCAGCGTAAAAGTGATACACTTTCAAAATTTATTCACCTCTCCACTTATGTGCAGACCCAGTTTGGTTGCAAGATAAAAGCATTACAATGTGACAATGGTGGAGAGTATGATAATCGCGCATTTCGAGCTTATATGGACTCTTTAGGAGCCACATTCCACTTCTCTTACCCACACACGTCTCCAAAAAATGGCATAGTCGAACGTAAGCTCCGAGCAATCAACAATATGGTTCGTACGCTTCTCATTCAAGCCGGCATGCCTCCTACTTTCTGGGTCGAAGCATTGCACACTGTGGTGTATCTCCTCAACATTCTCCCTTCCTCCGCCGTCAATCATCACATACCATTAAATTAAATATCCTATTCAAGAAAGGAGCCAAATATGATCATCTTCGCACATTTGGGTGTCTCTGCTACCCCAACTTTCTCGCTACATCGACACCCAAACTCGCACCACGCTCTACTCCATGTGTACTCATCGGTTACCCCACCGATCATCGCGGCTACCGGTGTTTGGAGCTCTCAACAAAACGTACCATACTCTCTCGCCATGTCACATTCATGGAAAATATATTCCCATTCTCGGTCACGGAAGCTTCCAAAACTGTAAGTCCAATGTCACTCTCTCCTCTCCCACTTCCGATCCCTAGAATCCAATCTCCTCCGACACAACCAGCTCTAAACACTCCACCCTCACCACCTGAAACTCAACCTTCTTCTCCACCATCTTCACTGTTACCTTCACCACCTCCTCCTCCTTCTAAACGTCGTCGCACTCAGCCTATTCCACCAAAACCAACAATGCAAACACGTAGTAAAAGTGGCATCGTAAAACCACGCAAACGATTGTGCCTTCACACTGATGTCACAATCTCCCCTTTACCAGCATCCCACATACAAGCAGCAAAAGATGGTCATTGGAACAATGCAATGACGGAGGAATATGGTGCTCAAATTAAAAATGGTACGTGGGTTCTTGTTCTGCGACCTGTTGCCACTAATATTATTCGCTCTATGTGGCTTTTGAGGCATAAGTTCAAGGCAGATGGGACTCTTCACCGCTACAAGGCTCGCCTTGTTGCAAATGGAAAATCTCAGCAACTCGGCATCGATTACGACGAGATATTCCACCCGGTGGTGAAACCAGCAACCATACGAACCGTACTCAGCGTGGCAACATCCCGTGATTGGCCATTTTACCAACTTGACGTCAAAAACGCATTCCTCCATGGCGATCTTCAAGAAACTGTCTACATGCATCAACCACCAGGATTCGTGGACAAATCAAAACCGGATCATGTCTGTCTCCTTAAATGGTTTCTCTACGGTCTCAAACAAGCACCTCGGGCATGGTACAACCGCTTTGCTACATTCGCCCGAAAGATTGGTTTCACGCAGAGCAAATATGATCACTCCTTATTTATTTGCTCTGACGGTCATGATATCGCTTACCTCCTACTCTACGTTGATGACATTGTTCTCACAGCCTTATCCACGGCCCTCTTACAACAGATCATCGCATGGTTGAGCTCAGAATTTGACATGACCGATCTCGGCCAACTCCATCATTTCCTCGGGATCTCCGTAACTCGTGATGAAAATGGCTTAGTCCTCAGGCAACAAAACTATGCCCCTGACACACTACATCGAGCAGACATGACGAACTGCAATCCCTCTCTCACACCAGTTGACACGAAGTCCAAGCTCACCGCTGACATTGGCGATCCCGTCAAAAACCCGACACTATACCAAAGCGTAGCTAGAGCTTTACAGTACTTAACATTTACTCGCCCCGACATCTCCTTCGCAGTGCAACAAATATGTCTCTTCATGCACGATCCACGGGAACCATACTTTCAAGCACTCAAACGCATACTACGCTACATCAAAGGTACCATCAACCTTGGTCTTCACCTTTATCGTTCACACACATCAGGTCTCATTGGTTACTCCGTTGCGGATTGGGCTGGTTGCCCCACAACACGTCGGTCAACCTCCGGGTATTGCGTCTTCCTCGGTGAAAATCTGATTTCATGGTCGTCCAAATGACAAGCAACAATCTCATGATCCAGCGTCGAAGCTGAATATCGTGGAGTAGCCAACGTCGTTTCCGAGACAACATGGTTACGAACTCTCTTGGTCGAAATGAAGATTATGATAACTGTGCTACAATAGTCTATTGCAACAACATCAATGCCATCTATATGTCTTCAAATCCGGTTAATCATCAACGCACCAAACATGTTGAGATTGACATCCACTTTGTTCGGGAAAAAGTTGCAATAGGCGAAGTCAAAGTGTTACATGTTCCATCTACACGTCAGTTCGCAGACATCTTCACGAAAGGCCTACCAACTCCTCTATTCCTCGACTTTCAGAACAGTCTTAGCATTCGGTCCTCCCATGCTAAGACTGCGGAGGAGTGTAGTATATATATATGACATAAATAATAACCTTGTGTAAAACCCTAAACTCACACATGTAATATATATAGAGACATCAATAATAAGAGAGGGGGACGGTAAATCATTCTTACATTTTGTTACTCGGATGAATTATCTTTCATGCATTTTCATAGTTTAACTTTTGTTAAGAAACCAAACTATGTAAGACGGTTTTCTCAGCTTTTGGATTATTGAGAAATGGTTTGAACACATACACATCGTATTGCAGCAGCGGATGAATGTAATGGATTTGTTCGTTTGTCTGGCGCAAAAGGTTGTGGCTGCGACATGTCTTTTTTTTTGTTTCTTATGAAAGCATTGATATCCCTGTCTTGTATAGAAATTTGATTAGTGAAAGTTTTTTCTCACTTTGCCAATGAAATAAACCGAAAGATCGAGTTGCAGTTATATTCTTAATGAGCCATATGTATTCCCAAATATGATTTTTTGTTTATTGAGTATGAGCTTGGTTCTGAAAATTGTGGTTTCTTGCAGTCAATAAATTAGGTTTGGGAATATCAACCGAACTGATGTTTTTGAACCGAACCAAGCTTTGGTAATTTTGGTTTTGTTTTGGTTATTCGAAAAAAGTTGATCGGCATAGTTTTAAACTTTATCGGTTTTTGGTTCGGTTTGATTTGGTTTGGACGAACCAAATGCCTGCCTAAGTAATTTTTTTTTTTAACAATAAAATATAGTTATGCTTCTGTTTTAATCGATAACCGACTTGAGCTAACCAAAACTAAATGAACTAATCGACCCGAACCCAAAATTTAACTACAAAAACCAAACGGAATTAACACTTCCATTTATTTTGGTAACATCACGTCCAAACCGAATTTCGCCATAACCAAACCGAACCAAACAGATTAATGTTGACTAAGAGTTTATTATTTCTTCTGTATCCGGAGGTATGGAATTCGATTCTCAGATAATATTTTATTAATAAAGATGTAGATTAATGGAGACAAGTTTACATAAGATTTCTTGCATTCTGCAATTAGAAACGTTCACCGTGATTCCATAAATTAAAAGTAGAAGGCGTCTATTATAAATATGGACAAATATCGTTCATTCGTATATCCTAAATTTAATAGGGTTGGAATAAATATTGTCTCGTGGTAGAACTCATAATTTCTAGCAAATAATAAATCCAAACCATTAAGATAAAAAAAACTATACAGATGAGTCGGCAATATAATAACACCATCGCAAGTCCAACTTTAAATATATCATTCAACTAACCACCAATGGATTCTAGAAAAAGAAACGTATGGGCACAATTTACCACTAATAACTTTCTAAATTTGTAAATAATAATTGTATTTCTCCACCCTTCGTTGTTCCTTTTCTTCATTCCATGTGTTTATCTTTTCTGTTTTCACTTTTGTTCTGCCCCACTAAACTTATCTTGAAAAGGATATGTTATTGAGTTATTTCTATATATTTCTTGATAAACGAATTATCCAGAGTTTGAGAAGGAATAGTTCCAAGAATGACACGTGTTTTTTCGGAGTATCTTAATCAGAAATAGTGACTTCGCATAGAGTTCCTCTGGTGCCAAGATTTGATTGATTTTACAGACCTCGAACTTATATGCTTGAACCTTTTACAAGTTGCAAAGCTTGTTCTTTTAGTTCGTTATTACTTTTGATCATCGATGTAGTTTTCATATAGTTTTTTAATAAGTGGTTATCACGACTACTATCGAGGATGAGTAAATCCTTTGAAAAGAGTTTTCCGCAAGGCCACCACAGATTAAACACATATACCAAAACTCAAAAATTCAAATGGGAATTGGACTCAAGATCAAAAGGATGCAATCTCTTTTTCTAGGTTATGATCTACTACTACTAACACCACTTCATTTGGATTAATTTATTTTTTGGATCAACACATCTGGATTATTTTTAGATTATTTTTTATACATATACTAAACAACTAGGTGACTCGTCTGCGTACACGCGGATAACTTATTTATAATTTTGTTTTCAATTTTACACTTTGAAAATGTGAAAATATGTAATTGTTTTATTTTTTATTATAGACATTGTTGTTAATATTTTTGTTGTTAATTTTGTTGTCAACAATATTTTTTTGTTAATAATATGAATTTTCGAAAGTTTAGTTATATCATTTTATTATTTTATATACGTAACGTTTCAAATCAAAAGTATAGTAATTTATTACATTGGACTGCACAATCTATTATAAAAAAGTTGTGATTCTTCTCATAAAAGATTGAATCTCCTATTTGATCATCTTTTAAAAAAACTAATAATTTTTTTCACATTAAATCTTATTTAAGAATATAAATCTATTTAGAATTCAAATATAGCAAATCTTATTGTTGCTAAATATGCAATTTACGATCACTAATTAAATTAAAATTCTATTAAAATGAATTAAAAAAGATGGCATATCATCATAATTTAATGGAAATTTGTGATCAAATTTAGTAGAATGTCATATTATAATTTTTTATTAAGAGTGATTATAGAACTCACCTAAGCAAATTATAAAAAAATACTTTTCAAATACGGTTGATGTAACTAAATGAATTATCAATCACAATTATCAATGTAAAACATGTTCATAACAAAATTAACCAATTATATAATATGATTCGTTTTTAGAAGGTTAGGAGAAAGTAAAATTTTATCCCCTATAAGCCTAATGTTTAAAATTGTTTGAGTTGCTAGCCTACTACGTTAAACTGTAAACACAATAAACGAAATTACAATCTTAAAAAGTATCTTATCTTCCATAAGAGATTTTCTACGATTAATTTTTAGGTGTCAAATTTTCCAAAAACGAAATCGATATTAATTATAAATTATCTTTTTCTAACTATAAAATATATTTATTTTTACATGTTGTAAAATTATTTTTTGATATATGTATATATTCATTACGAGCTCTTCTAGATTAATTTCCAAAACTTTGAGTTTAGATTATTTTGTTATATTCATGTAATTAAATATTTCACATTCATATAATAAAAAAATTATTTTATATTACTTACTCTATATTAGGCTTCTAGCAGGGGCATCCAATCCAATCAGAGTTAACTACACAAATCACCTAGAGCTAAATCTTGCAGGCTGAATTAGGCTTCTAGAAGAAACATTCTATCTCGTTGGTGTAGAATTCGTAAGACCGTGTAAAAGTAAAATTGAGTTCGTCATCGATAGTACTTTATTGGCTCTTTCAAACCCTAACGACATTAAACATGACACGTGGATCAATTTCAGATACATCAACAACCTCTCTATCTCGGGCAAAGGAACACTCGACGGCCGAGGAAAACAGTCTTGGCCACTCAGTGATTGCCATAAGAATACTAATTGTCCTAAACTCGCTATGGTACCACTTCTTAAATTTTTAATTTACGATTTTATTTCAGATAGCCTTGGATAAATATGAATTTCGTCAAACGTTAACCGCCCGATTAATTCTCATTTAATATTAAAATTCTCAAAAATTTAAACCTTTTACAATATAACTTCTATTAATTAATACTCAATATTTAATAAAGTGACATGATATGTTCAACAATTCATTTGTCCGTGTATCTAATTTACTTTTGAGTTTTAAAGACACACTAACAAAAAAATTACAGTTTAGTTCTCGAAGTTGAATGTCATAATTAAACTATATTAAACCCTATAATTTATCTAGAGTCTTCGGTTTGCTTCTTTTTTAAACAGACCATGGGATTTGCATTTGTTACCGACTCAAGTATAGAAGGGATAACATCTCTCAACAGTGAAATGGGACACTTCAACTTTTTCTCCGTCCATCACTTTAACATCACCGGAGTCACTATAACAGCTCCGGGTGATAGTCCTAACACCGATGGGATCAAAATGCGTTTCTCAAGCAACATGCATATTTCGAACACTCACATTGGCACCGGAGACGATTGTATGGGAAAACGGCTTTTTTGTACCTGATCTTTTAACATTTGCCAATTTAAACCCGAACCTCAAATTAATTCAAATTCGATACCCAAACATACAATTTTATTGTTGATTTAGACCTTGACCAAGTTACCGTTAGTCAATGTTAACGGAACAGTGACATGGACGACACGTAGACAAAAGGAACGGTCTTTTTGGACCAGAACTATTGCCATCGGACCTTTTTGGACCTTATTTTTTAACATTGACAAATTTAAACCCGAACCTCAAATTAATTCAAATTATTTAAAAAAATAATAAATTCACCTCATAATTCTAAATTAAATCTAGAATCAGAATTAAAAATAAAAATTATAAATCCAAAATTTAAACTGTAATCAAAATTTTCTAAAAAGTTACATTTGTTTTTAAACATCTAGATTTATTATTATTCAATTACAAATTATGAGAACGGTTACATCGACGATTCTACAACGAACAAGTCTTCCGCTTTGATCCACGCCAAACGATTATATTTTGTCTCACGCTGAAAATCTCATGTAAGCTTGTCTTCATTAATCATCAATATCAATAAATCGCATCTTCTGGAATTCGAACCCCAGATCTCCTGGTGTAGAAGCATTAATAAATCTTTAACAGAACCATTGGGCCAGGGGGGCTTCCAGAAAAAAAAAAGTTACATTTAAAATGAAAGAAATTAATATTTTTAAACCATACTATTAACTATAATCATGATAAAAAATTTATATACTAAATTTTATCAAATTCTAATTTCCTATCAAATTCTAAATTTCATACCTAAATATCTAATTTCCAATCCTAATTCTAAATTCCAAACCTAAATATCTTATTTTCAATCCTAATTTTATCAAGTTCTAATTTCCAATCATAATTCTAAATTTCAAATAATTATTACTATTTTTCACAATTAAATTTTTTAAATATAAAATAATATTAAGTTTTAAAACTCTAACATGTTAATTAATAAAATTGTATGTTATTTAGATAAATAACACCCCAATGGAGTGTGTTTCTTGCAAATAAATATCTAAAAAATCATACTAGTCATTTACTAAATTAGTTATCAATGTATCATAGTGTAAGTATCTACTTAACTAACCCCAAAAAACCATAGAAAATAGCAAACCTTGGCAAAGGCGATAGTGAACCAGCTGATTATGAAGAGAGTGTTTGTGATACACATTGTCTGGTTTAAATAGAATCACATAAAAGATCATTATTTCCATAATTGAATGATTAAATTTGTAACGTGAAAACAAATATCTCTCAAGTGAAAACTTACGTAGACACGACCAACCAAATCTGTTAATTTCCCACAAATTATTGCTCCAAGAATTAGTCCCACGTTAATTCGATCCAAACAGTGAATACTGAGAAGAGCAAGAAAACAAGAACAATTAAAATTGGGCTAATCCAAAATTAGGATTGGAAATTAGAACTTGATAAAATTAGGATTAAAAATTAGATATTTAGATTTGGAATTTAGATTAGGATAGGAAATTAGATATTTAGGTATGCAATTTAGAATTAAGATTGGAAATTAGAACTTGATAAAATTTAGTATATAAATATTTTATCATGATTATAATTAATATTATGGTTTAGAAATATTAATTTCTTTCATTTTAATTGTAATTTTTTAGAAAATTTTAGTTTCAGTTTAAATTTCAGATTTATAATTTTTATATATATCAAATTAAAATTTTTTTTTTAATTCTGAATCTAGATTTTTATTTAGAATTATGAGGTGAATTTATTAATTTTTTAAAAAATAATTTGAATTAATTTGAAGTTCGGGTTTAAATTGGCCAATGTTAAAAAAATCAGGTCCAAAAAGGCCTGATGGCAGTAATTCTGGTCCAAAAAGGCCGTTCCTTTTGTCTACGTATCGTCCATGTCACTGTTCTGTTAACGTTGACTAACGGTAACTTGGTCAAGGTCTAAATCAACAATAAAATCGTATGTTTGGGTATCGAATTTGAATTAATTTGAGGTTCGGATTTAAATTGGCCAATGTTAAAAGATCAGGTCCAAAAAGGCCGATGGCAATAGCTTTGGTCCAAAAATACTGTTTTCCCGGACAAGTAACCTAGATATCTCTAACGTCACTTGCGGTCCCGGACATGGGATTAGTGTTGGAAGCTTGGGGAAAAACAAAGATGAAAAAGATGTGAAGGGATTAACGGTAAGGGACACAATTTTTAATGGCACGAGTGATGGTATTAGGATCAAGACATGGGAATCGTCAGCTTCAAAGATCCTCGTTTCAAACTTCATTTACGAAATTATCAAGATGATCGATGTGGGAAAACCGATCAATATCGATCAAAAGTATTGCCCTCATCCGCCATGCGATAAGAAGGTAACTTGATACACAATGAAACAGCCTATGTTCTTTTCTTGTCTCATAAGAAACCTAATAACAAGAAGCTTTTTTTTAACAATTTAGGGAGAGTCTCATGTTCAAATCGAAGACTTGAAGTTGAAAAACATATACGGAACGTCAAAGAATAAGGTGGCAGTAAATCTACAATGTAGCAAAAGCTTTCCTTGCAAAAATGTTCAGCTAATTGACATTAACCTAAAACACAATGGACGACATGAGGATGGTCCAGCTACTGCCGTGTGCCAAAATGTTGACGGTTCTGCACGTGGGAAGATGGTTCCTCAGCATTGTCTGAATTGATTCTATCGGAATAGCGATCGTGTGTTGTATTTAATTTTTTTCATACTAGAAAACGAGAAAATGAAATTCATAAAAATAGTAATTTGGTTTTTTAACAAGTGAGGTTAAGATTGTTAATCTCTTTATTACTTAAGCATTGCTATTTTGAGAGACAAACCAAGATAAATCATTTGGTATTTCATTATTAATACATGTGCATAAGTCGCTCTAATCTCTTAAATTGTATTCTAATTATTTTATAATGTTATTTAAGTTCTTCTGAAAGTTTTAGAAAACTAATTGTTTCTCTATAAGTCGTTTTCAATTTATATTGAAGCTAGATCCTTCGATAAAGTGTGTTATAGCAACAATATGTTTTTGTGGACATGTTGAAAAAAGACAATTGTGTTTACAAATAAATATATCTTCATTCATTGCTTCTTCCGATCTTCAAAACTTAAAAACCGAGAATCCAAAGTGAAGATTGTCAAAAACGACCGCAAAAAAAAAGATGGGAGACTTAGTAGCAACACGATGGGCGATTGGTTAGGACACACGTAAGCCATGTATAATCCGGACGTGGGATTCAACCATAGTCTTGAGGAAGCTTGACTTGGCCACGACCAAGGGCAAGAGTGACTTGTTGTTTGGTGAGACTGGGAAATGGTAATGTAGAGTGTTTGTGCCCCATCTCACACTTGCATACTGATATACGATATTTTACACATTTTCTTATATTTTTAATAGAGTTTAAATATAGAAATAAATAAGTTTTGGGCATTATATGCTACTTTTAGTGTTTTCGTGGGTTTTAAAGTCAATCTAGAAAATTAGATCACTTTAGGCCTAAAAGGAGTGAAACAAGCCTTTTAAAGAAAGGACAGATTTTGACCACCATATGTTTTGCTCCAGAAGAAAATGTTCCCACCGTTGGATCAACCTTATATTTTACCACGAGATAGGCGAGGATCTTAGACTGATACTAAATATTTGATCGTGGAAATCCAACGGTTTGATCTCAAGATATGCACAAATTACCGAAGACCAATCCGTGCAGTATTGAAGGAGAAGCCAATACAGAATACACATTTGTGATCGACCGAACAACTATGTTAATCGATCGATCACAAGCTCCCTATTTTTTATGCTGAGATGATTTATCAAGGTGATCGACCGATCACAAAGGCATTCGATCGATCACCCAATCCGAGAAAAGAGAAAATCTTCTTTTTAAAAAAAAAAATATCTCCTAAATCTTTTGGGATATATCCTAGCCGACTTCTCCACCTATAAAAGCATCAGAGAGGCCACGAAAATCAGTCACCACGCCGCAGCCAAAGCTTCACACAAAAGTCTCTTAGTTATTTGTTTGTTCAATTGTTTCCACATTTTTGTTCGATAAGGGAGAATATCTCACCTCTTGTTAACCACTAGAGAATCTATTATGAACTCTTTCTATCTATTTATGATTATGATAATGAATTCTTTTCCTATTGCTTTGGTTTTTGCTATCATGTCTGAGTTGATTTGGGATTTCATGGCTTGATAAATAAGAATTGATTAGGATTTGGAATTTATCTAGCTTAATACATGATTGTTTTGATTGACAATCTTAGTGATTTGTTATACATTGGTCTAGTCTTGTTGAAAACTTGATTAGATCTATATGAACTAGTATTGGATTAGATTTGTATCAACTTATGCAGCATGCTTACTTTTTCACCTTCATAACCTGAATGAATTAGGCTATTAGACATGTTTAATCATTGATATGAGAATGTTATGATTGATTTACGATTGGATTGCATACTTGAAAAGAGTTATGTTCCTCGTTCTTGAATAGTTTAATCTGTGAACTCCAAAGAATTCCCTGCAGTCCAACGCTTATTTTATTTGATTTCACCATTTGCATTCTGATTTTAGTGACACAAAACCCCGAAAACCAACTGCAAACTTATAGTGCCCTCTTAGTCCTCAGTGGATTCAACCCTTAAGTACTACTTTGATCGTCGTGCACTTGCGGCTGGTCTTTGTCTAATCGTCTAAGATAAAAATGGACACACTTCACATACGATTAGGATTGTTTAGGAGTATGGAGAAATGGGTTTAATTGTTTAGGAGTATGGAGAAATGGGTTTACTTAAGAATCCAAATTTGAGTCTTGCACTGGCTTAGCTATACCCTACCTAGGGAGCTACCATGGGCCGAATGGGAAGTTAGTCCAGGAAGCTGAAAGGTATAAAGACTAACCAACCGTAAACCATGAAATAGAGCTATGGTAGAGCTATCGCTCCACAGGAAGTAATTCTACCCGATGGTTCGCTTGTTTGCTAGGATCCGACAGTCGAGTCGGTAGGGATTGTTGTGAACCAGGCAGAAAAGCTATTAGAATAATCGTAATGGTTATACTAGTACTACCTTAGCCAACCCGACACAAGGTCGTAGGTAAGGTCTAGTACGAGAAGAGTCAAAAAGGTTTGACGAACTCGGCCTAGTTGGCATAAGACCAAGCGGATAAAGGGTAGTGATATAATGCGTTTTTGGCGCATTCTAACCCTTGTTTTGTAGGCTTTTATCGAGTCTTTCACTCTCTATCGAGTCGTTCTAGGTACAAAAAGCGGCTGGAAGCAATAACTGGGACTTACAATCGGAATTGGCTAGAAAAGAGTGAAGTTGGACCCTTTTTGGACATTCTGGAGAAAGAGAGCACCTGACGCCCAGAAGAGAGCACCCGACGCCCAGAGGAGAGCACCTGACACTCAGAATGGAGCAGATCGATCGATATCAGAGTCGGATCGATCGATCTGAATTTCAGATTGACCGACGTAAGTTCTACGATCGATCGATCCGGAGGGAGCACCTGGTGCGAAGAAGGGAGCACCTAGTACGAGAAAAGGGAGCACCTGCTCCCAGCAGAATCATTAATGGGCCTTTTGCAAAACCCTAATTCTGCAAGCCTATTTTTGGGCCAGCCGTAATGGGCCTTTAAATAGGTTTTCATTGCTGAATTTTGGGAGGATCACGCCATCACGACACAGCCTCATTCACGACTCACGCAGCAGCAAGACATCACGACGAGAGAGAGAGAGAGAGAGATTCAACCCATTGTTTTAGAGTTTATCTTTCACGTTCTTATCGAAGTTTTCTAAACCCTAAACTCTTTTGCTTTTGATTAAATGAAGTTTCTTTCATCTCTTGCTGCTGTTACTTGTTTGATTATGAGCGAGTAGTCATCTTGTTAGGTTAGGGGGTTTTCGATGGGATTTGATTCATGAACTAAGCATAGATAGGTTTTTATATAATCATTCGATAGTCTCCACCTGTTGTCGATCATATTGCCTAGGTTAAATTGATCACCTAGCCTTTGATCTTAGGTTGAATTTACTTATCAAAAGTTTGTAAATTGCTGGAATTGACTTAGGTGGGCGATTTGATCCGTAGCCAACGAAAGTTGAAGTTAGGGCATCTCGTGAACATATCAACCCTAATCGATAAAGCTTGATAATCCTTGTAACCTCAACGACAGTTAGGGTGTTAGATTGATTGTGAAAGTTGTAGATGCCACGAAAGTGGATCTCCTTATATTTATGGTTGAGTTCTAGACTTGGTCGTAATCGCATACCTGAATAATTGCTTGGTTCTTGATAATCGAATCCCTGAGAATTATCCCTGACCTAACGCCTTTTTATTATTGTTTACAACCGATTTTTACTTGTGCTTTGTTCGAATTATTTTTGTGACATTAAAACCCCAACTTGCATTGCTTAACTGAGATTGAAATCCATAGAATTAGAGCGTATTGCTGGTCCCTTTACGAACCTCACTATTCTACATCTGATTAGTGAAATCCTAGGTTAAAATCTTATAACCGGAAAAAGGATAAACATCAATTTGGCGCCGTTGCCGGGGACCACTCGATACCTCTACTTCTCGACTACGATTTTAGACTAAGCACTAATCTCGTTCTTTTGTTTTTCTTTACGTGTGTTTCAGGTGCATGAACTCAAGGACAACAAGGAGAAATCTTCAGACTCCCCTTGTCACTTTGAGTAATCCTGAACTCGCGAGACTAGAACGAGGAAATAGACGACAAAGGCCTAATCCCGCTGATATGGGCGAACAAGGCAACAACGACATGTCAGTTGAATTGCAAAGGTTGCAAGAGCAGATGGCTCAAATGCAACAGCAGCACACGCGTGAACTACAGCAACAACGCGCGCGTGAGCAGCAGCGAACCATAGGGGATATGGACAATCCCCATGCCTATTACCGAAACCGAGCTGCAATAGTTCCCCCCGCTGTTGAAAGGAATGATTATGAGATCAAACCACAGATGATATCGCTGGTTAAGCAGCACTTGTTCCACGGATTGCCTGCTGAAATTCCGATGGACCATATAGAGAATTTCGAGGAGATTTGCTCCACGACAAGCTTTAATGGGATGAACCCGGATTTCGTGAAATGCAAGCTGTTTCCGTTCTCACTCGCGGACAAAGCTTCTCGTTGGCTTAAGTCTTTACCTGCTGGATCCATTACGACTTGGGCGCAATGCAGAGCTGCGTTTTTGGATCATTTCTACACGAAATCCAAAACCGCGAGTTTAAGGAACAAGATATCTTCCTTCCACCAACATTCCGGAGAGTCCTTCTGTGAGGCTTGGGAAAGGTTTAAGGAGTACAAGAAAGAGTGCCCACACCATGGGTTCACTGATGAAAACCTGCTGGGGATTTTCTACGATGGTGTGGATTGGGATTATAGGAACGCACTCAATGCTGCTAGCGATGGTGATTTTATGACCAAAACCAAAGAGAGAGCATATAAGCTGATTGAGAACTTGGCTGCAAGTTCAAGCAACAAGTCCCAGGAATATGACAGGACTACGAAATCCAATGGAACGGATTCTGCTAAGATCGATGACCTTGCGGCTAAAGTCAACTTGTTGCTCAAGGCGAACCAAAGGATGGTTCATTTTGCTGATGAGGCTGGCGAGCCACTTGCTGAGGAAATGGTTGAGGATGGAGCTGCTGATCAGGAAGAGGTAAGTTACATTAATGGCCAAGGATTTGTGAGGAATCGCGGTTTCAACCAGAACTACATGAACCATCCCAATTTCTCCTACAGGAGTACGAATGTTGAGAACCCGCAGGACCAGGTTTATCCGCAGCAAACCGGCTCTCAATTCACGAAACCTCAAGATCAAGGTTTCCAGAAAACCTTTCCTCAGGGTTTCCAAGGGAAGTCGTTCCTTCCTTTTCAAAGCCAGAAACCACAATACCCTAACTTTCAGGCTCCCCCGAGCTCTGGAAGTACTTCTCAGGATGAATTGAAAGGTATGATGCAGCAACTGATGGCGAACCAGCAGAAGTGTGCTACTGAGATCAACACAAAGGTGGATGGTATGTACTCAGACCTTAATGGTCAGCTCGAAGCAGTTCGCAACCACGTAAAAAAGCTCGACACACAAGTTGCTCAGACGGCAGAAGCAATTAAGAGACCCCAGGGAGTATTGCCTGGTAAAACTGATGCAAACCCAAGAGAATTTGTGAATGCCATAGAACTGAGAAGTGGGAGAACTTTACCTGGAGTCGTAAGGGCAGAAGCTGAAAACTGCCCAGAAGGAGCACCTGCTCCTGTCCCTGGAGCACCTGCTCTTGTTCCTGGAGCACCTGCTCCAGATGAGGGAGCACCTGCTCCCGAAACAGAGAAAAACGATGAAGAATCTGCTGAACCAATTTCTAAGGTATTAAGACCAAATGAGATTATTGATAAGTTTCGTTCTCGTGTCTACAGGCCTCCTATCCCTTACCCAGTACCTCCAAGGAAGTCGCAGAAAGATTTGGAGGAGGCGAAATGTAAGGAGATGTTGCAAGATTTGACGGTTAAGCTGACACTGGCTGACGCAATTCAGATGATGCCGTCTATGAAAAAGTATGTCAAGGGCCTGGTCACTGGACGGATTCCTTCAGAGCAAAGTGCCATGGTTGTGAGCAAGAATTGTAGCGCTGTGCTACAAAACAAAACCATCAAAAAGCAAGAGGACCCAGGTAAGTTCGTTCTTTCCGTTGATATTGGTCCTGTGCGATTCGCCTGTTCTTTGTGTGATCTAGGTTCCAGCGTGAATCTAATGCCCTATTCAGTTGCAAGGAAACTCGGGTACACAAAATTTAAACCTACACGGATTTCATTAGTGTTTGCTGACAGATCTATCAAGTTGCCTGTAGGAATTTTGGAAGATTTGCAGGTCAGGATTGGGAACATCTTCATTCCAGCAGATTTCGTGGTGTTGGAACTGGATGATGAGCCGAAGGACCCTCTAATTCTGGGACGTCCTTTCTTGCGCACAGCTGGTGCTATCATTGATGTAAAGAACGGAACGATTGGTCTCCAACTGGGAGACATTATTATGGAGTTTGAGATGGATCGGATGCTGAAGAAACCGACCATTGATGGGCAGACTTTTGCCATTGAGGATAATCTCGAAATCTCGGAGGGAGAGATTGAAGAGATACTTGCTGATGATCCCTTGGATGTCGCATTGACAAAAGCTGAGAGCGAACATGGTTATTTGAGCGAAGATACCATTGGGTTCGCAAGGATGCTGGATTCCGGGCAGATGGAGAAATCGACACAAAGGGAGAAGACGGAGCACCTGCCTCTGCTCTTCGGAACCTTACTGATGATCCTTGGAGCGAGCTGAAAGCTCCAAAACTCGAGCTCAAAACCTTACCAGCTGGGCTAAGGTACGCATTTCTCGGTCCCAACTCCACATATCCTGTTATAATAAATGCTGATCTTAACAATGTGGAATCCGCCTTACTTTTATGCGAGCTTAGGAAATATAGGAAAGCTTTAGGTTATTCACTAGATGACATCCCTGGAATCTCACCTGATTTATGCATGCATAGGATACATTTAGAGGATGAGTCTAAGAATTCTATTGAGCATCAGAGGAGGTTAAACCCGAATCTGAAGGATGTAGTAAAAAGGGAAATTATGAAACTCCTAGAAGTAGGTGTAATCTATGCGATATCGGATAGTAAGTGGGCTAGCCCTGTTCACGTAGTACCTAAGAAAGGCGGAATAACTGTGATCGCTAATGAGAAAAATGAATTGATACCTACTAGGACAGTCACTGGCCATAGGATGTGTATTGATTATAGAAAGCTGAATGCCGCCACTAGGAAGGATCATTTTCCCCTGCCGTTTATTGACCAAATGCTTGAGAGATTGGCTAACCATCCATATTACTGCTTTTTAGATGGTTATTCAGGTTTCTTTCAGATTCCTATCCACCCGGACGATCAAGAGAAAACGACATTCACATGTCCATACGGCACATTTGCTTATCGCATAATGCCGTTTGGTTTGTGTAATACCCCTGTGACTTTTCAAAGGTGCATGATGTCGATTTTTACTGATTTGATTGAGGACATAATGGAAGTTTTCATGGACGATTTCTCCGTCTATGGAAGCTCTTTTTCCGTGTGTTTGTCAAATTTGTGCAGGGTATTGCAGCGATGTGAGGAGAAGCATCTCGTCCTTAATTGGGAAAAATGCCATTTTATGGTTCGAGACGGTATTGTTTTAGGCCATCGGATTTCTGAGAAGGGTATAGAAGTCGACCGAGCAAAGGTTGAGGTTATGATGAGTTTGCAACCGCCGGATTCAGTCAAGGGAATAAGGAGTTTCCTAGGTCATGCTGGATTTTACCGCCGGTTCATCAAAGATTTTTCGAAGATAGCAAGGCCGCTTACTCAACTATTGTGTAAGGAGACCAAGTTTGAGTTTGATGTAGCATGCCTTGAAGCTTTTCACACGATAAAGGGAGCTCTGGTCAGTGCACCCATTGTCCAACCACCGGACTGGGATCTCCCTTTTGAAGTGATGACGGATGCAAGTGATTACGCCGTTGGTGCTGTTTTGGGACAGAGGAAAGACAAGAAGCTCCACGTGATATACTATGCAAGCTGAACACTGGATGAAGCTCAATGCCGATACGCTACGACTGAGAAGGAACTTCTAGCAGTTGTGTTCGCCTTTGAGAAGTTTAGAACTTATCTTGTCGGTTCCAAGGTCATTGTGCAAACCGACCACGCAGCTTTAAAGTATTTGCTCACCAAAAAGGATGCTAAACCGAGACTCTTAAGGTGGATCCTTTTGCTCCAGGAATTCGATCTTCAGATTATTGATAGGAAAGGGACAGAGAACGGAGTTGCTGACCACCTGTCACGCATGAGGGTTGATTATGAGGTACCTCTTGATGATTCACTTCCAGTTGAACACATTTATGCAGTTGGAGTCTGTTTGCAGGAGCAGTCGGTTCAGACAGGAGCGCATGCTCTTGGAGCCTTTTGCAAGGCTATTTCAAAGGAAGTTGTTCCGAGTTTTCCTTGGTTTGGAGAAATAGCAAACTACCTAGCTGCTGACCAAGAACCGGTTGATTTTGTGGGTAATAAGAAGAGAAAGTTTCTCCGTGATATAAGAAGGTATTTTTGGGACAAGCCTTTCCTCTACAAGCAGTGTTCGGATGGTATCTTTCGGAGGTGTGTACCGGATGAAGAGATTCCTGGAATTCTCTTTCATTGTCATAGTTCTAATTATGCCGGTCACTTCGCCACCTTCAAGACGGTCTCTAAGGTGCTCCAAGCTGGATATTGGTGGCCAACGATGTTCCGCGATGCACACGCATTTATCTCGCGATGCGACAAATGTCAGAGGCAAGGAAACATCTCGCGACGGAACGAGATGCCTCAACACTTCATCTTAGAAGTTGAAGTGTTTGACGTATGGGGGATAGATTTTATGGGGCCGTTTCCATCCTCCTGTGGAAACAAGTACATCTTAGTGGCTGTTGATTATGTGTCAAAATGGGTTGAGGCCATTGCTTCCCCAACTAATGATGCCGCTGTGGTTTTAAAGATGTTCAAAACCATAATATTCCCTAGGTTTGGAGTTCCACGGGTGGTGATTAGTGATGGTGGGACCCATTTCATCAATAGGGTTTTTGAGAACCTTTTGAGAAAGAACGGCGTAAAGCATAAGGTTGCAACGCCATATCACCCGCAAACTAGTGGTCAGGTTGAGGTTAGTAATCGGCAGATCAAGGACATTTTGCAAAAGACCGTAGGCACCACAAGGAAAGATTGGACAGCCAAGTTGGACGACGCAATTTGGGCTTACCGAACCGCTTACAAAACGCCATTAGGGACAACGCCCTTTCACTTGGTGTATGGTAAGTGGTGCCACCTTCCGGTAGAGCTTGAGTATAAGGCAGCATGGGCAGTTAAGTTAATGAACTACGACATCAAACCCGTCTTGGAAAGGCGATCCATGCAACTTAACGAGTTAGAGGAGATTAGGCACCTGGCCTACGAGAGTTCGAAATTGTACAAGGAACGAACCAAGATGTACCACGACATGAGAATTCTTAACCGAAACTTCCAACCCAATGACATGGTACTTCTCTTTAACTCTCGCCTTAAACTTTTTCCTGGAAAATTACGATCTAGGTGGTCCGGCCCTTTCCTCGTCAAAGACGTTCGATCATATGGAGCTCTGGTGTTGCTGGACGCCAAAGGAAAAGAGTTCGTGGTCAGTGGACAGCGCTGCAAACCGTACTGAGCCGATGCAACCCCAACCGAAGGTGGAGTTATCACCTTAGGTGACGCGCCCAAAGCCTAAAAGGCTAATCAAGTCAAGCTAACGACTTTAACCAAGCGCTTGGTGGGAGGCAACCCACCGGTACGTTTTCTAACTTTATCAATTTGATTTCTTTTATTACTAACATTTGTTTGAGTTTTGAATTTTCAGGTTTCAAAAAAAAAAAAAAAAAAAAAAAAAAGGGAACGAAGTGGTGGAGATCGATCGATCTCTTCACAGATCGATCGATCTGAATTTTCGATCGAACGCCGTCAGTTCCCAGATCGATCGATCAGGAGTAGAACGATCGATCTCAATGTCAAATCGATCGATCTGAATTTTGGATCGACCAACGTAAGTCCCGAGATCGATCGATCCGGATGAGGATTTCACCACAGCACAGAGGGAGCACCGGAAACCCAGAGGGAGCACCGGAAACCCAGAGGGAGCACCTGAAACCCAGAGGGAGCACCTGAAACCCAGAGGGAGCACCTGAAACCCAGAGCGGAGCACCTGCTCCCCGACCTAAAACAGAAACGTATTTTCAAAATTCGGTCTGGGTCTATCACCAGGTAAGTCCAATAAGGATGATGAGGTGGGCCCGAGAGATATTAATTAAGAGATTTTTCCAATTTCAAATGGATATAAAAAAATAGGCATAATGGGTCACCCCTAAAACCTATATCTCTCGCGCCTCTCTCTCTTCTTCCTCCTCCCCTACGTTTTTTTTCTTTTCCTCCATTAAAACGGTTTCCAAGCTTTTGCCCAAGGCACAACTCCCTTGATTTTCAACCGATCTAAGCGATTTTTGGCCCTAACCCACTCGATTTTTCGCTACCTTTTCGAATCTACTACTCGTTTCTCCAAAACAGCAAGGTAACACTTCGAAAACCCACATTTTTGGTCCGCCGTTTTCGCGAAAAAGGAAGGAATCCGGGTTTGTTTGGCTTGATTGGTTGAATGCGATTGCTTAAGGTTACTCTAAACTTGTTTAGGACCGATTTCGAGTACATAGGGGTGTGCAAATTTGACTGAAATTTTCGCTTGAAACCAAACCCACTTTTGTGGTGTGAAATCGGAATTTAGGGGATGAGGATTACTCTTATGGGACAATTGGTTTATGCTTCTTCTGTCCGGACTGTTGTCTTTGTTGATTTTCATCTATTGTAGTTACCCGCTTGGATATGTATTTGTGTGGATATTGAGACAATGAACTTATGCTTGCTTTGGTTCGTTTTTGCTGCTGTCATTGCAGGATGTCCAAACTGACAACGTCCTTTGGTAACCCATCCCGCTCACGCAAGGGGAAAGGTGTCTCCACCTCCACCCAACTCGCAACAAGCCATTGGCCACGTGACGAAGGCCAACGTTTTGATTTGCGCAATTCAACCCTTCCTCTCGATTCCGACGTGGAATGGGACCAGGCGGACGCATATTACTACAATAACTGGCTAGACATTACCATTGAGCCGACTCGCTTCTTGTGTGGGCAAACGCTAAAGGATCTAGGGCTGCTCTATGATGTGAACAGTATACTTGAGGCTTGCCAACTAACCGATCTGCTCACACAGCCCGATGATCTATACCCAGATTTGGTGAGGTAGTGTTTGGCATCTGCCAAACTGACCTATTCGGACCCGCGTAGACCAGTGGCTTCACAGGGAGTTCTCTCTTTCTTTGCTGAAGGAAAGAGGTCTGAGGTGACTGTCAGAGATCTCTGTGACCTTTACGGTTTTGACTCCATGGAGGAGAAGGTGACTTTCCCCACACGCCTACCGGTTGCGCACAGATTCTGGGATTTCATCGCAAGTGGAGATTACTTCTCCAGATCCGCAGCCCAGTCCATCATTCGCAACCCTGCTCTTCGAATCGGTGTCAAAGCCATCAGCACTGTTTTCTTCTCACGAGATGATGCAAGCAAGGTGCGAACCGATGAATTGATCATGCTTTACAATGTTGTGCAAGACACCATTAGTGGTGAAGCCGGTTTAGCCTGCGAGTTCGATGGAAGCGTCAACATGGGAGCACTCTTTGCCTCATGTATAGCTGATAAGAGGACCAAGGTTGCCAAGGGCAAAGCCCACACAGAGCGGATAGGGAGCCTGCTGACACGCTTGTTCCTTCACCTGGACATCGATGTCAGCGGATATACGCGCAGCACGGAGTACGAGTCTATGGACATGGCCTACCTCCTCTCATGTGAGATCTTATCTGAACCCACCACTTACCGTTTCACGTCACGCGCGGGTAGTATTTTGTTTTGCAGATTACCTCAACCATCACTGACCGATTTGGAGGTTGCTGCCAACATCGGGTTCACCCCTGGAACAGAGTATTTGTGCCCAGTCCCTGGAGCACCATCCAGGAGCACCCCGAAGAAGAAAGGGAGCACCTCTGCTGCCCGAAGGAGCACCTCCACTTCTGCACCTGCTCCTGCTCCCGCTGCTGAGGACCCGCTGAGCCCAGAGGAAGAAGAGGATTTGGCAGCTGACACACAGCGTACGCAGCGATCTCGCGCTCACATCCGCCGGCCTTACACCAGCGAGCTGACACTTGATGATATCTCCGACAACCCGGATGACGCTGAATACCGCCGTTGGATGGTCGCTTCCACCAGGAAGCACAACGGGCTACTTCGCCGCCTTTTGCACATGCTGCAGAAGGGATGCACCGGCTCACAAGCCGCGGAGACAATGCCATCCACCGCACCGGTCCAGCCACCAGCTGCTCAACCGTCCTCGTCTGCTCGCCCCAACACACAATCATCCAAGCGGAAGAAGCCACTCACGGATTACGACAAGGAATCCGATGCTACCGCCAGCGATTAGTCATCGCTATCCTTCTCCCCCTCTCGTATTTTCTCTGAACATTTTTTACTTTCTTGCATTTTCATCATGTTTTCTTTTTTCTTCTCTCTCTTTTCTTATTTTCCCACCGAGTCGGTGTGAAGTAAGTCTGGGGGGAGTTGTTGCTAATGACTTTTTATTTTCCTTTTTATTTTCTTATGTCCTGTTTGAGTCTATTTTTCGTTTGTTTTATTGAGTCAAAACTTTGTAGGGAATTAGGACTTTATCTCATGATGATATTTGAACTATTTGTGTTTAACCTTCTCTCTAGTGACCATTTCTTCAGAGCATGAGTACAAAGAACAGCTGGAACACTTCGATACACTATCTTCCAGGTTCCATATTGACCAAAAATTCATCTCGCTATTGGCACTAGATTAGGGAAACGAATCATATTCAGGACTCCTTACTCTTTTTATCACTCTTGTTGATCCTGAATAGCTAGCTCATTTTTAGTTAGTACCCTCCTTAACCCTTACCTCTTTTCAAACCCCTTGCATTCTTGTTACTTCATTGTCACATGTGCAGCATATGCGCAAAAGGGTTGGAGAGAATTGGGTCAACACTGCATCTAAATCACTCTTTCTGAAGAACAGAGAGCACCTGCTCCCCAGAAGGAGCACCCGCTCTTATTTCCAGGAGATGATTTCACGCTTTTGGGTATGTACAGCAACTCTGATTTTTCTTCGTGTTTGAGAGACATACGCTTGTGATCAAACCCTCTTCATCTAAAAAAAAAAAAAACAAAAAAATAGGGATGACATGATAGTTCTTGAATACGCGATGAAGAAATGCATTTCCAGTGAATCGGTACTCAAAAAGTGATCATCCAGATCTCAAAAACAGTAGTCCGAGTCCCGTAGAACGGATGTAGAGGACGAGCGATCTCACGACCCTGTCTCCTCACAAGGAACAACAGTAGTGAAAGCGCTGCTTTTGAATCTCAACAGATGATGAAGAGTGGTAAAATCTGTATATTAGAAATGTCTCTCTACACAGCGAATATACCCAAGATGGATGATGAGATGTTGAGACGTTGGAGAGATGTGGAGAAGAAAGAGTGGTTTGGAGAATGTGGATATCAACGCACCCGTTCTCTCTTGCAATTTTGTGCGATATCCTGCATCCTCTACGAAACATCGGGTAACCCTTAAACACTTTAAACACTTTGAACTCCACCTCTAAATGGCCTTAAACCCTTTAGCATCGTCTACCCTAAATGATGTCTTTAGCGAGACCCTCACGCAACTTTGAATGCGTTGAGTTTGTGTTTGGGAAATGGAACTTGGTTGAGAAATGTGTTGAGGATGTTTTGGTAAAGCTTTGCTATTCGTGATCTGGATTATGTGGTCTGCAGATTGAAAGTTTTAAACCCGGTTTACTGAGGATAAAAGAGTTCCCGCGTTTTCAAACCCCTCTCCTTCACTTGGTCTTGAATTGGTTTGAGGACAAACAAAGATCTAAGTCTGGGGTAATGTAGAGTGTTTGTGCCCCATCTCACACTTGCATACTGATATACGATATTTTACACATTTTCTTATATTTTTAATAGAGTTTAAATATAGAAATAAATAAGTTTTGGGCATTATATGCTACTTTTAGTGTTTTCGTGGGTTTTAAAGTCAATCTAGAAAATTATATCACTTTAGGCCTAAAAGGAGTGAAACAAGCCTTTTAAAGAAAGGACAGATTTTGACCACCATATGTTTTGCTCCAGAAGAAAATGTTCCCACCGTTGGATCAACCTTATATTTTACCACGAGATAGGCGAGGATCTTAGACTGATACTAAATATTTGATCGTGGAAATCCAACGGTTTGATCTCAAGATATGCACAAATTACCGAAGACCAATCCGTGCAGTATTGAAGGAGAAGCCAATACAGAATACACATTTGTGATCGACCGAACAACTATGTTAATCGATCGATCACAAGCTCCCTATTTTTTATGCTGAGATGATTTATCAAGGTGATCGACCGATCACAAAGGCATTCGATCGATCACCCAATCCGAGAAAAGAGAAAATCTTCTTTTTAAAAAAAAAAATATCTCCTAAATCTTTTAGGATATATCCTAGCCGACTTCTCCACCTATAAAAGCATCAGAGAGGCCACGAAAATCAGTCACCACGCCGCAGCCAAAGCTTCACACAAAAGTCTCTTAGTTATTTGTTTGTTCAATTGTTTCCACATTTTTGTTCGATAAGGGAGAATATCTCACCTCTTGTTAACCACTAGAGAATCTATTATGAACTCTTTCTATCTATTTATGATTATGATAATGAATTCTTTTCCTATTGCTTTGGTTTTTGCTATCATGTCTGAGTTGATTTGGGATTTCATGGCTTGATAAATAAGAATTGATTAGGATTTGGAATTTATCTAGCTTAATACATGATTGTTTTGATTGACAATCTTAGTGATTTGTTATACATTGGTCTAGTCTTGTTGAAAACTTGATTAGATCTATATGAACTAGTATTGGATTAGATTTGTATCAACTTATGCAGCATGCTTACTTTTTCACCTTCATAACCTGAATGAATTAGGCTATTAGACATGTTTAATCATTGATATGAGAATGTTATGATTGATTTACGATTGGATTGCATACTTGAAAAGAGTTATGTTCCTCGTTCTTGAATAGTTTAATCTGTGAACTCCAAAGAATTCCCTGCAGTCCAACGCTTATTTTATTTGATTTCACCATTTGCATTCTGATTTTAGTGACACAAAACCCCGAAAACCAACTGCAAACTTATAGTGCCCTCTTAGTCCTCAGTGGATTCAACCCTTAAGTACTACTTTGATCGTCGTGCACTTGCGGCTGGTCTTTGTCTAATCGTCTAAGATAAAAATGGACACACTTCACATACGATTAGGATTGTTTAGGAGTATGGAGAAATGGGTTTAATTGTTTAGGAGTATGGAGAAATGGGTTTACTTAAGAATCCAAATTTGAGTCTTGCACTGGCTTAGCTATACCCTACCTAGGGAGCTACCATGGGCCGAATGGGAAGTTAGTCCAGGAAGCTGAAAGGTATAAAGACTAACCAACCGTAAACCATGAAATAGAGCTATGGTAGAGCTATCGCTCCACAGGAAGTAATTCTACCCGATGGTTCGCTTGTTTGCTAGGATCCGGCAGTCGAGTCGGTAGGGATTGTTGTGAACCAGGCAGAAAAGCTATTAGAATAATCGTAATGGTTATACTAGTACTACCTTAGCCAACCCGACACAAGGTCGTAGGTAAGGTCTAGTACGAGAAGAGTCAAAAAGGTTTGACGAACTCGGCCTAGTTGGCATAAGACCAAGCGGATAAAGGGTAGTGATATAATGCGTTTTTGGCGCATTCTAACCCTTGTTCTGTAGGCTTTTATCGAGTCTTTCACTCTCTATCGAGTCGTTCTAGGTACAAAAAGCGGCTGGAAGCAATAACTGGGACTTACAATCGGAATTGGCTAGAAAAGAGTGAAGTTGGACCCTTTTTGGACATTCTGGAGAAAGAGAGCACCTGACGCCCAGAAGAGAGCACCCGACGCCCAGAGGAGAGCACCTGACACTCAGAATGGAGCAGATCGATCGATATCAGAGTCGGATCGATCGATCTGAATTTCAGATTGACCGACGTAAGTTCTACGATCGATCAATCCGGAGGGAGCACCTGGTGCGAAGAAGGGAGCACCTAGTACGAGAAAAGGGAGCACCTGCTCCCAGCAGAATCATTAATGGGCCTTTTGCAAAACCCTAATTCTGCAAGCCTATTTTTGGGCCAGCCGTAATGGGCCTTTAAATAGGTTTTCATTGCTGAATTTTGGGAGGATCACGCCATCACGACACAGCCTCATTCACGACTCACGCAGCAGCAAGACATCACAACGAGAGAGAGAGAGAGAGAGATTCAACCCATTGTTTTAGAGTTTATCTTTCACGTTCTTATCGAAGTTTTCTAAACCCTAAACTCTTTTGCTTTTGATTAAATGAAGTTTCTTTCATCTCTTGCTGCTGTTACTTGTTTGATTATGAGCGAGTAGTCATCTTGTTAGGTTAGGGGGTTTTCGATGGGATTTGATTCATGAACTAAGCATAGATAGGTTTTTATATAATCATTCGATAGTCTCCACCTGTTGTCGATCATATTGCCTAGGTTAGATTGATCACCTAGCCTTTGATCTTAGGTTGAATTTACTTATCAAAAGTTTGTAAATTGCTGGAATTGACTTAGGTGGGCGATTTGATCCGTAGCCAACGAAAGTTGAAGTTAGGGCATCTCGTGAACATATCAACCCTAATCGATAAAGCTTGATAATCCTTGTAACCTCAACGACAGTTAGGGTGTTAGATTGATTGTGAAAGTTGTAGATGCCACGAAAGTGGATCTCCTTATATTTATGGTTGAGTTCTAGACTTGGTCGTAATCGCATACCTGAATAATTGCTTGGTTCTTGATAATCGAATCCCTGAGAATTATCCCTGACCTAACGCCTTTTTATTATTGTTTACAACCGATTTTTACTTGTGCTTTGTTCGAATTATTTTTGTGACATTAAAACCCCAACTTGCATTGCTTAGCTGAGATTGAAATCCATAGAATTAGAGCGTATTGCTGGTCCCTTTACGAACCTCACTATTCTACATCTGATTAGTGAAATCCTAGGTTAAAATCTTATAACCGGAAAAAGGATAAACATCAGGTAGACATGAGATCTCTTATTCTGTCCTTAGGAAAAATTGGTATCATGAGTTATCCACAATTAATAGATACTTTTACGTTTGTATTTCTGCAGGGACGGCTGCCGTATGGCCATAGATGTTGTTATGGGTAACGTAATGGGATAGCCATGCTTACATGGGCCGACCATACGGACAAAGGTATTGTTTGAAATGTTTCGGCTATTGATTGAGAACATAGTATAACGGATATAGGTTTCAAATGGAGTAGATAAAAATTGTGAACCTTAGGAGAGTCTAGAGTAGAGGCATACAAATTGGTAGGATAATAGGTTCACAATGCTACCTTTAATTATTGCATATATTCGTGTGTATGGGCACATGTCATCGACTTGTTTGTGTTTGGCCCAAAAAAGTGGCACGAAGACTTGGGAGTCAGTAAGGGGGCGGACCGAGAAGACTCGGGAAGGATCAAGAGTGGTGAAAGTTGGCCGATAGGTTAACTACTATAAGAAGGGTACTCTAAATGTGTCGGTGGACACCTTTGTACCTTAGTAAGTGTGTGGTGAAAGTACTCTGAATGTGTCGGTGGACACTTTTGTACTTCTATATAGGAACTCTGAATGTGTCAAGTGGACACCTTAGTTGCCAAAGAGATTAGAGTGTGTGGTGAAAACTAGGAGGTAGCCGGTGGGCTTGCCTAGTTACTAATATGAGGTGTGAAAGTTAGGCGGTAGCCGGTGGGCCTGCCTAACTACTAATTAGTGGTTGAGAATTGGCACATGGTGCTAGGGCATCATGTCGCGGTAGTGGTAGTCAGGGTAGTTAGGTTGTGTTAGGTCATGAGACGGAGTAGACCGTCTTACTAAGTATTCAATAAGTATCCCCTTACCAGACTTGCAGGATGAGAGATCCGGTCAGGTGGACCATAGGAGGCCAAGGCAGGAAGATGCGGCAGGCGCGGTGAAGACTTCCCTAAGGCGTGGTAGTTTATAGTTCTATATGTTGTATTTCACCGCACAATGTATTAAAGAAATTGTAGAGCAGTGAAATACATAGATTTGATTAACATTGCGGCAAGGATTCATAGTCCTTAGGTCGGTGTTACATTGGGTTTGGATCTTAGGGTTCGATCCGGTATGATGCACTCGAGTGCTTTTCATCTACCACTTTTATCTTTTTATGCTAGTATTGGTGGCAGCGTCTAACGTGGCGAGTCTGGCGTTGGATGCTCATCGGAATCAGATTTGTTTGCCTTAATCGTTCCTTGGGCGGAACCACTTGCTTTTACTTTGACACGTATAAGGTGAAAGTTTTTCACTCTTTGACAAAGGACTTAACTCACAAGTATTAGAAAGAATTTGAGTTTCACGCCTAAACAAAGAAATTCATACGATAATCGATTTCATGATACGAAAACTCGGGCATCGTGCGCTGCTCCCCGGGAGTTGTCGTTACCTGTACAACTGACCACTCAGTTTTTGACCCATATCATCAATTTAACATGGCCACGACCCAAGACGAGTATCGGTTACAGGTCCATCAAGTTATTTGCATCATTGTAGATTAAGACCCATATACCTCTAGAATTGGTATGGAAGAACTGACAAATGACGATAATATTTTTGCCTAAATTAAAAAAAAGGACCATTTTATCTCCAACCATATCTATTAAAAATTGATAATTTGTCAATTATAAATACCAAACAACTAGAAAAATCAAAATTTTATTCACTAAATTAAATAAATTTGTTAATATAATCATTAACTACTAGTATATAATTCCAATAGAAATATCTAGGATATATTATATCAAATATATGTGTTTATCTCAAAAACAAAACCAAAAAAATCTTCTTCTTTATCTTTACTACTTGAATGTAATACCCATAAACTGTATTATTTGTGTTTAAACTAGATATTTAAAACTATAATTAATAAGCCAAAATCAAATATCAAAAACAGTAATTTGTTATGTAAGATTTCAAAGCTAAAATTTTTTTTTTTTTTAAATCCGGGGGTAATCCGGGCTTTATCCCCCAGATGATTGTAGCCGTCGAGTATCCTATTCACTAGGTTTTTCAATGGATTTAAAGCATGACAACATTTCGATTAACCAAATAGTAATGATTAGATAATTTTGTGCGCGATGGGAATTGAATTTTAGGGTATACTCACGTAGCAATGCGTCTCTAAAGAGAAACCATTCGTCCACCACCATGTGGTTGACACTAAAAATTTTATGCATAGATAAACATATTATCCTAACATGTAAATGTAAATACAAACAACCGTCAGAACAAAATTCAAGGCTAGATTTACTGACTAGCCTCTACACGTCGTCGTCCCTATCTTGACTAATAACAATGAGAATCTTAGAATCGATCTATATATAGAAGTATATTTCTTTATAGCAATAAAAATGTAAATTATAAAATTATATGATTTGAGAACATAATATTTAACAATTTCAAAAGCACCAACACTAAAGTAATATGTTGTTGAATAATCAATGATTTAAAGAAAGGTTTTCTGCAAATAAATTTTTTAAGTGGTTAGGATTTGCGATTTTACCTTCCAAGTCAATTAAATGCAGATCGACCTTTCAAATAAGAATTAATCCGCAATATAACCCTTCTAAATTTTTCAAACCACAATATTAACATATCAAATTGAAGTCATTGAAATGAGAAACCCAAATGGCCAAATGTACTCCTAAAATTTATGAACTCTAACGCTTGTAGGCGTAAAAACTCTTCAATTTTTCAGATCCAAAGGGTTATATTGCGGGTTGACTCTTACTTCAAGGGTTGACCTGCATTTAATTGATTTAGAAGGTAAAATGGTAAATTTTAACCACTTAAAGAGTTTATTTGCAAGATAACCTTTAAAAAATCATTTTGGTTCAACTTCTTCGGTGTGTGGCATCTATGTAGAAAAGAAAGTACGAACATTATCCAAGATCACGAGTCTATAAATTCCACACAACCATTGAATTCACTTTCACTTCTCAAAGCACAACAGCCTCTCTCTCTCTCTCTCTCTCTTTCTCTCTCTCTCTCTCTCTCTCTCTCTCTCTCTCTCTCTCTCTCTCTCTCTCTCTCTCTCTCTCTAGAATATGCATACAAATAGGAGCTGAGAGAATTTTTAATAAAAGAAAAATGTCAAATATAACGAAGAAGAGGAGTAATGGAAATGAAGAGGGTGCAGAGCAGAGAAAAGGGCCTTGGACGCTTGAGGAAGACACTCTTCTCACCAATTACATTTCCCATAACGGTGAAGGCCGATGGAATCTGCTCGCTAAATCATCTGGTATTAACATTCCTTTTCTTTTACAATTTTTCCAAAAAAAAATGCAATATATACACTTTAATTCATGTGCAGGACACTAAAGGTGAATATTTATTACATATACACTTGAGAATATTAATTATTACGATACTCTCACTTCATATTACAAACAGTTTGTATGGAAAGTTTAATCTCTTTCTTAATATTTATATAAAAAAATTAAAACAGGGCTAAAGAGAACAGGAAAAAGTTGTAGATTGCGATGGTTGAATTACCTTAAACCCGACATAAAGCGCGGGAATCTCACCCCTCAAGAACAACTCTTAATCCTCGAGCTCCACACTAAATGGGGTAACAGGTACGTACGTTACTCTTATTATTATTATTGTTCTTCTTCTTCTTTTTGTGTCTACAACTCATACACGCATATGACACGGTCTCCGTTCATCTTCTTGTATTTTATTTATATATATATATATATGTCTTTAGCATAGTTTTCTATAATCTAACATGTAACGCATGATTGTTAGATGGTCCAAAATTGCGCAGTACTTACCCGGAAGAACAGACAACGAGATCAAAAACTACTGGAGAACTAGAGTTCAGAAACAAGCACGGCAGCTCAACATCGATTCCAACAGCCACAAATTCGTGGAAGCTGTACGTAGCTTATGGGTTCCAAGATTGATCCACAAGATGAAAAATAACACATACGCCAACACTAAAGCTTCTCCTCCTGATTCACTTGGACCAATTTTACAAGACAAGGGTTTCACTCACGAATCGGGTTTCAACAACATTGATTGTTCAACATCCATATCCATGTCTCAAGATCTCCACAAAATTTCACAATTCATGGATTTGTCTGATCTTGAAACCACAAGTTCACTATACTTTGATGGATCACAAGGGAGAAGTAGTCAATGTGTGAGTGAAGACTATAGCTCTTTCCCTTGCCTAGAGGGGGACTACATGGTTGCCACCATGGGCAATTCAGGCATTTTACAAATGCAAGATTGCTACATGGCAGATTCGACTTACGAGGAGGATGTGACACAAGATCCAATGTGGAACATGGATGATATTTGGCACTTTAAGGAGTATGCATACTTGAGTTAGGTTGTATAGCCCACAGGCATGGATGTTCTTACAACCTCAAAGAGGTTTCTATATGTATTCTATTGTCTTTATTTGCTTTTCTTTATAAAAATATTTTTCTTTATTTGCTTTGGATTATTAATATTTGTTGAATAGTTGTTATAACTTTATAGTTAAATTATGAAAAATGGAAATAAAGTTCAAAAATATATTGTAACCCCTACGGTAACATTAATATTTTATAACCGTTGGGCCTAGACCTGCGGCCCATTAGATTATGCGGTCTAAACAATTTGCAGCTTGCAAACAGTAAAGCCCAACTCAAACAGTAACCGCGGTCTGGTTAAACGTGAGTCAAATTCGGTAACTACAGTTAATAAAACCTATGATGTATCTTCAACCTTATACTATCAATAGGAGTACAACTTGATGTGACCATTCATCTTCCATTCCTCTAAAAAGAGTACAAAGGACCCAGGGCATTACCGTTCAGGTCTCTAACTCCGACAGAGAGCTCGCCGGGAGGTCACCACCGACCGGAAAGCACCGAAAACGTTTACATACCTTCATTACCTCGCAACGAACCGAGTAGCCCAGGATCTGTCCAGCATACTACACTCTTTCTGATCTATAGCAATCTGATAGCCCGGGATATGTCAGACTATCAGCTGCACTCTACTTTGTAACATTTATTTCGGGCTCAAACTCTAATACACAAAATTCTCCGACCTCCTGTCTACTACAAATTCATTGTTGAGTCCTTTTGGGTTAAACAATTGGCGCGCCAGGTAGGGAGCTTGGAGATTTTCTAAATGCAAGGAAAAATGAGCCCGGACGCATCAACCAGTCGGCAAATCAGCAAAACAGTCATCCCGGAATCCACCAAAACAATTCAAGCGACCCCTGTCGCCGCGATCACGATGGACACGATCAGTCCTCCAGTGATCGCCAACGAGGAAAGAAGGGTAGCAGCGTCCGACCCGTCACATAACGAGCCCGCGCTCGTTACTAACGAACAAGTTAAATTTGCGGGAGTACTAAGTATGCTTATGAGGCGTTTCGGTCAACAAAACGATCAGTTCAGACGTACGAGCACCCGCCTCGACGTCCTCTCAAGTGCACAGACCGCAATCCAAGAACAGCTGGACTCAGCCTAGCCAATCGAGTAGCAGCAGATCTGATCTAATTCATCTGAAGCAGAACGACACGGTTGGCCTTCGCCCCAACATCGGATTATCAATCTAAACACTCCCACCAGAACCCCGATCAGCGGCCACCTCCTTTGAGAGAACAAGATTCGTTCCAGGGCCAGGAAATCGAGACGCTGAAAGCTCGACTCAAAGATATGAATTCGCGAGTACACAAGGCCCTCAGCTCGGCTCCGGAGATCGACCGTATACTGGAAGAGACGCAACAGATACCATTCACAGAACGAATAACCTCAACCCCGCTCAGATACACCGCAAAGCTGTGGACACAGAGCTACACGGGCAACTCCAACCCAAAGCATTTCATGACGGCCTTCACCATCGCCATAGGGCGAGTCCAACTATCACCCGAAGAGCGAGATACGGCCTACTGTCAGTACTTCGTAGAGCACCTCACGGGCTCCGCACTCGACTGGTTCTCTAGGCTCGGGCCGCAGTCTATCGACAACTTCCAGCAGCTCTCTACAGCTTTTTTCAAACATTGCTCGATGTATATCCAAGACGGCGCCTCAGATGCCGACCTATGGACCCTATCTCAAGGACCCAAGGAATCTCTCAAGGAGTACATGGCCCACTTTAAAGTTGTACTGGCGGAGATGGACGTCCACGAAACATCTGCTATTGGCGCTTAACAAAACGGGTTGTGGCATGAGTCTTTGTTTAGGACCGACCTAGTCTTAAAGAAGGCCCTCACACTAGAAGATGCAATGCACCGGGCAACTAGGTACATAGCACTCGAAAAAGACCGCACGGCCAACTTTAAAAAGCATTCTCCTGCCAAACCGCCAATTCCTAAGGCCAAGGCAAAAGAGCCCGCGGAAGATGATTACATTGAACCCCGACAACATCTCGATCAAGAATACAAAGACAATAAGAAGAAGTTCATTACCAATCTTGTAGGAAGCAAACAGACTCCGGTCCAATCTCAGGCTCACACCCAGTCCCAGAATAAGAAGTGGCCGTTCAAGTTCGTCCGTGGAGAAGACCCTAAGGAGGACACCAGGTTGTTTTGCGACTACCATCAAATTTATGGTCACTCGACCTACCAATGCCGGCAGTTGAAAGATCAATTAATGGCTAAATTCAGCAGCGGGGAGGTCAAGATCGATCTACCCCAACGGCGGTCTGTAGAGGGTCAGGGGCAACATGAGCAACGACCCGATAACAACGTCGCTCTGCCACTCCCCCCGAAGCGGTCTAACAACGACAAGGGGCAAGGTCAACCTTCCTCAAAAAGAAAGATCTACATGATTATGGGCGGCTTCCGCACTACTTCCGATTCAGTGTGATCTCTCAAGAAACACGAAAAGCAGGCATTCCAACAGCAAGATTGTCGCCTATGGGCAAAAGTTGACATGCCAATTATCTTCGGCAAGGCTGGCACTAAGAATGTCGCAATGCCCCTCAACGATCCGTTAGTAATCGAGCTCAAGATTGAAGACATCGACGTTACCAGGGTGCTCGTTGACACTGGAAGTTCGGTCGATCTCATCTTCCTCGAAACCCACAAAAAGATGGACATCGGAAGCGACAAGATAAAACCCAGTGAAAACCCTTGACCGGCTTCGACGGCGTCACAACAAAGACCAGGGGATCAATCAAGATGGGGGTCTACGCTGGTGGCATCATGAAGATTGTTAAGTTCGTCGTCGTCGATCGACCCGCGGTATACAACATCATCGTGGGAACACCTTGGCTTTTGTCACTCTGAGCGGTGTCCTACTCCTACCATTAATGCGTCAAGTTCCCGACTCCCATGGGTGTCTTCACGATTCGTGGATGCCAGAAGGTCGCCAGGTCATGTTTCATCACAGAGCAGAAGCTACGGAGAGTCACCTACAATGTCAACGCGGGCCGACAACTCCCAGTCCGCAACAAGAGGTAATAAACCAAGTCTGCATCGACGAACAACACCCCGAGCGACAAGTCAGAATCGGAGCAGAATTGCAAGACACGGTCATGAGCCACCTGATCCAATTTCTGAGTTCTAACGTGTCCATATTCGAGTGGTCCATGCAAGACATGAAAGGTATCAATCCGAATATCACGACTCACGAGCTAAACGTCGACCAAACTTATCGACCAATCAGGCAAAAGCGAAGGAAGCTTGGTCCCGAACGAGCTCAAGCGATGAACGACGAGGTCGAAAAATTACTCCAAGCGGGCTCAATTGCTGAAGTACACTACCTCGAGTGGTTGGCCAACCCGGTCGTTGTTAAGAAGAAGAACGGCAAATGGCGAGTCTACATAGATTTTACCGATCTGAACAAGGCTTGCCCGAAAGACAGTTTCCCTCTTCCAGATATCGACCACGTTGTTGAAGCCACTGCTGGCAACGAACTCCTCTCCTTCATGGATGATTTCTCGGGCTACAACCAAATAATGATGCACCCCGACGATCGGGAGAAGATTGCATTCATCACTGACAGAGGAACATATTGTTATCGCGTCATACAATTCAGTCTCAACAACGTCGGCGCGACCTACCAGCGTTTGGTCAACAAGATGTTCGCAGCTCAACTCGGCGATACAATGGAGGTCTACATTGAAGATATGCTAGTAAAATCTCAAAAGGCAGACAATCACATCGACCACCTGCGTGATTGCTTCACGATCCTCAACAACTTTGGCATGAAGCTGAACCCGGCTAAGTGCACTTTTGGGGTCACTTCGGGAGAGTTTTTGAGTTACATCGTCATACAGCGCGAGATCGAGGCAAACCCAAAGCAAATCACCGCTATCATCGATCTACCTTCACCAAAGAACAAAAGAGAAGTACAACGCCTCACAAGCCTTATCGCTGCTCTTAACCGTTTTCTTTCTCGATCCACGGACCGAAGCCTACCATTTTACCAACTACTTCGAACACGCAAAGATAAGGTTATCATCTGGGACGATCGATGTGAGGCCGCGTTCAATGAGCTAAAAGTATATCTATTAACTCCACCCGTGCTTGCCAAACCAGAGCCCGGTGAGGTGCTATATCGCGGTCACCAATGCAGTGGTCAGTGTAGTGCTGATACGAGAAGACCGAACCGATCAAAAATCGATTTTCTATGTCAACAAATCTTTGGACGGCGCAGAGTCACGCTATCCACTCCTCGAAAATTTGGCTCTAGCAATCATCGTCGCAGCACAAAAGCTGCGATCTTATTTTCAGTCACACTCCATCGTCGTTATGTCAACTCAGCCGATGCGCACGATCCTCCATAGTTCGAGTGTGTTTGGTCGAATGGCGAAATGGGCAATCGAACTAATTGAGTACGAAATCGAATTTTAAAACCGTACCAGCGCTAAGTCTTAGTTATTGGCGGATTTCATCGACGAGCTGCCACCCCTATCACCGGAAGCCGTCCTGAATCACCAAGAGTGGATCCTTCACGTTGACAAGTCTTCGTCAAGATACGGAGCTGGAATCGGCATCCGCCTCGAGTCTGCTACTAGAGAAGTGTTGGAACAATCGTTCTGTCTGGATTTCAAAGCATCGAATAACGAGGCCGAGTACGAAGCACTACTCACCGATCTAGGATTAGTAAAAGAGGTCGAAGCAACACAAATCCACGCATACTGATACTCTCAGCTCGTAGCTAACCAATTCAACGGTGAGTACGATGCAAAAGACGAAAGAATGGAGACTTACTTGAAACTAGCCCGTGAACTAACTAAGGCGCTTGATTCATTCAAAATCACAAGGATTCCTCGCTCGGACAACACCCAAGCTGACGCACTCGCTTCCTTGGGCTCTAGTTTGGATTCCGAAATGCGGCGTGTGATTCCAATCTAGTCCATTGCCAAAACAAGCATCGCGTTACCTAAAGGCATCTGCAGCATCGCCAAAGCACCTGACAGTCAGGAGGACGGCCCAGAAACACCGCTTCCAAAGCCAGACCGCGCCACAACTTCGGACTGGCGTCAAGAGATTATCACATACATCTCCTCCGGTGAAGTTCCAAGCGACAAGTAGGCTATCCGAAGACTAAAAGCCTGCAGCGCACACTACATCATCATCAAAGACAAACTCTACCGATGGAACGTCACGGGAATCTTGTTACAATGTCTATCCAGAGACGAGACACACCGCATCATGGCAGAAACACACGAGGGCGCTGGTGGAAACCACTCTGGAGGACAGGCCCTAGCGGTCAAAGTCAAGCGCCTCGGTTTCTATTGGCCGACCATGTTAAGAGACTGCACCGAGCATGCCCGTAATTGCGAACAATGCCAATGACACGGGCCGATGATCAACTCTCCAACTGAACCACACTCTACTGCAACCGCGCCCTACCCCTTTATGAGATGGGCGATGGACATCATGGGTCCTTTCCCAAAGTCGAGACAGAAATGATACATCATTGTAGTTACGGACTACTTTACCAAATGGGTGGAAGTAGAGGCCTATGCCATGATAAAAGCTACCGACATACAGAACTTTGTTTGGAAATACGTTATCTGTTATCACGGGCTGCCTTTCAAGATCGTAACTGATAACGGCTCGTAATTCATCTCCGCGACCTTCGAAGACTTCTGTACAAAGTAGAAAATCTGATGAGTAAGTCCACACTGAAGTATCCTCAAGGGAACGGTCAGGCAGAAGCTTCAAACAAGAAAATTGTAGACGGCCTGTGAAAAAGGTTGGAGGACAAGAAGGGCCTTTGGGCAGACGAGCTCGACGGTGTACTCTGGTCGTTTTGAACTACTCCTCGACAGTCGACTAACAAACATCGTTCTCCCTCGCTTATGGATTAGAAGCTATGGCCCCCGTGGAGGTTAACGTTAACAGTCTACACAGAACAATGATGACTCAGAATCCCAGTCTCAATGATAACATGCTTGTCGATAACCTCGATCACATCGAAGAAGAACGCAACGAGGCCCTTACTCGGATTCAGAATCATCAAAAATTGGCGATGAGATACTACAACAAACCAGTCCACAACTGAAGTTTTGACGTCGGCGATCTAGTCCTATGAAAGGTATACGAGAACACCACGGAGTACAGGGCCGGAAAACTGTGAGCAAACTAGGAAGGACCATACCAAGTAACCAAAGTCGTCTGACCTGGTGTGTACCGACTCATGGCTTTAAACGGCGAAATAATTCCACGATCTTGGAATTCAATGAGTCTGGAAAGATACTACTACAACACTAAGCTCTCCGCAACCGATCAAGTTTGAAACACCCTCAAACCAGCACGTCGACCGAACTCTTCGACTATGTAGGCGAATTACGGATGGCTTGATCCCTATCATAATGGGTACATAGGCAGTCCGTAAAAAGGCACAGCTGTTATCCAAAAAAAAAAAAAAAAACACTCTACGAGCTCACTTTGTAAACGAACTACGAATGGCTTGATCCCTATTATAATGGGTACATAGGCAGCCCGTAAAAAGGCATTGCTATTGTTCTAAAAATATATATATATATCTGTCAAGATTGTTTTCTCAAAATCCTAAGTATTTCCAACACATTCCGCGCACTGATTCTTCTAGACCGGATAAGCCCCGAGCTCATACTTTACATCAGCACTTTGGCCAAGTACTTGACAACGTTCCACATGAACAAAGTTGGTTTGATCAACCACGTCGCTAGATCGGAAACTTCCACTAGCGACTTGTAAGCCGGGGCCAGACCCGCAACTGATTCTAAGAGTCTAAGTATCCTAAGCCGAGTCCTTCTCGCACACTTAACCACGTGATGAATCTCATCATAAGCCGACTTCAGAGTCGTGGACAAATAAAATGACCTAGATATACCTAGGTACGTAAGCCGGTCAGACCCCGCCAACTTAGACGAACGACGATTTATGCAATCAAAATTCGCTATCACAGCATGCACCAAAAAATATATAAACATAAATAAAAAGACCGATAAAGCAAGCAAAACCCGTGTTACCAAAGCATGGGAAATATTAAAGAAAATATAGTCTTTACAGGCATAAAGTACTAAGGCGACAATCAATGTTAAAAAAAAAAAACAAAGAAAGGGATAACAACAACAGGAGCCGAGAAGAGAATCAAGACTGAGCAGTCAGAATGACAGGAAGCCCGTCAAGGGGAGTGAGCTCCTCGCCAGTGGCCACATCTTTCGCCACAGTAGCGGGCTCTTTTTTCTGAGCTTTTGCTTACAAGCCACCCTCAATCAGAAGCCGATCTTGCTCTTGCTGCTCCGCGCTCATTAAAGTCCCATATTGATCAAGGGAGCGATGGTCTCAGTCCGAGGAAGGTTCACAGAAGTGGCCGATGTCTCGCCCTAAGGAAGGTTTGAGGACATCCAAGGAGGAGGAGTCATCTTAAAATCACCATCAGTAACTTCCTCGACGTCCAGAGCATCGAAATCCTTCTCGAACCTGTTAAAGTTCACATCTAGCTCTTTGAACCGGTCGTCACAGACATCGGCTTCAGCCTTCTTAAAACCAGCGAGGTAATCCTTAATAGCCATCGCTTGGTTCATTAGCGCGCTAAGCCTGTTCGCCTCCTCGTTGTCAGAGATCGACTTTTTAAACCTCAAAAGCTTAGCATCGCACTTTGTGATGATCTAAGTGACCTCGTGCCTTCGAGACGACCGCAGACAAAATATCTCCTGATCGTGAAAAGATTGCAAAGACTCTTTTTTCGTCTTTATCATCTCGAGCTCTTCCTCGACGTCTTTCGCTCGCTGTCTTGCTTCCTCCGCCTTTTTGGACAGATCATCCATTGCAGCGGTTTGTGTGGCGAGCTTTTTCTCAAGACCGGGAACCTTCTTAGCCTCTTTCTTTACACTCTGATAATCCTCGAGCTTCTTTAGAAGCCCTCGAGACCAACGCTCGTATTTTTCGATGATCAGATTCCCATGTGTGATCATCTGTCAAAAGAAGATCGATGAGCAAAGAAATAATAAAAGCAAGAATTTTAAAACACAATATCGGGTTAAAGGACGATACCTCCATCACGCTCCCCGTGAACAGCTGATACGCCTCCGCTTCGATCAGGTCATCGGGCTCAGGAAATTCGTGGTCCGTGCTACAAGGGATCTTGGAGCATAGCTCAGTGCACGCGTATAGGATACTTGCGATATGATCTTTCAATTTAAAGGTGAACGAAAGATCATAGGTCGCAGGTTCCTCTTCAGAACCAGTAGCAGCGGCTTCAATGGAGGCGGTCTTCTATGTCGACTCCTCTACGCGCTGTTTCTTCTTCGATCTCTCAACAGCGACCTCAGTGGGCCTCTTTTTCTCGGTCTCCTTATCAGAAATCTTCTTCGCGACCTCAGTAGAAGGGTTCGCCACTCGCTTTTCAGCCTTCTTCGCAGCGAGAGAAGCCTCAGCAGCCTTCTCGGTATAGAAAGAGACTTGCTTGGAAGCTCCCTGAGCAGCGACAAAAGGCCCAACCTGTTTAACGACAGTCCATTTGCTCAGGGCAGGACTCTCTTGACCAACGTCGGTGTAATTAGCCCTCTTAAATTTGGCCTTAACCATTTCTTTCTTAGCTTTCTTTTGACGGGGCATCTTTGGCTTGATCGGAGGGAAGGTATACGGTCTGAGAGGAGCGAGCTCGAGAGTATAATAGCCTGTACGATAAAACATGACGGTTTTGAATAAATAGCCCGTCCTAACCCTGAATCAAAAAGGAACAAACTCGACAAACGAACCTCTCATGATCCTTTCCTGGCACCTTTGGATCCTTTGCTCGAGGAATTATGGCCAAATCTGAGGTTCCAGTCCTTTCAAAAGTGGAATCAGCGTCTTCTCACTAGGCTTTGGAGCGGTCAAGATCGGCGGAACTGGGTAATCTGCAAACAAAGAAGAAGATTATGTGTCAACCAAAACGGGTAAACTCGTAAACACAGAGATGTTAAGCCTACTGATTATAATGTTCCAGCCAGAACGAATCAGCCATTTCGGGTTCTCGACAGAGGCTGCAACGATCTTTACGAAGAAGTAGCTGAGCTCCCAGTTGTCATATTTATCGCTTACAGAATCCGGATGCAGCCATGAATACCCGGGGCGAGCCGATACATAAAAACGACATGAGGATTTATGCCACTTAAGTTGGGTCATCGCCTCAAAGGTATCGCAATCGCACTCCATTTCGTGTTCAGCTGCAAGAGTGAGGCATACCGCAAAATTTCGGATTGAAGCCCCGCCGGGCACAATACTGGATCAGTACTCGGGGAAGCAGAAACAACAACCCGCTCGCCATGAAGAACGACTCGTACAAACACATGTACCCTTCCGGAGGCATCCAAGGTCGGTCGTTTTCACTAGGGACCAGAAATTCAACCCTATTCGAAAGGCCTCGAATAGACTGCATCGCCTCCAAAGACGTCTGAGAGGACTCCATTTTTTTATTGTCAAAACGAACAAACTTTATGTGACAACCTAAACCCGGTCCCGGAGTGTCCTGTCTGCCCCGGAGTAGATATCGACAAACCAAAGGAGTCGGGATCCTCCTCACCATCGGACCAGGCGGTGCCATGATGAGTTCGCACACGGCTACGCCGAGCTCCTAAAGGGAAAGACGGGCAAAGTATTGAGGACCCAGCGGCCTTAGAGGTTCCGGTCTCAACAAGGTTCCGATCAGACCGCGAACCCTTAACCGAGCTAGATTCTGCATCGCCATCTTTCGAGATGCGAGCCTTGTGAACACGAGCTAGTGTCTCTTCTTCCATCAAAGATATACCGTTAGATAAAGATGCAGAAGACGAGCTGACCAAATTCTGACTAGGAGAGTTTTCACCGAAAGATAATCTGAATCGGAGAGGACATCAATCAGAAACCATGTCGGGATGGAGAACTATTTAAAGATTGATCGGAGAATTTAAATTGAGACGGCGGACTCGGAGATGATGGGACAGCAAAAATACCTAACGAAAAACTAGAGAGAGAAGGAGAAAGAAACTACCTTTAGAGAGAGAAACGAGAAGAAGCGAAGTGAAGTGAAGTGAAGCAGAGAGCCCCCTTTTATAGGCTCAGACCGGAAGACAAAACATCGCATCTCGGGCGAAACGCCAGGGCGGCACAGCGAGCCAATCATGGTAGGGACTTCGGGCTGGGCTTAATCTGTTTTGGGCCTAGAACTCGCAACGGACGAACGGCGAAATTCGGCCCACCTCTTCTGCCGACTAGGGGGCTACTGTTAGGCCTAGACTTACGGCCCATTAGATTCTGCGGCCTAAACAATTCGCAGCCCGCAAACAGTAAAGCCCAACTCAAACAGTAACCGCGATCTGGTTAAACGTGAGTCAGATTCTGTAACTACAGTTAATAAAACCTAGGATGTACCCTCAACTTTATACTATAAATAGGAGTACAACGTGATGTGACCATTCATCTTCCATTCCTCTGAAAAGAGTACAAGGGATCCAGAGCATTTACCATTCATGTCTCTAACTTCGACAGAGAGCTCGCCGGGAAGTCACAACCGACCGGAAAACACCAAAAACGTTTACATACCTTTATTAGCTCGCAAAGAACCGAGTAGCCCAGGATCTATCCGGCCTACTACACTCTTTCTGATCTATAGCAATCTGATAGCTCGGGATCTGTCCGGACTATCAGCTGCGGTCTACTTTGTAACGTTTATTTCGGGCTCAAACTCTCATACAAGAAATTCTCCGACCTTCTGTCTACTACAAATTCATTGTTGAGTACTTCTGGATTAAACAATAACACTTGTTTCCTGGAAAAAAAGGCCTACTCGTTGAATATTAAATAGTTCTCATTTTTGTTAGTTTGGATCTTCTGAAGGAGAACAAATCTAATCTCACCTCTACATGTCAAAGAGTCCAAAATCTAGGAAGTCTATATACACAGCATGTTAAACGCAAGAAAAATGAGGGGGAGATAGTAAAAATTCTAAAAACCAATTGATGAATTGTCTCTTCGAGAATTAGACGTGTGCATGGTTAATAAGTCTACGAAAAGCCTGTATACGTTTGACATGATATGATTAGTTTGTTTTATAATTTAAATAATCATACGATTAATTTTGTGCTCTAATTAAGACTTTAACTCAACAATCAACAATATTATACGATTAATTTTGTGCTCTAATAATTTATCAAGATATTAAACATTTCAATCTAAAATAATTCATAAAATTTAATTCTAATATTTGGGCACTTATATGAAACCAAGTATTTGCATTATAGATTCGAACGGAAGACATTCGAAACTCGATTATAGTTACATATTTTCATCCACCTCTTTTGTATGCCTAGACCAAAAAACAATAGACCTTCTGTAATTCTGTACAGATTTGTAGTTTAAACAAAATTTAAGTATATACAGAAAAACAATCAATTTACTTATTGTAAATACATAATGAACTAGGTTAAATCTCTTTAAATTTGATAAGTTCATTTTTTGTAGTCATATATGTAAAATTCATTGCATTTAGCCATTTACGTTTAAGAGGAGCTTTTCCAGCACCAATCGATATAATCTTATATGTGGTTGAAGATATATAGTCCCGCAAGAGCTTCAACTTGATTGATGAAGGTAGTTATTATTTTCAGTTATGGAGTGTAGTAATCTTGAGTTCACCGGAGGTAACTTCTTCTTTATTACTTGTAAATTAAAAGTTTCAAAAGTCATTTATATTTTTGGAGGTCAAGTAAGGGAAACTTTAGAATGATTTGGACCCCAAAGGCATTATAAAGTTGCAGTTAACTTTTAATTCATCTTTGGAGGTGAGGAAGACAAAACAAAGTACATACATTTATTTCATTACTTTTTTGGAGATGAAAGCATTTGCATGCTTTGTCTCCTTCTCATCTCCAATAATTCAAGTTTTCTATGGATCACATTTGTATATCCGTTAAATAGGAAATAAAATTAATATGTGTGTGTGTGTGTGTGTGTGTGTGTGTGTGTGTAGTTGCAATATTAATCACACGGTTGAATGTGATTAATTGTATTATTTACTTAATTAATAGACTATAATTTACTAGAGTTTATATACATGTTAAATTTTGAGAAAAATAGCAGCAATGTAAACGAAGCTAGAACATAAGCATAGATTTTGAATGGTAAAAACAAAAAATTCACTTCATATTAAGCCGTTTTATTTTTGGGACGGACATGTCTGTATATTATTCTTCTATAGAAACTCGTTAGCTGCTAATAATTTTTATTTGATCGTTTTTCATTTTTCAAATCTGCACACGAAGGATGAAAAGTTTGTGAATAAAAATCGAAAGGGCGAGTCTTAACCACTAATTAAATTTTGTCGCAATCAGACACACACAAAAACGTGATATAGAAACCTGTTTACTTTGTCAATATTTCCTTGCATAAAATTATACTTACATCTTCATCTTCACCGAAATTGTAGTCTACTACAAAATGACGACCGTATATTTCGGGCAATCCAACAAACATGGAAATTGGAGAAACATTGGCCCATGTAAACTGTTAGATGGTCAAAGTTGTTCGATTGGAGAGTCGTTTTTCCTTGCTGGAATAGTAATCAGTCAAACTTATTGACCAATGAAATGATGTTCTAAATTAGTTATCAACATACGAATCACCTTACTCAAATAAATACTAAGCTGTCTGGTTCATGGAACAGTAACTTCTTGGCATCAAATCACATCTCGAGTAAAAAACCATAATCACGGAATTTTGGACTTCCATATACATACTCTAGCTATAATTTTAATTTAATCGGACGAACACATGATTATTTCAAACAAACAAAAAAAGATGTAGGCAAAATTGTTATTTCAAGTATTGCAAAATTCGTTAGCGGATATTTGTAAGTCTGATTTGGGATAGCGTAATTATCTGATTCAATCTTTACAAGTAATGACAATTATGAAATGTATTTCTCATATTCAATCTTTACAAGTAAAAAGGAATGGCCGGACAAATAGATACCCGCAAGGCATTATTTGTAAGAGGTAATAAGTAACAAGAGCATTTACCAAGTGGGGTCTTTGTCCAAAATCAATTTTTATCTCCGAAGCATATTTGATATACAAAGAGAAAAGTGATGGAATCTTAAAGTTGTCCTACTCGTGTGGAAGCACCTTGTTCCTTAATCCTTAATGTTCCACCTGTTTTCCTTTACAACTTTTTTATTCTGTGTAATAATCAGAACCAGTTTCAAGCCTTTTTAGTGTGGTGTAGAGGATGATGAAATTGAATGATGTGCAAGAGGAGAAGGAGAACCAGCGCACGTTGAAACCTATCACAATCCCATCAAAACACTGCTTTTCGATTTTCACTAAATCAGAAAATCACATGTCTAAACATACTAAACTCTCTCTCTATGTTCCCATCTGGCAGAGAGGTTTCGACATCTTTTTAATATCGACATCTGTTATCTCAAGAGTCAAGATGAAACCTTTTCTTTTCAAATTTTGAAACTTTTCTTTGACCACTCACTCACTTAGAAACAAACATGTTCAAGAAACCAAATCCTAACTGTTGAACAACGTGCGTATCAAACCAAAGTTTTCATTTACTGTTACATAAAGTTTTGACCAATAAATTGTTAATATGGGTGGAGTGTTTTTACTTCCCAGCTTTCCCGTAGCTGTCTCTGAGTGTGACCGTCCGGTTAAAAACAAGCTTTCCTGGCTCAGAGTCCTTGTCCACCGCAAAGTAACCTAATGCATCACAAGTTTTGGTTAAAACACTTGTCTCATACTGTTGGTTTCGAACAAAAATATAGAAATTACAACTTGTTGCTCATCTAGAATTGCTTATGAAACAGAAAATACCTAGCCTCTCGAACTGGAATCTGTCCCCGACAGCAGCATCTTTAAGGATTGATACAGCATAGGCATCAGAAACCACAACTTTGGAGTTCGGGTTAAGGTCAGTCAGCCAATCATCATTGAGTTCAGCCGGGTTCTGTTAGGATTAAAGACAATTTAGCTCCGGGAAAAATGTTTGTAACTACAACAAAAGCTAGAGAATAATAGCTACCTCGGAGTTGAAGAGCTTCTCAAATAACCGGACTTCAACCTTTATGGGCTCTTTTCCTGGTGAAGATTCAGCAACCCAGTGTAGAACCCCCTGCAAAAAATGTTAACGGTTAGGAAGAGCCACACAGTTGCAGAAATTATAAAGATGGTTTTCAAGAAGAGAACCTTTGGCTTTGTCTTTTTCTCAAGGTCATACTCTGCATGAATTTCGCGGACGGTTTCATTGTCATCACCAAAGACAGCATTGGTGCATTTGATTGGGAAACCGTATCTGCAAACAGCAGGAAGCATGTTTAGTAGCATATAATTTTAGTTCAAACGCCAAAGTAGTAATGGTGGAATAGATAAGAGTCCCCTTCGATACCTTAGCAAGACTGATTTACCAGGGGCAAGCCCATAATAATTTTTTGAATCCTCCATTCGGAAGTCAGATTGCTCAATGTATACAACTCTAGAGAACGGAACCTAGATCAAGAACCCCCAGAAAAAAAGATCAAGAAAACAGAAAAATGTTCCATTGTGTAAAAAAACTCGTATATGTGAAACACAGTTCACCTTGTAGAATGCCGTGGAATCATCGTTCTGAGCATCAGGCCACCTTTTGGCCTCAAGCTCTATAACCTTGTCTGATTCCAAATTGGTGATGACCACCTTAAGAGGATTAAGCACCACCATGGTGCGAGGAGCCGTTTTATTCAATTCCTCTCTAATATGATGCTCAAGACGACTCACATGTATCATGCTACCATCACTTCAAACATAGAACAATCGATAGAAAATTTAAATAAAAAAAATTGATATATGCCAAATAGTATGATGTGAATTCAGATATATAGCAAACCTTCTAGTAATTCCAATTCCTCGTACAAATGCATTAATTGCAGTTGAAGTTACACCCCTCCGCCTCAAACCAGCTAGTGTCAAAAGACGTGGATCATCCCAACCATCAACATACTTGTTTGTCACAATGAAATTCAACTGCAACAAAAGAAAAGAAAAATGTTACAACCAGCATGATTCTCTGCGAAAAAAAAAAAATGTTTGAAGTTGTTTACATGCAAGTTAAGTATTTTACCAACCTTACGCTTAGACATTACAGTGTTTGTGACATTCAACCGTGAATATTCCCACACATATGGCTTGTACAGACCCAGGGAATGTAATAACCAATAGTAGGAAGCACGCCGGGTTTCAAATTCCAGAGTACAGAGCTACAATTATGCCAGATAAAAAGAAAATGTCAGAACCACATAAATAGTTGTTAGAAAAACAGATGCTTTAGATACAGAAGGGATTTCTAGTACTGAAAGTTAATAGTGGGTCACCACCAAATGCAGCATTGCAATAATATTAACTCATACTGCGAATAGCGAAAAGAAATAAAAAGGGACAAACCGAATGTGTTATATTCTCAAGAGAATCAACAGTGCAGTGGGCATAATCATAGCTTGGATAGATACACCATTTGTCACCAGCATGAGGATGAGGTGTGAACTGCAAAGCATATAAACAGTCAGACAGACAAAGATGAGAGAGAGCATATTCCCGACATGTAACCTGAGATAATTTTAGTTTCACTTGCCTTTATGCGATATGCAATAAGGTCATACATATTAAAATTATCACTCTGCATATCTTGCTTCATTCTAAGTGTTGCCTTCCCTTCCTCAATCATTCCTCGTCTCATTTCGTCAAAAAGTTTGAGAGATTCTTCAATAGGTCTGTCCCTCCAGGGGCTGTTCATTTTCTTCTCTCTGTACTCTTTTATCTCCTCAGCAGTCTGAAAGTATAGAATAGGATAAGTATTATGTGTGGAGTAAGTTGTGGTACAGCTTAGAACTAAGGCATGACAATTAATAGCAAAATCAACACGAAACCAAAAAGCAGAAAGTTTAAATTGGTTCAACCTGATGATCAACATAAGCATGACCCCTCCGAATCAACTCCACTGCCAAGTCATACAATTCTTGGAAATAATCACTAGTGTATGTAATCTAGAATAAAAGAATGGTCTGTGTCAGATGAATGTACACACATTAATAATAACAATAACAATAACCTTTTCGTGCAAAACACATGACAATACCTTGAAGGGTTCCCAACCCATCCATTTCACAATTTCTTCGATGTGATCAATATACTCTTTCTTCTCTGCCTCAGGATTTGTATCATCATACCTGAAAATCAGATTTTCAAGGAATGCCGAACATTGTCCTTATAGAAGAAACAAGGATTGCTATAGAAAATCAAAGATGGAAGAAACCCAATTAAAAACAAGCAGGAATTTTTACCTGAGATAACAGCACCCACCTCGCTCCTTTGCAAGACCAAAATCAACAAACATAGCCTGAAAGTACAAGCATTAGAAATGAACATAAAAGCGTATCCCCTACCAATCATACACCATGCAAAGTATCTCAAAACTTCATATCATGTATTTTTTACCTTGGCATGTCCAATATGTAGATAACCATTTGGCTCAGGAGGGAACCGGGTATATACTTTCCCTCCAGTCACCTTGAGATGTTTGTCAAGCACTTCCTTTGTATTGCTACATCTGAGCACGGAGCCATCACTGAAAAACACTTCTGTGTGAACCTGAGAATATTTAAGACTAACGTAAATGCTACGAACGAATCTCCATAAGCATATGTAACATTGAAAATGCTAGCTACGAATTCACCCCAAAAAAAAAATGAAAATTTCACATCAAACACGTTGGCATCATCTTGCTTCATAAAGCTATCTTTTTGCCAATTGTCAAGTTTCACAGGAGCTAGTATTGTCATTCAACATCGTATAAGAATTTTGTTCCACATCGCCACAATAGAAAGGAAAGCAATACAGATCATATTTATTATACTATTGCTATCACTCAAACAACAGCTAGATGTATGATTATCAATGGAAGACGATTGAGATGTGTAGAATGTAGACATGAAAATCTCAATATATAAATTACCAGAAACAAACTTAAAGCAGATGTTACCATAAAATTTTGCTCTGGCTGAGGGAATATAGAATATGGATTAAGCTCCTCTTCAGATGGCTCTGGGGTAGCTTCCACAGCAGCTTTCTTTTCCTAAAGATACGCCACAGAAAGATGAAGAAATTAAGGTCACAACATACACAATAGAAAACACATTCAAATGAAACCTCCAATTACCTCAACTTTGGCAGGCTTCTCCTTTTTCTCCTTATTCTTTGTAGGTTTTTCATTATCAGCAGCGGTTCTCTCACCAAGCAGTTCATACATTTTTTCATCTATGACTTTCTATTGCAGACATAAGAATGGATAAGAACACTGCAATTTCCCTTGTGACTAGCAAAGAAGAGGCTGCTAAAACTGTTAACTCACCTTTACAATTTTAGGATCTGCCCATGGCAAACTTTTCCGGACTTGTCCAAATAATATACCCACTACACAAGATAAATATGTCATTCACGAAGAAACATAATCACCTGGTTATGTTTAAAAAAAAAAAGTAGAAACAAATAGCAATGGTAGATATGCCTCAAAGAAAACAGACAGCCTTCGACAATGAGATAAAGAGCAAACACTAACCATTAGTTCGATAGCGCTGCTCCAATATTTTTTTCTTATTCTCTTCAAATATATCTTTAACTGCTTTCTCAATATCCTCAGGGGAAACTTCAATCCCTGTTGCAAATCGATAATAACAATCTCATCTCCAAATCCATGGAAAACAGAGCAAATTGTAACCTCAAAGCTTGTGTTAATTAAAAAAAAAAACCAGAAACCCTAGAAACATTGGCTTTACAGACAGAAAAAAAATCCATGCTCATAGTTAGATACACAAAAATCTTACCAACACCGCATGCCTCTTCAAATTCATTTAGCTTGAAGTCCTCAGAACCGGTATTGGCAAAAAACAAGAGTGCAGCATCCAACTGGGCTGGAGTTTTAATCTGCAGTTTCATTATACAAGGAAAATCAAAAAAACTTTAGCCAAATCAAAGATAGCGAAGCTCTAGCAGATAAAATTCCAGCTGCTAAGACAGTCAATACAGGAGCCAGATGCTAACCTTAGAGGAGACAATGTACTTGAGCAATACAGGACGATGCACAAGAGCATTTGCAGGGTACGTAGTAGCGACCTGTTGCACACAATTGCAAGGAGAATATAACCTAGATAAGATTCTTGACAAATATTCAAGAAAACATAACTTCCAGTTGCTTACTACAAAAAAGGAAATAGAATAATCGGAATCGGAATCTATCTCACCGAGTACAAGAGATTTCCAGTAGTTCGATCGCAACCATCGGTGACACCAGCCTGTACACAAGACAAGCCTCATGAAAAGAGACCAAATCACAACAGATACATACATGCAAGAAGACCAAATCATCAAACTAAGTATCTCGAATATGGGAGATTTGGATTTAGTCAACAAATTATCGAAATTGATCCTTTATCCAATTTCATCAGACACAATAAGAGCCAATATCAAACCCAGATTACATCAGTAAGGAGGAAAGAAGGAGGAGAGTCGACACCTCGTAGATAACGGCGGTGAGATTTGAGGTGACTTTAGGGTTGTTGACGGTATTACGCGCGGTTTTCTCTTCCAAACCAATGCTTAGGAAGAGCTTCACAGATTTCTCCGAGTTATCATCTTTGAGAACCATGGCGACGAACACTGACAAAGTTACAGAAACTGAGAAAGGGAAGGAGACGACCACCTCTAGGGTTTAATGCTGTGGACGAGACGTTGATTATTTCTCCGGTTTTATCAAATCTTTAAACTCTTTGGTTACTTTAAACCGAAGATGGCTGATTTAAAAAAAAAAAGAGAGAATGGTATGTAAGTAAGAAAATCGAACCGAACCGAACCACAAACATGAAATGCAACCGAATCCAGATCTTGTCCGAGCCATCGCCAACCGCTACGCCGCGAATCTCCGCCTGTGTTTGCCGATCAGACGAACGTCTCTGCAACTCGCGCGAGCCGTCCATGCCAATATCATTACTTTCGGCTTCCAGCCACGTGCCCATATCCTCAATCGTTTGATTGATGTTTACTGTAAATCGGCAGGGCTCCATTATGCACGCCAACTGTTCGACGAAATCTCCGAACCAGATAAAGTCGTCAGAACCACCATGGTTTCCGGCTATTGTGCTTCCGGGGACATTACCCTCGCTCGCTTGGTTTTCGAGGAGACTCCTGTGAGCATGCGAGATACTGTAATGTACAACGCCATGATCACTGGCTTCACGCACAACAATGATGGCTACTCTGCAGTTAACTTGTTTTGTAAGATGAAGCAAGAAGGATTCAAACCGGATTACTTCACTTTCGCGAGTGTTCTTGCCGGATTGGCGATATTTGTCGAAGAGGAGAAGCACTGTGTGCAGTTTCATGCTGCAGCTTTGAAATCTGGCGCTGGTTACATCACTTCGGTTTTGAACGCTCTCGTGTCTGTGTATTCGAAATGTGCTTCTTCGCCTTTGTCTAGTTCGTCTTCTCTGTTACATTCAGCTAGAAAAGTGTTTGATGAGATCCCTGAGAAAGATGAGAGGTCTTGGACGACTATGATTACAGGTTATGTAAAGAACGGTTGTTTCGATTTAGGGAAAGAGTTGCTTGAAGGGATGGACGAGAATATGAAGCTGGTTGCTTATAATGCTATGATTTCTGGTTATGTTCATCGCGGGTTGTATCAAGAGGCATTGGAGATGGTTAGACGGATGGTTTCATCTGGAATTGAGCTAGACGAATTTACATATCCTAGTGTTTTAAGGGCGTGTGCTACTGCTGGATTGCTTCAGCTGGGGAAGCAAGTTCATGCTTATGTATTAAGAAGGGAGGATTTCTCCTTTCATCTTGGCAATTCTTTGGTTTCGTTATACTACAAATGCGGTAAATTTGATGAGGCAAGAGCCATTTTCGATAAAATGCCAGCAAAGGACTTGGTTTCTTGGAACGCATTGTTATCAGGGTATGTTAGTTCGGGGCACATAGATGAGGCGAAGTTGCTTTTCAAAGATATGAAAGAGAAGAATATCCTGACCTGGATGATAATGATTTCAGGGTTAGCTGAAAACGGGTCTGGGGAAGAAGGTTTGAAGCTTTTTTCTTGTATGAGGAAAGAAGGTTGTGAACCTTGCGATTACGCGTTCTCTGGGGCGATAAAGTCATGTGCTGTGCTGGGAGCGTATTGCAACGGGCAGCAATTCCATGCTCAATTGGTTAAAGTAGGGTTTGCCTCGAGCATCTCTGCTGGAAACGCCCTTATTACAATGTATGCGAAATGCGGGGTTATTAACGAAGCTCGACAGGTGTTTTTAACTATGCCTTGTCTGGATTCAGTTTCTTGGAACGCTTTGATTGCTGCTTTGGGACAGCATGGACATGGTGTTGAAGCAGTAGATGTGTACGAGGAGATGTTGAAGGAAGGGATAAGACCTGATCGGATTACGCTTCTTACAGTTTTGACAGCGTGTAGCCACGCAGGTTTAGTGGAACAAGGACAGAAATACTTTGATTCGATGGAAACTGTTTACCATATACCTCCAGGTGCAGATCATTACGCAAGGCTGATCGATTTGCTCTGTCGATCTGGGAGATTCTCTGAAGCGGAAAGTATAATCAAATCGTTACCTTTTGAACCTACTGCACAAATCTGGGAAGCACTTCTTTCGGCGTGCAGAGTATATGGAAACATGGAACTAGGAATCATCGCTGCTGACAAACTCTTTGATCTCATACCAGAACACGATGGGACATACATGCTCTTATCGAACATGTACGCAGCTACTGGCCAGTGGGAGGAAGCGGCAAGGATTCGTAATCTAATGCGGCATCGAGGGATAAAAAAGGAACTGGCCTGTAGTTGGATTGAAGTGGAGACACAAGTGCATACATTTCTGGTGGATGATACATCACATCCAGAGGCAGAAGCTGTTTACAACTATCTTCAGGAGTTGGGTAAGGAGATCAAAAGACTCGGATATGTACCAGACACGAGCTTTGTGTTGCACGACGTGGAGTCTGATTGTCATAAGGAGAATATGTTGGCTACACATAGTGAGAAGATTGCGGTTGCGTTTGGGCTAATGAAACTTCCTCCGGGAACAAGCATTAGGGTTTTCAAGAACTTGAGGACTTGTGGAGATTGTCATAATTTTTTCATGTTCTTGTCGCGGGTGGTGCAGCGAGACATTATCTTGAGAGACAGGAAGAGGTTTCATCATTTCCGGAATGGCGAGTGTTCTTGTGGTAACTTCTGGTAGACGAGGCTTTGCTTTTGGCAATTCATTATTCTTACATTATTTTGATCGTCATTAGCACTTGACGAATTTTCTCTATAGAAAATTAGGAAGAATCTAATGTCAACTCCAGCTCTAGACAATTCCATCTCTATTGAGTCCGAAGAACATGTCTCCCTCTTGTACAGTTGGTCTTCTTGGACTCGAAGATTCATTGATCAGCAAGATACAATAAGAGCAATGTTCTGACCGTCTCATTTTGCAAGGAGAAAGCACCGGTAGAGAAAGAGACTCAAAGAGTTGCTCTTGAATCCTGAGTGAGATGTTGAAGACTTGCCAATATTCATTGGGTTTTTTTTTTGTCTTGCAGCGTAAGAGAATCATAAGTCTTCTTTACGAGAGGAGTTGAAACAAAGGGTTGATCAGATTGCTGCATTTCCTCTAACAAAGCCCTAAAGGCAAATCACCTCCCAAGGAAACCAATCTCACTCACAATACCCAAAATCTTCCTAGACATATGAAGATCAATGTTAGTTCGTTATGATTCGTATCATTCAGTTTCAAACAGATTCAGAGCTAAGAGTTCAGGTTTGACCTGTATCATTCTGTCCAAGCAAAGAAGCAAAAGAGAATTCAAGGTCTTTTTTGTTTCTTTTGAGTATTTTTTCTTTTTCTTTTCAACTTCCACCTTCATTAATAATGAATGGAGGACATATTCAAAAAGCTAAAGAAAGGGGGAAAATTCGCAAACTATGCTAATGTATGTATATTTACAACTCGTACGTTTGAATTAAAATGGGTCGTGGTTAGTTCAATATTTATTTATAGATCAGGATTACTTAGGGTGTTTTTTTTGGTCAACAAAACACATATTAAACAAATAAATAACTATGGTGGCAGACTTCAAAATTGAAAATAAGAGGAAAAGAGTTCTTCACACATATTGACAAAAACTTTTTTCTAAATCCCTGAGGCTTTCAACAATCGACTCACAGCCGACCCAACAGAGGAGGAGATTAAGGAGGCCTTATTCAATATAAACCCATATAAGGTTCCAGGATTGGACGGTATGACCAGCAGATTTTACCAAAGATTATGGGACGTGGTACGCCAAGATATAGTAAAACTAGTCAAGGATTTCTTTGATACCGGGATTTTCGATCCACGCCTCAACCAAACAAATATATGCCGTATCCCTAAAAAAGACAGACCGAGAGAAATGACAGAATTTCGACCAATCAGCCTGTGTAATGTAAGCTATAAGATCATCTCAAAAATTCTATGCAACCGACTAAAAAAGATCCTCCCGAACATGATATCGAAGACACAATCGGCCTTCATGGGTAGACGTCTGATAACGGACAATATTCTGCTCCCGCAAGAAAATTTCCACGCACTACGTACCAATATGATGTGCAAATCTGTATTTATGGCCATAAAAACCGACATGAGTAAAGCCTATGACCGAGTATAATGGAGTTTCTTAGAAGCCCTTATGCGAAAACTAGGTTTCTCTGAGAAATGGGTCAAATGGCTTATGTTTTGTATTTCATCAGTATCATATCAATCCTGATCAACGGAGTACCAAAGGGTAGGATAAAACCTTCACGGGGATTAGACAAGGCGACCCCTTGTCCCCATTTCTTTTCATTATATGCACCGAAGCACTTATCTCCCCAACTCAATGGAGTAGAGGAAGAAAAGCGCATAACAGGCTTGAGAATTGCAAGAGCGAGTCCGAGTGTTTCTCACATCCTCTTTGCTGACGATAGTCTATTCTTCTGCCGAGCGAAAGTCCTGCAATGTGCAGAGATCCTTAAGATCATCAAGATATATGGAGAAGTGTCTGGTCAACAGCTTAACACCACCAAATCCTCACTTTTTTTTGGAAAAAGAGTGGAGCAACATACCAAACGAGAAATCAAAAGAGCGATTGGCATAACAAACGAAGGTGGTATGGAGATGTACTTGGGACTTCCGGAACAAATTTGTGGCTCAAAGAAGAAGGTGTTTGCCTTTGTACAAGATCGCCTAAATACTCGACTCAACACCTGGTCAGCGAAATTCCTTTCCAAATGGGGGGAAAAGAGGTCTTAATTAAATATGTGGCACAACCACTTCCAATGTATGTCATGTCGTGTTTTCTACTACCCTAGGGCATCATAGATAAGCTCAAGAGTGCTATATCTAACTTTTGGTGGAGCTCCCGTCAAAACAGTAGAGGACTACACTGGATTGCTTAGGATAAGATTTGTGTTCCCCGAGAGTCGGGTGGTTTGGGTTTTAGAGACCTGCATGAGTTTAACTTAGCCCTCCTAGCAAAGCAGTTATGGCGACTAATCCATTTCCCATCATCACTCCTTGCTCGGGTACTTTGAGGGAGATACTACCATAAAACCAACCCGCTGGTAGACCGAAAGGCATATTCCCCTCGTTTGGATGGAATAGCATCATGGCGGCAAAATCGCTTCTTAAACAAGGCCTTCAAAAGACTATTCATTTTGGTTGTAATACCAAGGTCTGGAGCGAACCATAGATCTTGGACAAACGGGCCCGGTTACCAAGAAGCTCTGACCCCCATGTCCTGCAAAACCCTCAGCTGCTTGTTAAGGATCTCATGAGACAATTCAACGGAATGGAACGAACCAAGACTCTGGGAACTTTTCCATCCAGAGGATGTCACCCTGATAAGAGGGTTGAAACCTAGCAGAAGATTCAACCTAGACGGATATGCTTGGAGCTATACTAAATACGGCATGTACATAGTTAAATCAGGCTATCAAGTTATCCACGAGACCAATACCCTCTGGCAGACCAGTCAGATACTTGAACCAAGCATCACGGACCTTCTTAGTCAAGTATGGAAGGTTAAGACCCCTGGGAAACTCAGGCACTTCATGTGGCAGGCGCTATCCGGATGTGTGGCCACTTGCCAACGGCTCACTTACCGCCACCTTGGGACTGACAAAAGTTGTCCCAGATGTGGTGCACAAGAGGAAACGATCAACCACTTGCTCTTTGAATGTCCCCGACTCTTTAGGTGTGGGCTTTATCGGACTTTCCGTCCCTTCCGGGTTACTTCCCGAGTACGTCCCTATTCCAAAATATGGATTTTCTATTTTGGAGGGCAGAGAAAAGGGGTATACCCAAACCCCAACGAGACATTTACCCATGGATCATATAGTACATATGGAAAGCAAGGAATGCTAAGATTTTCAATGGGAAAGATATATCACCTTTAGATACACTCCAACTCGCAAGACTCGAAGAAGAAAGCTGGAGAGTCGCAAACTTGGAAGAAGAGGAAGACGAAGAGGAAGGACGACCCCCCCCCCCCCCCCCCCCCCCACGCCACAACAACCACCCCTCCAAAGAACCCCGCCTCCCAATATGCCAGATCGATGCATCATGGGTGGATCATGGGCCAACCAGCGGTCTTGGATGGTGCTTTACCGATACATCAGAAGATGCGCATACCGGCTTACGAGGCTGTCGGAGGAGCCTATCTACTCTCCATGCAGAGCTAGATGGCCTTATTTGGGCAATGGAATGCCTAAAACAACAACACATTCTTTCGACTCGCTTTGAGACCGATTGCTCGGATTTACTAAAGATGATTGACGACTCGACGGATTGGTCAGCCTTTCAGACAGAGCTAGACTATCTTGCCGAGCTTAGGGACTGCTTTGTTTTTTTTCGACTATCTCTTATTCCACGCTCGCTTAATGTCCGTGCCGATACTCTTGTAAAAAAGGCACGTGCATGTGGCTATACATTTTTCCATGTAGATCACGACGAGTCGGTAGATGCTATTTTTATAAGAGCGCCTCCCACGGACCAACTTTGATTTAATATGGGGTTTGTTGACAAAAAAAATAATAAATAAATAAACAAATAAATAAATTTGTGAAATCAACAATTCAAGTTAATTTTTCTTTCTTTCTAAAAGCCCACAATTCTTAACAGATCAGAGTTTTGGATTATTATAAGAGAAATTTCAAAAAATATCACATTTTTACAATCTTTACAAAAATGCAATTTTTTTACAATATTTACAAAAATGCCATTTTTTAAAAATTATTTATTAATTATATCATTTATTTTTGGGTTAACTATGTTGTATTAGAGTTTAGTTTTGGGGTTTTAGAAGTCAAAATATTTTTTAGGGTTTAGAATTTTAAGATTTAAGCTTTAAAAAAGTTATAATTAGTGATATTTTTGCAAATAGACACCAAAAATAACATTTTTGCAAATGTTAACACAAAAGCTACATTTTTGTAAGTTTGGCAATAGACTTTCAATCATAGGGGTGCCGACCATGGAAGAGTCAAGGTCAAGCAGGGCGATTGATTAACCAGATAAAATTTGGTTAACCCTAACCGGGAAGAAGTTAACCGGAAAAGAAGGAGTCAAACAAAGGACTCAAAAAAAAAAAACTCAGGAAAGCGGAAACGACGGCGACGCGGGAAAAAAAAAGTCCTACACAAGACGAATTGCTATCTTTTCTTCAGAAGAATCAGTGACTAATTTTGCGACCAATGAATGGTTGATCAAAAATACTCGCGGGTCTTGTTGAGATTAATAACAACCTGTGTGTTCAATCCGAGCATACAAGTGAAAGTAAACTCTTTGCACAGACTCAACAATCTCAAAGAAGACATTGTCTTATTCTTCAAACATCAAGCTCTTCCTCTTGCTCTGTAACTGCAATCTGACGCACAAGTAGATGAAATGGGAAACAAAAGACAAGCCTTTTTGCTGACCAATCTCACGCAATTAAGATAACTGGATTTTCCTCTGTCGGTGCATCAATGTCTCATGTTTTCACTAATAAAGCAGACGATAAAGCTGACATCGAGAGAGAACACCTAAGCTATAAAAAGAGAACAAATTTCCTCACAACAGTAAAAGATCTCTGTAGCTACTATATTGTTACTTGGCCTTAAGATTTGCACTGCAATGTGACCTTTCTGGAATAAAGTAAGTTAAAGTCAGGCAAGAATGAACCAAGTTTTTTTTTATTATGTATTAATCAAACCAGAACCTACACGTCCCCATAACTTTTGTACAGTTTTTATTCAGAACAATTTTGGGAAGAAAGAATAATTAAGAAACGAGAATTAGCAGAGTAGAGCAAAGGAAGAAGCTTCAAAAGACTTGACCCCAAATACAGATTCAAATATTGACATTTGACATTCCTTCAACGGCAACTGAATTACAATTCATCATCTCTGCAGATTCTGTAAAAGCCATAAAAATCAGATTTTTTTCAGTTTCCAACTTTAAAGGCTAATGAATGATTTAGAGAAAGAGGACTGTGATAATCATCATACCTTCTTCGTTTCTTCTGGGACCTTATACGCGTCAAGCGTCACTTCAGTCAAATACAACCCAGGATACAAGTTCTGTTTCAAAGAAAAAAAACAAGAAAGAAAGAAACCAAATTTCAGTCAAATCAATCAAACAAATTTGTGATCAAATCACACAAAGGTCGGAGCCGGAGACTTACATCGAGTTTTCTTTGAATGGTTCTGGGTCGTTTTTTAGGCCGTCGCGGTGGTCGGTGACCAAAAAGCGCCATGAAATCCTCCTCGATCTCTTTCTTCGAGAGCCTCACGGAGAACTTGGGCCGCGCCGTCGTCTCTGCTTCGACCACTCCGCCTCTTTCCTTCACCCTCGTCGGCGACGGATTCACTAACCTCTCCTCGATTCCGTTATTGATTTGATTGAAGCTGTTGTAGTGGTTACCGGAAACCGGTTCTTTGCACGCTGCTCTTCTTTTTCTCAGATTCCATGGCTTCGCCGGAGAAATCTCTCTCTCCTTCTCTTGGCCGGAGCAATCGTCTTTCCGCCGCCGTTGTTCGTCTTCCTCACCAAAAGCGTCTTTCCTGAACATGGATTGTGTGATCTTATCCCTCACCGTCTTCAGATCCGACATAATCTTCTCCCTAAACTCCTCGATCCCTTCCTCGCACTCGTTTTCCACAGATTTGAAAGGCGCGTTTCTCAATTGATGATCAGACTCGCCGAATTGAATCGGAGCGAATTTCAGAGGAGGAGATCGGCGTCGGAGTCGGTGATCGCCGGAGCCGGCGTTAGTCGTAGTAGAGTCGATCTTCATGCACTTGAGATGTCTCTGACTGCCCCACTTCAAGTTCGGGAGCGTGAAATTATGGAGACTCGTCTTCGATCGATCAGGTCTAGTCGTCGTCATCTCACCGCGTAATACCATTGATCGGTGCACTCTTCTTCTTCTCTCTATCGATCCAAGAAACCAAACGAATCAAATCAATCTCTTCTCCAAGCCAAAACTCGGAGATTTTTCTCGAGAAAATCGCTTCGACGGAATATTTCACCGGCGGTGCTGTTTTTTTTTTCTCCGCTTGGTTTTTTGTTAACGATACCGCCAGGGAAAGGCTAATAAGCTTGTTTATATACCAAGAAACCAATGCTTGATCCGAGGGTAGTTTCGGTAATTTAGTTATTACTTCGCTAAAATGCGCACGTGCTTGGAGGTTTTACATTTTCCCGGGTTCTGAACATTCCCATTTTATTTTTAAGTGAGAGGTGAATTAACAGCCGTTGGATTGTTTTACTTTTTCATCTTGGCCGTTTATCTTAACCCACCGCACAATCTCAGTCGAGCCCATTATTTTCTCTCTTTTTTATACGGTAAATCAACAACATTCACTTTTACTAGGTCAATTTCAAAATTTGATGGGTACTTAATTCGAAATTTAATTGCTTCTAGGATTCGATAATTTGGCTACCCTAAAATCTTAGGTCTTTAAAAAGAAAGCTCACCAATGTTATTTTCTTTTTGGTTGAACTATTTACTACATTGTTCGATGAATGGTAATACATAGTACTCCCCTATTTAATTGTTCAACTATGGAAAATACTTAAATCTCATCAATTGGAAACTGAATATAGTTTTTTAAGAGGTGATGAATGTATATAATGCTGTATTTAGTAACATGCAATATTTATATAAATTCCAAATCTAACGTAACTACAACAAACTTCTACTCCAGAAACACATCTCATTTCACTTGAACGTGTATAAAACCATTTAGTGTTAGATCATTGGACGATGAGACTCATAAATGTCAACAAAAAATATCATTTATAAAAAAAAATTGAGAATTTTCCATTTTAAAAAAGTCAACTTTCCATTTTTTGGAGTGGCTTTAAAAGGGAATATACCAAATTTACTAACTAATTCCGAACTTGTAAGAATCAGAAAGTTGAATAAGTGTTGTTGTAATCACTGGTTTTCACTACCCCGCCAGTTTTACTATGACTTTATTTTCAAGATTCAATCTTGTTCTTCCTTTTCAATACATACAGGATAAAATATCCAGCTCCTGCAGCTATTAGCGACATTATAAAACCTGGCTCATTGATCTTTAATGGAATCCGGCTGCTGATATAACTCGCTGTCCACCGTATCACAAAACGCAATCCGCAACTTGCTTTGAACTTCTGGATCGAGAATCCCTGAATCAAATCAATTTAAGAAGCAGTGAAGCACTGGTAGTAACTTTGCTAGGAACTTTCTAAGGTTGTTTTTCTGAGACTTTTTTCCTAAGAATGCACGTTTTGCGTGCATTTGCAATTTGGATTGAAGAAGAGTATTTACCTCTGGTAATTTATCTTCTACAGCCAGATTGTCGATATGCAGCCTTACGTTTGATGCTGCAGCCAACCAGAAACTGCGATCCACACTTGAGTACACATTTGCAACTATGTCAAATAGCGTCCGAGCTCCGTCCTCGGTGGCCTTTCGGATGGATTCTTCTCTGCTTCTGCGGTTTCTAGAAAACAAGATCACTACAACCATCAGAATTGCTTGGTACTTGTGTATCAATATCTTTCTTAAGTTTCCTCTATTATATCCGATCAACTGATAGACAAAACATCAACAGGTTTTCAAAAATCAGATTTATCCAAAACAGCATATTATTGTTCATACTTGAGATATCCGCAAAGCATGTGTTTCGGCCACAAATTGACCCTTCCATGCATGGGAATCACTACATGAGGAGAAAGCTCTAGGATTTTATATGTTGATTGAAAGTACTCCTGCAAAGGAAAATGGAAATTGAGGAACTTGATAAACAACTAAACAAATTTCGAACAAACTAATTAAAAATACATTACTATCTAGTATCTACCCAACTTCTTTGAACTATATTGAAGTAGCAAATTTGGAAACAAAACGTTCCTATGAAACATCCCAATCTATTTCAGGTCAACCCTCACACTAAGTTTTGCATTCAACTATTTGAATTAGAAAACAGTACCAAACATCCAGGGTTACTTAGTACTTACTGTCATGTTCCCACCTGACCTGATGTCCAAGAAAGCACTTCCTTTACTGAAACAACCAAAATTGGTGAATTAACATTGGTTGAGTCGCTCTTTTTAACCGACTTGAATTGGCCTATAGCAACAGAGATTTACGCAAGTTGTCTGTCTTACCCAACACAATGATCACCAACAATCAGAGAATGAGTGGAGTTATGAAGCAGTGCCATATGGCCATCTGTGTGTCCCTGGGAATATTTTTCTTGGTTAAGAGTTTACTAAAATGTATACTTTCCATCAGAGCAGCAAATATGGGGGATTTTAAATAGCTAGATAGGTACCGGAGCAAAAATGACGGTCAATCTCTGACCATTGACATAGATGTTTTCTCCTCCAGAAACTGGGGTATAGTCACCAGACCAACCATCTGTAATTACACCACACAGTATATGAATATACTGTAAGAAGTTAGAATTCCAACAAGGGAAAACAATATTGATAACTGATACCAATCCGATGCCTAGTTTTGACATGTGCCACTAAAATAGCATCAGTATTACTTTCTTGTATAGCAGAAAGCCCTGAAACAAGATGAAGAGAAAGATCATAGGCATAAATAACTGTGTGTTCGATTCTCAAGAGAGAAGGGAAGGAAACCAATAGAAGCCACCACAGATCCCTACCATCTATGTGATCAGGATGGTGATGTGTAACAAAGACAATTAGCTTTCTAGGTAAAGCATCAACGATTTTCTTGAGCTGGTAAAAAAAACGCAATGCAGTTATGAATATTTTATCATGACAAAACATACAGACCAAATCTTTGAAGATGGTGAGAAGCTATTATTTTATTTTTACTGTCCTGAAGGGAAATAAAGGATATAGTAGGAATGCTGAAACTACACATAGGTGCTAGTGACAAACCTCAACGTGGAGTTTCTTGAGGCACCCAGGATCCACTATCAACGCATCCCCATAAGCTACAAAATCGGTCCCTTGATGGTCCGCTGAACCATTTTTTGGAGCAAATACTACCAAGTTTGTTGTCTTGAAAGGTTTCAGTGTTCTACTACGCATTGGCACAATCATAACACCAGGTGGATATTCCTGAGGTAAAAAGTAGGATTCTAACAAAGATAAACATCATAAGATGAAACCACTTGGATGAAGTCAGATGAAGAAGACAAGTATAGCTAGTCTGGCAACGCAACAACAGACCTGGATAGGCAGAGAAGTTGAAAACTTTTGCTGCGTGGCCTGAAGGGTACCATCCCCAAGTCCGAGTAGTACTAGTGGTCCAATACGATCACTTCCCGGTTTTACATCTATAAGACAGTCAAAGCATGCTTCCATGGACATCCACTTATGGTTGTCTGCACTAAAAGAAAATAAAGAGTGAGTTTCATTTTCAGCTATTTCCACAAGCTCTGGAGGCAATGGAAACCAAGAAAGAAACGAAACAAGAATTGGTAACTAGAGAAACACAAATGTTATGTTGCCATCAACCAAAACATTGAGATTGTGTTTTACTATGGAATTAAAAGCAACCTTGAGAAGTTGGATCTTTATCCAAGAGCTTTCCGGCGATAAAGCAAGTAGAGACGCAGGAATCAGGTCCAAATTCAGGCTCCTCTACATACCTGACGAAACTCCACTCTCCTACATGGCTAAAATCAAACCCTAAATTCGCCAACAGCTGCATTTACTTGGAAACATCACTTGGCAGAAACAATAAGAAATCGCGAGAAAGAGGACTGTGCAAAACTAACCCGATTCAGAGTAGATTCTATGTCGAAATTCTTCAAATCGACCTGGTCCGAGCATGATTCAACTATGGAGACAGCAATCCCGGAGCTGATTCGGCCTTCTAGAAGCAGAAAATCTGTTGATGGCAAGTCCCAGAGATCGGAATCGATGAAGGTATCGTACGCCTCATCCCCAAATTTCGCCGGCGGTAATAGCTTCTGGAGTAGGAACTCGGCGTCGTCTCTAGGGTTTCTGATGACCACAGCAAGATTGAGATTGCCCATTGCTGCAGATGCTGAATCCAAAATCTTATTATGGCTTTCCAGCTTCGATGAAAAGAAATGAAGAAGAAACTTTGATTTTGATGTATAGGAAGTTGGGAATCGCCGTGGGAGATGACGGAGAAGTGACCTGGATAATTAGTATGATAAACTAATTAAGTTTGTCAAAATTAAATAAATTTGTCGTCAAAACTTTACAAATTTATGGAAAGTTAATTAGGTTTGTCAGAGTTATCTATCAAATAAATAAGTGGAACAGTAATAAATATATTAATATTAAGTAAATTTGTGGCAAAACAAAATAAATCTATCAAAAAATAAGTGTTTTTTTTAACTTTTCATTAAACTAATTTTTTGAGTTTTTACATGTTTTTTAACCAAAGTCCGAGGATTGAACACTTTACATACAATGATTAAATGGGTCAGACCTGCTACAAAGTAGGGGTGCAATCCTAGAATTCCTAGTAGGGGTGGACATTCGGATTATTGGTCGGACCGGTACGGTTTTTCGGATTTTTAGATTTTTGGATTGAGGCCTAGAGATAACATTAGGATTTTTACAATTTTTGGATCGGGATCGGATCAGATTCATTCGGGTTCGGTGTGAATCTTGTGTTGTACATGAGATCCATTACTTAACCAAAATCATTTCGGATTCGGTTCGGATCCGATATTATCTGAATCCAAACAACATTTATAATGTACCTAGTGATTATGTAATGAGAAGAAACAAAATCTAGTGATAGACTCTTACAAAATCTAGTGATTATGTAACGAGAAGAAGATTCAAAATTAAAATGAACCAAAAAACACTTGCATTTATAACTACAAGAGGTTCAAATATAAAAGAAAAGAGAGAACATAAGTCAAAAACACCATAAAGAAGAATAAAAATTGAAATGTCTTAAACCATAAGCAAAAAGTTCTTGTTCTAACCATCTGTAGTATTGATTCGATTTGTATGCAACAATAAAGGTAAGTGTAAGATATTATGTATATCATATATAGTATATGCTGGTTAACCTCGGTTTGACTTTGGTTATCAAATTTTATCTGAACCGTACCGATGTCCAAACTAGTTCTAAATGATAACTAGTCGGATATTTGACAAGAACCAAAACCGGCTACTTTAGATCGGATCCGGGTCCGGATTTTAGATTCGGATAATATGCCAACCCTTAATTCCTAAAATCAAACGCATGCACCAGCATCTTTTCAACTGTCGCCGCCACTGCGCGGACTCTGGTGGCCACAGAAGCCACTGGCTTAGAAGGTGAAGCAGAGAGGATGGACAAGTTGTCGTGGCTTGATCATCGACATAGAAAAAAAATCGCCTGAGTCATACTTCCCAATTATAGCCATGGCCAAGCCATGCCAAAACCGACCACGAACTAAGAGGGCAACCAACTTCCCAGGTGACACAATCCTCCAAACAAAACCGTCGACCACCACCAACCACCACAAAGCGCATAAGTTACATTGTAGAGGGAAAGCAGAGCAGAAAACCTCCACCAAAGCCCGTAGCAGAAAGATCCACCACAACATTCAAAACAAAACCTCGAAGAATAAGCAAATCGAAGCCCGCAGCAATGGGATAGAGGTTTTACCTACACCGAGAAGGCAAGAAAGACGGAAAAGGGAGAATAGGGCAATGAAAGAAGATCTCACCGGGAGAACGCAACCAACCCGTTAGATCTGTTGTCCCCAAACAGATCCAACGCTTGGAAGAGACATCCTGCAGATCTACCGCCAGGGTCCACTCGCCGCCGCACCACCACCGCAAATTTCATATCTACAAATACACCGCTACAAAGGACCAAACCACACCGAAGCACCACGAGCAAAGTCCACATCGGAAGCTCCAAGACGACCTCGGAAATACCGCGATAACGACGGAGCCAACGTGCATCAACACCAGGGAGAAGCAAGGATCGCCAAATACTCATCGGCTATGAGTCTTAACCACAGATGAAGTGCCGTTGGTTGCAAAAGGGATGGAGGCGAAGCCTCTCACAACGCTGGCGAAGGCCAGACACCGGAGAGGCAAACCGAAGAAAGAAAGAATGCGGCTAGGGCGAACTTAGGTTTTTAGTGAAAAAGGAGAGAAAATATCTCTCTCTTGTATATTAAGTCTGTCATATAGCAAAATCGTAAATTTTGATTATTTTTTTTTTGTTTGAAGTGAAAATTATTATAATAACATTCTTGTAAATAAGGATTTTACTAACGGCGCAAATCTCCAATATCTAGCTATGCCAAAATTGTGCAAATCTCCAATATCTAGCTATGCCAAAATGACCACACACAATCCAAGCTCTTTATACCTGTTTTGAAAAAGAGTTAAATGCTGCATCGAAACTGCATTTTACGAAACCAAACAGAGGTCTAACCCAAGAATTTTTTTTTATGTTGGCTGACCCATGCATGGTGGTTTCATTCATTTAATTGTTTCTTCCTTGAATATGTTTGGATAACCAATTTTATAAAGATATCACGGTTTACTGTATTTTATCAGATTCCATTAAATTTATTTTGTGTGGATATTTTGCCCGTTATTACCGTATAATAAACCCATGGAAGAGTGATATAATCTCTCGGTGACAAGAAAATTAGCAGAGGGGAAAGTGTTTTGTGTACTTTCTTCTTGGATTGTGTGTTGATGCGTGGCGTCATCAGTGTGACACTTTTCTATCTTCTTGTGCAGAATATATAAGAAAAGAAAATCGACCATTTCTTTCTTGTGCCTAAATCGTACGCGACTCGTTCGGAGACGCAGAAAGCCTCGTCCTTTTACCTTCCCACACGTTCGTTCCTCTGAGAATCTCACCCTTTTTTTTTTGTTTTCTCCGGGTTGGGTCAATGTCAAGAACGAAGGGAAGTGTATATAATCTTGGAATCACGACGGAGAGTTTGTCAATTTGTGGATCTCGTATTCAATTTTGAGACAGATTCCTGGAAATTTGAGCGATTTTAGGGTTTTAGTTCTGCTGAGATGATTGAACATGGAGGAAGCTTTTCCTTGGATTACCGGAGCATTAGAGAGGCCGCTTGCAACGCCGGCGCCGGAGCCACCGCGGGTCAGTTCGATTATCTTTCTTCTCTTTTCAATTTCTTCTTTCGATTGGGTTCTTGTGTGTGACGAGTAGTTTTGCTTTGATTTGGGGAACTTTTCAGGGGCAATCGCGGCAACTTTCGTTTGCCCATTAGATGTGATCAAAACAAGGTTACAGGTTATTGGTCTCCCGGAAACCCCAGCTTCGGGTCAAAGAGGTAATTCCTACAAATTACGAATCTAACTTGTAGATCTTGTGTGATGATATGAGATTGTGTATGCTTCTATTCAACTTGTTGCATGTTTGATCAAGACTCTCTCTCTCTTTGCCTAGTAGGTGCTAACAAGCTATATCTGTTGAATTATCATCAGGTAGTGTAATCATTACAAGCCTACAGAATATTGTAAAGAATGAAGGTTTTAGGGGAATGTATCGAGGGCTTTCACCAACCATCATAGCTCTCCTCCCAAATTGGGCTGTAAGTACCACTTTTCTCCGCCGAGCTTTGTTTCTTCGAGTGAATTTGCTTGCCCAACATTCTCCTATGGATCTTTTTTATTGGAGATTTGTTATATCCTTTCCTTGTAATCGATAGTCTGGTATCATGTGCAGGTGTACTTCTCAGTGTATGGAAAGCTAAAGGATGTACTGCAGTCAAGTGGTTGGTTCTCTTTCTTTTACAAATTTAGACTTTATTCTTGCTTATGCTTAATCGGAAGAGTATCAGATATTTGCTCAAATAATGTAGTCCAGTGATTGCGTAACTCAGTTATTTTGGTAAAGTCTTTTTTATCAACCGTCTTTCAACTGTTCATATTTTCTTGATAGATGGCAAGCTTGGTATTGGGGCAAACATGGTAGCTGCTGCTGGTGCTGGAGCTGCCACATCTATTGCAACTAATCCACTTTGGGTTGTCAAGACAAGATTAATGGTAAGTTTTGTCCTCTTTTCTTTGGTTTCAGCATTCTGGATTTTTTTTTCATATTGGGTTTTCTTCCACTTTTCTCAGACACAAGGAATTAGGCCGGATGTTGTACCTTACAAAAGTGTAATGTCTGCATTTAGTAGAATTTGTCAAGAAGAAGGATTCCGAGGGCTGTACAGGTCAGTATCTTAAATGAAACTGGAAATTATGTAACTTTGAACACCTTTTTGTTGGTGGCATATCGTGCTTATGTTAAAATTTAGACGTAACTTTCTGTGTTGGATCAGTGGCATATTGCCTTCTTTGGCGGGAATAAGCCATGTCGCGATCCAGTTTCCGGCATATGAAAAAATCAAGCAATACATGGCAAACATGGGTAAAACATGATTTCTCCACTAAATTACATATTCTTTAGAGGTGTTGTTCCCAAATCCCAACTAGTTTCTGATCATAGCTAGTTAATGTTCTCAGATAATACATCTGTCGAGAATCTGAGTACTGGGAATGTTGCTATTGCGTCCTCAATTGCGAAAGTAATCGCCTCTGTTTTGACTTACCCACATGAGGTCTCTTTCCTCTTCATCTCTCTTTTGCTCTCTCTACTTCACTCTTAGGCCCATACCTACCTGATCCGACCCTAAAGTGGGTTTATGTTACATCCACAGGTAATTAGAGCTAAGCTTCAAGAACAAGGGCAAATGAGAAACGCTGAGACTAAGTATGCGGGAGTCGTTGATTGCATCAAGAAGGTGTTTAAAAGCGAAGGGGTTCCTGGATTATACCGTGGATGTGCTACTAATCTACTAAGGACAACTCCATCAGCGGTTATTACATTTACAACCTATGAGATGATGCTTAGATTTTTCCGACAAGTTGTGCCACCAGAGACTAATATTTCGGAGGATCACAAAAGAGAAGAAGAAAGAAAGTGTTTAGTTAGTCGGCGAGGAGACGAAGAAGAAGAGAAAGATTTGGGTTTGAGAGAATCACAAACTCAGTCTAATAAGATCAATACTTCCCCTATCCCTCTTGGAAGCAAATAAAGCTTTTCCAGACTCGAGATGTGCTTCATAGGTTATATTTTTCCAAAGCCATGTTCCAATTAAGTGATTTTTTCCCTTGCGGTGATCAAGTTGTAACCTTTTCTTTTCGCTCTAACAAATGTGTAACCTATCAAAATACTTTTTGATGATCAGCAAGTATTTGAAGATCACATCTTTTAGGTATTCTCACTTATAGCTGAGGGCCCTCTCCGTCTCACACTTTCGGTAAGTTCAAATTGCAGGTTTTGTGGAATTTGTAGAAAGTGATTTGGATATATCAAGAAGTAGATGCTTTGGGTGGAATTTTGTGGACCAATTCCAAAGGACGGTGGCTGCTGAAATTTGAAAAAGTAGAGGATTCGTTTCCTTTCTCATTTTCAACATTGGTGCTTCACCTACCACAAGGTAATAAGATATTCTTCCCCGGGTTATAAGCTTTGTGGAAGGAACAATGTGACATTTGATGAAAGCAATGTGTTTCTCTGGTTGGAGAGATTTGTCTTGGCAGCCTTTGTAATCTTTCCTTTTATACCGATTAGTTATGTAAATTTCCTTCTGGTACTAAACCCAGTGATTAAGAAGATAGATAGGTCTGAGATCAGTAGATACTATTGAGATCATAGCAAGATAGATTGGCCCAAGTCAGAGTCAATTTTTTTGTTTTTTTATTTGTTGAGTCAGTATTACATACAGTTACATATGCTGAGTATGATAGACAAAATTAGACATAGAAAACTGGTGATTGGTAGTGCATGTTATGTCACTATGTACATTCTCTCGGTACCTACAGCTTCACAGTTCTCTACCTCATCTTTATAGCTTCCTATCGACACAAATGAGAAGAAACCAATACCTGAAGGATTTTAGCAGTCGTAAGCACTGGTATTCGGTGTGGTTGATTTACTGGTCCATTGTTCAGTCACAGAGATCGGTGAACGTGGGAATTTCATATTCTTTATTAGCGAAGCTTCGTCCCATTCCGGTGGCGAAGGGTGCAGAGTTATTGTCTCCTCTTTGTAATTGTAGTATTGACATTTTTGCTCCTCATTCTGGATTACCTTTAGCTCCTGCACAACTTGTTCCATTGTCGGTCTCATTGTACCATCTTGCTGCAAACACTGAAAAGCCAACTCTGCCACCATTGTAGTCATTTTTCTAACTCCTTCGTTCGTTCCGTATCCAAGACTCTGATCAATCAGCTCGTGGGTCGAGTGGTTTTGTATCTTGTTAATAGCTAAGCTTGATAGATTGATCTCACTCTTGCACCTGCTTATATCAACAGCAGGCTTTGATGATATGAGCTCGGCAAGCACCACTCCAAAGCTATATACGTCACTCTTATCGGTTAGATGATAGCAGCGATGATACTCAGGATCCACATATCCTGGAGTACCCTGAGGAGCAGTTGAAACATGTGTCACATCAGTCGGGCACAACCTTGATAGACCGAAATCCGCAACTTTGACTCCAAAATTCCCGTCGAGGAGAATGTTTGTAGTCTTGACATCCCGGTGTATGATATCCGAAGCATGAAGGTAAGCCAACGCACTCGCTGTTTCTATGGCGATGCTCATGCGCATTGACCATGTTAAATAACCTTGGTTTGCCGGGTTTTCACCATAGAGATGATCTGCAACTGTGCCGTTTGGAACAAACTCATAGACAAGGAGAAGTTCTCGGCTACGACGTGAAGTGCATCCATAGAGGGAGACTAGATTCTTATGATGGAGACGTGTGAGGATTTCTATCTCGTTCATGAATTGCTCAAGTCTTCTGTAATTGTGCTCATAGAGACGCTTCACTGCAACTTCTCGCCCATCACGCACTTTTCCTGCGATCAGAAAAGGAAGAAAACATAGCTTAACAGAGAGATTTCACACTTTGTAGAAGTGTTAGGGCACTGATCCTCTTACCATAGTACACAGTGCCAAAGCCTCCATCTCCTAGTAATCTATCTTTACTAAAGTTGTTTGTTGCTTCTTGAAGTTCTTTATAGGAGAAGATTGGTATCTTAAAAAAGACCTGACTAAACTCGACGTCAGATTTCGAGTTGTTTCTAGAGATGAACTCCGAACAAGTTTTCCTTCTGTAAATCCTATGGATGATGATTAAGAGTGCCACCAAGATGATTAGCAAGATGACAGATCCTCCGATTCCTGGACAATTAGTTGATTCAAATTTTGGGTATTTCATGGAAAAAGATGAAACTAAAGAAGCAAAACAGAACATCTCTTTTTACCAAATCCCAGCTTCATTCTCTCTTGGTTGTCATTTTTCTCTGTATAAAAGCAGAGGCAAAAATCGAATTATTGTCACAGCCAAATGAGCGTTGCAGAAGTAACGAACATGTATCATTGTGTCCGTACCTTTGGTTCCTCCAACGCAGCGGAACTTGTGGTTGATGATCTTACATTCTCCTCCTCGGTTATGGCAGCGATGGCAGCCTCGAGGCAGTTCTATATGAAGGGAAAAGGTAGCACTTACATTAGGCTGGTTCTTATTTCCTGGAATCAACCAGCTCTTTGGAGTCTTGATAGCTAAACACCCTGAATCAGCTCCCAAATCGGAGTTGTAGAAGCTGCTGCTTCCTTCACCTCCTCCGCAATTCGCATAGCGGATACCATTCTTCCTAGTGGTGTTGCATTTGTACAAAGTGCTCAACTCGAGCCACGGCGAATCTGGAAGAGAGAAGCTTGACAAGTCACTGCAGGATCCTGTTGCCAAGCTTTGGTTAAGCCTTGGGTCAGTGATGGTTATGGTGTTGGCTTGAGAGACGCTCGTGACTTTGTACCATTTCCCTTTTTCCTCAAGCTGTATCTCTTGAATCTCGTGACTGCAATTCATCATGAACATACCGCATCGAGATGGCATGGTTGTGCTAAAGAAAGGGAACTCGAAGTCGAGGTTTCCGCAGGTGAATGATTCGCAACCTGAACTGTTCCTGCTCCTGGCTTTTGCTATGAAGTCGACAAGGAAGAAGAAGAAGACCAACACAGAGATAGTCTTCATTGGTGTTCTGTTACAAGCTTGTGTTTTTCGATGTCTAGATCTTAAAAAAAATCAAGACTTTGGTTCCAGTTTTTAGGAGATTGGAGGATTGTAATTCTCCTACCCTTTTGTGGAAAATTGAGTATGGTCCCTTTTTTTTTTTTCTTAATAATGGTATTGGGACATGAAAGTTGACTTTTGTAAGAGTTCAGACAAAGCTCTTGAGGAAGACAAGTCTATGGATTTGGAGGTTTTGGTTCGTTATTACAAAGAGAAGAAGTGGAAGATTTTTGGTGTGCAATATGAGATTGAGTTTGACCGGAGACTCTGGTGGAATTTGAAACTTTCAAAGCGAAAGAGATCCGTTTACCTTTTGGTCGAAGTTGCATGTTCAAGATATGACCACACAACGTTTATCTTTTGTCTTCACATCCCTTTTGAGTCTTTCTTCTTCCATTATTGTTTAAGCGTATGAGAACAACTGAGAGAGACATTTACTCTTATTTTATTGTTCAGGAATTACATATTGCTTTTACGCAAAATGTTCAACCTAAAAATTGGATCCACGGCAAAAAAAAAAAAAAAACATGGAACCAAATAGCAATTGTTATATTCTAGATTTTTAGCTGACAAAATTTTAAAAGTCATCTTGTTTTAATAAAGGAGGTATACTGTATAGTACATAATTAGGAAAGTGACAATGAAAAACCAAAAAGTAACTCTACTATACAGATGGAGAATTAGTAATGGTTATCATTAGTAAACGAAAAAATTATGGATTATGTAGCTGACAAATATAGGCGCTATCTTTATTATATCATTATATGTAAATTATGTAGACATAATGTATGGAAATCATAATAAATGATAAGATTAGTAACCGAAAAAATTATAGATCATGAATGTATAGTGTATTATGATGAAGATCGCGAGCAACTTGGGAAAAGAGCATACGACACGAGGGCTATTGCCAATTCATGATTGGACTAATTTGGTCGCATTAAGTTAAAGATAGTAGGCTATCATTTCCGATACATATTTTAGATTTTAGCAGTTTATTGTAGTTTGAATTGATTTATTTATTGTTAGATAATGAGTTTAAAAAAAAAAGTCAGAATTTTCTTTTGAAAAATTATCGATCATAGAAAAACAAAATAGGAAATGAAATGTTATTTAAAAAAAATGCACAATATTTACATTCATAACAAAAAAAATGCTCAACTTAATATGTCAGGGGCTATATATATAAAAAAATCTACTTATAGAGTAAAAATATGTCAACAAAATGAAAATGGTTTGAGTCTAGGAATTTATGAGGCTTAAATTGGGGAGCTGTAGAAGATGAACATAATCTGTGTAAATATTTCAAACTCGACGACTAATCTTACGAACTAATTTGCATATTCAAGTTGTGAAAAAGAGAGAGGAGATATTCTAATCCAAATTATGTTGTTATCATTATAATGCAACCACTTGTCGGTTTCATGATTGGTCGGATGTCAATTTCGGGATGTTAAAATTGAGGCTCCTTTCAAACCTCAAGTTGGCCAAGTTTGTCCGACTTTTTTTTTTTTTTTTTTAGGCCAAGTGCCCAAAAACAGCATTCCATCACTACAAGAAAACAGGATCGTTTTCGACGGCCAAAACCGTCGGAAATCCGTCGGAATATCCCCTATTCCGAGGGATTTCCGACGGTTTTGGTCCGTCGGTTCTATCTCGTCGGAAATAAATATCCGTCGGAAAAATCTGACGGATTTTCGACGGAACAGAGATAACCGGAATCCGTCGAAACTCCGTCGGAAGTCCGTCGGCGATTGGAATCCGACGGACTTCCGACGGATTCATTTTTACCGACGGATTTCCGACGACAGTGGTGACCGACGGACTTCCGACGAAAATTTTTACCGACGGATTTCCGACGACGGTGGTGACCAATAGATTTCCGATGGCAGCTTTTACCGACGGATTTCCGACGGCCACGCAAACCGACCGATTTCCGACGACAGTGGTGACCGACGGATTTCCGACGGCAGCTTTTACCGCCGGATTTCCGACGGCCACGCAAACCGACGGAATTCCGACGGATTAATTATTTAAAAAAAAAAGATTTCTAATTAAATATATTAAATTAAATAAAAATTAAATTAAAATAAAACAAAATTTAAAATTAAATTTCAATATTTTTAAAAGTGATTTAAACATTTAAATATTACATAAAGTAAAGTATACTGGGACTGGTTACGGAAGAACTCGTTCATCTTTTCTTCCATTGCCCGAATGCGTTCTGCATCTGCTGCGCGTTGTGCCTCCATCACGCTCATGCGCTCGAGGAGCTCGGCGTTCTGTGCCTTCAACCTACTATCTACGTGAAAGCGGTATGAATTAACGGATGTGAAAGAACTGTCTTCCGGGAGGCCAAAGACACGACCTTTGTTCTTAGGCGTAACCTACGATAAAAAATAAATCAATCAATGTTCTAACTTATTAGTATTAAAATTTATTTTAAATTTGTTTAAATTTGACAGTGTTACTAACCTCATAGGTGAACTCGTTGATCTTCTCGAGTGGAACTTCGGTGGCCGGTGGAGTTCCTTCGACGATCGGTTGGGATTGGAGGTACTCCTCACCGAGCCTCTCCACGCTTTCCACGATTTCACGAGCAATTGCATCTTGAATTTCACCAGTCTTTCTGTTGGTGTGCGCATCTTTGATCAAATCAAGATGTGACGGACGCACACCGGTCTTCTCAAACTGTTGGCATAGATAAGGAAGGAAATATGAGAGGGGTTATAAAAAAGTTTTTGGAAAATTTAGAAAATTACCAGTTTTTCAGCACGTGACGCTTTGCTCGTTGCTCCGAGGTTATGGGTCGCCGGTCCCTTCCCCTTCCGGTCGCTCTTCCGGTTAGTCGAGTTTTTTCCTGAGTTCGCTTGACTGTCCTCCCGTTCCCAATGGGAAAGTAGTCTAGCCCATAATGTTGGGTTATTTTTCATTACCCGAGGCACCTTTCCTTCTTTGAACCACATGTCCTTCCACTCGTTCATCTTCCACGAGTACTTTCGACCGGCCTTTTTGTCGAAATGCCGTCGGACCAAAGCAGTCAACTGTGGGTCCCAAGTAAATTCTTGCTGAAAAAAAAAACGTACCCAAATTAGTATTGACAATTTGAATGGAAAATAAAATCTACATTCTTAATTTAGAAAAAAAAATCATACCGCAAATTGCCGAAACCAGGTGTCCTGGTCTGCCATCGGCATCGAACTGTATGTGGGATATGGTTTAGTTATCAAGCAATTGATCATTGCGTTGATAGAACTCGTAATCCTGTTTCTCGAATATTGAAACCTAAACAATATTTAGTTAAATATTTTATTAAGTTAATATAATCAAATACATTTTTAAATAAAACTTACCAGGTTGTGTTAGGTGGCAAGTCAGGATCTAGGCGAGTCAACCTATCTCGTCCAGGTTGCGAAACAAACTCCTCAATGCTCATGGCCGTGGGAGCTGAGGGCGATGTACCCATAGGAGGAGACGGGTGTGGGGGATCCAAACCGCTAGTGTCGGGGATATGCGACTGACTCCCACTCCGACCTCCCCTAGTGGAAGTACCGGATCCACTAGAGTGATGAAATCGCCCATAGTCCCTACGATTGCCAAAATTTTTACATACCGTTGAAATTTTCTTACATATATAAATATAAATTTTGAATTTTAAATATAAATTTAAAATTAATAATCTATATTACGGATTTACATATATATACCTGTAAATTCAAATCTTAAATTTTAAATATAAATTTAAAATTTAGAATCTACATTACGGATTTAGGGATTTTGAGTTTTTGGGAATTTGTGATTTCGAAATTTTGAGATTTCGGAATTTAGGGATTTATGGGAATTGGGGATTTTGAGATTTTGGGATATTGAGATTTTGGGAATTAGAGATTTTGGAATTTAGGTATTTAGAGATTTGGGAATTTGGGATTTTGTAATTTAGGGATTAATTTATGGAATTTCAGATTTCATAAATTAAGGATTTAGGGAGTTAGGGATTGTGGGAAATTGGGATTTTGGAATATAGGTATTTAGGGATATTTGGATTTTTGGATTTTCAAATATCGAGATTTAAAGATTTAGAGATTTAGAAATTTTCGGGAATTTGGGATTTGGTAATTTAAAGTTTTAGATATTTAGGAATTTTCGGGAATTTGGGATTTTGTAATTTAAACAAATTAAAGAATTAGTAAAATTTCAACAATTTAGAATTTTATAATTTATTCATATTATAAATCTTTATAAATCCCTAAAAACCACAAATACTTATTAAAATGGAAAATAATTTTATAAACCCGAAAAGTCACTAAATCACAAAATTTACAAAATTCAAAATTTTTCCTACTCTCTAATTTCAATAATTCATAAATTACAAAATTCCTAAATTTCTAAATTCCTAAATTCCTAACTCCCTAAATCCCTTAATTCCTAAATCCCTAAATCCCTAAATTTTGAACATCCTAAATCCGTACATTTCTACATTTCTATCATCCTAAATCCTTACATCCCTTAATTTATAACATCTTAAATCTATCAAATTCTAAAAATACATCTCTAAAATTCATAATTTCTAATTTTCAAAACAAGCCTAAAATGAACAAAAACTTTCATTGGATTCATGATTTGGTGATAGAGATTGAGAATGTGGTTGAATTTGATGTTGGTTATGCTTTTCCGGCGACACTTTTGCGTTTTTCGGCGATTTGTTTTTTTTTTTTCTCCGAAAATCCGTCTGTCTCCGCGAAGGAGATGAGTCTGGTTTTATTACAGGTTTCCGACGGATTTTCCCGCTTTTTCGATGAGATCGAAGTTGTTTGGGCGGCAGAAATTAGGGTTGTCCGTCGGAAATCCGTCATAAATTCCGACGGATTTCCGAGGAATTTTAATTTTTTTATTATATTTCTGCGAAAATTTAATAAAGATTTTTTTTATAATAAAAAAATTAAAATCCCTCGGAAATCCGTCGGAATTTATGATGGATTTCCGACGGATTTTAATTTTTTTTATTATATTTCTGCGAAAATTTAATAAAGATTTTTTTTATAATAAAAAAATTAAAATCGCTTATGGTCCACATAAGAACCGCACGCATGTTGAAATTTTGCTGGATTGAAACATCAAATGCCTCAACACCATGCTCCCACAACATCTGCAACTCATAGATCAATGGTTGGAGGAATATATCGAGTGACCGTCTTGGATGATCTGGCCCGGGAACTAGAACTGAGAGAAACAGGAACTCTCGCCGCATGCACATAGAAGGAGGCAAATTGTAAGGTGTTACGATGACCGGCCACAATGAATTTTTTCTTCCATGCTTTCCAAATGGGTTGAAACCATCAGTGGATAAGCCGATGTATACATTCCGTCATTCATATGCAAAATCTGGATATACGGATTGAAAGTGTTTCCACGCTTCCGCGTCAGAAGGATGCGTAATATCTCCATCTTGACTATGCTCTGCATGCCATCTCATAGCCTTAGCTGTGCGTTCTGATTGATACAGCCTCCTCAACCTCTCTGTTAATGGTAAATACCACATCCGTTTGAATAGAATCTTCACTCTGCCACTTGTGTCCTAGAACCGTGGTTTACGGCAAAATTTACATTTGTTTCTGTTCTCATCTTCTCTCCAGTATAGCATACAGTTGTCAATGCACAAATCTATTATCTGGTAGGGCAAACCAAGACCGGCAACAAGTTTCTGGACCTCGTAGTATGATGCTGGACAAAGATTATCCTCTGGCAAAACATCTTTCACAAACTCGGCGAATGCATCAACACATTCTTCGGACAAATTGTGATCAGTCTTCATGTTCATCATCCTACTAGCAGAAGATAACGGTGAATGACCTTCCCTACAACCGATGTATAGTGGTTGCTTTGATGCGTCTAACATATCAAAAAACCTTCGAGATTCTAAATTAGGTTCTTCAACCCTATCACCCTCATAACCATCCGACTGCAAATTCTCTCTAAACGCATCGTTAACCATCGCAACCGTACTTACCCCAACATCTACTTCCGTTGTACGTTCTCCTACGCTATCCGGAAAATAAGGTGCATTACTACTAGTACTACCATATTCATAATTGATTTCTCCATGTAAAAACCAAACCTTATATCTCGGCCTAAATCCATATCTATATAAGTGATTCCAAACAGTATGAACCGCAACACTAATTCTATTACAGCAATTAGAACATGGACATTTGATATCCTGACCTTTTTTGGCTGCATCTTGATTTCTGGGTAAATTCATGAACTCGCATATACCTTCAGCGTATGCGGACGTTAATAAGTTCGAGCCCAAATCCATCATTGGCTCGTCCATCCAAGACCGAAAATATGAACTCATCGCTAACAAATTTTTTGGCTTTTTAAAATTGTGTTATGAAGGAATGAAGAAATGTGGAAACTTATATAGAACGGATTTCCGTCGGAAATCCGTCAAAAACCTCTGACATAACATCCCACCAATCCTATCGGCCACCGCTAATGAAATGGTAACCACTCAAACTTTGCCGACATCGGAATACCGACGGAATTAGTTCTGTCGGTATGCGCTGACCAGTCAAACTTTGCCGACATCAGAAAGTCAGATTTCCGTCGTTATTCCGTCGGAAAATCGTCAGAAAATTTATCCCCACGTCAAAATCGCTTATTCTGTTAATAACCGGAACTTCCATGCACTGAATTTTAGGGTTTCTTTGTTTTGTCGATTTTACAAGGAAAAAAGTCAAAGAGAGAGAGAGAGGAGTTTTTGGCTTTAGGGGTTACACTGGTATATATAGTATTTAAGAGAGAGAGAGACATGACGTGGAAGATAAGTGGTGACAAAAAACTAGAACACCTAGGAAAAGATGACTATCCACGAAAGTACGGAGGCAGAAAGATAAGAGCACAAGTTTAATGAGTCAGCCATCCTACCAAATGTTAAAGGTGATGCATTTAAGGGGTTCTAACTTATTTTTTAGTACTAAATTTAATACTAATTTAATGTTTGAGACTCCATTAGTTTCTAGTAATATTTATGTGTCCAATGGTGAGACTTGAGTGAGGTTCTAAAAAATATATTTTTAATTTTTTTTTTTAAATGTTTGCAAAATGAAAGATCAAGATCAGTTAATTGCAGAAAACTTAAAAATAGATACTCAATCCACCATCTCTCATAGTATTCAGGAATGCCAAATCACTCTTTATTACACAAAGGAGAACAACGAAGAACAATATATGAGAATCGATAACCGAAAGGAAACTACAAGAAAACAGTCCACTAGTCTCTCCCAAAGCCAAAATGCTCCCAAACTAACCAACTGGTCAAAAACATCCTAGAGTCTATAACTCTCACCATTCAGCTAAATCCATATAACAACTTTACGAGGTCCTAAACCAAAACTTAAGAAAGCTATTCTTTTTTTTTAAAAGAAGAGTATTGAGAAGACAACACAATTCATTCAAAAATGGAGGTATTATGTTGCATTGAAACACAAAATTGAACAAAAGGAAGAAAGTTGAGGATGGTTTAAAGATGTTGACCTGTGTTCTCCATGGAAAACGGAAGGCCTTCCGGTAGGAGAAAACATAAGGACAATATCAATATCACACAAAATCGATAACTCTTTGGTTTTCTTCAATATCCCATTTCTTCTCTTCGAGAATGTAACTTGCGTGTTGCTTGTGCTCTCAAGTCTTTTTATCTTCAACTTAACCCTACCCATCCTCCTATCAAAAAACCATTAAAATCCCATAAAAAAGAAGGAAATTTCCACAGAACAAAAAAGAGAAACTTTTTCTTCCAATAATACTCACTTCAATAAACAAATGAAATCTTACTTCTTGCAAGGGCTTATTTATATATATCTCTCTCTCTCTCAGACACACAGAAAGCTTCAAACCAAAAGTTGCAACACTTGAGAAAATGATGAAATTGGTTTCTAATTTAAACCATCAAGAAGAAGCAATAAAAATCCAACCTTTGAAGATGTCTATATTGGGTCACAGAGCCTCCTCTTTAGACAAGAAAATTCACTGTAATGGAAGATTAAATTTAGTGGACATAACCTCTGAATCGTGACAACTTCACAAACCAAATCACATCATGAAACTGAATCTCGATCTATCAAAACACACAAATCAGAAGAAGCAAAATTCCTCTTCAAACAAAGCTTCCCAATGATTTGTGTGCTCTTCAAACAAAGCTTTTCAAACAAATATTTTGGGATTTGATTTTGGAATTGAACTAAGGTATCGTGATTTGACCTAAAACAAACAAAAATCCATGAATCTTAACCCATAAATCGATAAAAAACCAAAGAAATCAAGTCTTCAACACAATGAAAACTCGTTCAATCCATGAACACCATGAATAACCACTAATTTTGAGAACACAAATCATAAATGGAATTGATCTCTGGGAAATTGAAAACTAAATGGAAATAAAGAAGAAGAAGAAGAAAGGAATCGAAGACAAGACAGTATCCATATAAATCACAAACCCAAGGAATACCTTTGACAAGAGACGAGATTAGGATCCCGTCGAAGCTTCTCCATCTGCAGCAAGACGCCGAACGAACAAGGAAGCAATCTCAGATCTCCGGCTTCGATTGCGTTCAGATCTCTGACTTCGTTCTCCATTAATGGACCTTTCTCGTCGCCTCAAATGCAGAGAAGAAGAAGAAAAACGAAATGAATTTTTGTTTTTTTCATTTTTGGGTCTCGGCCAAACCTTGCTCCACTCAGAACTCGACACCTGTCCCCAAAAGAACCGTTTCAGACGTCTCAAGCGATTTTTCATCCAAAAATTAATATTTTAATTTTTTTTTGGCCCATGAACCTCTACGAAACTCACGGATAAACATGTTGATGATGTTTCACATTTGACTTTGCATGATCGGTTACCGTTACTTGCGGGATTTTATTATTTGTTATAAACTATATAATATAATATGAGATTTGTGAATACATATATATGTGTTTGTCTATATTATATAAATATTATATATATATATGTTTGTAATAAAGACAAGAGAGAACAAAAAGGGGAGGAGAGAGAGAGGGAATCTTATTATTATTGCTCTGCTCTTATTACTACATCTCACACTGCTTCACTCTTTATATAGGCAAACCAACCGACATATATAAGTCGGTTTATACAATATAATATTATAATATTAATAGATATTTATTTATTTATAATACTCCCCCTTAAATATCTATTTATGTTTTGATATTTTTATACTGCCTCGTTAAAAACCTTATCATGGAAAAATCCAGTGGGACAAAAAACCATAACAAGAGAAAAAGAGTGCAGTCTCCCCCCCGGAAAAAATATATATATATATATATATAATTTTTTCTTTATAGGTCTCGTAGATGGTGCATTCCGATATTCTGAACATGTTTCTGGAATGTAGTAGTCGGAAGCGCCTTTGTAAATAAATCTGCTGCGTTGTCACTTGAACGAATATATTGAACATCTATTTCATTCTTCTCTTCGAGTTCCCGAGTGTAGGAGAAATATTTTGGAGGAATATGTTTCGTCCTATCGCTCTTTATATAGCCTTTTTTGATTTGAACAACACACGCAGAATTATCTTCAAATATAGTCGTCGGCTCTTTGTTGGTAGTTATTCTGCTTGCTTCTTGAATATGTTGAATCATTGATCTAAGCCATACACATTCTCTGCTTGTTTCTTGAAGTGCAATGATTTCAGCGTGATTCGAAGAAGTAGCTACCAAAGTATGTTTCTGAGACCGCCATGAGATCGCAGTTCCATCAATTGTAAAAACGTATCCAGTTTGCGAGCGAGCTTTATGCGGATCTGATAAATAGCCTGCATCTGCAAAACCAACTAGACCAACCTTGGGATTTTTTGAATTAAATAATCCAAAATCAATCGTACCTTGAAGATAACGGAATATGTGTTTTATTCCGTTCCAATGTCTACGCGTAGGAGATGAACTATATCTTGCAAGTAGATTAGTAGCAAAAGCTATATCTGGTCGACTACAATTAACAAGATACATAAGTCCACCAATAGCACTCATATAAGGTACTTCTGAACCTAATATGTTCTTGCTATTTTCACAAGGTCGAAATGGATCCTTGATAACATCAAGCGATCTATTAACCATTGGAGTACTCAAAGGAGTAGCTTTATCCATATTAAACCGTTTTAACACTCTTCTGGTGTAATTTGATTGATGCACAAAACTTCCATTTTTGAGATGTTCAATTTGAAGCCCTAGACAAAATTTTGTCTTTCCAAGATCTTTCATTTCAAACTCCTCTTTCATATGAGTTCTTGCATCATCAATTTCCTTTTGAGTTCCTATTATGTTCAGGTCATCTACGTATACTGCAATGATCACAAATCCTGATGAGGATTTCTTAATAAACACATAAGGGCATATCACATTGTTAATGTATCCTTTACTTAACAAATATTCACTTAAGCGATTATACCACATGCGTCCGGATTGCTTTAATCCATACAGTGATCGTTGTAATTTGACCGAACATATTTCCTTAGATGATGCTTCATGCACTTTTAATCCTTCTGGGATCTTTAATCCTTATGGGATTTTCATGTATATATCAGTATCAAGTGATCCATAAAGATATGCAGTCACAACATCCATTAGGTACATTTCTAAATTCATAGATGCCGTCAAGCTCATTAAGTACCTAAATGTGATTGCATCCATAACCGGAGAATATGTCTCTTCATAATCAATTTTCGGTCTTTGAGAAAAACCTTGTGCCACAAGTCGGGCTTTATATCTTGTGACTTCGTTCTTCTCATTCCTTTTGCGCACAAAAACCCACTTGTATCCGACTGGGATTACATCTTTTGGTGTAACGACTATAGGTCCAAAAACATTTATTTTATTAAAAGAGTCTAATTCATTTCTCATGGCCATTTGCCATTTCTCCCAATCAGATCTTTCGTGGCATTATGATACAGACTTTGGGTCTGGATCATCCTGATCAATTTCTTTAGATACAAAGAAAGAAAATATTCCATCAGTATCATCGATTTCATCTCTAACCCATATTTTCCAATTCAATGTAATGCAAAGATATTCAACGCCATTTTTATTCATACTTTCTTTAAATAATTATTTTGGCTTTCCTTTTTACGATACGAAAACACATCGTATACCTCCAAATCTTTTATACATGAGGTATCACCATAAGTTACTCACAAAACATTTAAAAGTTTGGTACTTCTCGACCAAATAGCATTTCCTTTAGAAGTGCTTTGATATGAGCTTTATTTAGATTCTCTTAGAATTTTCGTATAACATCTCTTTCACTAGGTGTTCAATTCTGGAATAACTGAAGACAATGTTGTCCTTCCAAGGTCTTTAATTCAAAATGCGATAACTCTTCAGGAGTTTTCATCGCGTAGAGTTTCCGGGAACATAATAATATATTATTAATCCCTATAGGATTATTTATATAAACGTTGAGGCGCAATCCAAGTCATTTTGTCCATTCATTCTATTGGACAAAACCTTTTAATGTTTGGACTTCTAGTCCAGACTTCTAATCCAAAACCTTCTCGTTCGTCAAACGAGTATAATACATACTTGATTGCCTCTCTAACTTATTGGCCAATATTATCTCTACGCTCATCCACAAAGCGGAGATTTAAGATCCTCATTAAATAAATCTTACACAGAGCGCGCGCTTTCTTATTTCTTTTTTTTTCGACATTCATTTTATCTTTGGTTCCCTTTTATCGTATTGACATGGTCGAGATCTCTTTATCATTTACAATGATAACATCCAGGAACCTGATTTCCTTATTAACCATATCAACAATCTCTTTACTCCTCCTCGGGAGTTTAACTAATCCTCTTATCAATATTGCTCCATTTTGTTTTAGAGGATTTTGTTATCTTTGGAACCAAGTAGTCTATCATGTTTTTTACGTGCTATAGATTTAATAGATTCTCCTTCAGAGACTTCTATTCTTGTGGGAGCATTTCAGCTGCAATATGAGATTTCACTTTTCTCTTAAATGAATTATCTTTAAAACATTCAAGTTCATATTCATAAGGATCTCTGATAATTTTTTTCTTGAAATCTCATTAGCCTTTTATTTGATTTGCAACATACTTTCGAATAGTGATCCTTTTAAACTTTTGAACTCCACGTTCACATGAACTTGTTCAAGGATACCAACTATTCAACCATTTTCCCATGGAAAATTTTCTCATCAAAATGATGATTGCAAATCTTGTAAGCCCATCTCCACTTGATGGCTTAATATACTACACGCACGACAACATGTTCTATGCCAAATCATAGAGATTAAAATTCACCATAATATATCTTTGCAATCTCAAATCCCTTGGATTAGGCTCATTTCAAATGTGACATGTAAGTGATAAACTTTAGGATACAAAATCACCAAAAGTGATCAAGTTTTGGGATATAAACTCACCAAAGTTATCAACTTTGTCGTTATGGGATTCTTTAATTCTCCCCCTCGAGATAATAACTCTTCTAGTTCATTATCTCATACTGAATCACACTATATGATCAATAACATATCCATCTTAGATCATGTGTTTTATCTCGGGTCCTTTAAAATACTAATACAGGATTCTTTATACCCTTTTCAAGATAATAGAACTTCTGGCCATTCATCCGAACTAAATCTCACTTTTAGATTGGTTATATAGGGTGTAATTATGGAGATTAAAGAACTCAACCACCATATCCCATGAGCTCTTTTTGATATACAAACAAAAATGGTGACTCATATATGAATCTCTCATGATGGCCTTATTTTCGCTTAAGACATGCTACGTGAAAAACTTCTGGTTTTCACATGAATTTTCAATAGCCCTTTATATCATTCATAAATTAGGACATCATAAGTGTTCATAAATTAATTTTTTCTTAAATCACATTGTAAACTTCTGGTTTACTACCATATAAATTCAGTAAACTCCAGGTTTACTATTATACATTTTTCATCCTTATTCTTAGTATGTATGACTACATACAAGCATGTCTCAACTATATGCTCTTCCAGAGCATTCGCTTTTCTATAGCGTTTGCACTGTCCAATATTATATTAACACATACATCATAAATTCTCTTATAAGAATTTATTTTATTTTGAATTCTAAATTCAAATAAAGATGATAAATAATTAAGTATAAAAATAACATAAATTAAAACAGATATTTCATGAGGCAGAATCTTTCATATAATTTACGATAATAAAATTAAACGCATTAAGAATAATAACTGAAATAAATAACTGTAAGAACATAATAAACCAATAGGCATAGTCTTCCACATAATCAAGGAGACAAAGCCTACCATGAGATTACGGAGACAAACTTTTTAAATTGATCAAGGAGGCAGCGCTTACCATAATAATGATCAATTCCGAAAAGACATAGCCTATTATATGTCTTTCTTATAAATAACTAGTAAGCATAGCTTACTATAAAATCAAAGAGGAGGTATAACCTACCACTCCGTAAATAACACATAAATTTAAATTTAGATACAAAACACATAAATCAAAATCTCACCTTTCTGGTATAGAACGGACATAAACTGTTTTTACCTTTTCGGATAGATGATCGGATAGAGAGACTATCGTGCTGATAACGTGTTATAAACTATATAATATAATATGAGATTTGTGAATACATATATATATGTGTTTGTCTATATTATATAAGACAAGAGAGAGAACAAAAGGGGACGAGAGAGAGAGGGAATCTTATTATTATTGCTCTGCTCTTATTACTACATCTCACACTGTTTCACTCTTTATATAGGCAAACCAACCGACATATATAAGTCGGTTTATACAATATAATATTATAATATTAATAGATATTTATTTATTTATAATATTATTATTATTATTATTACTTTTTTTAAACTCAATTATTTTATTATTTTACCCACGTGTTAAGGCAATAATTTTCTTTCAAACGTAATCTTAACTCTTAAGGAAGCGTGTATTCAATAAGAATTAAAATGATTTGGTTTTAAATAATTTTGAGTGATTTAAGATATATTAATTAAAATTTTTAAAATTTTATTTAAAATCCTGTGATATGATTTTTTTATATATTTTTAATTAAACAATTTGTTGCAACTGGATTCGTCACTGAACCAGTCTGCTAAAAAACAAGTAAAAACGATTAATTAATGATAAAAAGATTTGGCCTATTGCCTAGATCCGAAAAAGATAAGATAAGTTAATAAGCCCAAGTCAACATGGAAGTTAGCACAAGCAAGAAATATGCAAAGAATGTGTCCAAGATGCGCGGAACCATCCCTAGATACGTGGAGTTGGATCGAGGAGCTGATTTAAGCTACAAATAGTCCGAGCAGATTTCGCTAACTTTTCACACACACGAGAGCTTTACACTACTTTTCAGCTTGTAACACATCTCACTCTAGATCTCATTGTATATTCGATCTATATCAATATAAATCTAGCTCCGCTTTATATTTCTTATCTCATTGTGTTTATAGATATTTCTTAGAACTATACTTTTTTCTCCAAATTCACGTATAAATTCTTATTGCGGAATTTAGCTTCCACATTTGACACGGTCTTACGGGAAGAAATAGATACATTTAACACATATATCCGATCTAATATATGTTAGAGTGAAAATGGATAAAAGCACATCCGGATCCTCCCGAGTCAGCGACTCACCAACTGTGACTTCCCAATGCCAAGAGCCGTCTGGACTAGGTCAGTGACCAGATCAGAACCGGCACCAATGTCATAACAATAACTGAAACTCTCGTGGTGGCAGTAGGCCCGATGGACCAGCGTCCTGCTACGAAAACTACTACTACGGCTCCCACGGGAACTGCCCATATGCTACCTCGTAGCGTCTGGTTGCGCCACCAGGATGTTTCCACTAATCCACATCAAGGATCCGGAGGCATCCCCGCCGCGTTTGCCCTACCGTTTCCCACGGGAAGAAGAAGGCGCCTGCAAGATGACCTACCTGAGATACGACAGATGCTCTCCACTCTTGTCGAGAAGGCTCATAACCATGATGAGTCTGTTTGGATCGTCGAAACCTGACTCAACTAACATGAGAGGTCATTCTTAACTCAGATGTGAGAAATCTCACAATCTGTCACCCAAGGACCGCTTCCCTGAAGGATCATAGGTGAAACCACCACTCCTCCAAGGACTGCAACCCCCCTGACATAGCTGGATTTCTCCAAAATCTTCGCTACCCCGACAAGTGCAAAAACTTACCCCGTGTTTAACCTACTTGCGAGCTCATTGACTTTGACCGCGGACATTCCCAGTCCAAACTCGCAGAATGACTCCACCCGAGTAACAGTTCATGCCTCTCCTGCATTTGGAAAGTGGCCAACCACTCCAGCTAGGTGGGTCAGGGCAGCTTCGTTGGTAGGAAACCCTACTATCACTACAACCGATGAAACCCTACTATCAACACTCCCAAGCTTACATCGGTTACGGAGATAGATACTGATGGCCTAACTCCCGTATTCAGCGAGGATACTATCGACAACGGTGGTCCGAGCAAACCCAAGCTGAGTCATGATTTATGAGATTATGTGTTTAGCGCGGGCTATCAGTTCCGCCCCGGACATAGATCGAGAAATCGAAGAAGCTCAAAAGACTCCGTTTACGGATCGGATCGCCAACACATAGATTAGAGATATCGAAAAAATCAGGTCTCCAAGTTCTCCGGGAACAACGATCCGAAAGCCCACAAAGAGTGTTCCGGTTGGCAGTAGCGCAAGCTCACCTTTTCGAACAAGTAAGGGGGGCTAAACACTGCCACTTGTTCCCATAAAACCTTGTAGGACCAGCTCTAGAATGGCTCACATTCTTGAATAGATTCTCGATCGACAGTTTTGATTAGTTGATAGCCAGTTTTTCTCAAGCAATAATTCATTTTCATAGAGACGCGGGCCTCGGAAGTTAGCCTCTGGTCACTAGCCCAAGGACCGACCGAACCTCTACAGAGTTACAATGCTAGATTTAAAGAGGTTAGAGCCAGAATAGCTAATCTAAACGAAGTAATAGGCTGTGGCATACATTGAGGTTCTGAGAGGAGCTCACAATTCACTCGTCCATGCCACTAGATTTTGCGCTGCATCGTGCGGCCCTATACACAATCCTCGAGGAAAAAAGCTATCATGGCCGAAAGGTATAAGGATACAACTACTCCCTCGGGGGCAGCAACCCCTAAGGAATTCATAAAAAAGAATAGTATGGCAAATCCTAACAAACCTTAGCGATCGACGCTGTTAAAGCAACAAGAATGTCCAAGTACGACGAAACCAAGTTTTGTTCCCATCACAAGAAAAGAGGACATTCGTCTGAAGAATGCAGCTACCTGGCCAGTCTAAAGGCAATCCTTCAAAGAGGGAGCTGAGCCAGGAAAACCAAAAGAGAACAGTGAGAAAGAGGTCTCTCCGTCACAACCGGACTTCCGAAAGAAAAAACGATCCAAGGGAAAGAGGGAAAAACCTGCAGAAGAAGAAACCCTGAGCTCACCACCCCCGCTCTCAAAAAGAGGATTGATCTCATTCTCGAAGAGTTGAACATTTGCGGTGGGTCGATGAAATCAGTATTTTCGCCGGTGCCAGCTATGAAAAAGGTCCCAAACCCCTAGATCTAGATGCCTCAACTTTTCAGGATCTCAAGTCTCGACTAAAAGAGTAGATTTCATCATAGGAGAATCTAAACTGTGTCGAGATTCCATAAACTCGATAAGGGCACATTAGACTAGAGAGAGCACATCCCATGAGCCCAATCCTCGATGATAAATCCCAACACGAAATCGCCTTCAGCGAGAATGAGACTTCGAACATGGACAAACCACATGGTGATGTCTTCATTATACAACTCGAGGTGTACGAGTGTGTTATGTCTAGAGTTATGATAGATATGGGGAGCTCACTCGACTTGCTCTTTTATAATGCCTATTAGAGAATTAGACTGAGTAAATCCGACCTGCAAGGCCAAGCCACGCTTCTAATCGGTTTTGATGGAGAAACCACTTACTCTATGGGAAACGTCCGACTGCCAATGGTAGCTGGAGGTGTCCATAAATTCATCGAGTTCTTGGTACTAGACCGAGCATGTAACGCCCGTGAACCAAAATTGAGAATTTTGGAAGGGTGATTTGAACCGGTTGGTTCGATTTAATTGCTGGTTTGGCGGTTTGGTTAAAGGAAAACTCTAGGGCTTCGTTATGAAAGGAGGGGCCACATTTTCTAGAATTGTTTTAGTGAGTTTTGGGTTTTCAGAGAGTTCCAGAGAGAAGAGAAAAAGATCCTTGTGTGTTCTTGTTTCTTAAAACTTTGGAGGCAGTTCTGTCTGATTTTATAAGAGGAGAGTAATGCTAGTAAGATTGATCAGATCGGAGAGAAAATTTCAGGTTAAGTTCTCCACTCTCTGATCTTGATATGGGAGAAAACGGTTTGTCAATCAGATGTGTATTCTAGGACTTATCGTTGTTTTACTGTGAGAGGTTTGTGCAGTTTCGGGTCTGCGATCAGTCCACTTCGAAGGAGAATTTCTGTCGAACCAGAAGGTGTCAGAAGACGATCCGCATACCGTCAGTTAGGTCTCTCTGTCTAGTTTTCATATCAGGTTTCCAATCCTGATTCTGAGGTAATATCTGTTCTCTGTGGGCTTTCTAATTTAGCGTGTTGTTCCTGTTTTTTTGAAACCCTATTTCGGTTTAGGGGTATTTGGAGAAAGGATCGTGTTTGATCTGTGCCCTTCGTGGAAGAAAAAGGAATCCGAATTGGAGAGTGTTAGGGGTCTCTAATTTAGTTGTTCTTCGCGTTCTTGACTCTATTTCATTCTGAAATCAAGGTGAGTACGTGACCATAGTTTAACTGGGTAATTGGAATGTTATAATATATTTGATTGATGTTTGGAGTGGTAGGATGTTGATTGCTTGTGTGTTTTGGATGATTATCCGTGTTATGTGTTGTTGATTGATCGCTTGGTAATGTGTTATTTCTTTATGTCTGTGTGTATAGCCAAATAGATGGGAGGACCGTCTCACTGAGTATTTGTGAGAATACTCACGCATCTCTTTTATCCATGTGATGAAGGTAAATGCAAAGTGTGATCGTGGAATCATGACTATGCAGAGGAGGATGATCTAGTATCTCGGTTGTGTGTTTATGTTATTGTTAGAACAGCTTGGTTGCTGATTTTGTATGAATTGGATTATGGAACTGGTTTAATTGTTGAGTTGTTATTGGATATTGGTTAATTGTTGAGTTTGCTTCTGCTAGTTGTATGTTTGAGGTTGTTATCTGAATTGATTGGATGTTGAGAATTAATGTTTATGAGAATATTAATTCGAATCCAATGTAATATAATTTTATAAAAAAGGATCGGGTTGTTTCAGTTTGGTAGCAGAGCCCTTACGGTTTTAGGGCCAGAGAACGTAATTGATTATGTGAGTGAGTCAATTATTGCGTGAATTGTGAATTGAATTGATTATGTGAGTTAATCAATTGTTGTGTGGGTTTGGAGTCCTAGATCATCTTCTTCGAGCCTTCAATGAGATTCCACGGTAAGTGTTATTTGACTTTTCTAGCTTTCTAGTATGCTAAGTTTATGCTTCTGGTAATGAAGATAAATGGTTAGAGGTACTAGAGTTTCTGCTGTGGGTAGGGCAGAGAGTGTTGGCTAGAGTTGCTAGTGGTGGAGGCCATAGTGTTCGTGGAGGCCGTGGACGAGGGCGCAGGCAAGGACTTGTGAGTGAGTTTGCTGCTGCGTGTGTGGCCCAGGAGTCCACGCAGGAGCATGTGGCTGATTCGCATATATTTCAGGAGGGGTATGTGGGTTTGGCTAGTGTGAGTGCTAGTGAGAGGACTGGTGGGACTAGTGAGGGTCCCGGTGTGGCCAGTGTTGCGGTGGCTTCTGCCGCCGGGTTAGCTCACGACCGAGATGATCGTCTGGCGGGTCTGCTACAGTTAATCTTGGAGCAGTTACCAGGAGGGGTGCCGGCTCAGGGTCAAGCTCCGGGTGGGCAGTCGGGTGTGGCTGGTTTACAGTAGGGTATTGCTTGTGTGCAGCCGGGTGTAGTTGGTGTTCAGCTGGGAGTGGCTGGTGTGCAGCCGAGGGTTGTGGTTGCGAAGAGCTTCCATCCTATCTGAGGATGATGGAGTAGATGCAGAGGATTGACACATAGTTTTTCTCTGGAGGTGCCAAGCTTGAGAAGGCCGATGAGTGGCGGATGAAGCTGGAGCGTAATTTTTGAAGTCTCATGTGTCCAGAGGGATACTGGGTGGATCTGGCGGTTCATTACCTTGAGGGTGATGCACATCTCTAGTGGAGAGGTGTGGGGGCCAGGGGAATAGAGGCGGTGATGGCCTTGGATGACTTTTTGGCAGAGTTTAACGCCAAGTTCTTCTATAGGAGGTGGTGGATCGGCTTGAGTTGAGGTTCTTGGAGTTGACTTAGGGAGACCGATCGGTTCGGAAGTTTGATGCTGTGTTTGACAGACTTCTGGTGCTTGCTGGGAGAGGCATGGAGGGCGAAGAGGACTCGCTGTAGAGCGAGCATGTTCGCCACGAGGGTGGAGCTAGTTGAGACAGCTGCTGCGATCGAGGAGGATCTAAAGGAGCAGGCTATGGTGATTAGTTTGCCTGTTCAACAGCAGAGGAGATCGCAGCAACAGGTGGGTCCGAGCAAGGATCGTAGAAGAAGTGGGAAAGCACTTCAGGTGCGAGTCAGAGAGGTCAGGGTGGTCCGGGATGCTTCAGGTGTAGGAGCTTGGACCACAAGCTGGTGAGCTGTACATAGGATTTGTGCATGGACCTTAGTAGGCGGGTGTGAGTCTCATATGTTGTTTGATTCTGGAGCGGTAAATTGCTTCATTACTCCAAAATGTGCGGAGAGCAGCGGGGTCCGGAGCGATTCCGGAGAGTAGAAGGGAATAGTTAAGGTTGCTGGAGGCAAGTTTTTGGCTACTTTCGGACGGGCTCGAGGTATGGATGTTCTGGTGACGGGAAAGGTGATGCCAGTAGATTTAATTATCAGTCTGGTGGAGCTGTGTGATGTCATCCTGGGTATGGATTGGCTGGACTGGTACAGGGTTTATCTGGATTGTCATCGGGGACGAGTTGTGTTTAAGCGAGAGGTAGAGAGGTTAGTGTATCGATTACCGTGAACTTAACCGAGTCACCATGAAGAACATGTATCCTCTTCCGCGGATTGATGAGTTGTTGGATCAATTGCGAGGGGCTACTTGGTTCTCCAAGATTGACTTGGTATTGGGTTACCATCATATTCCGATTGATGAGGCAGATGTCAGAAAAACTGCTTTCAGGACGAGATATGGGCATTATGAGTTCGTGGTGATGCCTTTCGGGTTGACGAATATGCCAACAGCGTTCATGAGGTTGATAAACGCTGTGTTCCGAGAGTATTTGGATGAGTTCGTGATCATCTTTATCGATTATATTTTGGTGTATTCGAAGAGTCCTGAGGATAATGAGGTTCATCTGAGGAAGGTTTTAGAGAAGCTACGGGAGCAGAAGCTGTATGCGAAGTTGAGCAAGTGTAGTTTCTGGTAGCGAGAGATGGGTTCAGTCATGTGGTTTCGGCGGATGGTGTTTCTGTGGACCTATCAGAGGGTGGCCTAGACGAAGGAATGCCACTGAGATCAGGAATTTTCTCGGTTTGGCTGGTTATTATAAGAGATTCGTCAAGGGCTTTGCGAGTATGGCACAGTCGATGAAGAAGTTGATGGGGAAGGATGTTCCTTTTGTTTGGTCTTCAGCTTGCGAGGAGAGTTTCGGGAAGCTGAAGGAGATGTTGACGAGTACACCAGTGTTGGCTTTGCCTGATCCGGGTGAGCCTTACGTAGTTTAAACGGATGCTTCAGGAGTTGGTCTGGGTTGTGTACAGTTGCAGCAGGGGAAGGTAATTGCATATGCTCCGAGGCAGTTGAGGAAGCACGAGTGCAACTACCCTACCCACGACTTGGAGTTGGTTGCAGTGATTTTCGCTTTAAAGATTTGGAGATTTTATCTTTATGGCGGAAATATTGAGGTGTTTACAGACCACAAGAGTCTGAAGTATTTCTTTACGCAGCCTGAGCTGAACCAGAGACATAGGCATTGGATGGAGTTGGTAGTAGATTACGATCTGGAGATTGGTTACCATCCTGGTAAAGCTAATTTGGTTGAGGATGCGTTGAGTCTGAAAAAGGTTGTTTCGGCTCAGGAGCGGGATATGGAGGCATTGGTGAATGAGATTAACACGTTGAGGTTGTGTGTTATCTCAGAGGAGCCGTTGGGATTAGAGGCAGCTAATCAGACTGATTTGCTGAGAAGGGTTTGAGCAACTAATGAGAAGGATCAGGCTCTGATTGATGCTTCTAAGGTTGTTGGTTCTGAGCATCAGGTCTCGGCGAGTGGAATGATATTTGTGAACGGACGGGATTCTGTACTGATATATTATGGTTTTTACCCATTTTCAACCATGATATAAGTCCTTTTTATAGAGTCTTTTTGGTGTTTCTCGAGTCTTTTAGAGTCTTTGTAGGTTGAAGATTGATTAGAGCTTAATGGAAGCTTTTGGAGTGTTTTGAAGCATCGAGGAAAGAAGAGCTGAAGAGATCAAGTCGGAATCGAGTAGATGAGCTCGTGTCGATAGACACTACCTACTCCTGTCGATCGACACGGGGCTTCCTGACACAAGTAGAAATTCCAGAGAGGTCTATGTCGATCGACATGACCAACCTCTGTCGATCGACACGTGTTTGATGAGAAGAACAGTTCCGAACAGTCAGAAGTTTGGCACTCGTTGCAGCCCGTCCCACCGACGGATCGAGCTGATATTTTGACACAAGCTAGAGCAGCGAGTTAGCTTTCATTTGAAAGAAATGCGAGGCAATTCCAACGGTGCGATCGAAAGTTATGAAGGTTATAGTGAAGATATGTCGGTCTGGCTAGAAGATGTCAAGCTTGAAGAATTTCCTTTTTTGCCCAAAAAGCCCAGAAGTTTACAGAAAAAGCATTATCCGATTTTTACACATTATATATAGTTTTCCCTTAGGTTTTTATGTGGATTATCTTGTTTTTAACTTAGACTTTGGGAGAGAGAGCTTTGAGGGAGATTTCTACAGGGTTTTCAAACCCCTTTTTCTGTATCTCTAACTCTATCTTTTATGCAATCTTATTCTTTCATTATGATTTCTTCATCTATGTCTGAGTAGTTTGCTTGTTAGGTTGTGGGGGATTCTAGGGTTTGATGAGAAATTGTTAGGATTATAGATCTGTTAGGGTTCATCTTTTGGTTCTTCATCTAGATTGTTTTAACTCTGATTTTAGGACTGGCCAACTAAAATTAGAAACCCTAGGTTGTTTAATAGACGCGGAAGTGTTATTATCAACTGGAACTAATCTTAGATGAGCAAAATCACCTATTCGCAAAGGAATTTGGCTTAGGGATTTTGTGAACAATTGAACCTGAACGTTAATGCTTGCTTGGATTCACTCGATTTGCAAAGGAATTTGGAATTTAGGGATCTAGGGATAGATAGTCTCTGCAACGGAAGTTGATTGGCTTTACCTTAGTGTTTGAGTTCTAGAACGGTGCTTAATCAAACCCTAACAGTAGATTATCATCGATTTCGATTCATACCCGAAGAATTACCCATCGCCTAGCTTTTGTCTCCTTGAATTACTAGAAACCAAAATCGCTATCTCTTGCTTGTTTTATTAATTGCTTTTCATTACATATTTCTTGCTTAGCAAAATCTGAATACTTGAATTGATTGTGTAAATTGATTCCCTGTGGATTCGATCCCTAAGTACTACGAGGATCTCTTAATTTGAGAGAGTAGCTCAGGGTTAAATTTGAGCATATCAAATTTTGACGCCGTTGCCGGGGAATCGAATTTACCATTCGATTTTAGTTACTAGGATTTTGTCTAAGTTTTTATTTTTTTTATTTATTTACTTACTTCTATTTTCTTTTGTTTTTGCTGTTTCAGGTGCATGCTTAGTCGCAAAACCAGAAGCAACAAGAATCAAGAGTTAGTAGATTTTATTTCTGATTTAGGAGCTTTAGAGCGAGCTAACCGAGCAGAACCGAAAGCAGCCAGAATGGTCAACAACAGGGTGATTTTGATCCAAGGTGTGGATGGGACCATCACAGACCGCCAGGGTAACAAGTACAACGCTAATGGTCAGCGTCTAGATGAGAATGGAGCTGTGATAGCTGAGGAGATTGAGCAGCAAGCGCCAGCTGGGCATGTGCGTACTTTGGGAGAGCATTACAGGCCAGAGCAGTTCTATGCCAACAGGGCAGCTATCAAGCCTCCCACATTCTCTAGGAATGATTTTGAGCTGAAGCCAGCTTATTTCTCCTTGGTGGCTCAGCATCCCTTCCGTGGTCTTCCTTCAGAGCATCCCATGGACCACATTGAGATGTTCGAGGACTTAGCATCTAGCATCAAGGCCAATGGGGTTCCGGAAGACTACCTTTTCTGTAAGCTCTTCCCCTATTCTCTGAGTGGAGATGCAGCTTACTGGCTGAAGCAGTTAGCACCGGGGTCTCTGACTACTTGGGAGGAGACCAAGAATGCTTTCCTCATCAACTTCTTTGATGAAGCGAGGTCCGAGGATCTAAGGATGAAGATTTCTACATTCAAGCAGGGACCAACAGAGGCATTCAAGGCTGCTTGGACCAGATTCAAGTCCTATCAGAGGGACTGTCCTCACCATGGCTATAGTGACGTGCAGCTACTGGGTATCTTCTTCAGAGGGATTGATTGGAGGCACCAGAGTGCATTGGATTCTGCTAGTAAGGGGAATTTCAACACCAATGTTCCAAGTGATGCGCTGGCACTCATCGAGAACATGTCCTCCAGCAGTAGCACGAAGAACATAGACTTCGAGAGGAAGCAGCTTGGTAGAAGCATGGATGCAGGTCAGATGGTGATATGCTCAAATTTACCCTGAGCTACTCTCTCAAATTAAGAGATCGATGTAGTACTTAGGGATCGAATCCACAGGGAAAAGATTCACACAATCAATTAGTGAATTAAAATTATGCTAAGTCAAAATGAGTAAATGTAAAGCAAAGAAATAAAACAAAGTAAGAGATGGTTCAAATTCAAGTAAATCAATGAGACAAAAAGCTAGGTGATGGGTAATTCTTCGGGTATGAATCGAAACTGAGGATAAAACTACTGCAGGGTTTAATAAGTGCCGTTCTAGAACTCAAACACGAAGGTAAAGCCAATCAACTTCCGTTGCAGAGACTATCTATGACTAGAAACCTAAATTCCAAATTCCTTTGCAAACCTAGAGAATCAAGTCAAGCATTAACGTTCAGGTTCAATTGTTCACAAAATCCCTAAGCCAAATTCCTTTGCGAATAGGTGATTTTGCTCATCTAAGATTAGTTCAAGTTGTTAATAACACTTCCGCGTCTACAAAGCAACCTAAGATCTAGTTCTAGGTGTACAGGCTAGATCTAGCGTTGAAAACAATCTAGATGAAGAACCAGAAGGTAAACCCTAACAGATTTTCAATCCTAACAATTTCTCATCAAAACCCTAGAATTCCCCACAACCTAACAAGCAAACTACTCAGACATAGATGATGAAATCATAATGAGAGAATAAGATTGCATAAAAGATAGAGTTAGAGATACAGAAAAAGGGGTTTGAAAACCCTGTAGAAATCTCCCTCAAAGCTCTCTCTCTCAAAGTCTAAGTTAAAAACAACAAGATTCTCCCATAAAAACCTAAGGTAAAACTATATATAATGTGTAAAAATTGGATTGGGCTTTTCAGTAAACTTCTGGGCTTTTTGTCAAAATCTCAGCTCGATCCGTCGGTGGAAAGAGCTTCAACGAGTGCCAAACTTCTAACTGTTCGGGACTGTTCTTCTCGTCAAACACGTGTTGATCGACAGAGGTTGGTCATGTCGATCGACATAGACCTCTCTGGAATTTCTACTTGTGTCGAGAAGCCCCGTGTCGATCGACAGGAGTAGGTAGTGTCGATCGACACGAGCTCATCTGCTCGATTCCGACTTGATCTCTTCAGCTCTTCTTTCCTCGATGCTTCAAAACACTCCAAAAGCTTCCATTAAGCTCCAATCAATCTTCAACCTACAAAGACTCTAAAAGACTCGAAAAACACCAAACAGACTCTATAAAAAGGACTTATATCATGGTTGAAAATGGGTAAAAACCATGATATATCAACTCCCCTAGACTTAGCCTTTGCTTGCCCTCAAGCAAAACTAAAACCAAGAATGTGAAAGAGGTTTGAAAACATAGAACATACCTTCCCTTGATGCAGCGAATCGACCCTTCCAACTTAGTGAACCACATAATTCAGAACCAACCAAAATCAGACCACCATGTACTTCTCTGCAGACATTCGCAGCCTTCCAAATTCATCCACAACTTCACAGCATAATCCGTTAGTCTTCATAGCTTGGTCTCAATGTTCTCAATGCCAAGAACCTTCTAGACTCATTCCCAGACTATACCATGACAAATCAACCTATACAACACTTGGTATTCCTCCTCTCCCCCAGACTTATTTTGTTCTCTATTCCTATTGTTTCATGATTGCTGAACTCAAAGCAGTGCATATTTCACTAATGTTGTTCCTTGTGAGGAGACAGGGTCGTGACTCACTACTATTGTTCCTTGTGAGGAGACAGGCTCGTGAGATTGCTCGTCTTCTTCATCCGTTTTACGGGACTCAGACTGCTGCTTTTGAGCTGGGTGATCACCTCTTGAGTACAGACTCATCGGATTTTATTCCTCGTCTTATACTCAGGAGCTATCATTTCACCCCAATCCTAACATAACTGATATATATTTTTTCTAAGGGAATAGAGGGAGAGGAGTACCATCACTTTCAAAAAGGGGTTGAGCTTGTCAGGTATGAATGAGGAGTCAAGCTCTATGGACATCGATCCCAAAGAGAACCGTGCAGTAGCTCTGACTTGGTGGATTATACTGGAAATAGCAGACTTCTCTAGTCAACTGGTCAATCCTAGGATTTCCCATTAGTCTGACTCTGAAATCGTTCTTGGAAGAATGGTCACATGCTGGCAAAGACAATTCACTGAACCAAAAGAAGGGTTCCTAACTAGTTTTGACTCAATAAAAACAAAAATTTGACTCAAAGTAAACCAAAACAAAAAGAAACACGTTAGTAGTTTCCTCCCCCAGACTTAACCAACACTGTCCCCAGTGTTGTCAAGCCTGAAGTTGGCAAAAGAAATCAAAGAAAAATTGAACTTGAATGAAATATACGAGATTTACCAAAGTGGGGACCCTGTCGATCGACACAAACAAGTCATGTCGATCGACACGAGGTCTGCGGGATCGGATCGTTGTGATGTCGAGAATTTTGAAAATTGAAGGTCATGTCGATCGACACACAGGTTCGTGTCGATCGACAGATACCTCACTGTCGCAGACTGCAAGTTTTCTGCATCACTCAACAAACACGATCAAAGAAGAAGGCACACAATGCAAATCCTTAAGATGATCAAGTTCAAGCTTCTAAAAAAATCCAAAGACTAACTGACTCAAAAGAAAATAAGAGATAAAGTAGAAAAACTTACAAGTGGGTTGCCTCCCACTAAGCGCTTGTTTTCAGTCATTAGCTCGACTGTGTCAGGCTCAGGTCTCGGGTGGGTCGGTGAAGGGTACAACACCGGGAAGCAGCTTCATGGTGTTTAACATCATCTCCTGGATCACTTCCTCTCCTTTCTCACTTAACTCCATAGGAATGATAATTCTGAACTTGGAGAATGGCTTGGAAGTCTTCTTGCGTTTGGCCGTAGCTGGGCTGGGTGGTGAAGTCAAGGGTGGGGCATACGGGATCTCCTTCGTGTCATCTCCAAGGTTTGAACTCGACTCTTCTTCATTTGTAACAGTCAGACGAGAGTTCTTCTCAAACCGAGCTGAGGGGTAGAAGACATCCTTGTTGATCTTGGAGAAAGAGATTCTCTGATTGGGAAAATCTACAATTGCACCCACCGTGGCAAGGAATGATGACCCAAGAATCAATGGTCTTTCCCTGTCATTCTTCGTCTCCATAAGGTGAAAATCTACCGGAACCAGACAATCTCCTACTTGAAGCATCAAGTCAGGAATGAATCCTTTCGAACACGGTGAAGAAGAATCGGGCAGTGTGATAGATATCTTCGAAGGTTGCAGATCCTTAATCCCTAGCTTCCTTGCCACAGACTCAGACATGACATTCACATTAGCTCCAGTGTCACAAAGAGAATTTTTAAATTCCATACCTTTGATTGAGCAAGGAACCATGAACATCCCTGGATTTGTTATCTTCTGCAACTTCCTCAGCTGTGGTTGAGCATGTCTCCCTTTTTCCTCTGGTGATCTGATGTTAATAGCCCGTGGGAATGGAAGCTTAGGCTTGTACACCCTTTCCTCTGCTTTGACTGAAGGTTTTGAAGAAGGTGGGCTGTTCTGGGCAGCGTGTCGATCGACATAAGCAGTGTGTCGATCGACAGGAGACTTCTTGTCCGTTGTGTCACCGATCCGTGTCGATCAACACTTACCAGTCGTGTCGATCGACACGAGCTCTGCTGTCCCCAAATCCGTGTTTTCATCAGGCTCCACGACTTCCACCTCCTCTGAATCCTTTCCACTAGCTTCAAACACCTCTTTCCTATTCCCCACAGTGATGGCATTGACATGGAGCCTTGGGTTTACCTCAGTCTTAGCCGGGAGAAATCCTTCCTGCCTTCTAACATTCTCCGCAGCTTGAGCAACTTGGGTGTCTAGCTTCTTGACATGGGCGTTCAAAGCTTCGAACTTCCCATTCAAATCCTGGTACATGGCATCCATCTTCCCATTGAAGCTCACAGTCATCTTCTGTTGACCCTCCAGAATCTACTCCAGCATAGATTTCATCTCGCTGTCTGAAGATTGAGCAGGAGGTGTCTGGTAGGAAGAAGAACCGTAGTTCCTATAGTAGTTGCTCTGGAAAGGCCTCTGATACTCGGTCTTCTGAGACTGAGGCTTAGGAGCGTAGCTAGGTGAACCCGGATTCCCAGTGAACGTAGTTCTCTGATTTCCATTGAAGCCTCTGTTACCCTGCTGATTACCAAACCGCTGACCCTGAAAACCATTCTCACTGATGTAGTTGACGTCTTCTTCATCCTGCTCGAAAGTCTCCACTTCTGCAGCAAACTGAACTGACTTCTTCCCCACCAGAAGATTATGCACGGAGTCAATCTTGGCCTTAACCTCCGCAATCTGGCTTCCATCTATGCTGCCACCCGACTTCTTCCTCGCAAAATCAGCATTCTTGGTACTATTGCTAGAAGCCAAGTTCTCGATGAGCACAATTGCATCCTCTGGATATCTATTGTTGAAGTTCCCATTTGATGCAGCATCCAACGCCATCTGATAGCGCCAATCTACTCCTCTGAAGAAGATACCCAATAACTGAACATCACTGAACCCATGATGTGGACAGTCCCTCTGATAGGCCTTGAATCTCACCCAAGAAGCCTTGAATGCTTCAGTTGGTCCTTTTTTGAACATGGAGATCTTTGTCCTCAGATCTTCGGACCTTGCCTCATCAAAGAAGTTGTTGAGGAAAGCATTCTTGGTGTCCTCCCAAGTGGTCAGTGAGCCCGGCTCTAACTGTTTCAGCCAGTAGGCTGCTTCTCCACTAAGTGAATAGGGGAAAAGCTTGCAGTAGAGGTAGTCGCTGGAGACTCCATTAGCCTTGATGTTGGAGGCTAAGTCCTCAAATATCTCTAGGTGGTCCATGGGGTGCTCAGATGACAGGCCATGAAAAGGGTGCTGGGCGACAAATGAGAAGAAAGCAGGCTTCAGCTCAAAATCGCTCCTCTGGAAGGCTGGAGGGCGAATGGCAGCCCTGTTGGCATAGAACTCGTCAGGCCTATTGTACTCTCCCAGAGTAGGCCCATGCGCAGCAGCTGCTGGCTCTTGTCGCTGCTCGACATGCTGCTCCTCCACAATCACAACCCCATTCTCATCCAGCCTCTGACCCTGAGCGTTGCGTCTGCGACCCTCAGCATCCTGAAAGAGCCCATCGTCACCTCTGATCAATACCAATGGATTCATTCTGGCTGTCCTTGTCGCTGCTCTGTTGGCTCGTTCTAACCTTCAAATCTCAAGGTTGAGATTGGCTAGCTCTTCGTTCTGGTTGCTCCTGGTAATGCGATTAGGCATAAACCTGAAACACACAAGACAAAGACAAAAGATCAAGTAAGTAAAACAAAAACTAAAAACTTAGACAAAATTCTACTAACAATAATCGAATGGTGAAATCTATTCCCCGGCAACGGCGCCAAAATTTGATATGCTCAAATTTACCCTGAGCTACTCTCTCAAATTAAGAGATCGATGTAGTACTTAGGGATCGAATCCACAGGGAAAAGATTCACACAATCAATTAGTGAATTAAAATTATGCTAAGTCAAAATGAGTAAATGTAAAGCAAAGAAATAAAACAAAGTAAGAGATGGTTCAAATTCAAGTAAATCAATGAGACAAAAAGCTAGGCGATGGGTAATTCTTCGGGTATGAATCGAAACTGAGGATAAAACTACTGCAGGGTTTAATAAGTGCCGTTCTAGAACTCAAACACGAAGGTAAAGCCAATCAACTTCCGTTGCAGAGACTATCTATGACTAGAAACCTAAATTCCAAATTCCTTTGCAAACCTAGAGAATCAAGTCAAGCATTAACGTTCAGGTTCAATTGTTCACAAAATCCCTAAGCCAAATTCTTTTGCGAATAGGTGATTTTGCTCATCTAAGATTAGTTCAAGTTGTTAATAACACTTCCGCGTCTACAAAGCAACCTAAGATCTAGATTCTAGGTGTACAGGCTAGATCTAGCGTTGAAAACAATCTAGATGAAGAACCAGAAGGTAAACCCTAACAGATTTTCAATCCTAACAATTTCTCATCAAAACCCTAGAATTCCCCACAACCTAACAAGCAAACTACTCAGACATAGATGATGAAATCATAATGAGAGAATAAGATTGCATAAAAGATAGAGTTAGAGATACAGAAAAAGGGGTTTGAAAACCCTGTAGAAATCTCCCTCAAAGCTCTCTCTCTCAAAGTCTAAGTTAAAAACAACAAGATTCTCCCATAAAAACCTAAGGTAAAACTATATATAATGTGTAAAAATTGGAATGGGCTTTTCAGTAAACTTCTGGGCTTTTTGGGCAAAAAAGGAAATTCTTCAAGCTTGACATCTTCTAGCCAGACCAACATGTCTTCACTAAAATCTTTATAAATTTCGATCGCACCGTTGGAATTACCTCAAATTTCTTTCAAATGCAAGCTAACTAGCTTCTCTAGTTTGTGGCAAAATCTCAGCTCGATCCGTCGGTGGAAAGAGCTTCAACGAGTGCCAAATTTCTAACTGTTCGGGACTGTTCTTCTCGTCAAACACGTGTTGATCGACAGAGGTTGGTCATGTCGATCGACATAGACCTCTCTGGAATTTCTACTTGTGTCGAGAAGCCCCGTGTCGATCGACAGGAGTAGGTAGTGTCGATCGACACGAGCTCATCTGCTCGATTCCGACTTGATCTCTTCAGCTCTTCTTTCCTCGATGCTTCAAAACACTCCAAAAGCTTCCATTAAGCTCCAATCAATCTTCAACCTACAAAGACTCTAAAAGACTCGAAAAACACCAAACAGACTCTATAAAAAGGACTTATATCATGGTTGAAAATGGGTAAAAACCATGATATATCAGATGGCTAAGATGGAAGCCAAGCTAGATACAGTGCACAACTTGCTAGTGGGGAAGAAGTTAGTCCAGTTTGCTGCAGAAGTGGAGACCTTTGAGCCAGAGGAAAAGGATGTTAACTACATCAATGGAGCTGGTTATCAAAGGTTTGGTAGTCAGCAAGGGTATCAGAAAAACGAGTTCCAGAAGCGTTATCAGAGAAACTACGGCTCATCTTCTTACCAGGCTCCTCCTCCTAAGTCCTCAGATAGCAAGATGGAGTTGATGCTAGAGCAGCTCTTGGAAGGTCAGCAACAGATGACGGTGAACTTCAATGGCAAGATAGATGCCTTGTACACCGATTTGAATAGCAAGATTGAGGCTATCAATCTCCACATGAAGAAGCTGGACACTCAGGTAGCTCAAACGGCGGAGTCGGTGAAAAGGCAGGAAGGATTTCTACCGGCTAAGACTGAGATAAACCCAAGGTTGCATACTAATGCAATCACTGTGGGGAATGAGGAAGAAAGCGCTGATTTGGAGACAACAGAGGTCGTGTCGATCGATACAGGAGCCTGTCGATCGACAGGAAGTTACGCAATCGTTGATGCTTCGGACAGAAAGTCTTCTGTCGATCGACACACTGCTAGTGCCGATCGACACGCTGCCCAGACCTGCGAAATTTCGTCTCAGAATTCGCCAATTGCAGAGGAAAGGGTTTACAAGCCCAAACCACCATTTCCTAGGCGCACACAGAGGTCTAAGCAAGAGCTGGAGGATGCTGGATACAAAGCTGTCATGGATAAGATCGTTGAGGACTTTCCATTGATTGATGCTGAGAGATTTTCTCCTGCTGTCAGAAATTATGTGGAGAGGATGTACAGTCGGAACTTGAGTCCTGAGCAATGTGATGCAATGCTTGTTGAAGAGGTCGATGCAGTGGTTCAAGAAATGAAACTAAAGAGACCTGCTAAACCACCATTGAGGGAGCTGACAAAACTAGAAAGTCCTGGAATGTTTGTAGTTCCCTGCGCAATCAAAGGTATGGAGTTAAAGAATTCTCTATGTGACACTGGGGCTAATGTGAATGTTATTGCTGGAGATGTTGCCAGGAAGCTAGGGATTGTGGATCTACAACCTTCAAGGATGTCTATCTTGCTGGCTGACATGACTCCCACAACTTTGAAAGGATTCATTGCTGATTTGATGCTGCAAGTGGGAGACTGTCTTATTCCTACAGACTTTCACGTTATGGAGTCAAGAAAGGGAAGCAATAGATTCTTGGGCGAGCCTTCCTTGCCACTGTGGGAGAATTTGTTGATTTTCCCAATGAGCGAATCTCTTTCTCCAAAATCAACAAGGAGGTCTTCTACCCTGCAGTCCATGACAAGGAGACCTCTTGTATGAGTGTTACTGAAGGGGGGAAGCCAGGTTTAGACCCTGGAGATGACATGAAGAAGGTCCAGGATGTCGTCAAGAAGACCCCTCCCGCTGCACATCATGAAACCACCAAACCAGCAAAGTCCAAGTGCAAGAAGATCCCATGCGCTCCTCCTTCGACTCTCACCCCTGTCCAATCCGATGGAGTTTTGACTGCCCACAAGGTGAAGTGCAAAAAGACTTCAAAGCCTTTCTCCAAATTCAATATCATCATTCCTGAGGAGCTAAGGGAGAAAGGAGAAGAAGTTGTCCAGAGGATGGTGGAGAACACTATGAAGCTTCTTCCTGGCGCTGTCCTTTGGAATTCTGGAGCAGAGAAGCCACCATTTGCAAGTTGCTCAACGGATGAGGGAGACCCAAAGCCCCTCAAAGATCCACCTCACGCCTAAACGACATCCACAGTCAAGCTAATGACTGAAAACAAGCACTTAGTGGGAGGCAACCCACTTGTAAGTTTTTCTTCTTTATTTTTTATTTTAGAATTTTGAGTCGGTTAGTCTTTGGATTTCTTATGAGCTTGAGCTTGAGCTTGATCATCTTATGATTTGCATTGGGTGTTGTCTTCTTTGATCGTGTTTGTTGAGTGATGCAAACTTGCAGTCTGAGACAGAGATGTCTCTGTCGATCTACAGAGTTTCTCTGTGTCGATCGACATGGCCTTCAATTTTGGATTCTCTCAACCAAACAATGGTTCGGATCTCTCAGAACCCGTGTCGATCGACATGACTTGTTTCTGTCGATCGACAGGGTTCCGACTTTGGTAAATCTCGTCCCTTTTCAATCAAGTTAAATTTCATTTGATTTCCTTTGCCAACTTTAGGCTTAATAACACTGGGGACAGTGTTGTTTAAGTCTGGGGGAGGTAGTTGCTAACTTAGTTTTTGTTTTGAGAGTCAGTAAAAAATTTTGGTTTTATCGAGTCAAAACTAGTTAGGAACAACTCTTATTTTGGTTTAGTGGAGTGTCTTTTTCAGCGTGTGACCATTCCTCCAGAATCAGTTTTAAAGTTAGACTAATGGGAAATCTAAGGATTGACCAGTTGATTGGACACGTCTGCTACTTCCGGTATAATCCGCCAAGTCAGAGCTACTGCACGGTTCTCCTTGGAATTGATGTTCAGGGGCTTGACTCCTCATTTGTACCTGACAAGTGCAATCTCCTGTTGAAAGTAATGGTACTCCTCTCTCTCATCAAAAAAAAAAAAAAAAAAAAAACGAAAAATTCATCAATTGTGTTAAGATTGGGGTGAAATGATAGCTCCTGAGTATAAGACGAGGAATAAAATCCGGTGAGTTTGTACTCAAGAGGTGATCACCCAGCTCAAAAGCAGCAGTCTGAGTCCCGTAAAACGGATAAGGAAGACGAGCACTCTCATGAAACTGTCTCCTTACAAGGAACAACGGTAGTGAGTCGCGACCCTGTCTCCTGGGAAGGAACAGCAATAGCAATATGCACTGCTTGAGTTTCAACAAACATATATATATAAAAAAAAGAGAATAGAGAAACAAATAAGTCTGGGGGAGAGGAAGAATACCAAGTGTTGTATAGATTGATTTGTCATGGTATTGAATGGGAGAAGGTTCTTGGCTTTGAGAACATTAAGACCAAGTGATGAAGACTAACGGATTATGCTGTGAAGTGGTGATGAATTTAAAAGGCTGCGAATGTCCGCAGAGAAGTACATAGCGGTCTAATTTTGGTTGGTTTTTGGTTATGTGGTTCACTAGGTGGAAGGGTCAATTCGCTGCATCAAGGGAAGGTATGTTTTGTGTTTTCAAACCTCTTCCACATTCTTGGTTTTAGTTTTGCTTGAGGGCAAGCAAAGGCTAAGTCTGGGGGAGTTGATATATCATGGTTTTTACCCATTTTCAACCATGATATAAGTCCTTTTTATAGAGTCTGTTTGGTGTTTTTCGAGTCTTTTAGAGTCTTTGTAGGTTGAAGATTGATTGGAGCTTAATGGAAGCTTTTGGAGTGTTTTGAAGCATCGAGGAAAGAAGAGCTGAAGAGATCAAGTCGGAATCGAGCAGATGAGCTCGTGTCGATCGACACTACCTACTCCTGTCGATCGACACGGGGCTTCCCGAAACAAGTAGAAATTCCAGAGAGATCTATGTCGATCGACATGACCAACCTCTGTCGATCGACACGTGTTTGATGAGAAGAACAGTTCCGAACAGTCAGAAGTTTGGCACTCGGTGAAGCTCTTCGCACCGACGGATCGAGCTGATATTTTGACACAAGCTAGAGAAGCGAGTTAGCTTTCATTTGAAAGAAATTTGAGGCAATTCCAACGGTGCGATCGAAAGTTATGAAGGTTTTAGTGAAGACATGTCGGTCTGGCTAGAAGATGTCAAGCTTGAAGAATTTCCTTTTTTGCCCAAAAAGCCCAGAAGTTTACAGAAAAAGCCCAATCCGATTTTTACACATTATATATAGTTTTCCCTTAGGTTTTTATGTGGATTATCTTGTTTTTAACTTAGACTTTGGGAGAGAGAGCTTTGAGGGAGATTTCTACAGGGTTTTCAAACCACTTTTTCTGTATCTCTAACTCTATCTTTTATGCAATCTTATTCTTTCATTATGATTTCTTCATCTATGTCTGAGTAGTTTGCTTGTTAGGTTGTGAGGGATTCTAGGGTTTCATTATAGATCTGTTAGGGTTCATCTTTTGGTTCTTCATCTAGATTGTTTTAACTCTGATTTTAGAACTGGCCAACTAAAATTGGAAACCCTAGGTTGTTTAATAGACGCGGAAGTGTTATTATCAACTGGAACTAATCTTAGATGAGCAAAATCATCTATTCGCAAAGGAATTTGGCTTAGGGATTTTGTGAACAATTGAACCTGAACGTTAATGCTTGCTTGGATTCACTCGATTTGCAAAGGAATTTGGAATTTAGGGATCTAGGGATAGATAGTCTCTGCAACGGAAGTTGATTGGCTTTATATTCGTGTTTGAGTTCTAGAACGGTGTTTAATCAAACCCTAACAGTAGATTATCATCGATTTCGATTCATACCCGAAGAATTACCCATCGCCTAGCTTTTGTCTCTTTGAATTACTAGAAACCAAAATCGCTATCTCTTGCTTGTTTTATTAATTGCTTTTCATTACATATTTCTTGCTTAGCAAAATCTGAATACTTGAATTGATTGTGTAAATTGATTCCCTGTGGATTCGATCCCTAAGTACTACGAGGATCTCTTAATTTGAGAGAGTAGCTCAGGGTTAAATTTGAGCATATCATGTACCTAAAGATGAGGATAAATGGCTAAGTGCGCATTTGTAGCATCTTTGGTCTGGTATTTAGGTCTACCGCGGGTTGCGCATGTTCTTGTTTGATTGTTGCACAGCCTGTCGAGTCAACGTTGACCTAATTCGGGTCAGGGGTATTACAGAGGCTCATTCGAGCTTGTTGCCTATTCATCTGGGAGCGATTAAGATGTACCGGAATCTGAAGCGATATTATTACTAGGTCGGGATGAAGAAAGAAATCACTAACTGGGTTGCAGCGTGCAACGTATACCAATTAGTGAAGGCGGAGCATCAGGTTTCGAGCGGATTGCTGCAGAGTTTACCCATTCTAGAGTGGAAGTGGGATATGATTACTATAGATTTCGTGTTAGGGTTGCCGATTTCTCGGGTCTATGATGCTATTTGGGGTGATTGTGGATCATCTGAATAAGTCAGCAAACCGATGCAGTACCGGCTTTGGCTAGGAAGTTTGTACGGGAGATAGTGAGGCTGCACAGGGTGCCAGCGAGTATCGTGTTAGACAGGGATTCGAGATTGCTTTTGAGTTCTGGGAGCATTTTAGACTGAGATGGGCACTAAGGTGCATATGAGTACAGCTAATCATCCTCAGACGGAAGGGCAGTCTGAGAGGACGATTCAGACACTGGAGGATTTGTTGAGGATGTGTGTGCTGGATTATGGTGGTCATTGGGCAGATCATTTGAACTTGGTTGAGTTTGCGTATAACAACAGTTACCAGGCGAGTATTGGGATGACTCCATATGAGGCTCTTTATGAGAGGCCATGTCGTACACCATTATGCTGAACTCAAGTGGGGGAGAGAAGCATGTTTGGTGGATCCGTGTTTTGAAACTAAACATGAAGGAGGCTCAAGATCGGTACATGAGTTATGCTGATAAGAGACGGAAAGAGTTAGAGTTTGAACTGGGAGACCAGATGTATCTTAAGGAAGCGATGTTGAGGGGTCTTGACAGATCCATTTCAGAGAATAAGTTAAGTCCGAGGTTTATGGGTCCGTTCAAGATGGTGGAACGGGTTGGACCAGTAGCTTATCGGTTGGAGTTACCTCAGAGTATGAAGGCATTTCATAAGGTCTTCCACGTGTCGATGCTGAGGAAGTATCTGCATAAGTCTGAGGAGGTGTTGGCTAGGATTCCAGAGGATCTTCAGCCCAACATGACGTTGGCGGCGAGACCTGTTGGTGAGAGTCGTCTAAGATTATGACGGTGTTGAGGAGGAGACTTGGGAACCATAAGTGAGGATGAAGGCAAAGTTCTCGAAGTGGTTTGAGAAGCAAGTGGAGGCTTGAGTTTGTCTTTCTAGTTCAGTTTTCTGAGATAGTTTATTGCTATGAGTTATGGATGTATTTTTGTTTGTGTTGTAACGATTTATACATTTTTGAGATTAATAAGATGAGTATTTCTTATTAATTAGTTTCATAAGATGTGTTTTCTTATGTTGTGTTTATAAGATGGGAGTTCTTATAGTATAACGGGTTATGTCATGAGTTATGTGTTATAGGATGAGGAGTTCCTATGGTATGACCGGTGAGTCATGAGGGATGCGTTGGTAGGAAATAGAGGTTCTATGTGAGTTATGACTTGTCTATTTATGAGCATCGAAAAATAGAGGTTCTATGTAAGTTAGGACTTGTCTATTTCTGGGAGTCTGGGAATAAAAGTTTGATGTGAGTTAGAACTGTCTATTTCTCCTTAGATATTCGAGTGGAAACACCCTGTGTGATGGGTTTTTTCGGATGGCCTAATGATTGGTCATGGTTGAGATGATATTCTGGGATAGGGAATGTCATGGTGATACGACAGGAGGTAGGTTTGGTCGACATGTTCTTGTGATGCACGTTGCAGAGTTATTGCTCTAGGGGATATTGGATTTCCTTCACGTTGCAGAGTTATTGCTTTAGGTTATAGTATAACGGGTTATGTCATGAGGTATGTGTTAGAGGATGAGGAGTTCCTATGGTCTGACCGGTGAGTCATGAGGGATGCGTTGGTAGGAAATAGAGGTTCTATGTGAGTTAGGACTTGTCTATTTCTGGGCATCGAAAAATAGAGGTTCTATGTAAGTTATGACTTATCTATTTCTGGGAGTCTAGGAATAAAAGTTTGATGTGAGTTAGAACTGTCTATTTTTTCCTAGAGATTCGAGTGGAAACACCCTGTGTGATGGGTTGTTTCGGATGGCCTAGTGATTGGTCATGGTTGAGATGATATTCCGGGATAGGAAATGTCATGGTGATACGACAGGAGGTAGGTCTGGTCGACATGTGCTTATGATGCACGTTGCAGAGTTATTGCTCCAGGGGAAAGTGGATTTCCTATATATGTTTTGAGGGATGGTGGTTCACTCTAGGGGATAGTGGATTCCCTGTGCATACTCGAGAGATGGTGGTTCTCTCTAGGGGATAGTGGGTCCCCTACCTATATTTTGAGAGATGGTGGTTCTCTCCAGGGGAATAGTGGGTTCCCTTCATACCGATAGCTCGAAGGGTGACGACCTTGAGAGTAGGTGTGGTGTATATGTATATGAGTTATGAGTTGTGAGCAATAACGTCTGAACGTGATTCATAAGTATGAGACTAAATGGGATCGGTGGATGATCTTAGGTGGTGCTGGCCGAGTTTGGTCAGGAGTGGTTACCGTAATGCGATGGTGTGATGTGATTCGGATATTAATCTCGGATGGTGGTGGCCGGGTTGGTCAGGAGTGTTGACCGTTGATATATCATGGTTTTTACCCGTTTTCAACCATGATATAAGTCGTTTTTGTAGAGTCTTTTGGTGTTTTTACAGGTATTTGGTCATTTGGAGCTTAATGGAAGCTTTTGGAACATTTTGGAGTCTTGAGGAGAATTTAGCTGTAAAGATCGAGTTGGAATCAAGCGACAGATGCTTCTCAGTCGATCGACAGTGACTAAGTCTGTCGATCGACACGCGAGTTGACGAAGCAGAAGATTCTACCCGAAAGAAGCCTGTCGATCGACACAGATTGCTATTGTCGATCGACACGGGCTTTAATGATTTCCACACATTCTTTCAAGGCCCATGACGACTTTTTACCCTTGTATATATAGTTTAACTTAGGTTTTTAGGAGGGGGGGGGAGTTTTTCTTCATAGAGACTTGAGAGATTGCTAGGGAGAGCTTACAGAGATTTACAGAGTTTTCATACCGCAAGCTTCAAAAGCCTTTGTATCTCTAACTTTGTCTCTTTATGCAATTTACTATATTCATGATGTTTGCTTTATTCAACATGAGTGAGTAGTTTGCTTGTTAGGTTGTGGGGGATCCTAGGATTTGATGAGAAATTGATAGGATTGTAATTTTGCTAGGGTTTATCTTTAGGATTCTTCATCTAGATTGTTTTTAATGCTAGATCTAGCTTGATCACCTAGTATCTAGATCTTAGGTTGCTTTGATAGACACGGAAGTGTTATTAACAACTGGACATAGTCTTAGATGAGCAAAATCACCTATTCGCAAAGGAATTTGGCTTAGGGATTTTGTGAACAATTGAACTTGAACTTAATGCTTGCTTAGATTCAATAAATTTGCAAAGGAATTTGGAATTTAGGGATCTATGTATAGATAGTCTCTGCAACAGAAGTTGATTGGCTTTACCTTAGTGTTTGAGTTCTAGAACGGCACTTATTAAACCCTGCAGTAGTTTTATCCTCAGTTTTGAATCATACCTGAAGAATTACCCATCGCCTAGCTTTTGTCTCCTTGAATTACTAGAAACCAAAATCGCTATCTCTTGCTTGTTTTATCATTGACTTTTCATTACATATTTCTTACTTAGCAAAATCTGAATACTTGAATTGATTGTGTAAATTGATTCCCTGAGGATTCGATCCCTAAGTACTACGAGGATCTCTTAATTTGAGAGAGTAGCTCAGGGTTAAATTTGAGCATATCAAATTTTGGCGCTGTTACCGGGGAACCGAATTTACCATTCGATTTTAGTTACTAGGATTTTGTCTAAGTTTTTATTTTTTTATTTATTTACTTACTTCTATTTTCTTTTGTTTTTGCTGTTTCAGGTGCATGCTTAGTCGCAAAACCAGAAGCAACAAGAATCAAGAGTTAGTAGATTTTATTTCTGAGTTAGGAGCTTTAGAGCGAGCTAACCGAGCAGCAACGAAAGCAGCCAGAATGGTCAACAACAAGGTGATTTTGATCCAAGGTGTGGATGGGACCATCACAGACCGCCAGGGTAACAAGCAGAGGAGATTGAGCACCAGGGCCAGTTGGTACAGCAGAACGAGCCAGCTGGGCATGTGCGTACTTTGGGAGAGCACTACAGACCAGAACAGTTTTATGCCAACAGGGCAGCTATCAGGCCTTCCGCATTCCCTAGGAATGATTTCGAGCTGAAGCCAGCTTACTTCTCCTTGGTGGCTCAGCACCCCTTCCATGGTCTTCCTTCAGAGCATCCAATGGACCACATTGAGATGTTCGAGGACTTAGCTTCTAGCATTAAGGCCAATGGAGTTCCAGAAGACTACCTCTTCTGTAAGCTTTTTCCCTATTCTCTGAGTGGAGATGCAGCTTACTGGCTGAAGCAGCTAGCACCGGGGTCTCTTACTACTTGGGAGGAGACCAAGAATGCTTTCCTCATCAACTTCTTTGATGAGGCGAGGTCCGAGGATCTTAGGATGAAGATATCTACATTCAAGCAGGGACCAACAGAGGCATTCAAGGCTGCTTGGACCAGATTCAAGTCCTATCAGAGGGACTGTCCCCACCATGGTTATAGTGACGTGCAGCTACTAGGTATCTTTTTCAGAGGGATTGACTGGAGGCACCAGAGTGCGCTGGATTCTGCTAGTAAAGGGAATTTCAACACCAATGTTCCAGGTGATGCGCTAGCACTCATTGAGAACATGGCCTCCAGCAGTAGCACCAAGAACATAGACTTCGAGAGGAAGCAACTTGGTAGAAGCATGGATGCAGGACAAATGGCTAAGATGGAAGCCAAGCTAGACACAGTGCACAACTTGCTAGTGGGTAAGAAGACAGTGCAGTTTGCTCAGGAGGTAGAGACCTTCATTCCAGATGAAGAGGAGGATGAAGAGGACTGCAACTACATCAGTGGTACTGGTTTTCAGGGACAGAGATTTGGTAATCAGCAGGGTAACAAGAGCTTCAGTGGTAACAACCAGAGGTCTTCATTCACTGGGAATTTGGGTTCACCCAGCTACTCTAAGCCACAATTCCAGAAGACTGACTATCAGAAACCTTTTCAGAATGGTTTCTCTAGGAACTATGGTTCCTCTTCTTACCAGACTCCTCCTCCTAAGTCGGCAGATAATAAGATGGAGTCTATGTTAGAGCAGCTTTTGGAAGGCCAGCAGAAGATGACGGTGAGCTTCAATGGCAAGATTGATGCTTTGTACACCGACTTGAATGGAAAGATTGAGGCTATTAATCTACATGTGAAGAAGCTGGACACTCAGGTTGCTCAGACAGCTGAGAACTCTATGAGGTAGGAGGGGTTTCTTCCATCTAAGACGGATGCTAACCCAAGGCACTCAGTTGCGGCCATCACCACAAGGAGTGGAAAGGTCCTCCAAGGGCCTGTGATGAAGAAGGGACTTGGTGCAGAGCAGTTGGATGAGTCAAGAGAATTTGATGAGAATGAAAATTTTCCCGAGACTCCTCTGTCGATCGACGGACATCCTTGTCGATCGACAGACCCCTCACGGATCGATTCCGGATTTCTAGATACGCAAGTGACGATCGACAGACCAGATAGTATCGATCGACACGGGCCCCAGAACTGCACAACTTTTTCTAAACCATCGGATGTCGAGGTTGAGAGGGTGTACAAGCCTAACCCACCTTTTCCTAGGAGTCAGAAGAGGTCTAAGCAGGAGCTTGAAGATGCTAGGTGCAAGGCTATCATAGACAAGTTGGTTCTAGAGCTTCCCTTTGTTGATGCCATTAAGATTAGTCATGTGGTCCGATGGTATGTGAAGAAGATGGTCACCAAGAGTTTGAGTATAGAGGAAGGAGTGGCTATGATCTCTGAGCAGGTTAGTGCGGTAATTCAGAACCGGATTCCAGAGAAACTCACAGATCCAGGAAGCTTTGTGTTGGATTGTTTGATCTTCAAGGATAGGTTTCTGAGGTCTCTCTGTGACTTAGGTTCTGGTGTCAACCTAATGCCACTCTCCGTTGCTGTCAGTCTTGGGATGACGGATTTCCAGTCCACTAGGATCTCTCTTATCCTAGCGGATAGGTCAGTAAGGATTCCGGAAGGAATATTGGAGGATGTACCAATCAAGGTTGGTGATTTCATGATTCCTACTGACTTCGTGGTCCTGCAGTACAACGAGGAACCCAAAGATCCTCTTATTTTGGGCAGACCTTTCTTGTCCACAGCTGGTGCTTTGATAGATGTTCAGGGAGGCTGTATTACCTTGCGGGTGGGTGGTTTCGAGATGAAGTTTGAAATGGATAAGCTGGTAAAGAGACCCACCATCGATGGACAGACCTTCTACGTTGATACACTCACAGATCTTGCACAGGAAGTCTTCAACGATATGTACCCCATTGATCCCTTGGAAAGGACTTTGGTGAACTCTGTGCTACAGGAAGGTCAGCTTGATGAGGATGCGAGGGGATATGCTAGGATGATAGATGCTAACAAGGAATGGAGGAAGATGGTTGCTAGTGCGAGTTTGGGTGAACCTTCTGTGAAAGCTCCACAAGTAGGCGATTGGAGTGAACAGAAAGCTCCAAAGCTTGAGCTTAAACCACTTCCAGCAGGGCTAAGGTACGCTTTTCTTGGTTCTAATTCCACTTACCCTGTCATTGTTAACTCTTCGTTGAACAATGTAGAGCTCACCTTACTGCTAAGCAAGCTGCGGAAGTTTCGCCCGGCTCTTGGCTATTCTCTTGATGATATTGCAGGTATCTCTCCGGATTTGTGCATGCATAGGATACATCTTGAGGATGAGAGTAAGCCATCTATTGAGCACCAGTGGAGGCTTAATCCAAATCTGCAGGAAGTTGTCAAGAAAGAGATCTTGAAACTTCTAGAGGCTGGGATCATCTATCCCATTTTAGACAGTGCGTGGATTAGTCCTGTTCATGTAGTGCCTAAGAAAGGAGGAGTCACAGTGGTAAAGAATGACAAGAACGAGCTGATTCCGATGAGGACTATGACTGGGCATAGGATGTGCATCGACTACAGGAAGCTCAACGCAGCCACCAGGAAGGACCATTTCTCCATGCCCTTCATTGACCAGATGTTGGAGAGGCTAGCAAACCACCCATACTACTGTTTTCTAGATGGGTATTCTGGGTTCTTCCAAATCCCCATCCATCCAGAGGACCAGGAGAAGACCACATTCACTTGTCCTTATGGCACTTTTGCATACCACAGAATGCCTTTTGGACTTTGCAATGCTCCTGCAACTTTCCAACGCTGTATGATGTCCATCTTCATGGACATGATTGAGGATTACATGGAGGTCTTCATGGATGACTTCTCGGTCTACGGTGATTCATTCAAGGGCTGCCTTGAAAACTTGGAAAAAGTGCTTGCTAGATGTGTGGAGAAGCATTTGGTTCTCAACTGGGAGAAGTGCCACTTCATGGTGAAAGATGGCATTGTACTTGGCCACAGAGATTGAGGTTCAAGACTTAAATGCAGTTTCAGAGGGCAATCGGCCTTGGTATGCAGACTTTGCAAACTACCTAGCTACAGAGGACCTTCCTACCGAACTCAAGGGGTATGAGAAGAAGAAGTTCATGAGAGAACTCCGGAGATACTACTGGGATGAGCCTTATCTCTACAGGCATTGCTCAGACGGCCTCTACAGGAGGTGTATTGCAGAGAGTGAGGTTCGAGATGTGCTGTATCACTATCATGGTTCTGATTATGCGGGGCACTTTGCTACATTCAAGACAGTGTCAAAGGTTCTTCAAGCAGGTTTCTGGTGGCCTTCAATGTTTAAAGATGCTAATGCTTTTATTTTGCAGTGTGATGCTTGTCAGAGGAGAGGGAAGATTAGCAAGTGACATGAGATGCCACAACACTTCATCCTTGAGGTTGAAATCTTTGATTGCTGGGGCATCGATTTCATGGGTCCATTCCCATCTTCTTATGGGAATGAGTACATTCTAGTCGCAGTGGACTATGTCTCCAAGTGGGTTGAGGCAATTGCTAGTCCGAAGAACAATGCTGCAGTGGTCGTTAAGCTATTTAAGACCATCATCTTCCCAAGGTTCGGAGTCCCTAGAGTTGTCATCAGTGATGGTGGAACGTACTTCATCAACAAGGTATTCTCTAAACTCTTAGAGAAATATGGTGTTCATCATCGAGTGGCTAGTCCTTATCACCCGCAGACAAGTGGGCAAGTGGAGGTTTCCAACAGACAGATCAAGGAGATCCTTGAGAAGACAGTGAATCCCACAAGGAAAGATTGGTCTACAAAGCTAGATGATGCGCTCTGGGCCTACATGACTGCTTACAAGACACCTCTGGGTACTACTCCTTTCCATTTGCTTTATGGGAAAGCCTGTCATCTTCCAGTAGAGCTTGAGCACAAGGTAGCATGGGCAGTGAAGCACTTCAACTTTGACATCAAGCCTGCTGCGGAAAGGAGACTGATTCAGCTGAACGAACTGGACGAGATTAGACTTCATGCCTACGAAAACTCCAAGTTGTACAAGGAAAGGACGAAGGCATATCATGATAAGAAGATCATCTCCAGAAACTTCGAACCAAATGACCAGGTATTGCTTTACAACTCTCGTTTACAGCTTTTTCCTGGTAAATTGCGTTCTCGTTGGTCAGGTCCTTTCACAATCAAGGAGGTTAGACCCCATGGAGCTCTAATCCTTCGTACCAAAGAAGGAAGAGAATTCACTGTGAATGGCCAAAGGGTGAAGCATTACTGGGCGGAAGCCAAGATTCCAGAGGGACACATTGTATCCTTGGATGATGCACCAGAAGCCTGAGCTCCGACACAGTCGAGCTAGAGACTGAAAACAAGCGCTTAGTGGGAGGCAACCCACTTGTAAGTCTGTATACTTAGTTTTTAATTTTGTTTTAGTTTTAGTTTTTTTTTATATTCATGAAAAAAAAAAAAAAACAGAGTACTCGAGGAAAAAGGACCGTGTCGATCGACACGCCCTGCGGACAAGCCCAAAGCCGGGGTAAGTTTTCTGATTTCCAATACCCACAAGCCCAAAAACTATGTTAGCCCAAAAACGTGTTTAACAAAGACAAATCTGATTTTGAGAATCAAAACCACTTTCTTACACGATTTCAAAGTGTTCTTGAAGAGATTCTTGCCAAACCCTAACTTTCTCAATCTTTCACCAAATCAAACAATTTTTTAGCCTATTTCATTCGGATTTTGCCCCTCTCTTCAATTCTACCATCGTTTTCATCATTCTCCGAAGGTATGGCCCTCTAATTCTTCTTTTTTCGTTTCGATTTCGCGAAGAAAAAGGGTGATTTTGAGGTTGAATTAGTTCGATTTGTGTGTTGTTCATGCTTCATATACGCTTCTAGAGCGAATTCGGACTGGTTTCGTGCCTTGCATCGTTTGATTCTGGTAGATAATAGTTTGACATGTTGAATGTGGTTCGAATTGGGTTGAATTGTTGTTGTTATCATGGTACATTGGGATCATACAGTTGCTAGGATTGGTCACGAATGTGTTTATGCTTGAGATTTGTGGTTGCATTTCGAGAATTTGCAGCACTTGAAAACTGCAACCGAGACGACTCTGTCGATCGACAGGGAGCTCTCGGATCAAGTTTTCTGTTTTGCTAAATTTCGGTTCTTGTGTGTTTTTCTTTTGGCTTTGTTGTGCAGATGCCTCCTAAGGGCATATTAAAGAAGGGCAAGAGGGCAAGGTTTGACAAGGGATCGCGTTCGCAATCTCCTCCTGAACCAGAATATGTTATTCGAAGCCTTGCTAATCCAAAGTGGCCACGAGAGGAGAACACGCCATTTCGAATTGAGTTTGAGTCTGAGGATAAAACACTGAAGGAGGTTTTGCAGGATGCATTAGTGGACGACAGAGAGATTCTCAACAAGTGGGACGACTTCAACTCTTTGCTCTACAATGAGTGGCTAAAGGTTACTATGGCACCCACTAGATACGCCCATAGACTAACGATGGGCTGTTTGCACATTCGAGATGAGGTGGAGGAATTGTTGCAGAAGGTCAGTTTGGATAAGTTAGCAACCGATGACGACGGATTATACCCCGATCTTGTGAGGCAGTTCTTTGCCTCGGTGAAGTTGTACAACAAGGCAGAGACTGAAGAGCAGAAGCTAGATCCGAGCTGTTACATTTTGAGCTTCATGGCAAGTGGGAAAAGACTTGAGATTTCCGCTCGAGGGATTTGCAGGGTATTCGGGTTTCCGGTGGTTCCGGTTGTAGGTTTACCAGAGGACATTGCTGGAGGGGTACATACGCTTTGGAGTCACATTGGAGCAGGTTCGTTCCAAGTGGGGAGCTCCTCACACACTGATATCCGCCATCCTGTCCTTCGTTATCTGGTTAGACTGTTCTCTACGACGATTTTGTGCAAGATGGAGCCGGGCAAGGTGAGGAAGCACGAGCTGGTTTTACTGTCATATGCTCTGCGGGACATCCTCCCTAATGAGACTTGGAGCACTGGGTTTCAACCCAATATGGCGGTAGTATTCATGGACCATCTTTACTCGCTGAGGCACACTCCCCTTTCGGCCACTCACTTTGGTAAGAGGTTGTTCACCGTGGGGAATATGCTCACTCCGATCTTCCAGCAGTGTAAGGTTCCCTTACCCGGATATTATTTTGACAAGAGTGATGGATTTGTGGATTTGGATCACATGAAGCGCGCGCACTGGACCAAGGGTGAGTATCCAATTCATTGGGTTTTTACCCTCGCAGTGGGAGGGTCTCGGATGGTTACGATTCCGAGTGTAGTTGACTGGATGCCGGTAACTACGGATGCCTCTTTGCTCTCTTTCACTCCACGTGAGGATTTACTCATGCCGATCAGGGCAACTAGGAAGCTGAAGACACGAGGACTTGTACTCCGGGAGCTAGCACTTCTCAGGCTCCACCACAGACACATTCTGAGGCTCTGTCACACCAGCATGAATTCCCACCGTCTCTACAGGATCCGGCGAGTGTTGACCAGAAATTGGACTGGATTGCTCGTGCTCTCAAGGCAGTATGGGATGCGCTTTCATGCCAGTCTAGCTGTGTTCGTCCTCGCACTCCATCTCCACCACGTCCAGCACCACCAGCCACATCACCTGAGGACGCCTCTGATTTCCAGTCCGCTGAGGATTAGGCCTAACGCTTCACCTTTTCTATCCTTTATCTTTGATTTTTTTTCCCTTTTTATGTTTGAGTTATTTTTATATTTTCTTTGAGTCAGTTTGTTTTTGGATTTCCTAGGATGCTTGAACTTGATTTACTCTATGGATTGCCTCAGTTTTCCTTTTGATCGTTTGTTGGGTAATGCAGGTTTAGGACTTGTGCAAATCATGAATCACTTTGAGATCAAACGAAAACAATCCAAAGTTGCAGTCTAACCCGAGACGTTTCTGTCAATCGACACATCTGTTGTCGATCGACAGGCTCTCCGAAAATTCAAATTCTCAACTGACCAACGGTCTGATTCTGAACAGTCTCTGTCGATCGACAGAGCTTGTTTCTGTCGATCGACAGAGCTTGTTTCTGTCGATCGACGGGATCCGAACAGGGGTAAATTTTATCCTTTTCAATCAAGTTCAATTTCTTTTGATTTCTTTTGCCAACTTCAGGCTTGATAACACTGGGGACAGTGTTGTTTAAGTCTGGGGGAGGTAGTTGCTAACATAGTTTTGGTTTTTGAAAAAAAAAAAAATATTTTAGAGTCACAACTAGTTAGAAACAAACTTTTCCTTGGTTTAGTGGAGTGTCTTTTCAGCATGTGACCATTCTTCCAGAGTCAATTTCAAAGCTAGACTAATGGAAAATCCTAGGATTGACCAGTTGCCTGGAGACGTTTGCTACTTCCGGTATAATCCGCCAAGTCAGAGCTACTGCACGGTTCTCCTTGGAATTGATGTCCAGGGGCTTGACTCCTCATTCGTACCTGACAAGTGAAATCTCCTGTTGAAAGTAATGGTACTCCTCTGTCTCATTAAAAAAAAAAAAAAAAAAAAAAAAAAAAAGAGAGAATAGAGAAACAAATAAGTCTGGGGGAGAGGAAGAATACCAAGTGTTGTATAGATTGATTTGTCATGGTATTGAATGGGAGAAGGTTCTTGGCTTTGAGAACATTGAGACCAAGCGATGAAGACTAACGGATTATGCTGTGAAGTGGTGATGAATTTGGAAGGCTGCGAATGTCCACAGAGAAGTACATGGCGGTCTAATTTTGGTTGGTTCTGGGTTATGTGGTTCACTAGGTGAAAGGGTCAATTCACTGCATCAAGGGAAGGTATGTTCTGTGTTTTCAAACCTCTTCCACAGTTTTGGTTTATGTTTTGCTTGAGGGCAAGCAAAGACTAAGTCTGGGGGAGTTGATATATCATGGTTTTTACCCATTTTCAACCATGATATAAGTCGTTTTTGTGGAGTCTTTTTGGTGTTTTTAGTGTCTTTACAGGTATTTGGTCATTTGGAGTTTAATGGAAGCTTTTGGAACATTTTGGAGTCTTGAGGAGAATTTAGCTGTAAAGATCGAGTTGGAATCAAGCGACAGATGCTTCTCTGTCGATCGACAGTGACTAAGTCTGTCGATCAACACGCGAGTTGACGAAGCAGAAGATTCTACCCGAAAGAAGCCTGTCGATCGACACAGATTGCTCCTGTCGATCGACACGGGCTTTAATGAAGATTTCCACACATTCTTTCAAGGCCCATGACGACTTTTTACCCTTGTATATATAGTTTAACTTAGGTTTTTAGGAGGGGGGGAGTTTTTCTTCATAGAGACTTGAGAGATTGCTAGGGAGAGCTTACAGAGATTTACAGAGTTTTCATACCGCAAGCTTCAAAACCCTTTATATCTCTAACTTTGTCTCTTTATGCAATTTACTATATTCATGATGTTTGCTTTATTCAACATGGTGAGTAGTTTGCTTGTTAGGTTGTGGGGGATCCTAGGGTTTGATGAGATATTGATAGGATTGTAATTTTGCTAGGGTTTATCTTTAGGATTCTTTATCTAGATTGTTTCTAATGCTAGATCTAGCTTGATCACCTAGTATCTAGATCTTAGGTTACTTTAATAGACACAGAAGTGTTATTAACAACTGGACATAGTCTTAGATGAGCTAAATCACCTATTCGCAAAGGAATTTGGCTTAGGGATTTTGTGAACAATTGAACTTGAACTTAATGCTTGCTTAGATTCAATAAATTTGCAAAGGAATTTGGAATTTAGGGATCTAGGTATAGATAGTCTCTGCAACAGAAGTTGATTGGCTTTACCTTAGTGTTTGAGTTCTAGAACGGCACTTATTAAACCCTGCAGTAGTTTTATCCTCAGTTTTGAATCATACCTGAAGAATTACCCATCGCCTAGCTTTTGTCTCCTTGAATTACTAGAAACCAAAATCGCTATCTCTTGCTTGTTTTATCATTTGACTTTTCATTACATATTTCTTGCTTAGCAAAATCTGAATACTTGAATTGATTGTGTAAATTGATTCCCTGAGGATTCGATCCCTAAGTACTACGAGGATCTCTTAATTTGAGAGAGTAGCTCAGGGTTAAATTTGAGCATATCAACCGTAGTAGACAGTGTTGTGTGATTCGAGGTGTTGAGCACGAGTGTTGCTGGCTGAGTGCGTCAGGTAGTTGAGACCATAGTGTGACGGTAATGCGAGATTCGAGGACGAATCCTGATTAGTGGGGGTGAATTGTAACGCCCGTGAACCAAAATTGAGAATTTTGGAAGGTTGATTTGAACCAGTTGGTTCGATTTTATCACCGGTTTGGCGGTTTGGTTAAGGAGAAACCCTAGGGCTTCATTATAAAAGGAGGGGCCGCGTTTTCCAGAATTTTTAGTGAGTTTTGAGTTTCCAAAGAGTTCCAGAGAGAAGAGAAAAAGATCCTTGTGTGTTCTTGTTTCTTAAAGCTTTGGAGGTAGTTCTGTTCAGGTTAAGTTCTCCACTCTCAGATCTTGATATGGGAGAAAACGGTTTGTCAATCGGATGCGTATTCTAGGAGTTATCATTGTTTTACTGTGAGAGGTTTGTGCAGTTTTGGGTCTGCGATCAGTCCACTTCGATGGAGGATTCCCATCGAACGAGAAGGAGTCAGAAGACGATCGACATACCATCGGTTAGATCTCTTTGTCTAGTTTTAAGATCAAGTTTCCGATCTTGATTCTGAGGAATCTCTGTTCTCTGTGTGCTTTCGAAATTAGCATGTCATTCCTTTTTTTTGAAACCTTATTACGGTTTAGGGGTATTTGGAGAAAAGATTGTGTTTGATCTGTGTCTTTCGTGGAGGAAGAAAGAATCCAAATTAAAGAGTGTTAGGAGTCTCTAATTTAGTTGTTCTTCATGTTCTTGCCTCTATTTCATTCTAAAATCAAGTGAGTGCGTGACCATGGCTTAACTGGATAATTGGAATGCCATCATACGTTTGATTGATGTTTGGAGTGATAGGATGTTGATTGCTTGTGTGTTTTGGATGATTATTTGTGTTATGCGTTAGTGATTGATCGCTTGGTATTGTGTTATTTCTTTATGCCTGTGTGTATAGTTAAGTAGATGGGAGGACCGTCTCACTAAGTATTTGTGATAATACTCACACATCTCTTTTATCCATGTGATGCAGGTAAAGACAAAGTGTGAACGTGAAATCATGGCTATGAAGAGGAGGATGATCTAGTGTCTCGGTTGTTTGTTTATGTTATTGTTAAAACGACTAGGTTGCTGGTTTTTATGAATTGGATTATGAAACTGGTTTAATTGTTGAGTTGTTATTGGATATTGGTTAGTTGTTTAGTTTACTTCCGCTAGTTGTATGTTTGAGGTTGTTATCTGAATTGATTGGATGTTGAAAATTAATGTTTATGAGAACATTAATTGGAATTCAATGTAATTTAATTTTAAAAAAAGGTTCGGGCTGTTTTAGAGCAGCTCCATTTAATATTTGGACAACCATGGATATACACCATGAAAGCTGTAGCATCAATTTATCACCAATGCATTAAATTCTTAACACTAAATGGGATCAAAACAATTGAAGAAGCCAAAAAACTTCCAGAATATGCTACCTTAACGGATATAAGCAAATTGAAAAATCTCCCCAATAACAATTACATAAATGGGCAGTGCTGACTATCTACCGACTCTCCAGGCATAGCAACCCACTGAATACGGAGGTTAACAAAATGTTCGCCGACCAGCTCGAAAAGAGCATAGAGATTTACATTGACGATATGCTAGTCAAATCGGCTAAAAGACCATGTGGCACACTTCCGGGATTTCTTCACGATCCTTAATCAGTACGAGATGAAACTAAACCCAGTCAAGTGCTCCTTCGTTGTACCATTAGGCGAGTTCCTAAGCTATCTGGGTAACTGAACGAGGAATAGAAGCGAATCCAAAACAAATAACCACGTTTTTAGAGGTGACCTCCCTGAAATATACAAGAGAACTGCAAAGACTAACTGGGAAAATAGTGGCACTAAACTATTTCATCTCCAAATCAATTGACAAGTGCCTTCTACAACCCGTTAAAAGAAAACAAAAAGTTCAGCTGGGATGCAAACTGCGAAGAAGCCTTCGAGGAGCTGAAAGCCTATCTCAGTCAGCTCCCATACTAGACAAACCAGTGGAGGGAGAACCTCTTTACCTGTACATCGCCATCTCACATGCAGCCATAAGCGGAGTACTGGTCCGAGAAGAGCAAAACGAGCAGATTCCGATCTTCTATATAAGCAAGTCTCTGATATACGCGAAAATGAGATGTCCGACTATGGAATAACTAGTCCTAGCCGTGGTCATCTCGACTCGGAAGCTGAGACCTTATTTTCAATCCCACGTGATAGTAGTAATGACTTCACACCCTATTCGAACTATATTACATAGCGCCAGCCAGTGTGAGAGATTAGGCAAATGGACCATCGAGCTGAGTGAGTTTAACATCGAATACAGAACCAAAATCAGTGCCAAGGCACATGTCCTAGCTGATTTCATGATCGAGCTCGCTGATATGCTCAAATTTACCCTGAGCTACTCTCTCAAATTAAGAGATCGCAGTAGTACTTAGGGATCGCATCCACATGGAATCGCAAATCATGCAATAGATTATGAAGTCGAATTAAGCTAAGCGATAATGTGAGAATGTAAATAAGATAGCAAAACAAGCAAATGATGATGATTAAGGTTCTTTGAAATCAATTAGACAAAAGGTTAGGCTATGGATAATTCGCAGGTATGAATCGAAATCGAAAAACGAAACACTGTAAGGATATTTATTAAGTGCCGTTCGAGAACTCGAATCACAAGGGTAGAACTAATCAAATTTTATTGCAGAGATTATCTATGACTAAATCCCTAAATTTCAAATTTAGTTGCAAATTCAGTGGATAAAGACAAGTATTAAAGTTCAGGTTCGATTGTTCACAAAATCACCAAGCCAAATTTCTTTACGGATAGTTATTTTGCTCATCTAAGATTAGGTTCAAGTTGTTAATAATACTTTCGCATCTATTAATTCAACCTAATGTTTCCAATTTTAGTTGATCAATCCTAAAATCAGAGTTAAATCAATCTAGATGAAGAACAAGTAGATAAATCCCCATAGTATTTTGATCGTAGCAATTTCTCATCAAACCCTTGAATCCCCAAAACCTAACAAGCAAACTACACAGACATAGATGATGAAATCATAATTACTGATTAAAATTGCATAAAAGAGATAGAGTAAAAGATACAAAGTGTAGAAATCTCTCCCAAAAAGCTCTCAGATCCGATCTCTCTCATTTGCTCAATAAAAAACAAGATATCTCTCTAAAATCTCAAAATAAACTATATATATTGTGTAAAAATCGGATTGGGATTTTTCTGTAAACTTCTGGGCTTCTCGGGCAAATAGAGGATCTTGAAAACTTGGCGATCTTCTTATCAGACATGTGCGTCGATCGACGCACCCCTGCTACGTCGGTCGACGCAAGACAAGAAACTCGATTCCGACTTGATCGCTTCGGCTCCTCTTTCCGCAGTTCTCCAAAATGCTCCAAAAGCTCTCATTATACTCCAATCGTACATGGACCTATAAAGACTTCAAAAGACTCGACAAATGCATAAAAGACTCTATAAGAACGACTTATATCATGGTAAAAAAATGATAAAAACTATGATATATCACTCGCCCGCAAGCAACCAATGGAATAAAACTCGGAAAAATCTGGAGCCTTCATGTAGACGGAGCTTCATCAAACCAAGGGTCCGGGGTCGGGGTATAATTTACCTCCCCATCTGGGTAAGTGCTTGAACAATCTTTCCGACTCAATTTTCCTTATGTATTTAAATAGTCTCAAGTTACATAATTGAATAGAGAGAGATTTAAATACGGTTCTTTATCTTGATTTGTTCTTAATGATGACTGCTTGATTACAAACCTTGCATTTGAATTTAGGTAAATTAATTATTCAAAATTTTGAAAAATCGTTTGAACTAATCTTGACGCTATAACATGTAAGGGTTGATATCTTATAGAGTCTAGTGAACAAATTTGAACTTGGACTTTACTACATGTTTACATTATAAGAATTAAAAGAGAGTTTGGAAGCTTAGGTTGTTAGACATAATGGTTTGTACTGCAAGATTCTATGTGATAACCATCATACATGTTTTTATCTCATTGATCTTCTCACACGTTATTTATTACTTATTTGTCTAATTTTACTGCAATTTTCATGACATACATCATCCACAAATCATATTTTTCATACTAACTTTTTTCTTATCTCGCAGATTCGTAGTATGACAAAATTTGGTCTACTAAGATTCAACACCTCTTATAATATTACGCCGTTGTGCACTTCAGTGATTGATGGGATTAACATTTGATCATATCATAAAAAGATCAGATTTGTTAGAGCCCAGTCCATTAAATAGTTTCCAAGCTTCGTAGTGAAGGCAGTGATCCACCCTCTCTAATTAGACGGTGTGCTAATTAGACCTGTGGATTCGAGCGTCTTCTTAAATAGGATCCCAAATTTGGGACCCAAATGGGATATATTTTCTAATCCCGAAAATCTTGTTTTTGTCCCGTTCCCGTGAAATCCCGTCCCATATTCCTGCTTGACACATCAAAAATGATATTTTTAAATTTTTCTCTAATTATTCATATTATTATTATTAATTTTTGGGAAAAATTAAATGTTATTTAATATATTTAATAACTTTACTAAACGTAAACTTTCATAATTGATTTGTTAACAAAAATAATTTTTTTTATTACTTTTTAGAAAAGTTTATATAATTGATTTTTTTCAAAAATTCTGACATATTCTGTAATTTAGCCAGAACCGTTACTATTTTTTTTTTTGTCACGAGCCGTTACTATTTATACCTATAGTGTCTTAAAAATGAATCCCTCCTGTCGTTTATTCTATCCAAAATATATATGATTTGTATAATTATAGTTTTATGAATAAAAAGACTTTGATGACTATACCACGGAAAAGATGTTGCTAGGTATTTATGAACAAGATCCATATAAAATATATTGTTGATTTGTTTCTAGTTTTTTTTTTTTTTGTTAAAGATTTGTATCTTTAATCTTTAATCCCCTTATCTATGCCGCAATTTAGAAAACAAGTAGAATCAATGTAAGAAATTTTGTTTTTTGTTCTATCTCATTTATAATTCATATACATACACATGTACATTCCTAAATTTGAATTTGATTGTAAGATAGCAGATCTAGTTTGTTCAAACAAAACAAAGATGGCAGATCTAGTCAAAGCTGGTTTTTGTTCTCAACAACATATATTATAGTTGGTGACATAACAATACCATTAAAGGGGTGGAACGAATCCGGATATTTTGAAATTTTAGGGGCTCCGATTCTGGATCCGTGGTAAAAGTATACGGATCCGGATCCGTGGCCTCCGGATATCTGGACTTTAGATATCTGACCAAAAATCAAGATATCCACGGATATCCGGATCTGGATCCGGATCCGAAATTAATATTAAATATAATTAAAATAATTAATTAATAAATAAAATAATTAATTAAATTTTTGAATGATATTTTTCATAATAAATATAATATATTATAAAGAGAACTAAAATCAATATATATATATATATATATATATTTATATAAAATATATATGTTTTTAATATATCTAATGCGTCCGGATCTGGATCCGGATATCCGGACCTTAAAATTTTGCTATCCGGATCCGGATTCTCTTTTCACGGATCCTAAATTTTACTATATTTATCATGATCCGCCTTTCCCGGATATCCTAATTTTCAGAGCAGATCTGAAAAGATAACGAATCGGATCTCGGATCCCGAATAATAATTCCACCGCTACCATTAACATTGTACAACCTTTTCAAAGTCTCATATTCCTGGCTTAATAACAAACAAAAAAAAAACAAATGACGTTAAAGGAGTAAACTTTCAAAAATGATTGTAAAAAACATGAAGGAAAAAAAACTTAAAAATCTAATAGGAAGAAAATTGGCTGTTAAGACTAACATGTAGTCCTTAGCAAATAAAAAAAAGGACTAACATATAGTAAAGTTTTTACTTTCTAAACACCAATCGATGAGATCTATTTTCATTAGCTCAAGTTACATAATGAATAGAGCTCAAGTTACATAATGAATAGACGCTAAATACATAATGGTGAGGTGATCCAATCGAAGTGGATCGAGGCTGACGTTTTCCAACAAGTCCAAGCCAAAAAGGTCTCAGACTTTGTATGGCATAACGTTGTGTGTCGTCATTGGATCCCTTACAAAATCGTTATTGATAATGGGATCCAGTTCACATCGAACATCTTTACCATATTTTGCGAGAAATGGAACATGTGTTTGTCATCGTGCACACCAAGGTATCTCCAAGGTAATGGGCAGGCCAATGCCACCAAGAAAGTCCACGCGGCCCTATAGGCATATAGAACAACACCCCGCAGAGCGACCAACGAGACCATGTTCTCCCTACCCTACGAAATGGAAGCAATAATTATAATGGAAGTAACAACCCTGAGCCTTCGGCAGACTCTATGCCCCATTAACGAAGGACTCAATAATGATATGCTTTATGATTATTTGGACTCGGTCGACAAAAGCCGTGATCATGCCATGATAAAAATCTAGAATTACCAGCATGATGCTGCTCGCTAATATAACTCCAATGTAAAGCTAATGAGATTAAAAACCGGCGAGTTGGTCTTACGTAAAGTCCAATACAATACGAAAGAAGAAAATGCAGGCAAATTAGGAACTATATGGGAAGGCCCATATCGGATCATCGCCATAGTTCGTAACAGTGTCTACAGCATTGAAAACTTAAGTGTAGTATCAGAGTAACGAGCATGGAACGCCATGGATTTCAAAAAGTACTACCACTAAGTAAAAAAGTAAAAATCGAACGATAGTAAGGCTTGATCTTTTGACACGGTACGTAGGCAGCTCGAACCTTCGAGTCCAACCCCCATCATTTTTTCTCCACTCTTCTTTTCATTTTTCTTTTCGGGTATATGGCGTGAACCCTCTGGATTATTTGAAACACGGCAAGAAGCCAGATTGGAGATGATTACCTCAAGGCTTTGTTGGAGTTGTATTGTTTGACAGAGGTTAATCTCATGAAAACAACACAAACAAACTCTACCTTGTACTGTGTAGGGGTCGGTTTTCACCCCTATGAGATCGATATAACGACAATATCAACTAGGCAGCATCCTAACGAAATCGGAGCAAGTCTACAAAAGCCTAGTCTGAATCTAGGCCCAAAATGACATTAAACCCATTAACAAAAATGGGCTTAATGGAGTAATGGGCCTAATTTTAATATATTGCTTAATGGGTCAAGCCCATTTATTAGCTGGCCTATTTTACTTAGAAGTACTATATATAGTTCATTATCATCTCCCAAAAAGGGGATCGATTCATTTGTAACCAGAGCTTAACAGAAACAGCAATAAAACATATCTTCAACTTTTGCTTTGTGATTCATTCTCAGAAGACTCAGTTCTCCTTTTAACCCTTGACAAATTCAACTGTGTAGGATCCGCCATCCACAGTTTGGCGCCGTCTAAGGGGACTTGAGATCTTCTTACTCAAAGGAATCACTCGGCAAGCAACCTAAGCACGATGACTGACCAGCGCGGCAACACACCTAGCGACAAAGACGCAGTAGCAAACCTCGTGAGAGACATCGCTGGGAGCAACAACACCGGTGACAACCGCATCGACAACACCGGTGACAACCGCGTCGATAAAAGCAGCGACCCAAAGGAACTCGCGGCAAACGCAGTCGCAGCGAAGAACTCTGCACAAGACAAGACAGTAGAAAAGAACACTGCAGGGGACACATCCACCAAAGAGCAGACACCGCCCACCGCGGAGGAAACCCCTAGGACCTTGGCTCAGCTAGCTCGGATACAAGGCACGTTCGAAGAAATCCTTAGGAAGTCAAAGGAGCAAGACACCTTCAACAGTATGATGAAGAACCGAATGGACTCCCTAACCGCAACGGACCACGGAAAAGGAACAGGATTCACGGGCCAAGTCATGGATCGCGTCGCCCCAACAACGCTTAACTTCTCCATGCCCTCAGAGGCGCAGAGAATTCGTCGACATCGTCTGCTCGATCTAAACGCCGAACCGACTCTCGGAAGCGGAGGACGAGACATAAACAAAGGCAAGGCGACAGCTGGCGGTTCGGCATCGGCAGGAGGCTCGGCGGATCGGCTAGCAGCATGCGGTTCGGCACCAGCTCGCAAGCCAACATCGGTGGTCGATCTGGAAGATGGCGCTGAAGAGGATAACCCCGACGAACCTAGGCAGGCGACTGCGGGATAAACCTATTACTCCGAAGATGAGCAGTATGCCGAGGAGCTCGCCGAAGAGGAAGAACGCCTCCGCTGGGAGAGACGGCGAGCCCCCGAAACCCATAGAGTTGAACCACGAATACAGCGGGATGAATTGGACGAGATTCATGCCTCTATGTACCGAAATGCTATGGATCTAAAGGCGATGCGTTCACAAATGCATCGAGCCACCAACACGGCTCCAGAGATCGATCGAGTGCTTGAAGAAGCGCACCGTACGCCTTTCACGGCTCGCATCTCGAAAGCAAGACTGCCGGACCCTGGAAATATTAAAGTGCCAACCTATGAAGGAAATTCCGATCCAACGGATCACATAACTGCTTTCACTATAGCAATGGGAAGAGCCAACTTCAGAGAAAATGAAAGGGATATTGGTCGATGTCATATGTTCATAGAACACCTTAAAGGGCCAGCTCTCCAGTGGTTTGCTGGACTTGAGAATAACTCCATCGATAACTTCAGCCAGTTGTCTGAGGCCTTCCTCAAACAGTATGCCATATTCATAGAGCGAAGAACTCTGGGAGCTGACCTGTGGACAATGATGCAGGGACCTACGGAGACCCTCCGCAACTTCATCGAACAGTTCAAGACCATCCTGTCAAGGGTAAAAGGCATTGACGATGCATTGGCCCTCGAGGCCTTGAGGAAAGCATTGTGGTATGAGTCAGACTTCTGAAAGGAGATAATCGTGAACGAGCCGGCGACAATCCAGGATGCTCTCGATCGAGCAACCAAGTTCGCAAGGAATGAGGAGGAGATGAAGTTGTTGGCGGAAAAGCACAGGAAAACGAAGTCGTCCAACATTTCTTCTCAGAATCAAAACCATCAAGGCAACAAGAAAAACAACCAAACACCTGGATTCGTCCAGCACGAAGGAGGATTCGGGGGAGCTCATAACTATCAGATCGAGTCGCTAGGATACGGTCGCGGCCGGGGTCAACGTCAAGGTCGTGGCGGAGGTCCCCGGAGCAACACATGGACAAGAGATCAAAACGCTTATGATGAAACAACTTTCTGTGAGTTCCATCAAGTCGCTGGGCACTCTACTGCAAAGTGTCAAACTTTGGGACTCAAACTCGCCGCCAGACTAGCCGCTGGCACTCTCAAGGGCGACATTAGTATCAAAGATCTCGAGACGGATGACCACACTGACGAACCTGATCAAACAAACGGCAATAACCCGAAGCGAGGACAGAGAAATGATGACGAACCACCACCGCACGAACCCAGACAGCGAATACACTAAGTTACTTCACTTGAACTACGAAGCGGCTTGATCCCTGCAAAGGGTACGTAGGCAACCTATTTTCGGATGGGTACAGCTGCCCCTCCTTAAAAAGGGGGGAATAGGTACGTATAAATGAAACAACAATAATTTTTTTTTTTTTTTTTTTTTAACCCCCGAAATAATATTCCCATAAATATTAAACCACACAATAATTCAACACAATAACAAAAGCGGAATAGATATAAATACAAACGACACACTAGATCATCTCCTCTTCCTCGCCCTGATTCCACGATCACATTTTCTCTTTACTTGCATCACATGGTTATAAGAGATGCGTGAGTATTATCATAAATACCCAGTGGTACGATCATCCCATCTACTTGGCTAGATGCACGGGTATAGGGAACAATCAAAACACCACACAACACAATTAAGCAAAAAGTCAACACAAAAAGTCAACCCGGAAAAGTCAACGCACAGTCAACCCCGAAAAGTCAACGCAAAGTCAACCTCGAAAAGTCAACGTAAAATCAACCACAAACCACGATACTTACGTTGATCTAAACACTAAAAACGCCCCAAACAAACATTGATCGAACAACAAATCAACTCAATTCGCAATCAAACACACCAATACCCGCAAAACCATGGTCACACACTCACCTTGTTTCGGAAGAGAATAACTCGCGACTTACTACACCAAATCAAGATCGGAAAACTTCTCTGGAAACTAGACACCAACAGCTTTCCAACACCGTATCGCAATACTCCTAACTCCAAACGGTTCGCCGGGAAATCATCCCTTAAAACAGCAACTCCGGACAAAACCGCAGGAAATTGCAGAAAAACTACATGAACTACCCAAGTTCAAAGGACCATAACTCAGCGAATTATTAACCAAATCAAGGTATAAAACCTATTCTAGAAACTAGACATCTAGAGCTTTACAGAGGTGTATAGAACGTAACCTAACTCTAAGCAGTTCCACGGGAAAATTAGCTCGCAAACTCGATGATCAGAACTGAGAACAAATATTTCAGAAACGACACACTAACTTCAAAAGCACACAGAGAACGGAGGTCACCTCTGAATAAACCGAAATCGGTGTTTGTGGAAAGCTAAGACTCAGAGATTTCCAATGATATCTAACTCGTCCGCTGGGTCCTTACAGAACGACGGGAATCGTCCTTTGAAGTGGACTGATCGCAGAAGCGATGCTGCAGAAACATCTCTCAGTAAAACGACCATAACTCCTAGAATACTCAACCAAATGACAAGAGGTTTCTTCCTAAATCAATAAGGAAGTGGAGAACTTACCCTGAAATTTTCACTCCGATCCAACTTGATCTTCACGACCGTTTGTCTCCTCCAAAACTGGTGGATTCTTCCACCTCTCTCTCTCTCCTCCTCTCTTTACTCACTAATTCTCTCTACCTCTTTTCCTCAAAACTGATTTCTCTCATTAATACTTCAGCCATTTCCACAAAACAAGGCTCCCCAAAACATGGGTTCCTCAAAACAAGGCTTTTGACTTTTATAAAAAAAAAAAATAACAACTCGGGTTACCAGTCAAAACCCGCCTAACCGAGCGATTAAAAACTTAATCCGCTCGTTCAAATCGAGCTGGTATCGATCGACACCCGAACCAAAAATACATAATTGGTTCGCGGTCGTTACAATTCTCCCCCACTAAGACGGATTCGTCCTCGAATCATGCAACACCGTCTCTCTACAGTCTACATTTTTGGCCAAACCCGACCAACACCACTCGATATCACCCTCGAATCTCACAACACCGTCTCGCTACGGTCTCCACCACCTGACCCGAACGCGCCCAGTATCCTTCGAGATAACACTCGAATCCCCTAACCCGTCCTGCTAAGGCTAACACTTTCGCCTAAAATTCGCCCAGATTTATCCGGAACATCAACAATGCACGCCTCATGGTCCATATTAGGGCTGCCCGATTGACCGTCCAACAATCAAACAAGAACATGTCCGACTAACCGTTGACCCCGCGTTGGACCAAATGATCGTACAACAATCAAACAAGAACATGTACGACCATCGGCGTAACATATGCTACCAGGATTGTCCGAACTGAATTCCAGACTCCAATAATAACCCCAGATTTGACGTCCACAACACAACCCTGGCCCTCAGCCAAAACTAAAACCCGATCCCCGAGTTTACTAGGCTCACACTAGCCTCATTGCACCGTCTCACCATGGCTGAAATCTTGACCTCACCCGGTCAGCACCACTTGAGATCCACTCCTGATCCCCGAAGTTCATCCAATCTCATACTCATGACCACGCTCAGATGCTACTGCTCATAACTCATACTCATCGCTCATATACACCACACTCACTCGCAGGATCGTCACCCCTTGAGTTACGTGTGCATGGACCCACTCGTCCCCGGGAGAGAACCACCGTCCCTCAAAGTATATGTAAGGACCCCACTCGGCCCCTAGAGAGAACCACTATCCCTCAGTATGCAGGAAACACACCCGTTTCCTAGAGCAAAACTCTGAAACATGCATCATAAGTACCTGTCGACCGTAATCGCCTCTGTGGCTACCTTATGACATCCCCTACCCGGAATATCATCACATCCGTGACCCCCACATGGGTGTTTCCACAGAGTCCCGGGAAAAGACGATTCTAACTCCCATAAAACCTCTTTTCCCGACTCTACCTAGGAATAGACAGATTCTAACTCTCATAAAGCCTTCGTTCCTAGCCACTCCTAGGACACGAATTTCATTTCTAGCCACTCCTAGAACATGAACAAGCTCATTTCTAGCCACTCCTAGAACATGAACCTGCTTTAATAAGACTCGCATAAAGCTTTCGTTTCTAGCCACTCCTAGAACACGAATTTCATTTCTAGCCACTCCCAGAGCATGAATAAGCTCATTTCTAGCCATCACATGACCTACCAGTCATCACAACCCACGACTCCACAAGTCATAACATAAGAACATCTGCCTTATAACAAAAGATAATAAGGAAAACCCCATCTTATTAAATTTCAACAATGTATATCGTTACAACCCAAACAAAAATACATATAACAACAACTCAGCAGCACGCTGTACATACTCTGAAAACCAGAAAAGACACTCAAGCCTCCGCTTGCTTCTCGAACCACTTCGAGAACTTCGTCTTCATACTCACCTCTGGTTCCCAAGTCTCCTCCTCGATACCATCGCAGTCCCACACGACTCTCACCAATGGTATCCTCTTACGACGCAGAACCTTGACTCTCCTCTCGATAATCCTCACAGGTCTCGCCGCCAACGTCATGTTGGGCTGAAGATCCTCTGGGATCCTAGCCAACACCTCCTCAGACTCATGCAGATACTTACGCAGCATCGAAACATGAAAGACTTTGTGGAAAGCCTTCATACTCTGAGGTAACTCCAACCGATAAGCCACTGGTCCGATCCGCTCCACCACTCTGAACGAAGCCATAAACCTCGGACTCAGCTTATTTTCAGAAATGGATATGTTAGGACCCCTCAACATAGCTGCCTTAAGATACACCAGATCTCCCAGCTCAAACTCCAGCTCTTTCCGTCTCCTGTCGGCATAACTCTTCTGCCGATCCTGAGCCTCCCTCATGGTCAGCCTCAAGACACGGATCTTCTCCATTGTCTCCTGAACAAAATCCGCACCAAACATGCTCCTCTCCCCCCACTTGAGTCCAACACAATGGTGTCCTACACGGCCTCCCATACAGAGCCTCATATGGAGCCATCCCAATACTCGCTTGGTATGAGTTGTTGTACGCAAACTCAACCAGATTCAGATGATCCGCCCAATGACCACCATAATCTAGCACGCACATCCTCAACAGATCTTCTAAAGTCTGAATAGTCCTCTCCGACTGCCCATCTGTCTGAGGATGATACGCTGTGCTCATGTGCACCTTAGTGCCCATCTCAGCCTGAAATGCCCTCCAGAACTCTGAAGTAAACCTCGGATCCCTGTCTGACACAATACTCGCTGGCACCCCATGCAGCCTCACTATCTCACGCACATACTTCTTAGCCAACAACACCGTTCCATCGGTCTTTTTGATGGCAAGAAAATGTGCTGACTTGGTCAGACGATCTACAACCACCAAAATCGCATCATAGGTCCGTGACACTGGTAATCCTGTCACAAAATCCATGGTAATCATATCCCACTTCCACTCCGGAATGGGTAAACTTTGCAACATACCACTCGGAACCTGATGCTCAGCCTTCACCAGCTGACACACGTTACATGCTGCAACCCAGCTAGCTACATCTCTCTTCATCCCGACCCAGTGATAATATCATTTCAGATCACGATACATCTTGGTCGCCCCCGGATGAATAGACAATATACTCGAATGGGCCTCTCTCAGAATCTCCTGCCTCAGAACCTCGTCCTTGGGTACACAAACCCGCCTATTCACCAGTATCATCCCACTCGCTGAGACCACATACTCAGAACCCGTCATCTTAGAATCATCAATCAACCCTTGATCCTTCTCCTGCGCAACCCGAATCCTGCTCAGTAAGTCTGCCTGGTTAGCTGCCTCTAACCCCAACGGCTCCTGTGAGATCACGCACAGCCTCAGTGTACTGAGCTCACTCACTAACTCCTCCAAATCCCGCTCCTGAGCCGAAGCCACTCGCCTCCGACTCAAAGCATCAGCCACCAGATTAGCCTTACCCAGATGGTATCCAATCTCCAGGTCATAGTCCGCGACTAGCTCCATCCATCGCCTCTGTCTCTGGTTCAGGTTTGGCTGAGTGAAGAAATACTTCAGGCTCTTGTGGTCTGTGAATACCTGCACCTTCCCGCCATACAGATAAGACCTCCAAATCTTAAGTGCAAAGATCACTGCAGCCAACTCCAACCCCTGCTGCATCAGCACACATCCCCGACCAACTCCTGAAGCATCTGTATACACCATATATGGCTCACCCGGCTCGGGTAACGCCAACATAGGTGTACTTGTCAGCATCTCCTTCATCTTCCCGAAACTCTCCTCACAAGCCAAAGACCAAACAAAAGGGACATCCTTACCTGTCAACCTCGTCATCGGCTGTGCCATACTCGCAAACCCCTTGACGAACCTCCGGTAATAACCCGCCAACCCGAGAAAACTTCTGATCTCAGTAGCACTCCTTGGTCTAGGCCAATCTCTGATAGCCTCTATCTTAGCCGGATCCACAGACACTCCGTCTGCAGACACAATGTGGCCAAGAAAGCTCATCTGCCTCTGCCAGAAACTGCACTTACTCAACTTCGCGTACAACTTCTGATCCCGCAGCTTCTCCAGAACTACTCTTAGATGCAACTCATGCTCCTCAGGACTCTTCGAATACACCAGAATATCATCAATAAAGATGATCACAAACACATCCAGATACTCCTGGAATACCCCGTTCATCAACCGCATGAACGCTGCTGGTGCATTCGTCAAACCAAAAGGCATCACCACGAACTCAAAATGTCCATACCTCGTCTTGAAAGCAGTCTTCCTAACATCTGCTTTATCAATAGGAATCTGATGGTATCCCGAAGCCAAGTCAATCTTGGAGAACCAGGTAGCCCCTCGTAACTGATCCAACAACGCATCAATGCGTGGCAGAGGGTACCTGTTCTTCACAGTGACCCGGTTAAGTCCCCGGTAATCGATGCACAACCGGAAACTCCCATCCTTCTTCTTCATAAATAACACCGGCGCTCCCCACGGTGACACACTCGGCCGGATGAAACCCTTACCCAACAGATCATCCAACTGCTTCTTCAGCTCTGCCATCTCTGCTGGAGCCATACGGTAAGGTACCTTAGATATCGGCGTAGTCCCGGGTTCCAACTCAATTGTGAATGGATCCGACCGCGACGATGGCAATCCCAACAGCGACTGAAACACATCCTGGAAATCCCGAACAACCCGAATCTCTCCAACTGCAACCTCTCCAACAGTCTCCGGCATAACTATCGTCGCCAGATACGCCTCACAACCCTTCTCGATCAACTGCTCTGCCTGTATCACTGAAATCATGAGACTCCCAGAAGTCGGTCTCACACCCTGAAACTCCAACCTCCCCATCTCCCGCTCGAACACTACTCATCCTCGCCGACAGTCCAGATGGACCCTGTACCGATCCAACCAGTCCATCCCCAAAATGACATCGTACAGCTCCACCGGACTGATGATCAGATCTGCTGGCATCGATTCTCCCGCTACCAGCACATCCACACCACGAGCCTGCCCGAAAGTAGCCAACGTCCTACCACCAGCAACCTTGACTACTCCCGGCCGCTCCTCGGAATCGCTCCGGATCCCGCTACCCTCCGCACACTCCGGAGTAATGAAGCTATTCGTAGCTCCCGAATCGAATAACACGTGGGACTCACATCCGCCCACAACTAAGGTCCTTGCACAACACCCATGTGCCTAAGAACCCTAACGTACTACCCTGAGACTCGTCCATCCTAGGATAACTCGCTAAACTGTGATCCATGCTCCCACACCCGAAGCATCTCAGACCACCCTGAACCCTCTAACTTGGTTTCAAAGTGCTCTCCCACTTCCTCTTCTGTCCTTGCGCAGACTTACCGCCCCTACCTGAACTCACCTGCTGCTGAGATCTCCTCGGCTGCTGCTGCTGCACCAGTGGACTAACCACCACAACATGCTTTCCGAGATCCTCCTCGATCGCAGCAGCCATCTCAACCAGCTCCGCCCTCGTGGCGAACGTACTCGCCATGCAGCGAATCCTCAAATCTGGACGAAGTCCTTTCAAGAACCTCTTAACCTGGGCATCCTCGCCCTCCATGCCTCTCCCTGCATGTACCAGAAGTCGACTGAACTCAGCATCGAACTCCCTCACTGACCGATCTCCCTAAGTCAGGTCCAGAAACCTAGACTCCAAACGCTCCACCGCCTCCTGCGGGAAATACTTGGCGTTAAACTCCGCCAAGAAATCCTCCCAGACCATCTCGGCCTGCACCCTCCTGGCCTCTACACCTCTGCACCAGAGATGCGCATCATTCTCCAGATAATGCACAGCCAGATCCACTCTGTATCCATCTGGACACCTCAAAGAGTCGAAGTTACGCTTCACACTCATCCGCCGCTCATCGGCCCCTCATCGGCCCCTCAGGCTTAGTACCTCTCGAGAAAACTCTCGTGCTAATCATCTGCATCTGCTCCATCATCCTAAGATAGGATGGGAGCTCCTCCACAGCCGCCCCTCCGGCTGCACATCAGCCCCTCTCGGCGGACCATCCGCCACTACTGGCTGCACACCAGCCACCTCTGGCTGAACCCCAGCCCCACCTGGCTGAACTCCTGGAGCCTGACCCGGAGCCGGTACCCCACCTGGTAACCGCTCCAGAATCAATTGTAGCAGACTCGCCAGACTATCATCTCGATCCTGGCCGACACCTGCGACAGCACCCCCACCTGGGCTCGCCGCACCGCCAACCACACCGGGACCCTCACTAGTCCCACCAGCCCTCACAATGGTACACGCAGTGGCCACCCCGGAACTCTCACTAGTCCCACCAGCCCTCACACTGGTACACGCAGTGGCCACACTCACGGATCCCTCCTGATACGTCTGCGAATAAGCCACCCACTCCTGCGTGGTCTCTTGGGCCACACACGCGGCAGCAGACTCACTCACAAGTCCCTGCCCGCGCTAACGCCCTCCACGACCACCTCGGCCTCCTTGACCTACCTCTAGCAACTCTAGTACCTCTACCCATTTCTCTTCACTACCGGAAGCAGAAACTAAGAATACTAGAAAGCAAGAATGTCAAACAACACATACCGTGGAATCTCATTGATGGCTCGGAGAAGATGATCTAGGACTCCAAACCCACACAGCAATCAACTGACTAACTCACATAATCAATTAATTCAACACACATAATTGACTACCCAATTAATCAACTACGTTCTCCCGCCCTAGAACCAATCTGGCTCTGATACCCAAATGAAACAACCATAATTTTTTTTTTTTTTTAACCCCCGAAATAATATTCCCATAAATATTAAACCACATAATAATTCAACACAATAACAAAAGCGGAATAGATATAAATACAAACGAGACCCTAGATCATCTCCTCTTCCTCGCCCTGATTCCACGATCACATTTTCTCTTTACTTGCATCACATGGTTATAAGAGATGCGTGAGTATTATCATAAATACCCAGTGGTACGATCATCCCATCTACTTGGCTAGATGCACGGGTATAGGGAACAATCAAAACACCACACAACACAATTAAGCAAAAAGTCAACACGAAAAGTCAACCCGGAAAAGTCAACGCACAGTCAACCCCAAAAAGTCAACGCAAAGTCAACCCCGAAAAGTCAACGTAAAATCAACCACAAACCACGATACTTACGTTGATCTAAACACTAAAAACGCCCCAAACAAGCATTGATCGAACAACAAATCAACTCAATTCGCAATCAAACACACCAATACCCGCAAAACCGTGGTCACGCATTCACCTTGTTTCGGAAGAGAATAACTCGCGACTTACTACACCAAATCACGATCGGAAAACTTCTCTGGAAACTAGACACCAACAGCTTTCCAATACCGTATCGCAAGACTCCTAACTCCAAACAGTTCGCCGGGAAATCATCCCTGAAAACAGCAACTCCGGACAAAACCGCAGGAAATTGCAGAAAAACTGCACGAACTACCCAAGTTCAAAGGACCATAACTCAGCGAATTATTAACCAAATCAAGGTATAAAACCTGTTCTAGAAACTAGACATCTAGAGCTTTACAGAGGTGTATAGAACGTAACCTAACTCTAAGCAGTTCCACGGGAAAATTAGCTCGCAAACTCGATGATCAGAACTGAGAACAAATATTTCAGAAACGACACACTAACTTTAAAAGCACACAGAGAACGGAGATCACCTCTGAATAAACCGAAATCGGTGTCTATGGAAAGCTAAGACTCAGAGATTTCCAATGATATCTAACTCGTCCGCTGGGTCCTTACAGAACGACGGGAATCGTCCTTTGAAGTGGACTGATCGCAGAAGCGATGCTGCAGAAACATCTCTCAGTAAAACGACCATAACGCCTAGAATACTCAACCAAATGACAAGCGGTTTCTTCCTAAATCAAGATAAGGGAGTGGAGAACTTACCCTGAAATTTTCACTCCGATCCAACTTGATCTTCATGACCGTTTGTCTCCTCCAAAACCGGTGGATTCTTCCACCTCCCTCTCTCTCCTCCTCTCTTTACTCACTAATTCTCTCTACCTATTTTCCTCAAAACTGATTCCTCTCATTAATACTTCAGCCACTTCCACAAAACAAGGCTCCTCAAAACAAGGCTTTTGACTTTTATAAAAAAAATAAAATAACAACTCGGGTTTCCAGTCAAAATCCGCCTAACCGAGCGATTAAAAACTTAATCCGCTAGTTCAAATCGAGCTGGTATCGATCGACACCCGAACCAAAAATTCATAATTGGTTCGCGGTCGTTACAATACCCGTATACTTCCTTCACCGTACACTGCTTACCGTTCTTAATCAATCGAAAGCCAAGTGTTCACTTGCAAAACTTATAATAAATTAACTATTAAAATCCAAGTGTTTACTTGCATACTCATTCAAAGTCTTCTTTAAAGCACACTTCTTCTCTTTGTTATCTCGCCGCTGTTGGCCACAGTGACGAACTCTTTACATCCCCAGCGGATAAAGCATGCTATATAAATTCAGTGTTCATTGCTGGAGTGGACTTTTTCACGGGAACATATCCGTAAACCAGAATAATCAACTCAGAAACCCAGCACACAACAAATCGCTGGTCTAATTTCAGTGTTCATTGCTGGAGCGGACTTGTTCACGGGAACATATCCGTAAACCAGAATGTTCAACTCAGAAACCCAGCACACAACAAATCGCTGGTCTAAATCTTATGTTCATTGCTGGAGCGGACTTGTTCACGGGAACATATCCGTAAACCAGAATGTTCATCTCAAAAATCCAACAACTTCGTTGGTCATTACACAATAACGTGGTCGTTTTCGGAGCAGGCCTGTCGATGCAGACTCGCCTGTAAACTGAAATGATCATTAGAAAACCCAGTTAACTTAACACTGGTCTCAACAACAATATAGTTGATCTTTGGAAATAAACCAATCAACGACAGCCGGTCTCACAACAAGAATAAGCATCATCCTAACTCAAATCGTTATCTCAAATAATGTAAGGAAAAAATGATGATAATTCTGAACAAAAGGATGAACGCCATCCAAGTTGAATCATATGCTAAGTCTGAAATCAAAAGTACGACAAAGTGCTAAAATAAAAATCAACTAAGGCTCGATCTCCTCAACGTCATCAACAATCTCAACGGCTTGCTCAGAAGGAATCGCCGCCGCAGAGTTCGACGAGTTATCATCGCTTGACGAACTCGAAGAACTCAAATCTGAGTCAGCCACCTCTTCAACGGCATCAGCGTTCGAGTCCACAACTCGATCATCAGTCGTGCCAGCAGGCGAATCCTTAAGGATCCCTCCAAGTTCGCTCACATGCTTAGCAAATACCCCATCCGCGAGCGATAGGTCTGCCTCCTACTTCACAAGGTCAACGAGCTCTTCACCGAGATCAGGCGCCTTATCACTCTGAAGCAGCAAGATCAATTATATCAATCCTCGGCTGGCCATTGATCATTTTGATCTTCTCTTTGGCGCGATCGATCCTCGCCTCGTACCTTGCCACCAGCTCGCGCCTTGCTTCTTCTACAGCCCGCTGCACAGCCGTATCTTGAAGCTTGGCAGCAACATCTAATCGGGTGGTAAGGTCACAGACTTCCTTCTGAAGACGCTTCCTCTCGGATTCAGACTCCGTAAATGTCCCATCCATCTTGCGACGCCTATCCTCGGTTTCCTTCATAGCAGCTTGGAGAGTAGCAACGCGATCCTCTGCATCCCTTTTCTGCTTCCGGTGATCATTGCAAGCCTTCTGAACATTTGCAAGCTGACGAGTCAGCGAGCGAACAGTCACCTCATAGTCGATCGCGAGTTTGTTAAGCGAAGAAAGGAACTGCCAAACCAAGAAACAGATCACGGAAAACAAGATAGAAGATTAAAAAGAAGGAAAAATCAAATCGCTATCCCACGAGAGTTGCCACGAAGTCGTACCGTCATACAATCGAAGGCCATGCTTGAGTAAGATTTCTTCTTCGACATCTCTCCTAAAGGGGGAAACTCAGAGCCTGGGAAGACAATCTGGGACAAATGCGACGCCGCCCGCGCAGCATCACCAAAGGACTCCTTCGTACCATAAGGAATAGTGGAAGTCGTCACCACACGATCACATCGAGGAGTTGAAGCGTGCCTCGATCTATTCAAGTCCTCTTTGCCAACACTGCCTTTCTCCTTCTCTTCTCGCGAACGCATACGACTTGCTCATGCGTGATCATCCCTTCCCCTCATGTCATCGTGACGCCTATGCGATGATTCAGATCGACGATCGGTGATGACAACAACATTTCGTTCTAACTCAGGACGACGCGGCCTAGGTGCAAGGGTTCCAGTAGTGCCAGCTCTGGGGACTGACGTCAACGGTCTAGCTTGCTGAGACACTCTCGTGTTCAAATCTGTCCTGGCCTCGGCAGCTCTCCTCTCAAGAGCAGATGGTTTCCTCGCATTGTCTGACATCTCTAGTGACGAATTCAACGAAGTAACTCCAAAGTAACGAACAAGCAACTCAATTCTCCTCTCCGCTGCACCTATAAGCAACGATCGAAGTCGGTTTTTCTCCACAAACCTAGCCTTGTCATCGAGCCGTCGAGTCGCTGAGTCGCCGAGTTAAAAAAAAAAAACCGAGTTAACTCAGTGAGTCAACTCGTCCGAGTCAACACACTGAGTCAACTCGTCCTAGTCAACTCACTGAGTCAACTCGTCCGAGTCAACTCAGTGAGTCAACTCGTCCGAGTCAACTCAGTGAGTCAACTCGCAAGGTACGAAAACAGCCGTTTCTTCCACCGGATCTGGCCTTCTGAAGCTCGAACCACCTCAGAAACTCACCGAGTAACATCGTCTCGAACCACGGATCACGAACAGATGGATCTAGAATCTCAAACCACGAACCGCGAACCATAAACCAGCACGCGTCTCCTTACCATCGCATCACGGTCACGCAGCATCGAATCTCGAACACGCCGGAGGAAGCATGCTTGTTCGTCCACCTTGCTCGAGCCATCACGAGTCTTCTCGCCATCGTATCACGATCGCATAGCCTCGGATCTCGAACAAGCCATCGCTTTTCCTTCGATGGCGACGTAAAATGGCTCTCCGGAAAGTCCAGAAGACGACAGGGCCGACGACTGGATGGCGATGATGAGATCAGAGACGGCGACAAGATCGGAAGGAGAAGAGGCAGTGGTGTCGGGATGAGTTCGGTGACGGCGGCGGGTTACGATCAACAAAAAAAAACAAAACAAAAAAAAAAACAAAAAAAAAAACAACAAAAAAATAACAATAAAATAAGGAGATAGAAAGGGAGAGAGGATTTTTTACCTTTTGCTTATAGAAAAAGCGAATTGGTAGAAAATAATTCTGAAAAAGCAGACTTATTTATACTTGGAGGATTTCCTAAAATCACTTTGTTTTTGGGAAAAATTCATGAAATTCTCCAGCAGGCCTCAAGGCCCACTAACGCATCAAGATCATCAACTCTATCAGTCCTCCAAGAAAAACAAAAAAAAAAAATTACAAGCCCAGGAAAACATGCCGACATCGGCTCAACGCGGAATAACGGAAACTTCCCGAGTTTGATGATAAGACGTTCACGCCTGCGACTTTGCAGTCCAACATATCAATTTCAGATTTCAACAACTTTTACCTCGGTATCATCTTAACTCGATACAGCCAAGCTGGGGGGCTAACTCAAGGCCGACTAGCGAAACAAGACTATCAACTTTGTTAGGCTTCTAAGTAAAAGAATGGGCAACAACGAGAAGTCCAGGAAAACACGGTGACATCAACTCAATACGGAATAGCGGAAACTTCCCGAGTTTGATGATAAGACGTTCACGCCTGCGACTTCGCAGTCCAACATATCTATCTCAGATTTCAACAACTTTTACCTTGGCATCATCTTAACTCGATACTGCCAAGCTGGGGGGCTAACTGTAGGGGTCGGTTTTCACGCCTATGAGATCGATATAACGACAATATCAACTGGGCAGCATCCTAACAAAATCGGAGCAAGTCTACAAAGGCCTAATCTGAATCTAGGCCCAAAATGACATTACCCATTAACAAAAATGGGCTTAATGGAGTAATGGACCTAATTTTAATATATTGCTTAATGGGTCAAGCCCATTTATTAGCTGGCCCATTTTACTTAGAAGTACTATATATAGTTCATTATCATCTCCCAAAAAGGGGATCGATTCATTTGTAACCAGAGCTTAACAGAAACAGCAATAAAACATATCTTCAACTTTTGCTTTGTGATTCATACTCAGAAGACTCAGTTCTCCTTTCAACCCTTGACAAATTCAACTGTGTAGGATCCGCCGTCCACATACTGGCAAAAATCTGCCACGACATGGCTTGAATCTTCAAGAGAGGAAACGACGGGGAGGAAACCACTAGAGAGGGGCTCAGATCTTGTTACTGTCAGCTAAAAACGAAGATAGCAGAGACAAAAACTTCATTATCGTCGTTGAGGTAGAGGGAGAAGACGTGACAAAAGAAGAAGAAAAAGGAAGAAGAGGCGTTGGAGGAAGAAGAAGAGAAAAAAAAAATGGCGATGAAAAAAAGAAGAAGATGAAAAAAAGAGAATAGAGTTTTGATTTTATTATTTTTCATTAAGGGTAAAAACGGAAACTCAAGTCATTAAATTGTTAGTTACTATATTTTAATTTACTAAACATTAGATAATGAATTAGGTGCTCATTAGCTAATGTAGGACCTAATTTCCTTATATTTTAATAATATTTCACAAACTGTAATTAGCTTTCTAGATATATGATTTAGTAATAATAATATGATATTATATATTGTGGCTAATTATAATAACATCTTCAATATAATGATAATTAATACTTAGAAAAAGGAAAATAATATTAGTACAATCTAATACAAAATTAGTAACTACCCACGAAATACCCATAAACGTTCAGCAATATCATTTCGAATGCCAGGCATATAAACATCTCGAATAGGATCGTATCAAGTATATATGAGATTCTCATGATTTGCATCCAAATCCAACTGCATTGCCTCTGGATTTGCATCTAAATCCACCTGCACTGGCTCTGTCACAAAATCTTCAATCCTTTTAAACTCACTAAAAACTTCATCAACCATGTTTGACTCCCGAATAAAATTGTGAAGTGCCATCGTCACCACAACAATCTTACACATGGTTTGGAGATCATAATTTGATTCCCTTATAATCTTCGATTTTGTTTTTCAAACTCCAAAACTACGCTCAATCACAGAGCATAAGAATGAGTAGCGTTTGTTAAATTTCTCACACGCGTTAATAGGAAGTTTTGATCTCTCTCCATTGGTGTGGATGGTAGAGAGTGTAAGGATATGGAGACAAATACACATTTCTATTTGAGTATTGGGAAAAATCTATAGTTTTGTGCACAAAAAGTCATGATTTTGGTATCGTGTGCTCTACCCGGTGTCCAAACATAAGCATAACGAATATCATATCAAAGTTGCATATGGCGAGAACATTCATTGAAGGATATTGCTTCCAAGCATTCTAGAATCTATTCTTTTGATCCGTCCTAACATTCACTTTCACATGCGTGCCATCAAGAGCTCAAACACAATCTCTAAAAAAAAGGATAATACCTCTTATCAAAAGATATATGAGGATTTGCCTCGATCAAGTCACCCTCTTTTGGCTTTACAATATCATCAGCCAACCTAAGAAGTGCAGCCAACACCTCATGGAACTTTCGCTTCACTGTTTCTTGTGCACATTGAAAATGAGTAGTAACTATTATTTGGTCTTGTCCATGCCCAAGAATTTCAAGTCACATAGCCACTGCCTCCTCTAATGCACATTCACGAGTCCCCACCAATCCATAATGATCTTATAATATGTTGCATGCATAATCTACGAAAAGTGTCTTGATTCATTCGAATGGGCTCATAACATTCTTGATTGGAGCCTCTAATTAGCTGCATAGTGTGACATCATCCACGTCTCCGATCAAGTCTCATTAGTACTCTATCACATAACGGATCGGGTCTTTGACTCTCAATAAAAAGATGGAGCAACAAACGAGAATTTTCATAATACCAATTTGTGAAGTCCTAAAAAATGTAAAACAATAGTTGCTTCAGAAGATTTCAAAGTCCTAAAACTTCTATATATCATGTTTACATACTGAAAACTCCATATACCAAATTACATACCTCAATAGTTGATTCACTAGGAGATTCCAATCTTCGTCGCTTTGGCATTAACTCAAAACTGAAACAACAATTATTTCACTCAAACATTTTATCAAACATCTGATGTGCAGTGCAAATTTAGTATTATTTTAAAACCAAATCAATTTGCGAAGAAGTCAATCCTACTATGTTTTGGTAAATATAACAAAAGAAACAAACATACCTCACAAAAATATGTCGAGTATGATGATGGTGATGAAAAATGTTGAGAGAAAATTCTCAAAACTTCATCGATAAGAAAAAAAACTTAATGCATAAATTTTATGAAACAAATAAGGACATAAAAGTAAATGTACATTTAAAATATACACCTTTGCCTAATCGTTGCTTAAGCGACCAGTTTTGCATCGATTCAGAATAGAGTAAAAACAGACGCACTTACCGCTCCGAAAAAAGAGATGAAACTATCCTCTATCAAATCATTTTCTCATTCATCCATGCTCTCCGATTAGGATTACGGACCGGAACCGAATCGCACTCCCATTCAGAGCCTTATTGCCACACATACCCAAACTTAAGGACTATTCAAACCATTTCTATTTTAAACGAGAAATTTAAGTATAGGTCCCATAATCTCTTCAAACTAAAGACAAAAACACGTTAATATTAGTCTTTTCTCATCGCTAATGTTTAAACACAAAATTTTTTTCACCTTTTTTCTTAAAGATTTTTTATCTACTTTGTTGGTTGAAAGTTGAAACTACTTATAAGGACGAAGGTTAAAGCAGGAATGAGTGCCTTAAAGGGCAGAGATATAGTGGAAGAAATGAGGATTATTGCATAGAGATTTTTTAGCTCTTAAACAACTACAAAATTAGACTTCATGAACATAAGCGAGTGGATATAACAAAACTTATCACTTAGAAAACAAATTTAACTTTTTAAGATATCATTTTATTTATATTATCAATCGCATTACATCTTAGTTAATTTCTTCATAAATTTCTCAATTTTATACTAACCACTTATAAAATATGGAACCCCGCTTGAGCATCTCGCTATATCCATGAAGACCATCATTTTCTGCTTTCCATGTACAGTTTCTACATCTCCAGAAATCTCTATCCGTGTTGTAAATATCGAACACACCTTTGTTTACTTGTCCTTGGCTAAATCCACAAAAATAAAGTGTTGAATTAGGATAATTCACGCGAAATTTCCAGCCAATTGATTTACCTTTAGCAAGAATGTGAAAACCAAGATCATCATCTCTAGATTTACAATGTACTCCAAGAAGATAATCATTATCGTTTTGAATTATCATCCTTACTCGAGGAAACATCACTGGAATTATTATTGTTTTATCTTGTTGTAGAGCTTCACAACAAATCAAAGATACCACAACTATGTAGATAGTGAATATTGAGCAGAAAATGGATTTTAGATTTGTTTTAGATAAATTTACCATGATGGTTGGTTAGTGATGAAATTGTTTTCTTTATAATTCGTGATTTTTCTATAGAGTAATATCAATATATAGGGAGTGCCATTACATACATTTACGCCAAATTACCTAAATTAGTTATAAATCACTAAACATATCTAAGTAGTTAGAAGAAAATATAAGTTGTTTAAAAAGCCCATAAAATATAAAAAGGGACAATTAAAGAAAAGACCATACTTATTTGCAAATTAAAAATTAGGCCAGAACATTTGAAATTAAAAAAATAGGCTAAATAATAAGTGAAATGACAATTAAGCCAACAATCAGAATCTGGGACTATTGAAATCGAACAGATTTTTTTTTTCTTTTCTTTGTTAGTATTATAAAGGTTACTAGGTGACTCTCCGCGTTATACGTGGTTAAATATTTTTTAAAAGTTAAATAAATTAGAAAAATATTATTTTTTGGTTAAAAATTGCTAATAATTTTTAATTTAGATTCCAATTCTGTATTTTGTATGAAATAATATCTTTTTCCGTTTGTTAGAATTAATTCTAATTTTAATAATATAAATTCATTAAATCTTTTTTTTTGGTGTGTGGCAAACTTTATTTACGATTCAATTAAAACAAAAATAACTGAATTGATCTTTGGAACCAATTTTATATCGTAATAACTAAGTAAAATTTTTTTTTTTAAAACCTTTTTAATATGTATTGATGTTGTAGTGTCTATCTTATAGCAAACTATTATTACTTTGTGTTTAAATTTTTTTATAACATGAAAATTTGACAAAAAAACACGACATATTATGTTTAATTGTGTTTAATATTTATTTGGTTAAACCCTTGTGAATTATTCTATTTGTGAATAACAATATCTAAAATGAAAATATCTACTATGGATAATATTGTATGGTTTGATTTTGGTTTCTTTTATTCTAATAGATTTTAGAATATTATTTTTTGTTAGATGTAATATTGAATTTGGGTAGTTAGATTAAACATTTTTCTAATTTTATGTAAATTATAAAAATATTCACATTGATATTCTATCATTTTCTTATATTTGCTTAAAGTATTATATAATATATTAGAATGTCAATTAATTAATTGTATAAAATTTGCCTTAAAAAATAATAAAAAGTAATTGCATAAAATCAAACACACAAAAAAATATATATGGAGAATGTTGCGACATATATTTGACCAGATGATAATAGTATTGCTAAAGAAGTACATGAATCATGATACAATGTGCACATAACTTTATAAAATATTATTTTTTGATACAATTAAAATGCAGATATTTATTTCAATATAAAAAAAAATTGACTACCTTCACCGGAATGCCTTATGAATATTTTGAGTTACTTAAATCCATAATATCATTAGCATAGAAGAAACATTAAAAAAAAAATCTTATTTGTTGATAAGAAAAGAATGCAAAAAAGGTTTTAAATGTAAATTGAATGTAAAGGAATTCAATATATAATGTAAGCTATGTTATCCAATATTAACGTGAGTTGGGCATAAGTTATTAGGGTTTCAAGAATAATAAATTGGTTTTTTGGCTATCAGTGTTCTAATTAATAATAGTCATAGGAAGATATTTTCGTGTAGACAATTAATATTTTTGTGTATAGAATTAATAAAAATAATAATAAGCTAAGTAATTATGATTTGTAGGCTTAATTAAAAAATCTAATTGTCATGTCATATTTTATTAATGCCATATCATAATAAAAATAGAAAAATGGTTTTAGACATGACACTTAAGCTGATCAGTTCTCTATTAAGCATCATTATTGATGATTTTTTGGTGGGTATCATTAGATATAAAATTATTAAAATTTGAGTAAAAGGAAGAAAGATAGTGTTTTTGGTTGAAATAATAGAGTGTATTGATATATAAAATTAATAAAATTTGAGTAAAAAGAGGAGATGAGTTGATACTTTTGGAGAGATGGTGTCTTTATATCAATGGGTTGATACTTTTGGAAAGAGTTTAAACTTTAGTTGGAGTGTGTTTAAATATAAAATTAATAAAAGTTGAATAAAAGTATGAAAGAGAAGGTATAAAATTGAGTAAAAGGAAGAGAGAATGTGTGTTTTAATAATTTTATATCTAATGATACCCAGCAAAGATACATGGTTTAAAGTATAAGCGATTTTTTGTGTAAAAATGATAGTACCTTTCGTCAATTCAATTCAACGGTGTTGATTGATTAGTTCAAAAGATCTACGGCCAGTCAAGTATCAAGTCATGAGTTTCACTTTCTGATACAAAGCAGCAGTTGCTATTCAACACATGCATTAAATGCAAAATCTAGAACTTATAGTAACAGATTTAAAAGAAAACAAATCCAAGAATAAAAACTTCCCACTAATTAATCTCATTACTCCATTTGCTACAACGTAAATCGTTGAACAGTTTCAGATTTGACCAAACTATTGATCTTAATCTTCTTTATAACAAGGCTCCGCTGCTTTAAACACCAAAGAATCTCCAGAACTGCTAAAAAAATTTCAGAGGAGTATCCATTTTTTTTTTTTGGGTCTAAATCATGTATCTTGCAGCATTGAAATGATCTTAAGTTGATTTGTAGAGGAATAATAACAAGAGACATGCCAAACCAGTTACACAAATCGCTGCATGGTTACAGTTAGTTTTTGTTTATTTAAAGAAAAGATAAAAATGTCAAAATTAGTCTATTTTTTAATTTAAAAAAGGGTCTCTTTTCTTAATTTAAATTTGTTTTTAGCCTATTTTCATAATTTTCCCTAATAAAAAATAGTCTAAATAGCTTTAAAGATATTTTCTTCCAAAATTTTAAATAAAAAAACTTCACAAAAATACTATCAAAAGCTATGTTTAGTGATTTATGACTAAAAAATAGAAAACCTAAAAAAGTTTTAGCATATTTTATGACAAATTCATAAGACATTTGACGAGCTAAAGATCTTTTTTTTTTTTTATATGGCAATGTTTGATGAAGTGCACGAGTATTTATGGGAATGTTACATGGGTTTGTCTGAGTCGTGTCGATCCAATCGCAAAATTCGGATCCAAACAACTAGGCCTACAAACAACCAATGATGAATTGAGTTTTTGGCAGTGGCCAAATCGTTAAATTCCTTTTTTTTTTCATGCATGTCAACTAGAAAAAAACACTCTACAGTCGTTTTTTTAATACTGGATTATTATTATTATTCTATCATAAATTATGAGAATTTTTACATCAACGATTCTACAATGGACAAATCTACCGTCTTGATCCATACCAAACGATTATACTTTGTCCCACGTTGTAGATCTTCTACAAGTCTGTCTCCATTAATCTGCATATATAATAATAAATCACAAATTCTGGGATTCGAACCTCAGACCTCATAGTGTAGAAACATTAATGAATCCTTGATCGACTACTGGGCCAAAGGGGCTTCCACCTCTATAGTCGTTTTATTGAAGTTTATTGTTTTCTTTCATCTGAAATTAACACATAAAAAAATTATACTTCACATGGTTAAAGTACGAGTAGAATTAAATATCATGTTATCTTTCTTGGTCAATTTCCACTTTTTGTTTGAATTTATCCACGAGATGGATTGTATCATTTATTTTAATAATTTACATCATTTTTTTATTGATACAAATAAAATTACATCATTTCTGTGAGTGACTTTAAAAATGATGATCCTAATATTTTGTATTAATAAAAAAAACCGACTAAATATTTTCATCATTTATTATAACTGATGTTAATATGTGTTGCATATGAAAAATAAAACTAAATTTACATCAATTTATATAAATAATGTTATATATTTTTGTTGGTTCTAACAATTGATGTTGAATATTCATATCATTTGTTTAATTGATTTTATAATTATATCACATTTTTTATCCAAAAAAATAATAATTATATCACGTTCAATGTTAAACTTGAACTATAACTTTTTAGAAAAATTTTAATTCTAAATCAATTAATATTATTTGCTATCTTACTATTTGGCACTCTCCCATATTTATAAGAAAAGATGGTCTTGAACTTTTTATCAATTGTCGATGTGGGATAAAACAAACAACAAGATCGTAGAGTATTTTGTTAGTTACAACTTGATTTACTTTAAATACAAATTTGATTAACATCAGTTTTTATTGATGTAAATCTTGTATTATTTTTTCAAGTGATGTTAACAAAGAAGCAAATATATCGATTATCTAACTGATGTAAATTGATATTTTTGTGTCAATATTACTATAATGATGTAAACTAATAAATTTTTGTATCAATTCTATTAAACTGATGTTAAGGTAGTCACTAACAACATCATTGATCATAAATGATGTTAATTTATATTTTTTAAATTATTTATTAATAAATAATTTAAAATAATGTCATTCAGTTAAATGATACTATTTAAGTAATACAACTCACCCATTTTTTTTTTTGCTGTGATCCTCCCTTATTACGCCCCAATTACTCTTCTTCTTCACTTTATTTCTGCTCCACAATCATTTTTCTTACCAACACCAATCATTATATCCATGTTTCTAACTCTCAGTTTGCACAATTTTCTTACTCTCCACACCAAACAGCTGACATCAATAAAGCCCAAACAAATCCTATATCTCTACTCTGATCTCGCTTCTCCTCTCCTTGTTGTCTCATATTCATACTACTAAAGTTTTTTTTTTTTTGAGAAACACTACAAAACAAAGTGTTTTACATCATTTAAAAAATATCAAAAACCTAAATGATATAATATTAAATCATTTATTAAGTAAATGATACAAAACATGTGACTTAACATCAATTGTACTAATTGATATTTTTTTTTGACGTGTTTAACATCGGTTTAATAATATTGATGCAAATCCATATTAGTTTGTATTACTTAAAAAAAATTGACATATAAATATTGATTTACATTCCTTATTTAAATAACGTAAATACCAAATTTGGTTAGCATCATTTAAAAAAATAATTGTAAAATTTATGTCGCAAAAAATTTGATGCTAACACATTTTTAATAAATCATTTGCTTATTTTTGTAAGTCCCACATCGATAATTAAAGGTGGGGATAAAAAGATTCTAGTCTTATAAATAACTAAACTCCCTCAATTATATATTGTTGTCAAAGTTCAACATTGACTTTGATTTTTGATAGCTTATTTAAAGGTAAATAAATATTGTCTTAAGTAAAAAATTCATTTACGATTAGTTTTAAATTATAATCCAATTATAACATTTTTGAAATTGATTTTTATTTAATTGATAAAAAAATTATTTGGCATCAATTATTAAACATATGTGAAAAAGTATTTGGCATCAATTTTTAAATCGATGCAAATTAGAATCTATTAATATAAATGATGAAAATATTTGTATCGATATTTTTAATTGATGTTAATATTTACATCACCATTTTTAGAGTCGCTTACATAAATGATGCAAAATATATTTACATCATTTATAATTGATTTAAACAAATAAAATAAATAATGCTACACACTCTTTTTGTTTTAGTGAAAGGATTTGCTATTGAAAAACAGGGTGATAGTGTTACAAATGGAAAATATGAAATAAGAACAACATTAATGATTATTGCAAAATAGAACCGCAATATGAAATGATACAAAACGCATATATTCTTTGTGCTTAAACCTCAACCCAACGACCAAGCCCGAGCAGAAAGTAGCACCTTCCCTAATCCAACTAACGCTGGCCGACATTGGAAAACGTTCACCAAGACAATACTCTCCATTCCAACTAGAGCACTTACATGCCGAGAGTTGAGAATAATCGGAGAAGAGGGGCAACTGTTTGGCCGAACATGGTGGACGTATGTGATTGTTGATGATTTTTAAATGCTTTTAAACTCTTCTTTAAAACTTTTCTGAAAGAAAAACTGTTATAAATTATTATTTTTATTAAGATGTTTTTAATTGAGATTAAAATGTTTTAAAAATAGTTTGTTCAAGAGTAAGGTAAAAGAAATGTTTTTTTCTAAAATTTGGTGGATTATTTAGATTTTCAAAATATTTTTTAAGGTATCGTAGCAAACCTCATTTCATTTTAATTGTTAAATTTAGTAAAAATATATTTTATATAAAAAAGTGTTCTAAAACTTTATTGTGACAAAAATTGATTTCTAAACAATTTGTAAATGAAAAATGAAAATATTATAAAATATTTCTAAAAAAATTTTAAATGAAAAAAAAATATTAAAATTATTGGTCAAAATAATTTCTTTTGTTTTATCTATAGACGAAATATAAATTTAATTAGTAAATTTTTTTTATTATGATTCCAATTTGTCATGTTATCTTTTCCTAAATCATGTCACGTTTATTGCGTGACTGTGAGAATGACACATAAGCATTTTTCACAAATCATTTTTCAAATAATGTATCAGTGATTGATAAGTGACTATACTCAACTCAAAGTTTGTTTATCAATCCGTATATTATCATCTGTCTAAGAGTTTGGTCTAATTGTACATTTGTCCATTTTATATATTCTACATTGACGTTTGATCATGTTTAGTGTTTCTTTCTAAGTTTGCAATGATATTCTTGCCATTTTAAGTGATGATTCTAATTGCTTTTCTGGGTAGCTCTGGTTGCACAATATGAGGACATGCACTCTTGCAGCTGCCCGGAATGATGCATCATGAATAAAGCCTCTTCATCAACATTGATGTACAAGGAGAGTGATGCGGTGTAGTTTCATGGTGTTATTGATTGTGCTTGGGAAGAGGTTTCAAAGAGAGTAGTTTTGTTTATCTTGCCTTTGTATCTTAAGAGGAAGTTTCGACAAACTCAAGTCTCAGAGCAGATTTTTTTTTCTTTTGTCACTGTCTCAGAACATAATCAATCTTGGAATTCGAGAATACTCACACTCTAATTCTCTAGACACAGTGAACACAAGTTCTCTCTTTGTCACCTACAAAACTTGTGAAATATAGAAGCAACTTTATATGTGTGCTTCTCAAATGTTTATGTATAGTGTAAATTATAAATAACTAAACTGAAAACAATAACATTTTCAGAGGATACTCTTACGCTTGACTGGGATTGCAATAAATTAATGATTACATGTGAAAATAGCAAAGCAACCCGAGTATAATGTTTTGTGCATCCAAAAGACCAGTTGACGTACGATAATACTGGAAATTTTTTTTTAAACTTTATACATTTTATATTGTAAGTTGGTTTTACAAAAATGATAAGTTTCCTATAATTAATTTCAAATACAATAAACATAAGATATTAAACCAATATAACTTGCGGTGCGGTTATATCCCTAGAATATACAAATACCAAAACAAACTAAAATTCTACGATATGAAGTTTCCACAACATATATAAAAATAAACAAAATAACGCAATCGGAATGAAATAAATAAAAAACATACATACTCCCGAAAGACCCTTATATTCAAAATCTCCTTCAACATTTGTCGCTACTTTGTTGCAGATTTCACATATCCTGTAAATAAGAAAAAAAAAATCACATTTAGTTTTTACACATTTTAAAAGTATTTAAAACACATTTTAAATTTATAAATACTTACTTGGTGTTTTTCATCTTAAACCATTTTTTGGCGCAATCTTCATGGGCAAGGATTAATTCATCCTTGCACGCACAGCCCAAGTCAATAAACTCACCGTCAACATCGAAGCAAATCCTACAACGTGGTGGACTAGGAATGTCGACCATTGTCTCCTCTAACTCCTCGGATACGATTTCTTCAATCGTATTCTGATCCTGTTTCATTTCAAAAAAATGTCATAAAATTATAATATATGCAGCAAACATTTTATAGATACGAATATCCAGGTTTTGATAATAATATTTTCATAGTTCGGATATCAGGATCCGGACTGAAAACATATATAAGCAATTTTATATTAAGATTCATTTTAGTTAATTTTTTTAGATATTAGGTTTATTTTGAAAAATGGCCGGCCGTAAAACTCCAAGAGTTAATTCTTAATAGAATTTACTCTTATCCGTAAAAGCAAAATTTGTGGATCATTAATTATTTCAGAACAACGTCTGGATGACAGAGTATTTTTCCTCATTTTCCCACCATTCCAAAAAACAAAAAAAAACAAAAAAAAAAAACTTTACTCTTTGAAAATCGGCCATGTCAAAAATATGGATATGCCTCAAAAAATTTTGTAAGCTCATAACAATGGAACTACTCCAGTTCGCCCATCTAATTAAATCATCATTATGAAGCTGAGATATTCGCGACAAAAAACCAGAAAACGCAATAAAAAAATATTCGCGACATGATTATGAAGCTGAGATAAGATTACTATAGGCTCGAATTAGAATCTGGAGATCCCCAAAACGCTGAGATCTAAGGCAGATAAAAAGAAGAACACTACATATCTGAAGAGTTCAGTGACAAAAGACCTTGATTCCAGATTCTAATAACGAAAGAAAATGATTCTTTGGAGAACCCTAATCACAAAAACCCTAGACTTTATTTCGATTTAGCGCAGCTATGCTCGCCACGCTTCCATTGAGAGTTTGTGGAACCGTACACGAAGAAATATATAAACCCTAAATTTAATTTGTTCATGTGTGACGAGGCGTTCGATAATTCACAGTTCTGTTAGCAAAGAACTTGATAATCAAACACAATCTAACCTGCAACTGCTCGTCAGGATCCATACTGCTCCTTGATCTTCTTTGCGTAGAGAGAGAGGAATAGAGCTTAGAGAGAGAGAGAGCGCTTAGAGAGAGAGAGCTTAGAGAGAGAGAGAGAGTGAAAGAATGACTTAAACTTTGAATGTTTGGTCTGGAAGTTTCCGTTTTTGGTATGTTCCAAAGAATTTAAATAAATATAAGAATTTAAATAATGTATTTATTTATATATAAAGCACTTCTGACTAACGAACACGAAGGTCGACGACAAAAAAAAAAGAACACGAAGGTCATCCATTTAACCCCAAAAAACTAGAGTGATTTAAACCAAATTGAATAGTAAAATAATTTCTGCCAAATAGTAGATGGATCTCTTTTTAAAAAATACTACTAACCTAAATATTAGAGTGATATATATATATTGTGTAATTGTCAACATTTTTCAGAAACTCAGTTTAATTTATAATTTTCAACATTTTAAGTTAATACGTACATTGTCTAAGGAAAAAAGTGATCTCCCCCATATTAACGTATCGACAACTCGAAAGACCTTTTCTACGTATTCATTTTACGAAATTACTAAACTCACTTTCACTGCATAATTTTTCTTTCTTTCTTTAATTGTATGCGTGCATCATGATTCACGCGACAAATGATGCACATCCGCTTCTTTTTCTTTTTGAATTGAAATACGCACATTCACTTTTGTGGTAGTTTAATAGCTTTTAGGGGCACGAAACATATACTGGAATCAGAATAATACGAATCAAGTACTGTACTTAATTACAGTTTATCAATAAGTTTGATTATTTGATTTATAAAATAAGTAAATGTATTCTCAAAAAAATAAAAAAAATAAATGATATATTATCTGTTGACCTAAGCTTGAAGATACTTGAGCAATAAGTTATCTTAAAAGAGATTAGAAAAAGTTATATTTATGAATTATCTAAATATGTAAGTTTACCTTTTTAAGAATAGGAAAACTCTTCTCTACATAAGAAGATGCTAAGGTGTGGCAAAACTTATAAGTTTAAGAGAAGAAATTGAGAGCTTAGGTTTTGAGTTATTTTCCTAAGTCATTAATAAAGAGAGTTATTCTTTGTTAATCTTTGTGTTCTTAAACTTTGTGAAACTAGATTTGGTATCAGAGCTTTGACGAAGCTAGATCACCATGGCTGAGCCGAAGGATGAAGATATTAAGATGAAGTCCAAAGAGATCACACCATCATCTATTCAATGCCCGATGTTGAACTCCTCGAACTACACCGTCTGGGCATGAAGATTGCTCTCAAGGTAAACAAAGTGTGGGAAACTATAGAACCTGGAGTAAAGAACGAAGAAAAGAATAACATGGCAATCGCCTTGTTATATCAATCTATACCAGAAGCGTTGATCTTACAAGTTGGAGACCTAGAACCATCAAAAGCTGTTTGGGATGCAATCAAAGCAAGACATGTTGGAGCCGAGAGGGTAAAGGAGGCTAAATTGCAAACATTAATGGCAGAATTTGATAGGATCAAGATGAAAGAAACCGATACTATAGATGTCTTTATGGGAAAACTTGCTGAAATTTCGTCTAAGTCGGCGTCGCTTGGGGAGATCATTGAGGAATCAAAGCTCGTTAAGAAATTTCTTATAAGTTTATCAAGGAAAAGATACATTCATATTGTTGGAAGGTTGAAAGCGTATGAAGAAAGGATTGGCGAAGAAGAAGAGGAACAACAAGAGGATCAAGAAAAATTGATGTATGCTCAGGCATCCTATCATGAGAGCTACGGTGGTAGTAGAGGAAGAGGACGAGGTGGTCGCTTCAATTGGAGAGGAAGAGGACGCGGTCGTTTTGGTTATTACCAAATAGGATCGTATAGACATGGGCAAGATAAGGAGAGAGATTCCATGATAACGTGTTTTAGGTGTGATAAACAAGGACACTAGATAGATTGCTCAAACTTCAAGAAGCTATTGAGAAGAAGGATGATACCACACAAGAGGCTAATGAGTTGATGATGCATGAAGTGGTATATCTAAACGAAAACAAGGTCAAACCAAACAGTTTTGAAACCAACCTTGACTCTAAGAATGTGTGGTATCTTGATAATGGTGCAAGTAACCATATAAGTGGAAATCGAAACTTCTTTGAGTCTTGATGAGACGGTTGTGGGAAAGGTAAGATTTGGAGATGATTCCCGTATTGACATCAAGGGTAAAGGATCGGTTAAGTTTGTGTTGAAAGATGGTGAGAAGAAGGTCTTAAAGATTTTGAAGAACGTATACTATATACCATATTTAAAGAGCAACATTGTGAGTCTTGGTCAAGCCACATAATGAGGATGTGAAGTACGTATGAAAAAAGATCTTTTGATGCTTTATGATCGATTTGGTCAATTATTGGTGAAGACAACAAGGTCTAACAATTGGTTGTACAAAGTCACATTGGAAGTTGAAAACATTAGGTGTTTACAAGTGGTTTCAACATCGGAGTCAAACAAGTGGCATTCACGTTTGGGACACGTACTTGGACACAATGAAGACAATGATCAATGAAGAATTAGTATCTGGTGTACCAAGATTCGTAGTGGAGAAGGAAACGTGTGTATCTTGTCTTTTGGGAAAGCAAACAAGACAGCCCTTTCCACAAACAACAACCTATCGAGCCACTCAACCTCTTGAGCTTATTCATAGAGACCTTTGCGGGCCTATTACACCTTCGACTGCGGCTCAAAATAGGTATGTATTTATGATCATTGACGATTATTCACACTATATGTGGACTGTGTTGTTGAGAGAAAAGAGTGAAGCCCTTGAGAAGTTTAAGAAATTTAAAATACTTGCTGAACAAGAAACAAGAAACACGATTAAGACATTCCAAACGGACAGAGGAGGAGAATTTATGTCCAATGAGTTTCAAGATTATTGCAGTAAGTACGGCATCAAGAGACATCTAACCGCACCTTACTCACCGCAACAAAATGGAGTTGTTGAAAGACGTAAACAAACACTCTTGGAGATGACTAGAAGTATTTTGAAACACATGAGTGTTCCAAACTATCTATGGGGAGAAGCTGTGAGACATGCTACCTATTTGATCAATAGAATTGCAACAAGATCACTAGTCAAATCGACCCCATACGAAGTGTTTAAAGGGAATAAGCCAAATCTTGCACATCTTAGAGTATTCGGTTGTATTGGGTATGCAAGAATAGAAACAGTTGGAAGAAAGAAACTAGATGATAGATCAAAAGCGTTGGTACATCTAGGAACAGAGCCTGGATCGATGGCGTATCGTTTGTTTGATCCTACAACCAAGAGAATAATAGTGAGTCGGGATGTGGTATTTGATGAGAGTAAAGGTTGGAGTTGGAACAGTTTAAACAAAGAAGCTCATAGTAATTCTGGATCATTCATTATTGAGCTAGGCGAGTTTGGTAATAAGGGCATAAGGGAAATTGTTGATATATCCAGAACAGAGGAAGTGACCAAAACAGAGGAAAACGCACATGATACCCAAGTTGTGAATGAGGACATGGTGAATGAAGAAATCAATGGTGAAGAAGAAGAGAACGACGGTGATGATGAGCAAGGCCGAGTGTGCAACCAAAGTACCTGAGTTATTATGTTCTTATGGCAGAGGCAGAGTGTGAAAGACTTCTAATGATGATAAATGAGGAGCCATGGGATTATAACGAAGCAAAAGAGTCGAAAGTATGGATAGAGGCATGCATAGAAGAGATTTCATCGATAGAGAAGAATAAAACTTGGAACTTGGTTGAACTTCCCATTGGAGTGAAACCAATTTGTCTAAAGTGGGTGTTTAAAATTAAAAGAAACTCCGATGGAAGTATTAACAAGCACAAAGCACGCCTAGTGGCAAAAGGATATGTTCAAAGACATGGCATTGATTTCGATGAGGTGTTTGCTCCGGTGGCGCGTATTGAAACTATTCGGTTTATTATTGCTTTAGCAGCGTAAAAAGGTTGGGAAATACATCACCTGGATGTTAAGACCGCTTTTCTCCATGGAGAATTAAAAGAAGAGGTTTATGTTCATCAGCCGGAAGGATTTGTGGTAGAAGGAAGTGAAGGAAAATTTTACAAGTTGAGTAAAGGGCTTTATGGCTTGAGACAAGCACGTAGAGCATGGAATGACAAATTAAACAAGATTTTTAGGGAACTAAACTTTGAGAGGTGCTCAAAGGAACCATCATTGTATCAAAAGAAGGAGAAAGGGCATCTCCTTGTGGTGGCAGTTTACGTAGATGATCTACTTGTTACAGGATCTTGTATGAAGGCAATCCTAGAGTTTAAAGAAGAGATAGCAACCAAGTTTGAGATGAGTGATCTTGGAAGACTAACTTATTATCTTGGATAGAAGTGCATCAACATGAAGGAGGGATAAGTCTAAAGCAAGAAAGATATGCACAAAAGATATTGGGAGAAACGGGAATGGACGGTTGCAATCTTTCTCATATTCCTATGGATTTAAACTTGCAGTTGTCAAAGTCTAAAGACGAGAAGAATATCAAAGAAAAGGAATATAGAAGAAGCATAGGATGTCTACGATATTTAATCCACACACGTCCGGATTTGTCTTATAGTGTTGGAGTTTTGAGTAGATACATGCAAGAACCTAAGGAATCACATGGAGCAGCCTTGAAGCAAGTGTTAAGGTACTTACGTGGAACAGTCTCTCTTGGTCTCTTGTTTAAACGTTCGGAGAAGATGAAATTGGTGGGTTATAGTGATAGCTCACATAACGTTGATTTAGACGATGGTAAGAGCACGAGTGGTCATATTTTCTACCTTGATAATTGTCCAATTAATTGGTGTTCACAAAAGCAAGAAACAGTGGCGTTGTCTTCTTGCGAAGTCGAATTCATGGCTGCTACGGAGGCGGCTAAACAATCAATTTGGCTTCGAGAACTTCTAAGTGAGATCATTGGAAAAGGTTGTGAGATGGTGACAATACGAATCGACAATAAATCTGCGATTGCACTAACCAAGAACCCGGTGTTCCATGGACGTAGCAAGCATATACATAGAAGGTATCATTTCATAAGAGAATGTGTCGAGAATGAACAAGTAGAGGTGGAGCATGTTCCCGGTAATGAACAAAAGACGGATATCTTAACAAAGGCACTTGGAAGGATCAAGTTTAAAGAGATGAGAGGTCTCATTGGAGTTCAAGATGTGGGAGAAGATAACTTCAAGGTTAAGGGGGAGAATGTTGACCTAACCTTGAAGATACTTGAACAATAAGTTATCTTAAAAGAGATTAGAAAAGTTACATTTAGGAGTTATCTAAATATGTAAGTTTACCTTTTTAAGAATAGGAAAACTCTTCACTATATAAGAAGATGCTAAAATGTGGCATAACTTATGAGTTTAAGAGAAGAAATTGAGAGCTTAGGTTTTGAGTTATTTTCCTAAGTCATTAATAAAGAGAGTTATTCTTTGTTAATCTTTGTGTTCTTAAACTTTGTGAAACTAGATTATCTGTATCTAATTATATTTTCATTATTTAAGAATTGTTGTATATAAGTTTCTACTATTCTAATATTATCTTCGTAAATATTTAATTTAATTTATTAGTAGATTTTTTCATTTTAGATTAGAATATTATTTCGTTATGTAAATATTTGGAGACTTTTACTTTCTTTTTATAGATTTCATATATATGAACTAATATATTAATTTACAATATTCACACTTTTAAACATGCCTACGTTATTTATTATGAACAGTTTGAAAGAAGTTGAAATATAGATTTTGAAATTATTTTAACCCAATGGAAAATAGATTTCTATTCAAAATAAAGAAAAGTGTTATATTTTGTGAGGTATATCAGTTAGAAATCGATTGACTATTTTACCTATAATGAATCGATTAAAATTACCTTCTTTATAATGGCATTTTTGTATTGAATTGGTTAAAATTACCTTTGATTGACTATTTTACATATAATGAATTGATTAAAATTACCTATGTTAGACTATTTTTTTAACACTTTATTTTATTAAAACTGATTTAAAACATATTACATCAATGAAGAAGCTCGATGCGATACAAAGAGAAACTAGTGGTCATTTCTGCACAAAAAATCAAGTGAGAACAATAATCGTTGATGACACATTAGCGATACCAAGATGATCTTGTTTCAAATCGAAGGTAGACGATTAGGTGTTCCCAAATCCATAATAGCAGCCGGACTTTCAATATCTATTTATATTATCGTTCTTGTTTTTTTCTTAATTTTTTGAAAAAAATATCTATAGGTTGTTGCTTTTCTTAATTTGTGGTATTCTAAGTTACGCGCTTATTAGAAATATATGTTTACTTTCTAAAAATATAAAAAAGTGGTTTCTAGTGGCACACAAATTTAATATTTGATCTTGTGGTAATCCGATTCTAGTGGCTAGGTAAGACATCGACAGTGATCACTCTGATCATTACGGAACTCGTAAAACTCCGGTGTGCTTTGTTTTGGTTTTCACTTTTCTCTTTTGTCTCCATTTCCATCTCTTATCTTTGAATTTAGTTTTGTATTTTATTTGTTTGACCAAAATTTTTTTTGTATTTTATTTTATTTTGGTCAGATGCTCAATCTCATAACAGTCCCCATTTTCCTCTCTCCCAATTATTTGAAATCCTTTTTATCTAAATTAATCTTCTTCTCTACGGAGCAAAAGCTGATACTGATGTAAACAGTGATTATACTCTCCAATTTATAGTATGTTTTTATGCGATTACAAGTCAAAATTATCTAATTTTGGTCTACGATTGGTTTGTTGCGTAGTACTCGAGTCTTTCAAACTTTTGGCCTAGTTTTGGTGAATACTGATTAACATAATAATCGTACACAAATATAGTTTTATTAATCAGTCATTTTCCAGCACTACAGGAAAACTCTCAAATTTTGACCATTAATTTGTTCTAAAAATGGTAAAAAAATAGCTCCTTTTTACTGTTTTTAACCAAAATCTATTCATTTTGTGCCATAGTCCCAAGAAAACTAAGAAAAGTGTGTTTAGACCAAAGAGAAACTTAGTCATTATTATGTGCCTATGTGGTGGATGAAGAATCCAACCCATCAACTAGTGCAAAAGTGTTCTTGATAATTTTATCAGTTAGACTTAATCGTTAGACTTAAATAAAAGGGAAAAAAGTAGTTTGGCATTTATTTTATTGGTTAATTACTAGAATAGCTCTAATTTTATTTTTATTACTAAAAAAATTTCATGCCTATTATACTCTCAAATCCTTTGTTAGGAAAAACTATTTTTACAATGTCATTATCAAAAATTTTGAAAAAAATAAAAAAAATTACGGTTTTGCCATATCACAGACTTAATTTAAAATGACCACAGATTTATTTTTAGATATACTTATTTTCTTTTGACCACATATTTTCTTAAATTTGATAGATTTATAAATAATTCACAGATTTACTTAACATATTTTTTATTTTTGGCCATAGACTTACTTAAGTTTAACATATTTAATTAACTTTCAATAGATTTATTTTCTTTTGGCTACATATTTTGTAACGCCCGTGAACCAAAAAGGGGATTTTTTTTGGGCATGTGTATCGATCCACGGAGTAAAATCAGACCGACGGTTTCGGTTTCTGATTTGCTGGTTTGGGGAGCGGTTTAGGGGACACCATAGGGTTTGTATAAAAGAGCTGGAACAGACGCGTGTTGGTCTCATTTTGGCCGAAAATCAGAGAAAGAGGAGGATTCGAGAGAGAATCAAGAGAGGTTGTGAGTTGTGTGTGATTGAGGGTGAAGGACAGCTTCTGTTCGAGTGTTTGAGAGGGTAAACGGCTGGGCAATTCGAGGAGGATTGGGGTTAAACTTTGAGGGTAAGTTCTCCGATCTCTGGTCTCGATATGGGCGAAATCCGTTCGTCTTTTCGTTGAATATTCGTTGAGTTATGGCTGTTTGAACTGGATAGGGTTGTGCAGACTTGTTGCTGCGATCAGTCGGCTTCGGGAAGGCTTTCCGATCGAACTAGAACGACTTAGGAGACGATCAGCCTATCTGTAGAAATCTTTCTCTGTCTAGTTTTTAAATCAGGTATCGGATCCTGATTCTAAGGTATTATCCGTTCTCGGTGTGCTTTCAAAGTCAGTGTGTCGTTCCTGTCTTCTGAAATCCTAATTCGGTTTAGGTGATTTTTGAAGGAGAGGAACGGCTAGGCAAAGCAGGTCGGATCGGGGTGAAACTTTGTGGGTAATTTTTCCAATTCTTTTTCTTGATGTGGGTGAAAACCGTTCGTCAATGGGTTGAGTATTTAGGGAGTTATGATTGTTTTAACTGGGTAGTTTTATGCAGTTTTCTGCTGCCATTAGTCCACTTAGAAGGAGGATTTCCATCGAACCAGAAAGATTCTGGAGATGATCCGCATATCGACGTGTAGCTTGTTCTGTCTAGTTTTCAGAACCGTTTTCCGATTTGGATTTGGATAATCCGTTCGTCGTGTGCGGGCGTTCTTGTAGGTGTCGTGTTCTTCATCTTTTCAATCCTTTCGAGGTGAGTGCGTGACCGTAGGTTTATCTGGGTAAAAGGATTGATCTCAATGCATTGTTTGATGATTTGACGGTTGATTCTCGTGTTATGGATGTTATGTGTTGTTGGTGTTGTGGTTTGTCTCTTATGCCTGTGTGTATAACCTGTAGATGTAGACGGGATGACCGTCTCACTAAGTATTTGTGATAATACTCACGCATCTCTTTTTGCTATGTGATGCAGGTAAAGACAAAGTATGATCCTGGAATCAGGGCGAGGACGAGATGGATGATCTAGTGGTCTCGTTTGCGTGGATTATTGGATTGCTAGGTTGTTAGTGATTCGATATAGAACGGTCTAGGATGTTGAATGATTGGTTATTGGTTTATGAAGTATTATTTAATGGTTTATGTGTATAATTGATTTCCGCTGAATGTTTGCTGTATTGAGAATTTTTGCATGTTGAGGGTTAGCATTTATGGGGATGCTAATATATATATATATATATAAAAAAAAAATGGATCGGGTTGTTTCAGTTTGGTATCAGAGCCCTTATGGTTCTAGGGCGGGAGAACGTAGTTGATTATGTGGAGTAGTCAATTGCGTGCTGAATTGATTGATTGATTGATTATGTAAGTTAGTCAATTGATTGTTCAGTGGGTTTGGAGTCCTAGATCATCTTCTCCGAGCCTTCAATCAGATTCCACGGTATGTGTGTTTGACCTTTCTTGCTTTCTAGTATTCTTAGTTTATGCTTCTGGTACTGAAGAGAAATGGGTAGAGTTACTAGAGTTGCTAGAGGTATTGGCCGGGGAAGCCAAGGTGGGTGTGGAGGGCGTAGGCGTGGGCAGGGACTTGTGAGTGAGTCTGCTGCCGCGTGTGTGGCCCAGGAGACCACACAGAAGCGGGTGGCTGATTCGCAGACGTATCAGGAGGGATCCGTGAGTGTGGCCACTGCGTGTACCAGTGTGAGGGCTGGTGGGACTAGTGTGAGTTCCGGGGTGGCCACTGCGTGTACCAGTGTGAGGGCTGGTGGACTAGTGAGAGTCCCGGTGTGGTTGGCGGTGCGGCGGGCCCAGGTGGGGGTGATGTCGCAGGTGTCGGCCAGGATCGAGATGATAGTCTGGCGAGTCTGCTACAATTGATCTTAGAGCGGTTATCGGGAGGGGTGCCGGCTCAGAGTTAGGCTCCGGGGGTTCAGCCTGGTGTGGCTGGTGTGCAGCCGGGTATGGCTGGGTGCAGCCGGGAGTGGCGGCTGTGGAGGAGCTCTCATCCTATCTTAGGATGATGGAGCATATGCAGAGGATTAGCACGAGAGTTTTCTCGAGAGGTGCTAAGCCTGAGGGGCCGATGAGCGGTGGTTGAGTGTGAAGCGTAACTTCGACTCTTTGAGGTATCCAGAGTGATTCCGGGGTGACCGATCAGTGAAGGAGTTCGATGCAGAGTTCTGTCGACTCCTGGTTCATGCGAGTGTAGGCATGGAGGGCGAGTAGGCCCAGGTGGAGAGGTTCTTGGGAGAACTTCGAGCTGATTTGAGGACTCGATGTAGAGCGAGTAAGTTTGCCACGAGGGCGGAGCCGGTTGAGATTGCTGCGACGATTGAGGAGGACCTGTGAGAGCATGTGGTGGTGGTTAATCCTCCTGTTCAGCAGAGAAAGTCGCAGTAGCAGGTAGGTCCGAGCAAGGGCGGTAAGCCTGCACAAGGACAAAAGAGGAAGTGGGAGAGCACTTTGGAACCGAGTCAGAGGGTTCAGGGTGGTCTGGGATGCTTCGGGTGTGGGCGCATGGATCACAGGTTGGCGAGCTGTCCTAGGATGGACGAGTCTCGGGATAGTACGTTAGGATTCTTAGGCACATGAGAATTGCGCAGGGACCTTAGTAGTGGGCGGGTGTGAGTCCCACGGTTGTTGATTCTGGAGCAACGAATTGCTTCATTACTCTGGAGTGTGCAGAGGGTAGCGGGATCCGGAGCGATTCCGGGGAGCAGCCGGGAGTAGTCAAGGTTGCTGGTGGTAGGACGTTGGCTACTTTCGGGCAGGCTCGTGGTATGGATGTACTGGTGGCGGGAGAGTCGATGCCAGCAGATCTGATCATCAGTCCGGTGGAGCTCTACGATGTCATTTATGGGGATGGATTGGTTGGATCAGTACAAGGTCCATCTGGACTGTCGGTGTGGACGAGTAGTGTTCGAGCGGGAGACGGGGAGGTTGGTGTTTCAGGGTGTGAGACCGACTTCTGGGAGTCTCGTGATTTCAGCGTTACAGGTCGAGCAGTTGATCGAAAAGGGTTGTGAGGCGTATCTGGCGACGATAGTTATGTCGGAGACTGTTGGAGAGGTTGCAGTTGGAGAGATTCAGGTTGTTCGGGTTTTCCAGGGTGTGTTTCAGTCGCAATCAGATCCATTCGCGATTGAGTTGGAACTCGGGACGACGCCTATATCCAAGACGCCTTACCGTATGGCTCCAGCAGAGATGGCAGAGCTGAAGAAGCAGCTGGATGATCTGTTGGGTAAGGGTTTCATCCGGCCGGGTGTGTCACCGTGGGGAGCGCGGTGTTGTTTGTGAAGAAGAAGGATGGGAGTTTCTGGTTGTGCATCGATTATCGGGGACTTAACCGGGTCACTGTGAAGAACATGTACCCTCTACCACGCATTGATGAGTTGCTGGATCAGTTGCGAGGGGCTACCTGGTTCTCCAAGATTGACTTGGCTTCGGGATACCATCAGATTCCGATTGATAAGGCGGACGTCAGGAAGACGGCTTTTCGGACGAGGTATGGACACTATGAGTTTGTAGTGATGCCATTTGGGTTGACGAATGCCCTAGCAGTGTTCATGCGGTTGATGAACGGGGTGTTCCAGGCATATCTGGATGTGTTCGTGATCATCTTCATAGATGATATTTTGGTATACTCGAGGAGTCTAGGCGAGCACGAGGTGCATCTGAGGTTGGTTCTGGAGAAGCTGCGGGAGCAGAAGCTATACGCGAAGTTGAGTAAATGCAGTTTCTGGCGGAGGGAGATGAGCTTTCTTGGCCACGTTGTGTCTGCAGACGGAGTGTCTGTGGATCCGGCTACGATAGAGGCTATCAGTGGTTGGCCTAGACCGAGGAGTGCTACTGAGATCAGGAGTTTTCTCGGGTTGGCGGGTTATTACCGGAGGTTTGATGCATTCATATTTTAGCATATTTAGTATATATTTTCTTTAGCTTTTGTAGTCATTAGACTTACATTTTTGCATATTTTTCATCGTTTTGAGTCTCATTTCATACTTAGGATCATTTTAGAGTCTAGGATACATTTTTTTTGCATTTCGTGCATTTTTGGTTCCTTTTTAGGTACTTTGGAGACATTGGAGTGAGTTGGAGACAAAGCGGCTAGAAGAATTGATCAAATGGGCAAAACACATGCAGGAGAAGTACAAAGCGGCTGAAAGATCATCTCTGTTGAAGGTCTTACCTTGATCGGATTAATCTGATATTTTGTGACCAGGAAGGAAATTGAGTTATCTTTCCAATGGAAGTGGTTTCAACTCATTTGGAGCTGTATTGCGAAAGTTATTGAAGATTTAGTGAAGACATGTCCGTCTGGCGAGCAAAAGAAGCAAGTGCAGAACTTTAACAAGTGGATCGATCGATCCATAACTGGATCGATCGATCTGATCATCCAGATTTATCCGCGGGATCCTTGGATCGATCCAGCTAGAGGAGGATCGATCGGGCAAAATCTTTAGTAACTGGATCGATCGATCCAGAGGTGGATCGATCGATCCACTTACTAAAGGTTTGGATCGATCGATCCAGTCCTCAAGACAGCACTTTTTGTGACGAAAAATCAGCCACCTACTCCTACTTTATTTGGTCAAAAACGTGTTTCATGGCAAAAAACCTTTATTTTTCAGCCATATATATCTGTATCAACCTCATTATTGGGGGGAACTTAACTTCACTTTACTTTTTCTTGTTCTTGAGTGGAGGAGACTTTTATTTTTGATGGAGGAAGTTTCCCTTCCTCTTGAGTTGGTTTTGATCCAAACTCTTCTTTGATGTTTTGGATGGATTTTCATCTTCATGCAACTCTAGAGAAGGATTCTTCACCTCTATCTTTTATTCTTATGTTTATATATTTTGTTCATATCATGTTTAGCATGTAGTCTTTGTTGGATCATGGATTATGCTAGATTAGGATGCTTTGATAGTTAGATGATGATAATTATGGTTAATCTTTGTTAGATCCTTCACTTAAGTTGTTCTTAATGCTAGTTTTGACTTATCCACTCAAAATCTAGATCTCTAGGCATTTTCATACCCGGAAGGTGTTTGTGGAAATACTTGAACTAAACTTGTTGTGAGCTTGGGTCACATAGCTACTTGACCGTGGTTCTATGAACTCTTGTGACAAAAATGGGAGAATATTAATGCTTGTCTAATCATTGAGATGGAATGCTTGACCGCGGATCTTGAATGTGATTAGGGAAAGAGGTTTTTACCATTGGCGTGGACTAACCTTAAAAATGAATATTCCATTGTCTAGGATAGTGTTTGATTCAACCTTTGACATCATTGTTGATTGTTAACCCATTCTTATGATAGTTAACCTCATGATCCAACGTTTTTATTTTGTTTATCTTCTTTCATTTCATTTTCTTGAATTTCTTATTTTGTTTCATATTGAATCCATGGGTTAGGATGATCCATGGGTGATTAGTTGAAGAGTTAAGGTGTTTTATAGTTAGATTCTTAGACTTCTATGCTTGCTAAGTGTTCTTAATGCTAGATTGAATTTGATCACCTTAATCTAGATCTTAAACCTTCTATAGCATCGAAAGTGTTCATTGAAGGTTTGATCAAACTTAGTATAGCTCTAGCTTGAATAACCAAAGGGATTTGATGTTAGGATTGCTAGATGGTTAATAGACTTGAGCTTAATGTGTGTTTGAGTGAACGAAACCAATGGGAATTGATGTTTAGTTCATGATTGCATAAGGGTTTCTACCTCGGGAGAGGATTGATCTTCATTAGTGTTCTAGACTTATGGAAATTTAGGATTGTTTAAAGTAAGCACCTTGACTTAAAGCTAATTGCCTTGGATCAACCACCATACCCATGTGTTCTCTTTTAGTTAAATTAAGTTAAAACTTGTGTTAATTGCTTAGCTTATTCGAATACTTGGATTCTTAGTGTTGCTATTCTTAACTCCTTGTGGTTCGACCCTATGCTATGCTACAACAACTAGAGTGTGTTGTTAGCTAAGTTTAGGAAAATATAAATACAATTTGACACACATCAAATTTGGCGCCGTTGCCGGGGAGTTTAGCAATAGCCATTAGGATTTGGTACTTGATTAAGACTAAGTGTTTATTTTTCTTTTGATACTAACTTTTCTCTTTAGAAACTCCGTCAAGCTAGCGACGTTAAACGCGCCTCTTGGGACCTCCCAAGTCTATCCATTGTCAAGCTAGTGACACTAAACAAGCATGAATAATGGTCAACAAGCACTCTCCAACAAGCCGTCACACCATCCTTACTCTCTCTTTCTCTCCAAGGTACCACCATTTTTCCTTTGTACATACCATTTTTATTCACTTATTTTTCATTCTCTTGCGTAATGTCTTTCTCTTTGATTTTACTTTCTCACCGAGACGGTGAGAAGTAAGTCCGGGGGAGGGACATTATTTGCTAATGAATCTTTTAATTGTTTTGTTTTTATCTTTGAGTCTCATGCATTGCATTGTATATACGATAAAAACGCAAAAATCATAAAAATTTGAAAAATTTCGAAAAATACAAAAAGATTTTTCTTTTCATTTAGTTGCATCATTCATATGGAGAACAATGATTGAAATGCCTTGTAGAAATTTTTAGTACATAGCTCTCTTTGTGAATGTCTCGATAATGCTCTCTTAGACTTCATAAACCGCGAAAAGCATGCTTCTCCATATCTTTGATCTCTTCGCTCTAGATTCTCTAAGTCTTGTTGATTAGTTGTTTGAATTGAAACCAACTCCACCTTATTAGACCATAAATTGAATTTTAATTCTCTTGCTTATGAGTTTTAGACCTTAACCATGGTTCACTTATACACATTCAACCATTTTTATCCCTTTTACCACTCTCTAATGGTTGGAATGGTCATCCCGATTCAAGTACATGATTTGAATGAGGATGGTACCACACCTTGATTACACCTAGCTTTTCTTTGAAACCACCATTAATTTGTTGAGTGAGGCCTTTTTCTATTTGCACCTCATGCATAAAATCTTTAGAGATGGAAACGACAAGTTCTTTTGTTCCATTATGAGTAGTCTCATTGGCTAGTCTAGGTGGGTTGAGAGAATTTTGGAGTCTCATTGTTTTATATTACGGTTTTGGGAATTGGTGAGGGTGAGTAAGGGTGTGAGCTTAAGTGAGGAATTGGAGAGATGAAAAGGAGAGAAGTGAAACCGAAACGGTTTAGAGAACGAAAATCGGATGTCTAAGGAGAGAAAACAAAAAGAAACATTACTCTTAAGTTAAGAAGTAAAGAAGCTCCTAGAAATGAAAAGAATATATATAGAGGATCAAAAGGAGTAGAGATAAGTAAAGCAAGAGTAATTGTCTAAGTATAAGAAAGATCTCCCTAGGTTCTATCCTTGAAATAAAAGAAAAAAAAAATGAAGTAATTGGTGTAGAGAACAAGAGTGACTTTGAGTGAAACAAAGAGTATGGGGTGGGTAGAATGGAAGAAAACATCTTGTATGCATCAATTGTTTCCCTTCTCCATTGCTTTTGTGTGTTGACTTGTGCCATATGTTGAGAGAAGTCACTAAAATGTTTTAAAAACACCACTTCACTTCATATTGAACTTATTCTCTTACCAAGCCGCCGATTGGATTAGGTCGAATTCTCATTTGCAAGACTACACGGTTTTGAATCTTAATGAACATAAGGAGTTGGTAGATAAGATACATTTGATCACTTGACATTGAATTTAGAGGCAAAACATTGAAGTTGCGATGAGAATGAGAAGTTTGATTGAGTAGATGGTTTATTTGTAGCATTGAGATGTATTATCTTGCATTGGCAACTTGATCTTTGGAAAACAATCTCTTGGCTATGAGTTCTCCATTTCAAACCTCTTCACCGGTTTGTTCTCTTTGTTTGCTCGAGGGCGAGCAAAAGGCAAGTCCGGGGGAGTTGATGCATTCATATTTTAGCATATTTAGTATATATTTTCTTTAGCTTTTGTAGTCATTAGACTTACATTTTTGCATATTTTTCATCGTTTTGAGTCTCATTTCATACTTAGGATCATTTTAGAGTCTAGGATACATTTTTTTTGCATTTCGTGCATTTTTGGTTCCTTTTTAGGTACTTTGGAGACATTGGAGTGAGTTGGAGACAAAGCGGCTAGAAGAATTGATCAAATGGGCAAAACACATGCAGGAGAAGTACAAAGCGGCTGAAAGATCATCTCTGTTGAAGGTCTTACCTTGATCGGATTAATCTGATATTTTGTGACCAGGAAGGAAATTGAGTTATCTTTCCAATGGAAGTGGTTTCAACTCATTTGGAGCTGTATTGCGAAAGTTATTGAAGATTTAGTGAAGACATGTCCGTCTGGCGAGCAAAAGAAGCAAGTGCAGAACTTTAACAAGTGGATCGATCGATCCATAACTGGATCGATCGATCTGATCATCCAGATTTATCCGCGGGATCCTTGGATCGATCCAGCTAGAGGAGGATCGATCGGGCAAAATCTTTAGTAACTGGATCGATCGATCCAGAGGTGGATCGATCGATCCACTTACTAAAGGTTTGGATCGATCGATCCAGTCCTCAAGACAGCACTTTTTGTGACGAAAAATCAGCCACCTACTCCTACTTTATTTGGTCAAAAACGTGTTTCATGGCAAAAAACCTTTATTTTTCAGCCATATATATCTGTATCAACCTCATTATTGGGGGGAACTTAACTTCACTTTACTTTTTCTTGTTCTTGAGTGGAGGAGACTTTTATTTTTGATGGAGGAAGTTTCCCTTCCTCTTGAGTTGGTTTTGATCCAAACTCTTCTTTGATGTTTTGGATGGATTTTCATCTTCATGCAACTCTAGAGAAGGATTCTTCACCTCTATCTTTTATTCTTATGTTTATATATTTTGTTCATATCATGTTTAGCATGTAGTCTTTGTTGGATCATGGATTATGCTAGATTAGGATGCTTTGATAGTTAGATGATGATAATTATGGTTAATCTTTGTTAGATCCTTCACTTAAGTTGTTCTTAATGCTAGTTTTGACTTATCCACTCAAAATCTAGATCTCTAGGCATTTTCATACCCGGAAGGTGTTTGTGGAAATACTTGAACTAAACTTGTTGTGAGCTTGGGTCACATAGCTACTTGACCGTGGTTCTATGAACTCTTGTGACAAAAATGGGAGAATATTAATGCTTGTCTAATCATTGAGATGGAATGCTTGACCGCGGATCTTGAATGTGATTAGGGAAAGAGGTTTTTACCATTGGCGTGGACTAACCTTAAAAATGAATATTCCATTGTCTAGGATAGTGTTTGATTCAACCTTTGACATCATTGTTGATTGTTAACCCATTCTTATGATAGTTAACCTCATGATCCAACGTTTTTATTTTGTTTATCTTCTTTCATTTCATTTTCTTGAATTTCTTATTTTGTTTCATATTGAATCCATGGGTTAGGATGATCCATGGGTGATTAGTTGAAGAGTTAAGGTGTTTTATAGTTAGATTCTTAGACTTCTATGCTTGCTAAGTGTTCTTAATGCTAGATTGAATTTGATCACCTTAATCTAGATCTTAAACCTTCTATAGCATCGAAAGTGTTCATTGAAGGTTTGATCAAACTTAGTATAGCTCTAGCTTGAATAACCAAAGGGATTTGATGTTAGGATTGCTAGATGGTTAATAGACTTGAGCTTAATGTGTGTTTGAGTGAACGAAACCAATGGGAATTGATGTTTAGTTCATGATTGCATAAGGGTTTCTACCTCGGGAGAGGATTGATCTTCATTAGTGTTCTAGACTTATGGAAATTTAGGATTGTTTAAAGTAAGCACCTTGACTTAAAGCTAATTGCCTTGGATCAACCACCATACCCATGTGTTCTCTTTTAGTTAAATTAAGTTAAAACTTGTGTTAATTGCTTAGCTTATTCGAATACTTGGATTCTTAGTGTTGCTATTCTTAACTCCTTGTGGTTCGACCCTATGCTATGCTACAACAACTAGAGTGTGTTGTTAGCTAAGTTTAGGAAAATATAAATACAATTTGACACACATCAAGGTTCGTCAAGGGGTTTGCGAGTATGGGAAGGTTGTGAGTTGTGTGTGATTGAGGGTGAAGGACAGCTTCTGTTCGAGTGTTTGAGAGGGTAAACGGCTGGGCAATTCGAGGAGGATTGGGGTTAAACTTTGAGGGTAATTTCTCTGATCTCTGGTCTCGATATGGGCGAAATCCGTTTGTCTTTTTGTTGAATATTCGTTGAGTTATGGCTGTTTGAACTCGATAGGGTTGTGGAGACTTGTTGCTGCGATCAGTCGGCTTCGGGAAGGCTTCCGATCGAACCAGAACGACTTAGGAGACGATCAGCCTATCTGTAGAAAGCTCTCTCTGTCTAGTTTCTAAATCAGGTTTCCGATCCTGATTCTGAGGTATTATCCGTTCTCGGTGTGCTTTCAAAGTCGGTGTGTTGTTCCTGTCTTCTGAAATCCTAATTCGGTTTAGGTGATATTTGGAGGAGACGAACGGCTAGGCAAATCAGGTAGGATCGGGGTGAAACTTTTTGAGTAAGTTTTCCAATCCTTTTTCTTGATGTGGGTGAAAACCGTTCGTCAATGGGTTGAGTATTTAGGGAGTTATGATCGTTTTAACTGGGTAGGTTTATGCAGTTTTCTGCTGCCATCAGTCCACTTAGAGGGAGGATTCCCATCGAATCAGAAAGAGTCTGGAGACGATCCGCATACCGATGTGTAGCTTGTTCTGTCTAGTTTTCAGAACCATTTTCTGATTCGGATTTGGATAATCCGTTCGTCATGTGCGGGGCATTCTTGTAGGCGTCGTGTTCTTCATCTTTTCAATCCTTTCGAGGTGAGTGCGTGACCGTAGGTTTATCTGGGTAAAGGGATTGATCCCAATGCATTGTTTGATGATTTGACGGTTGATTCTCGTGTTATGGATGTTATGTGTTGTTGGTGTTGTGGTTTGTCTCTTATGCCTGTGTGTATAACCTGTAGATGTAGACGGGATGACCGTCTCACTAAGTATTTGTGATAATACTCACGCATCTCTTTTTGCTATGTGATGCAGGTAAAGACAAAGTATGATCCTGGAATCAGGGCGAGGACGAGATGGATGATCTAGTGGTCTCGTTTGCGTGGATTATTGATTGCTAGGTTGTTAGTGATTCGATATAGAACGGTCTAGGATGTTGAATGATTGGTTATTGGTTTATGAAGTATTATTTAATGGTTTATGTGCATAATTGATTTCCGCTGAATGTTTGCTGTATTGAGAATTTTTGCACGTTGAGGGTTAGCATTTATGGGGATGCTAATTCGGTGCTAATTTATATATATAAAAAAAAAACGGATCGGGTTGTTTCATATTTTCTTAAATTTGACAGATTTATAAATATTTCACAGATTTACTAAACAGAATTTTTCTTTTTGGCCATAGACTTACTTAAGTTTAATAGACTTAATTAGCTTTCAATAGATTTATTTTTCTTTGGCCACAGATTTTCTTAAATTTAACAGACATTATTAAGTTGTCACATATTTATTTTTTTTGTCAATAAATTTACTTTATTTTAGTTTTCGATAGATTTATTTCTTTTTACCATAGATTTACATGATAGATTTATATTCTTTTGACCACAAATTTATTTTCCTTGAACCATAGACTAACTTATATTGATTAACCTAACTCTACCGATTTGGCTAAACCAAATCGAACAATACCATATTAACCGAACCAAACCATTTAAACCGGAATAAACCAAATTTTCAATTAAAAAAAAACAAAAATTAGGGTTTGATATTGGAGATGTCGTGTGTGTTCTATGTCGCCTTATCCCTTTTTAGTCTTCATCTTCTTTTTTTAACATTTAGTATTCATCTTCTTCTTATTCTTGATTCTCTTATTTCAAAAAATACATGGTGCTTATTAATTTGATTTGTGGTAAATGGATGCTTCAAAATAATAGATGGTTGTTTGGTGTTCAGTAGATTCATTATCAGAAAATGAGTATTACATTCAAAGGTTGGAACTTGGAGGATAGTAAAAGAAAAAAACCAAGTTACTCAAATTTTGTGTGAGTTACAGAAAATATGTTGCCAACTCGCTCTCCTTGTGCTTGATGTCCATGAATAACGACGTGATCTGATGCTTCCTCTTGTGAAGCTTTGACACTTGGAGATTCGATGAAGTCGCAGGCTGCAATGCATATCCAAACAAGACAACATTTAAAAGGCAATACAAAGAATTCAAGTTTGGTATGATATCAACTAGCTATCCCCACACAGAAGTTTTGCAGCAAGAGATTAATGAGATAAATTTCACACTCTTACTCAATTCACTGTCAACGGTTAAATTCACAATCTCTTACGAGCAAAGGCCATAAATTTACAGAACCAGACCAAACCACAAACAACACTCAAGGAGTAGAGTTTTAGAATTCTAGAGACACTGATTATCAGATATGGCGTACAATCAATATTATATTTGGTTTAACAGTTCAATTTCGTGTTTTCTCAAATATTCATAACTCTATGAGCTATCTAATGGAAGAGAAAAGGGTTTTGATTTATCAACTCAGAGCAATATTAAAACCAAAAAAAAAAAAAAAAAACTCAGAGCAATAACAGACCCTAGAGACAAATCTGAAGTGTGGCTCAGGAGGGATCTGCTTGTCGGCTTGTTCGATTTGTGAGGAAGATTTCACGCAATTATGACGGCAGAATCTCGTTTCCGGAAGCTGATCTTAACAGATTACGAATGCGGAGGTTCGTGGGAGAAAGAAACGACGACAAGAGGAAGCTCACCGGAAGAGATAATCAGTTTTAACAATAGTTTTGTCGATCAAAAGAGATTTATTTTCCTTTAATAAAATTTGTTTTTAATATGATATTGAATTAATAATTGTTAAGAATTATAATGGTATTATTGTGATTAAATTTAGGTGTGATGGGTTAACCAATTTTTTCATATTTTTTATTAACTGTTTTTGAGTGGATGCTAGTCTAGTAATATATAAATGAATGAGTTCTGTTTAATTTTCTCTAAATAAAATCATTCAATATCATTTCTAGTATGTCAACAATAAAAATCGGTAGACATAAATACAATCATAAAAATGGTTAAATTTGAACTTAAATGAATTGTGTTTAGAAGGCGCGATCGTCCCCCTCTAGATGATGACGTGGTCTTTTTAAAAGAAAGTTAGACAACTCATATATATGATTTTGGGTTATTTTTTAACAAAATTTCTTTTTTCTATAATTACTCCAATATATCTTGTGATTTTTTTGACTTTTTTTTTCTCAATGACTAATTTAGGTAATTTGAAGCAATTTACTATAAATTATAATTCTAAAAGTTATTATACTATATATAAAATTGTGACCTCTTGAAAAGATAATATCATCTCTAACAAATCATCATGATAAAATCATCTAAAAGAAATCTCATATCCATCTTTTGCTCAATGTTTACTGCTACCATAGTGGCAATATCTTTGATTTGTTTTACTACTCTTCTGCAAGATCAAAAACTATTTTCAATTCGTGGTCCTCTTTTTAGGGTCTCGATTCAAAACAAAAATGATTACCTTCTTGGAGTACATTGTAAATCTAGAGAAGATGATCTTGGTTTTCATATTCTTAAAAAGGATGAATTATTTGGTTGGAAATTTTACGTAAATATTTATAATACAACACTTTATTTCTGTGGATTTAGTGAAGGACAAACAAATAAAGGCGTATTCGACATTTATAGATCGGGAAGAGATTTTGAGAGATGTAGAAATTGTACATGGATTGCAGAAAAAGATGGTATTCATGGATATAGCGAGCGTCCGAAACCAGCTTCATGGTTTTTTAAGTGGTTAAAGTAATATGAAATTATTTTCTTATAAAAAAATGTAATACAATTGGTTAATACATAAATAAAAATTTGTTCTAAAAACCTTTTTGTTTTAAATTTTAATTATGTAGTTGTCTAAGTACAAAAATCCCTTATACATTATTTGGGAAGTCATTTTGTGAGAAAATGTTTATTTGTCATCTTCACAATCACTCTCACAAAAATAATGTGACATGACTTGAAAATAATGTGACATGATATTTTTGAATCAATAACAAAATATGCTACAAATAAATTTATATATGTTCCCATAAAAAAATCAAAAGATGTTTTAATTAATATTTTATGAGATTTTCCTTTTTCATTCTAAAATTATATATAAATTTTTCGTTTCTCATCCAAAAATACTTTAGAAATTGATTATTGTAATAACAAATTCTAGAACATTTCATTTAATAACAAAGACTTACCAAAATTTTAAAATATTTTTTGATATGTTTTGTGAAAACAACTTTCCAGATTTATAACAAAAACATAATTATTCTTTTGAAATTTTTTTTTAACATAAGACAAATTAAAAATAATAAAAACATTACTTAATTCGAAAGTAATAAAAAATATATTTTTAATCCATGTTTCAGTTATCAAAATTTATGATAATATATTTTAATGTTTTAAAATATTAAATAATTTATTTATATTCTAAATTCTACTTAAGATATTCGAACAAGCCAAATTTAACATAATTTATACTTATAATACAATTTAAATAATATGAGTTGTACATATTTATTTAAAAAATATGTACTCTTTAAATTATTGTTCTGAATAATTTCTATTTTTATAATAAATTTCATATTTTATTTATAAAGTTATAAGCAAATAATTAAACATCAGTGTGAATATTTTTACAATTTACGTAAAATTAATAATAATAATGTTTAATTTAAATGTTCAAATTCAATATTGAATATAACAAAAAAACAATATTGATCTAAGATCTATTCAGATAATGGATATTTTGATTAAAAATGCAAACACAAACCAAAATCAAACCATACAATATTATCCATCGTAAATATTTTCATTTTAAATATTTTTATTCACAAATAGAATAATTCACACGGGTTTAACCAAATAGATATTGAACACAATTGATTATAATATGTCGTTTTTGTCAATTTTCAAGTTATAAAAGAATTTATACCCACTGTAGTAGTAGTTTGGTGCAATGTGTTAAGGGCAATGTTGACACTACAACGTTAATAGAAGTAGAGAAAAGTATAGAGAAGACAAAATCTTGTTATTAAAAGAGACATGTAAATGAACTTATTGTCGATGCCGTTTGAAGAACAATGACCCTTCGTCTCTGGCTTAGCTCTTCCGGCATGGGTTTCTTCTGACAAGCTTGCTCTCGTGTTTCTCAGGGCTTTCCAAACTCCCCCGTAGAACTTCTGTCCATAGCCCATCCTCTAACTCCATGGCTGTTACAACCAAGCAAGGGTGGTTGCGATTGGCTTCAGATCCAGACCGGGTGATACCGGAAGACCTACGCTCTCTCTTCGCGAGTATTGGCCCGGTGCAGCCGAGCTTACGACTCCCACTAGAACCGCCTGATCCTCTGTATTCACCGAATATAACCACAGCTCCTTTACCTTCCCCCACCGCTGTCAAGACCTATCCTCATCGGCTCAATCCGGCAAGCTCTCTAGATCCGACCGGCATTAAATCTGGAAGCTCGACGTTTGGCTCGCGAGAGTTGCTCTCTCCATCTTCTGGTGGCTGCTCTCTCTGGTTCCATCTTTGAGATCTTGTGTCTCATCGTCGCTCACGCCGAGATCCAACATCAACCTTCTTGGCTTAACCAATCAACCTCGCGTCAGTCCCCACTCACCCGTACCGGCAGAGACTCGGTTCTCCGAGCAACAATCGCAAGTTCTCCACAACCCCGCTCATCGGCTCTGCTCGCCGGAAAGTTTCTCCTGCCACGGACGGCCACAAGTTTCCTCCACCATCCATTGTGTGGTATGAGATTGAAATTATGTCAAAAGATTATGGGCCTTCAAGGTCTTACTTGTTAAGGCCCAATTAAAGTATTGCACTCATTATTCTTGGCTTAGCCTAAAAAGTGTTAAAAATCATATTTGAAAAAATCTCATTTGCTTTTAAGCTTATTGGCTTCTCCTTTTTTAGAAGTTCAAAGTTTTCTGAATTCTCAAATCCTGTAATTTACTCTCGGTGGAAGATATCAATTCCACCTTCTTCCATCTCTTTGAGACTGGTCGTATCTTTGTCACTCTCTTGAAGAGTGGTCGAATTCCCGAGCTTGATGCCGAGATCTTCAAATTAAGTCACATTGGAAAGTGATCAACCTGAGACTCTCCGGCTTTGCCATGAAGACCCTCTTGACACATCTGAGGCTTGCATCTGATCTACTGTCCATCTTCTACGATGATCTATCTACTCTATGTTTTATTTCATTTCAATTATGTTGTAATAATATCGGAGGATGGTCAATTTCCTCCTTTTGTACTATGATCGGTTAAATGAATGAATTATGTTTGTTGACAAAAAATAAGAACTTATTGTCATTGTTATGAATGAAATTAGAATTAGTGCAAACAAACAAAAATAAAAATAATATTTTATATCAAAAAATTGAAATTAAATCCAAATTGAATCTATTTTTAACCATGAAATAATATTTTTTTAATTTATATGATTTTTAAAATATATTTAATCGTGTATAATGTGGGAAGTGACCTAATAAATTAAAAAAAATCAATAAACCCGATGTGGCTAAAACCAATAATCTATTTTTCTGCAACGAATTTTCAAGATATGTCACTACATAAGCCTAATTATGTATTTTGTTTGCGATTTGAGTTTTTTGGGAGCTGAGAGAAGAGATGGATTTTGACCATTCAAAATCGTCCTACTCCCCCGATATCTTTGTTCGTGTAGTACATTATTCTATGCGTCTTGGAGAATAATTCTAACCATGCTAAACATACGAGACTATTATACTATTATCTTCTTCTAGACATCGATTTTTTTTTTATTGGTAAAATTCTATACATCGAATTTTTCCAAATTAAATCAATTAGTGTTGTGAATAAAGAGAGATTGAGAGAGAATTGAGTTGTCTTATTCCATCAATAATAGAGAGTATATATATGATTCAAATACTTGGAGAAAAAGTATAACTTACGAAATAAGTCATTCTAGAATATTCTAGAACATGGGCCTCTAATAAGTTTCTATCTAATGGGTTTATAACACTCCCTCTTGGATGCCATTAAAATATTCCTAATACGGATAAGATGTTGCCTCATTAAAAACCTTATCATGAAAACTCAATTGGGACAAAAACCATGGTTAAGGGAAAAAGAGTGCAACGCGCTTCTACTCTCCCTAATGAGTGCATAACTTAGAATCTTCATGACGACGCAAACTTGTATCTTGAAAGTAGCAGTTGAAAGTGTCTTCGAAAATAATTCCACCAAAGTTTCGCTTGAATGATTTTTAGAACATGCACATCGCCATTCTTCTGTAACTCATGAATCTTTTAGATGATTCATCTAGATCATTCTCTTTCTCTCAATTTCATTCAAGTATGACATTCACTTGGGAGATTGATAGACTTTCATATATTATTGTAATGATAACATTTCTCTTTAAGTGTCTATCATTTGCGTGTTCTTTGATGTTTCGTTAAAAATATTTTCATAAAAAAATCCTATGGGATAAAAACTATGATAAAGTAAAAATAGTACATCCATGCTCATCATTATAATTCTCCCCCTCGAAACATTTTTTTCAGGAGATGAATTCCGATCATATATACTATCTCTTTTGAAATAACTATAAGCACAAGATTAATGAATAAACTCGTGTAGTTGTCATATGATATCTTATATCATTGAACTTCTGGTCCATAACATCCTTTCTCGTAGAATATCATATCTTGGTCTATTTGGACTTCAAGCCTAAATTTTCTAAACATTTATCTTTTACATTTTGCACATGTCTTTGGTCATACATATATTTCAACCATGAAATAAATCAGTATTGCTCTAATCGCGTTTTATGTATGGTACTTCATGACCAAACATATTTGAGCATTTTCTGTAAAATCCTCTAAGAATCTATTGTGATAACATCTTTTTCGCTAGATGTTCAACTTGAGATATATGAATATAATTTTATCTTTCCAAAGTGTTTTCCCAAATTCTTTCTTCAAATATTAATCTCTTTAGGAATTCTAGTGATGTTTAAATCATCACTGCAATTATAACAAATATTTTCACAAATCTTCTTACATTAAATCCTTATGGGATTTTTATGTAAATGTCATTATGGAATAATCTTTTATCATATATTATTTTTATCGTACTGCTTATGATAACTCTACTGGAGTTTCGATGATCTTTAGTTAAGAATCACTTTTATCAACATTTTTTGATAAATCTACGTGGGTACATACTTACATGATTATACACCATGTTACATATTTTCTTATCATTCGATCGAGAAACATAACTTTGATATCATTAACCCTTCAAGGGTCATAACTTTGATATCATTAATCTTCATGTATTATATACCTTTCATATTTGTATCCTTCTTGGATTGCATAAAAATGTCATTTTTTCTAGTGTTTCTTCTCTTATTGCCAGACTTTTAAGATAGCTAAAATAGATGCATCCACCACAATAGAATATATCTCTTCATAATATATTCATTGTCTTTGTGATAATTTTGTTCAACCAAACGTGTTTCGTATCTCACAATTTCACTATTCTTTCAGACAAAGACTTCACTAGTTTTACTCTTCAGGTGCATAGACTACTGGTCTAGTTCTCCGCAAGAGATTATAAGTCTATTTCTTCCTTTTCATTTTTGGCCAATCATTACTCTGTGTACAGTTTCAATAGACTTTTTCTTATGATCCTCTTTTTCATAAACTGCTTACGGCATGCAAAATATTACGACGTCGATTTTATTTGTAGTTCCATTTTATTTCAAACATGACATAGTTAGCTAGATATCTTAATTTTCAAGTACTTGAACTTTTTATTTGTCATGTTTATATCTCTTGTAGAGATCATTCAGTCTCTTATGGAGATCTTTTGAAATCTTTTTTTCCTCGATTTGGTCATTCTCACTTTGTGCTCTTTTTCTATTACGAGGACTCTTATATTTAAAACCAATAGGTCTATCACACTTCATGCGATCTTTAGACTCACTAGCAGTTGATATTGTTCTTCTGGGACATTATTTCTAATTGGAGCATATACAACTGGTATAAGTGACTTTATCACTCTAGTTGGATAATATAAGAATTATTTTTTTGGTTTCTAACCCTAAACCTATATTGATTGGGAGAACTATTACTTATTCATTGGCTGATGCGAATCAATGGTACTATACCATTTAGTGTATAAACATTTTGTGTATGAACATGTGTTTCAGAATGTTCAACACTTATTTCAATGGACATACAAAAATATAAATATCCAAAGATAAATTCACCAGCATCATTAAATTGTTTTTCAATGGAAATCAATATCAAATAACCTCGCAAGTTTCAGGTTACAGGTTGATAACAAGAATAAACGCGACCACTAGTCGATGCGTCCATCGACTTTCGGCGTCCATCGAATCAATGCGTCCATTAATTCGATGTATGTATTAGAACCATAAGCTATCTAAAATATTTCACATGGTGGGTGATCAGCCAATAACTATCTCCTTGTATATAATTATGAAAACAGACATAGTCCATATTATTTTGACTGCTGAAAGTCATATTATCAAATTGCTTTCTGAGCAGGCATATATAATAAATCATTATGAAGAATCTTGTGGTTCTTCACTGAATGTCCACATAATTTTTATTTTTTTCGCATCATTATTAAACCAGGATGACCAATCCGGTTAAGCCAAACATTTAAATTCTTAGTAAAGTTTTGGTTTACTTCTCATTCCTAATCACTTGCTCCCTTCAGTGGATATTATAATCAAAATACTATCTAGAAAATCTAGAGCTAATGGCAGCATTCATCGGAAAATGGAGACTGATGCAATTAGTTTCGTAGCCATTTTTTCAAAGATTTTATTTGTCTAGTCCTTTTCTTGTATATGTAAGATATTCAATTCACTCCAGGGAATATATTAAAATTAGGCAGACATGCATGAGTCATGATTTCTCAACAATAGCTCATTATTTTTTCTGCCTTAAGAAAACACGATAAATTCATAATACTTCTTGAATTCTTGTTAAAGGCATTGTGTCTACAGGACAAGATTACAATATTGTTCTTTTACCATTATTGCATTAAAGATATTCTCTCAACATAATAAAAATTTGCAAGTGATTCTGAATGGAGCTAAGTCATATTCACTTACAAACTTCAAGTCTTGTAATCTTAGATATAACCAATCATAACTAGGTTTTAGGTAATATCACATTCTAGTGATCATACCCTTTTTTTTTAAGAATTGTTTCGAAGAAGCAGTGAACATAATCTTCTGGATATGTCACATGTAATGAACTTTAATAATCAAGAAGTAAAGATAATCTTGTGGATACTTATTTCACTTATTGTGTATGTGAGATTCTCTAATTCTCCCCCTCGAGATGAAATGAAACTTCAGGTTCATCCATTTTGAATCTCACAATAAGATATTATTGCGATCATCTTATTAAATCAAGACTAAATAATAATTATCTTAACACCGTCACAATTCATTAGTTTTCTTTAAAATTAAATCTCACATTCTGGTGACAATACTTTTCTTTAAGATATTCTTCGAAGAACTTGGAGTGAACATAATTTTCTGGACATGCCATTTATTGTCTAAGTAAGATTCTTTATTTCTTCTTCTCGAGATGATGAAACTTCAAGTTCATCTATCTCGAATTAAATCCCTTACTAAAATCGAAATATATACTGACTTGGATCATATACTATTCTTATATCAAGTAGTGAACATAATCTTTAGGATTTGTCACTTGGTCTATGTGAGATTCTTTAATTCTCGCTCTCGAGATAATGAACTTTCAGGTTCATCTATCTCAAATTAAAACTCATGATGAACGGAAATATTATGCCTAAGTAACAGTCATATTAACACATGACAAAATTGATATGACTTTAACGATCAAAGAAAACTATTGTTCCATGACAAATAAATACGGATGTATCAAATAATATAAACATGTTTGGCTACCTCTTAGTCAAAGTGCTAACACTTATCGTGTATCAATCAATGGATCAAACAAATAATCAAGCTATAAACATGTGTCATGCATATAAGGCATCAACTGCAATTGAGAACTTATATTATAGTTATGCGATGTATATAGTAAACATGAGCCAGTAACAAAAGCATATATCAATCATTATAAACTTGATTTCAAATAATGCATGCATCGATCTGTTTCTTTTTTTTTTTTTTACTTTAATCAATATATCTATGTTAATAAAACATGCGACGATATAAAGCACTACTGCAAAAATCATATGAAGGCGATTATAAAACATGTTCTGAACGTGAAGCATGTGCATATCGAATCATAAATCATATGTCAAGTTGTTTACAATCTAATATCAATCAATAAAGCATTAGGATAAATTTATTATAAAGCATGTGACGTTTGATTCTAGATTCTGTTATAATGCATGAACCAAGAGTATTATTCTATTAACATAAGCAGCATGTGAATAATTTTAGGGTTTTCTGCAAATAAACCCTGCAAGTGGTTAGGATTTGCGATTTTATCCTCCAGGTCAATTAAATGCAAATCAACCTTTGAAGTAAGAGTCAACCCGCAATATAACCCTTCGGATCTAAAATATTGAAGAGCCTTTACGCCTACAAACCTTAGAGTTTCAAAACTTTAAGAGTAGGTTTGGCTAATTGGGTTTCTCATTTCAAGAACTTCGATTTGATATATAAATTTTGTGGTTTGATAAATTTAGAAGGGTTATATTGCGGGTTGACTTTTACTTGGAGGGTTGAACTGCATTTAATTGAGCTGGAAGGTAAAATCGCAAACTCTAACCACTTGGAGGATTTATTTGCAGAAACCCCATAATTTTAAAGTTTCAATCAACAAGCAAGTCATCTCATAAAAAAAAACAAATTGAAGCGATAAAATAATCAATATAAGCATGATTCGTTTGTATTATTCGATCAACAAGTATACACTTGTATGTTATCAATCGAATCACAAAATCAACTCATATACCTTAATTTTGAATCGGATTAGAGATAGAAAAGAAAAATGAGAAAAATAGGCGGCTAAGTTTCGTGCTCAGACAGCTAGAGATAACTAGGGTTTTATTTAGTGGTTACAATTATAACGTGTTATGAATAAAGAGAGACTAAGAGAGAATTGAGTTGTCTTATTCCATTAATAATAGAGAGTATATATACTTGGAGAACAAGTATAATTTAGGGAACTAAATGATTTTAACTTAAAGAACAAAAATTCTCTCAATTCTTCTTATATCTCGCTAACTCACGTGTATTAGTCTTTTTGTAAATTTCTTAGGATTGGTTAGAATGATTATTAATCTTTTTGTAAATTTCAAAAGATTGGTTAGGATGATTACTCTAAAGATTCACGATGAGGAGATAAGAGAGATCAAGACAGACTTTATGTTGAGATGGGTAGGTTATGTCATCAAGAAGAAATGTATCATATTGCCAAGCACTTAATCATAATTTTCACTGATCTCTTCACTGGATTCACATAGTTAAATTTGCACTCCAGGTAGCCAAAAAACAGATTCGTCCACCCTCCTAACCCAAGAAAAGATTCGTACACACTGGGAAATCATATAAAATAAACAAAACAATAAAAGTACCAATCATAACTGATGATAGCAGAGCATCATGCATCATGGGAGTGAGGAAGAAACCGGAAGAGAGGTGTAAACTGTGAATAGTGAAAGCGTCTTTATCATGGTTGTTGCAGAAAACAACTCTTCTGACCTGATTACAACCATCACCACCAGAGAGATCTCATGAAGTCCCAAATTGTCTTCCCTTTATACCAAATATAAGAAATCGATGGGACCCTTTACAAAATCAACAATCGGGACGATGAGTCGAGAAGCTGATAATTAACATTAGAAGTTGAGGGGAAAGTTTTTTCTGTCTTTAGAAGTTAGGGGATGAGTCTCTTAATTCCAAACCACTTAAACATATCAAAGCAGAGGAAGAGGAAGAGGAGACAATGAGTCTGAAGTGAGATTTTTGAAGAGAAGGTAACGTAGAAATAAAGAGTACGGAGATGACAAATATTAGGTTTTCTCTTGTCTACATGTGTCATATAGAGATGCCAACATGGGCTGCGATCCGTGGGTTAGGCCCAAGTAAGACCGCAACAGGACGGGTTTAGACACACATTTAGAAACCATAATCCATGACGGACCAACCAGTATGGGTTAGAAATTATTTTGGTCTGTTACGGGTTGATCCACTTGAACGCGGGCTGGTCCATTTGTCCCGTCTAAATTTTTAATTTTGATTAAATAATTTTAAATCAAGTGTTTTATGTGTTCTTCTTGTTTATGAATTTGAGTTTTTGTTACAATATATAATATTTTGCTTAAATCATGAATATATGTTTGGTTTCAATCTATATTTGTTTAAGTATGAATAAAGCAAGTTAGTCAAACGGAAAAATCCATTAATACATCATTTCTATCGACCAATATTTTTATGTTTAAATCATAAAGGCAAAATATATAACTTATATCACTAACCATATTTAAACAACAATTTCTTTTCTATTTTTCAATTGCAAACAAAAGAATATCATCAAGTTATCATTTATAATACAACATATATAATAGATGTGGGCATAACCCTAAGAATAAAACTTAAAAGTTTACGTACATACTAAGCCAAAAAAGCATATATAATACAAATTGATAATGGTACTACGACAAAACTTAAACTGCGTATACACCATATGTTATGTTAATCAAATAGAAACAAAGCTCTAGGAGTTTAATCAAAAATTTTATATGTTATGTTGTTTTGTACAAAACAAGTCAAATGACCCACGGGTTGGTCCGCTAACCCGCTAGTTTAAATGGGTTGGGTTTGGACATAGGTTTCAAAACCGCAATCCACGACGGGCCAACCTGTGCGGACTCTCTAGTGTCAAATATAGAAAGTGTCACTTGTCCATATATGGAGAGTGTTAGTCTCTTATTATAGAGTAGATTGATTTATAAAGCTATCGACCAAAAAAAATCTATCAGTAAGTTTAGCCATACATTGTCGAAATTAAACTATTAATTAAAAAAAAATTCATAAAAATTAAATAAATATTAGTTTGAAATAGTTTCAGTTTTTAATAAATATTTTGTTGCCAGATTTTCTTTTGTAATTTTTTTATTAGCAATGGAAGGGTAAATCTAAATTATTTTTTAAATAAAATTAAAATAAATAAACTTTCTAAAATATCAAAAAAATATTTTTTTGGTTTAAAATATATCACTGCTAGTTTATTGTTTTAAAAAAATATATTTAAATACCACTAAACGGAAAACATTTAGTTTACAAAAATACCAGAAAGATAAAACTAAGATATCATGTTTCGAATCGAAGGTAGACAATTAGAATAAGAAAGATCAATTTGGTATCGATAATGTATCGTCAACGATTATTATCCTAACTTATTTTTCGGTGCAAAAAAATCATTAAAATTTCTTTTTGTAATTCATTTGTTGAATTTTTTTAGATCTATTTTAAATCAGTTTTAATAAAATAAAGTGTTAAACAAAAAAAAACTTTGAAAACTAAAATTTTATGGAATTTTTAAGAATTGCCTTTCCCTTTTTAAATGTGATAGTAAATGTTTTCGTCAAATTTTAACGTCAAGTTCAAGTAAGTAATAATTAAAGGAATCCCAGTCTCGCTTTTCAAAAGTGAGAAGCACGTACGCTTATTACTGGGTAGCTAGCTACCTGATAACTGTGTTCCGCGGAGCAGCCAATTATTCCACTATCTTCGTTTTCCTTTTCCTCAGTCGCCGATCGATCGCCATTGAAAACCTTCACCAATCTCCGATTCGATGTCGCTGCTAAACCAACTCTTCAACCGCGGGGTCTTTGGCGCCAGATGGTTTCTCCTTCTTCTTCGTTCCCTTTTCCTCTCCAAACTCTGCTCTTTCTCTGTTTCCTTATACTTTGTCTCGTTTAGGATCTGGGTTTCGAAGCTAGGGTTCTTCAGAAAAATGAATTTATTATGTTCTTGATTGTTGAAAAAGTTGAGTAACAGATTTAGTTTTTGGCAGCAAAACATGCTTGAATTTGGCGATTGCTCGGATGAAATTGCTGCAAAACAAGAGAGATATGCAGCTCAAACATATGAAGAAAGAGATAGCTCACTTCTTACAAGCTGGACAGGAACCAATCGCTCGAATCAGGGTATGTTCTTCCTTTCTATGTGTGTTATGTCAGTCTTACCAACAATCGAACAAATCATATCTTCTTCTTGTCGTTTTAGGTGGAGCATGTGATCAGAGAAATGAATTTATGGGCAGCTTATGAGATATTAGAGCTATTCTGCGAGTTTGTACTTGCCCGTGTCCCAATTCTTGAAAGTCAAAAGTGAGTTTTCGGATTTCTTTCTTTCGCAACAAGAAGGATTAGACTGTGATTCTTTGGATTTCAATTGTAATAGGGAATGCCCTAGAGAGTTGAGAGAGGCTATTGCTAGCATCATCTTTGCTGCTCCAAGGTGCTCTGAACTGCCTGATCTTATTCAGATTAAGAATCTCTTTGGTACAAAATATGGAAAAGAATTTATCATGGTTTCTTCTGAGCTCCGTCCGGATTCTGGTGTCAATCGTACCGTTAGTAGCTTCTTCTTATTTAACTGTTTTATATATTCATTCATCGAGAGAGATGGCTTCTGAATCAAGTGCTTAACTAGTTGTTGGATTGTTTTGCTTTTTGGGCAGATCATTGAAAAACTTTCACCTGCCAGTCCATCGGGAGAGGCAAGGCTTAAGATTTTGAAGGAAATTGCAAAGGAGTACAATGTAAATTGGGATTCTTCTGCCACCGAAGCAGAGTTCATGAAGAGCCATGAAGACCTCTTGGTACCATTTTCTGAACCTAGATTTTTCAGCTTAAGGGAAAGCTAGCTGGTAACATGCACATTTTTCTGTCTCCTAAACTGGATGTGAACTTTGATACAACTTAGTTACGTCATAAGGAAAAAACGGTGCCCAAAATGGAATTAGCATGACATTGAGTTGGAAACTAAAACTTATCATTTTTAAGAACTTCATGACGAAATTTATTGTCCAACGGTTTCTGTATGTGTCCATTAGTCATTGCTTGGTCTTGTAGATTTTTCAATAGGGAAAAAGGAACAATAAGTATATGTCTGCGTAGCAGTAAATTGATAATCTTTCCACTCCTAATGGTAACTGAATGAGTTGGGTACAGTTTGTAGCTTCTTCATTTTTATTTTATGGGCTTCAATGAATTTTCGAATGTTTTATATCAAATATATACGCTTTATAAAGTTGATAGTTTGGTTTCGAATGGCATCTGTAGAGTGGAGCTAAGCAAATACGTCTTCAAGATGGTCTCTCTGAATCTCGACCATCCCAACAAGGCTACACTCAGTCTTCGGTTACTAGGGAAACTGAAGTTCTGCCTGCAGAGGCCACACAGAGACTCCAGAAGCTTCAAGCTCAAAACCCAGTGAGCAAAAGCATTCCATCATCTAAGCTGACTTCACCTTCTCAAACGCCTTCTGATACTAGAAGAGATCAGACTGACGTAATGGAGAGAGCTCGGGCTGCTCTAGCTAGCGCCGATCGTGCAACAGCAGCTGCTCGTGCTGCAGCCCAACTAGTGAATGTCTCTTATGGGGCTGTTGTGCCCACAGTAGCAGCAGCAGAAGGGAAGTCCTTGAATTTGATGTAGTTGACGTCATCAATGTGAGCATAGGTTTGGAAATGAATATGCTAAAGTGTAACGGTAGATTATGCTTTGAGTTGTGACTTGTGAAGTCCAAACGTTAACAGGTTTCTAATCAAAATTGGTGATTAAATATTCTTCCAAGAAATGGTTACTCATGTGAATCCACCACATATATAAACTCCTTTCTGCATTGTTTAGCACATATATCATATAAACAAATACTATCTAAAAAATATTAGCACTTCTAATTGAACTTGCAAAAAAATCATTCAAAAGCTCTAATGACAATTTACTACTGCTTATTATCTTCATATATTTTCAGAGTCCTTCGATGCCATATAACTCCACTTCTTGCATTGTCTTCAAAACACACGTTGTGCATCTTGAAACAAGTACAATCCTAATACATTTCATTCGTTCCAATCACTGTTTTCGAAATGCGGTCATATCCGACGCAATTATTTGAGTCAAACAAAACTAGTACTACAATGCAGATCATGAAATAACTGAAATACAAATATCAAACTTCATTCCAATTCTCATAGACTCGTACATACAAAAGCTGAACTATCTCAAATGCTAGGTATCAAAATCATTTTCTTCCTAAGATGAAATCATAGATTTTCTATCAGGAAAACCAACCTAACATGGAGTGACATCTCACAAATTATCAAACAGCTCAAGTTTGTCATACATATGATTTGTTGCATAATTATGACAAATTTACTTATAGAAAAATTCTTACTGCTCAACTGAGACGTAGTGTCGTTGTCCAAAAATGACATTGTGTTTTCAGAAGAAATATAAAAAGAAAAAAGGTATTGTCATGGAGGCAACAAGTGTACTCATTTTTTTTATAGTTTCATAATACTAGTGGCCCAGTTTAGACTTGCATCGCGAAAGCCCTGTTATTTTATTTCGTCACCGGCCATTATGATAAATGTGCTAATGTGGAAACATTTATGTATTCGGACTAAATCAAAACGAAGAAAATAAAGTGATTTTACATCGTCATAGTCGTGTCCGTGTGAGAAGGAAAGGTCCACTTACGACTTGCCCCTTCGAAGACGCACAATCCCAAATCGGCCTTTCCATATTACACTTTTGTCTCTTTCTCATGAACGTTTTGTCTATTTCCGGTCCAGGTGAGATTTCCACTAACTATTATATCATTTACCACATTTTAAAGTATTATCAAACGAATTTCTTTCCTTTTTCCTTTTGTTTTAAAGTATAAGAAACAAATATTATAATTGGTACGTGCGGGGATTTCAATTTCCTCTACAGGCGTTTTGATTTTTTCAACACAAAAGAAAATCATTCGAGTTATTCTTGTGAACCACTATGAAAGATATTTGTGGGAAAAAAGTAATGGAAGACACGTAGGGCCAAAGGAACAGACAGATGGTGTGTGGTAAAGCAACAGAAGTCTCTCTCTCTTCCATGTCCCAAACCCATGTCTCAGTACACATTCTCTTCAAAACCCGTTTTCCTCTTCTGATCCTTCCTTTTATATATCCCCTCTCCCTTCACACATACATGCAGATGCAGTGATCATTCACATGAAGAGGGAGAGGAAGAAACAGAAACGCAAGGAGGAGGAGGAGGAGAAGAAGATGGAAGTGGCGGTTGCGGTGGTGGAGCAAGGTGATGCATTGGCTGCAGCGATAACGGTGGCTGCGGCTGCGGCGGCGAAAGAGGAGGAGGAATTGTGGGGGATGACACTCAAGGCCGGAGATGTTTTGGTCGATGAGCTAATGACGTGGAGTACCGTTTGGTTGCCTTCATGTTGGGACGTTGAGTTCGTTGAAAAAAACTATGGAGTTTTGTTCAATGATGTTGTGTGGGACGATGATCTTTGGAATTTGAATACTTCCACTCAGTTGCCTCCTTTAGATAATAATAACATAAGAAAAGATTGAGGTCGATCGAGAGATCCTTTGTTTTGGGATTCAATCGGTCGTTTGGTTTTTTTTTGGAATTTTCGGTTTTAGTATGAACCATAATGTAAGCAAAATTTGTTTTGATTTCGTAGGGTTCCATATAAAGTTTAGATCATGATTTTTTTTTCGGACAAGAAAAATATCCCTAATTTGAGGACTTCGGTTTTTTTTGGGGTTTTCCGATTATGAAATAAAATTTAATAAACCGAGCAAGGTTTGTTTATGGTTTGTGGAACGCTTTTTTTTGTTTACCTATTCGATTGATCGCTATTAATGTATATAGGGGGGGGACTAGGTGAAAAAATCTTGTAAGTAAAAAACTCCTATGTATGTTAAATTTCAATAGATTTTATATGCCATATTAGAAATTTTTACATATTTATATTATTTTTTTAATATAAATCCACAAATACATAATTTACTAATTTAAATCTAAATAATATATGTTATTAATTTAAATCTAAAAATATCTAAATAATATAATATTTTAATATTTTAACATGCATCATTTATCAATTTGAATACTATATGTGATTGATATAATTATATTTTTGTTTATATAGTTTAGTTGTATTCATATTGCTCTAACTAAAGTTGTATATATACGTACAACTTTACAAATCAAACATTAATGATTGAATTTCGAATATTATTATTTTTACTTTTTTACTTTTTTATTATTTCTTTGAGAATATCAATAATCTCAAATATATTCGATTTACAATAAAAATATCTACATTAAAAAAACTTGAGTTATGCAGGTTAAATTTTGTAACATAAAATATATTAATCTATTAATCTATGAAAAATTTACTATTTGATCTTTGTTGTTTTTAATTTTTTTTATATTATAAAAATGATAAACTTTTTATATTTAAATATTATAATCTCGCATTTTGATGCTAGCAAAAATCTAGTTGCAAAAATCTAGTTGGTTATAAACACAAAAGTTCAAAATTAACTTATCTTTACCCGGGATGAATCTTGGTTCGGCTGGTTCTTAGAGACTGTACCAAACCGTTATAAACTCGAATCCATCTTTGTTCCGTTTAGATTTTCCATTGCCTACCCTATAGGGCAGGCAAACAATTAACAATAGCGGTCATAATATAATGTTAGATGTGTTTCGTGTGCCTTCGTAAGAATCCAACTCCACGATTACGATGTGTCAATAATTGATGAGATTACGACACATCTCATGGTTTATTGAATTTCCGATTATTAAATTTAATTTACATTTTGAATTTTATTATATGCATGTGTGATCCTTTTGACTCTTTTGCTGTGTAATTTATAATTTTCAAATAAAGTTTGGTCAAAATTTAAAAGCACTATCGTGTTGTAGAGGATAACATAATCCAAGGCTAATCGAATTATTCGACGTCATGTATTACATGGTACGGTCGGATCTTTAACACTTCAAATGAAAATTGTATGAATTGAAAATTATCTGCTCTAAAAAAATTTGGGCATAAATTTACAAAGACATAAATTGATCGGTGAAGACGTTAGAATCCAGATAGAAACTCAGGGCATCGCGTCTCGCCACCCAAAATATTTGAGACCCAACATCATGTATTAAAAGGACATAACTCGAACATTGCCATTCATGCACGAAATACATGGTCCGAGTTCTCATATTAAGAATTCCGGCTACGTAAAAAGTATCTTTCGTCTCGCATCCAACTCCGGTTTTTCCTTGATTCAAATATTTGAAATCTCAGTAGAAAGGATAAAAGCATTTTAACGTTAGGATAAAACTAGGTGGTCCACACTTAAGGAGTGATTAAAGCACAAAGGAACATATTGCAAAAGAGCATTCGGCGCTCGATCTGCCGTATGAGATGCTGCAAACGGTATAGAAGGTCAAATGTAGCATGGCATAGCCGAATGGTCGTCCAAATGGCGCGAAAAAACAAAGAAAGTAGGTTAAAAGCACTCGATTAAATAATATCGGGTTAAATCTAAAAATCTAGACCCAAACCGCTTAAAGAATGTGGATCTCCGAATCCAAACCCGAGCATGTAATTGAGTACAAATACCCATATTTGTTTATAAAGGAGGACCCAAAATTTTGGTTAAGACCTAATACATAGAGCCCATTTTTCTTGAGTTCAAAATCTCATTCTGTTGTGTTTTAAGATTTTTTTATGGTTGTTTAGAACCGTTTTCTCCGGACCATTCTTGGAATTCTCTTCTGCCCTGACCATCTCACGGCATAAACTTCTCATACTCTCTCTCACCACCAAAATTCTTCTCTAAAGTCTTAGATACTTTGTGGACCATCTTAGTTCGGTCCAGAGTCATCATTTTCCGTACTTTATTTTTTGATTTATCTTTCTCTTGCTCTCTACAACTCAATTCCTTCTCTATCCCTATCATTTATCTTTTGTTCTGACTTGAACGTCGAAGAATCATCGGAAAACATCCCACAATCATGTCGTCTTCACGTGCTTGTTGATTGTGTAGGGCGGATTAAAACATCCTGACCCAGATTTTCTTACCCGCGGTGAGGTTCCTAACTCAGGCCGACTTAGCCAATTTTTAGAGTTTTTCCATACCTGCGGAGGTGGCCCGAAGCAAGATCAACCAAACACGACAAATCCGCAAGCACAACAAGTTAAAAGCACGACAAACCCCATAAGCACGAGGTATCGCGATCTTGTGTGACGAGTCATCAGAAGCACAAAAAATCTGCAAGCACGACAAATTCGCAAGCATGGCCAGTCCAAAGAACGACAAAACCATAAGCAAGAGGTGTCGCGATCTTATACGATGAGTAATCTGAAGCATAAAATATCCGAAGCACGACAAATTCGCAAGCATGAAAAACTCGTAAGCATGAGGTGTCACGATCGTACGCGATGAGTCATCGACAAGCACGACAAATCCCGGAAGCTGCTGGACAAAAATTTTCCTAATAATAGGGTTAAGTAGCTCTTAGTTTTTTAGATAGAAACAGTTCCAAACCTCTGACCAAAATAGTTTGTGATCGTGATCTTGTCCGCGGTTCGTTGTCGGGAACCTTCGAGTAGTGCCGTGAAGTTTTTAGGGTAAGGCATTCGATCCAAACTTTCCTATTTGACTTAGTTTCATCTTGTGATCTTGAATCCAACCTTTCATGGTTTTGATGGTTGGAATGGTCGAGATTTAAGCCGAAACTCTGTCCGTTTTAAGGGAAGGGAAGATTTGTTAGTTCGTGGAAGAATCGAGGCTAGATCCGTTCTAGAGCCTAAGTCCAAATCTAAGCCATAACCATTCAGAACAAGGTGAGTCTTGGTGATGTTGTGTGTTAGATTAGTAGAACACACGTTATTTGTTTATTGTTATGCTTTATAGTCGTAGAGGTTCGTGCTAGAATTTTAGGAATTTGGTTAACTGTTTTCTTTGATTGTTTGTGCATGATGTTTGGTTGTGTGATTACGTGCTGCATCAGTCATGGGATGATTGTGTATGCACTTGCCGGTAAACTTTGTGGATGCAGGGTTTCAAGGGGAAGCTGATTCGCATTTGATCTGGGTAGATACATGCGGGTCTAAGGTAACTTTATGTGCTGTGTGTGGAGATGGGTATATTGCAAGTGATCAAGAGGATCATGTAATATCCTAACGTTCTAACATTAATATCCTAACAATAGTAGAGGACGGTTGACACTTCCTATATCGGGAGTCACGGAGAGACGGGATTGTAGCCTAGGACCGTGACTTTGCCGAGTAATATCATGAGGGACATTATTGCAGCCTAGGGCTGTGGTATTACAGAGTCGGATCACTAGTCTTTTAACCTTTGTGGTTAGGACAGAGTGAGGTAAAATGGACAATGGAAGGAAGTTGTCAATTCGGTGTATAGGGTTTGCTATCTAACATCTAATAGCTAACATGTTACGTTACAAAGGGAATTGCAGTAAGAGGTCCTCTTGATGTGTTGTGTTTGATTTATCTTTTCCACATGTGCATTCTTTGATTGTTTGTGTGATTGCCTGTTTGATTTTTATTTTGGGTTTGGATGGGATATGATTATTGCTTGCTAGGAGAACCCAGACTCACTGAGTAATTAGTGCTCACGACTTTATTTGTTCTATAGGTAACCAATAGTGGGATTTTAGCCGGGTTGGAGGAGCTTAGGAAGGTTGGTGTAGATTGTCTGCTTTCTGTAAAACAAGTATGTGTTTAATATGTAGTCGTGTACTTTGACGACTGTTGGGGTCGGTACTCACCCGCTCAACATTACCGTTCAAAGACAGATAATTAAATAAATGACCCTCCGGACTCTCCACGGACAAGCCGGAGTAGCACCTAAGTCTTCACAACGAAGCAAAGCAAGTAACCATGAAAACCGACTTTGAACGAGGTGGAGGACCAACTAAGACTTGACGAATGGAGGCGTGTTCGGCCCGACGGAGACGACCACGATCTCAGCTTCGAGCCGACCACGCCCTCGCCAGGCTCAACCGACTACGGCCTCAGCCTCGTCTAGCCGAGCACAGCTTCGGTCCAAGGACCGACCACGGCTTCGGTCCAAGAGCCGACCACGTCCTCTCCTCGTCTAGCCGACCACGGCCTCAGCCTTGTCCAGCCAAGCACAGCTTCGGTCCAAGGACCGACCACGGCTTCGGTCCAAGGGTCGACCACGTCCTCTCCTCGTCTGCTGATCACATCCTCGGCCCAATGCAGTCTTCGCCCCCACGACGTAAAAATAGCCCGAAGCCCGGTTCAGACGAGAAAAACCGACGTTCGCAAAAATAGACTTGACAAGGTGAACGTCACGCCATAGGCAACCCGACTGGGCTGGCAAAGTGGACGTCACATCATAGCTCGTCCCACTTGACAAAGTGGACGTCACATCATAGCTTATCCCACTTAACAAAGTGGACATCACATCATAGCTCGCTAGGGTTGGCAAGGTGGGCGTCACATCATAGCTCGCTACTATTGGCAACATGGTGGGCCTGGCACAGTCCTAGCTAACCCAGTTTCCTATAAATACCAGTGCATCTCCCTTGAGATGTAGGGGGAAAAAAATCTTGTAAAACAATATCTTACAGAGCAATAACAAACAAACATTTTCATACATTTGTAATCTTAGCTAACCATAGAAATCTCTACCTCTTCAAAACAAACCCTAACAAATCTAGTTGTGTTGGTTTTGGCCTCCACAATTTGGCGCCGTCTAAGGGGACAGAGAATTTCTGACACAAAGAGCTAAGTTTCTACAAAGACTTAAGAAGATGTCTGGGGACAACGGCGGAGCAAGCGAAGGATCCTCGTCCCACAGAAACAACGAGGAGAAGGAGAACTCTGTGGAAAACCCTGCACCTAACACCGATAACAACCCATCGGACATGACGGAGATAAAGCAGATGCTTGAGACTCTCGTCAAGGGAGCACAGGAACAACAGAAGTTCAATGAAGTAACAACAACTGAGCTGCGATCGCTGTCACGTAAGCGCAAGAGGTTCCAGATCACCCGGCATCGCCTCTTCAACACTCCCCGGACCGGTCGGAGGGATCAGCCCAACGTGTTGCCGCCTCAGACCGCTCGCACGGATCCAGAAAACTTGCCTCCACCACCACCGCGTCAGGACACCGACGGAACCCCCGAAAGTGCTATGGAGGTATCAGACGACGATCAACCTCCCCCTCGGAGACGCGTCCAAACCGATGCTGCTGACAGCGCTACGGCTGGTGGAGAAGGAGCTCCCACCATAGCAGAACTCTATAGGAGGGAGCAGGAGCACAGAGAGATGAAGAGATCTCGGGATGCAGACATTGCCGAGATACGAGCCCAGATGCAGCGAGTTGTCTTTGACCTAAAGACTACTCAATCACAAGTACATCACACCTCAGGAAAGGCTCCCGCAATCGCCCGCGTGCTCGAGAAGGCACGGAATACACCCTTCGACGAGCGGATCACGAGGACTAAAATCTCTGATCCAGGAAGAATCAAATTACCGATCTATGAAGGAACCACGGATCCTTCAGATCATCTCATGGAATTCGAAGTGGCTCTAGGGAGAGCTAACCTCAGGGAAGCCGAGAAGGATATCGGCTACTGCAAGTTATTCGTGGAAAGTCTCAAGGGCCCTGCTCTCCAATGGTTCTACAAGCTGGAAAAGAACTCAATCCACACTTTCCACCAACTTTCTGAGATGTTTGTACAGCATTACAACATCTTCACAGAGCGCAAGATCTATGACGCTGAGTTATGGACAAATCGACAAGGTGATAGCGAGAGCCTACGATCTTTCATGACAAGGTTTAAGCACACTCTCGCAAAGGTAGACGGAATCAGCAGCACGTCTGCACTGGAGGCATTGAGAGGAGCACTTCGATGTCCGTCTCCATTCTGGCAAGAACTCACCATCAACCCCCCAACGACAATCCAAGATGCTCTTCACCGTGCAGCTGACTTTGCTCGAAGTGAAGAAGAGCTTCTTGCCAAGAGGGGCGGAAAGGCTAGACAGACCAGCGACTCCGCTCAAGTTTCGACCCCTGCTAAAGCCAAGAAAGGCAATCCCACCTTCATCCAGTTCGAAGGAGGAGCAGGCGGAGCTCACAACTATCAAATTGAATCACCTGGCTACGGCCGAGGTCGAGGCCGCGGTCGTGGACGCGGTAGAGGAAGCTTCACATGGGTCAGAGATCCAAAGGGGTATGACGAGAAGTTGTACTGTGAGTTCCACAAGGCGACTGGGCACTCGACTGCGAAGTGCCGCGAGTTGGGACGACAGCTCGCTGCTAAACTCGCCGAAGGTACCCTCAAGGGCAACATCAGCTTATCTGACTTCAAGCCAGAAGAAGAGCCTCAGGGTACAAATAAAAACCAGGTGGAAAATCCCAGGCGACAGCGTCGCAATGACAACTCAGAAAGCGGTAACCCGCAAGATACTATTTACATGATCATGGGAGGTTCGCCGTACTGCGCAGACAACATTCCAGCAATTGAGGCTTTCCAAAGGCGCGCTGAGGTCTGCGCTAACATATCAACATCTCCAAGGACTAAGCGGACCGGCAACCCCATCACTTTTGAAGAAGAAGACGCCGAAGGTATTGATCATCCGCACAACGATCCATTGGTGGTCAACTTAACCGTCTTCGACTTCAACGTTGCTCGAGTCCTCATCGACACCGGGAGCTCGGTAGATGTCATCTTCAAGAACACACTTGAGAAAATGAAGATCGACCCGTCACTCATCAGAGGGCAACCAAGGCCCATAACAGGTTTCTCTGGTGAAACTACCATGACGATGGGAACAATTCGCCTTCCAGTACAGGCCGGTGGCGTCAAGAAAATGGTGAACTTCACAGTGTCTGATCATCCCGCTATCTACAATTTGATCATGGGAACACCATGGCTCAACCAGATGCGGGCTGTACCATCAACATACCACTTATGCTTGAAATTCCCAACCAGCGATGGCGTGAAAACAATTTTCGGAAACCAGAAGGATTCACGGATGTGCTTTCTAGCTGAGCACAAGCTACGCAACCTAGAAGAAAAGAAGGGGGATTCAGCGTCCCAAGGACAAAAGAAGAGAGCAAGAACTAGCCCCGATCAGGTCAAGGATTTGACCAATCTCTTATAACAATTACAGATTGCAGACGGTCGTGCAGAGGAAGAACGACCCATCTGCGAACCTGTGATCTCCGTGTGCATTGATGAGCAACACCCGGAGAGATGTGTTGAAATGGGAGCTACCCTTGATGAAGAGCTCAAGGGAAAACTGGTTGCGTTTCTCCTGAAGAATATCAACACCTTTGCCTGGGCCGCTGAAGACATACCCGGAATTGACATCAACATCGCCAGCCACGAGCTTAACGTTGACCCTACATTCAAACCGGTCAAGCAAAAGAGGAGAAGGCTTGGTCCTGAACGTGCTAAAGCTGTCAATGACGAAGTCGAAAGACTTCTAAGAGTTGGGTCCATCACAGAAGTCAAATACCCCGACTGGCTCGCCAACCCAGTCGTGGTAAAGAAGAAGAACGGGAAGTGGCGCGTCTGCGTCGACTTCACGGACCTCAACAAGGCCTGCCCAAAGGACAGCTTCCCACTACCTCATATCGACCGTCTGGTGGAAGCAACAGCAGGAAACAAGCTTCTGAGCTTCATGGACGCCTTCTCAGGCTACAACCAGATTCTAATGCACCCTGAAGACCAAGAAAAGACAGCCTTTATCACAGACCGCGGCATCTACTGTTACAAGGTAATGCCCTTCGGCTTGAAAAACGCCGGTGCAACATATCAAAGACTGGTAAACAGCATGTTCCAGGAACAACTTGGGAAGACTATGGAGGTTTACATAGACGACATGCTCGTGAAATCTCTTGAAGAAGAAGACCATATCTCCCACTTGAAAGAATGCTTCAATCAGCTAAACCTCCACAACATGAAGCTGAACCCAGCGAAGTGCAGATTTGCCGTGACTTCTGGCGAGTTCCTCGGATACCTGGTCACCCGACGAGGTATTGAAGCCAACCCAAAACAGATCGATGCACTGATCCAGATAGCTTCACCAAGGAACAAACGCGAGGTACAGAGATTGACTGGGAGAGTGGCTGCACTCAACCGCTTCATCTCACGTTCAACGGATAAGTGTCTCCCCTTCTATAACACTCTGCGAGGAAACAAGCAGTTTGAATGGTCAGAAAAATGCGAAGCCGCCTTCAAACAACTTAAGGAGTATTTGGCAACGCCACCTATCCTTGCTAAGCCAGTCACTGGAGAGCCTCTTCTTCTCTACATTGCTGTCTCAGAAACAGCAGTCAGCGCTGTCTTGGTACGAGACAAAAGAGGAGAACAGAAGCCCATCTTCTATGTGAGTAAGACGCTCACAGACGCCGAGACTAGATACCCCCAGCTGGAGAAGCTAGCATTGTCCGTCCTCATGGCATCAAGAAAGCTAAGGCCTTATTTTCAATCTCATTATATTATTGTCCTTAGTACTTTCCCGCTACGTACAGTTTTACATAGCCCAAGTCAATCTGGCAGGCTAGCTAAGTGGGCTGTCGAACTCAGCGAATATGACATAGAATACAAGGGACGGACATACAACAAGTCCCAGGTCCTAGCAGACTTCCTCATAGAGCTTCCAGATGACAAGGATTCTAAGAATGAACAACCCGTGATTTGGCAGCTGTATGTGGATGGCTCTTCCTCAAAGAACGGATCTGGAGTTGGAATACGCCTGGTATCGCCAACTGGAGAGATCCTTGAACAATCATTCCGACTGGGATTCAAAGCCTCCAACAACGAGGCAGAATACGAGGCCATCATAGCAGGCATGAGGCTCGCTCAAGGACTCCACATCCCGCACATCCACGCCTTCTGCGATTCTCAACTGGTTACTAGCCAATACAGCGGCGAGTATGCGGCAAAGGATGACCGCATGGAGGCTTATCTAAGGATAGTAAAAAACCTCGCCTCTACCTTCCAGGAGTTCATACTCACAAGGATTCCAAGAGGCGAGAACACGGACGCTGATGCACTGGCTAATCTGGCTTCCGCCACCGCTACATCAGAAGATCCTGCTTTGAAGCGAATCATTCCTGTTGAGTTCATTGAATTCCCCAGCATTCAGCTAGACGCGATGCTCGCTATCTCAACACGCTCTCAAACAGCGAAACAAGCAAGGGCGCTTGCTGAAACAACCAACGAAGATAGTAAAATGGCAGAAGCTGCTGAAGCCCAAGACGTTGACTTCCATGGTGATGACATCCTTGGCAACGATATCACCGCCGCTAATAGCTCTCCTCAACCCGAAGTAGTCCCAATGGATGAAGACGTTGCCGAACCTGAATATGGCTGTGACAAGCCGTGGATGGGCGAAATACGAGAATACATTGCTGATGGGAAGCTACCCACCAGCAAGTGGGCAGCACGCAAGCTACAGAAACAAGCTGCCCGTTATACCCTACTTGACGGCAGCATCTTCAGATGGGGACTCTCAGGCCCCCTGCTCACCTGTGTGGAAGGTGAGGAAGCAAGGCAAGTAATGGAAGAAGTCCATAGTGGGTCTTGCGGCAATCACTCAGGAGGCAAAGCCCTAGCAATCAAGATCAAGAGACATGGCCACTTCTGGCCTACTATAGTAGGTGACTGTATGAAGTTCTCTGCTAAGTGTGAGAAGTGTCAGCGACACGCTCCAAAAATTCATCAGCCTACCGAGATGCTCTCCTCCGTCGCATCTCCTTACCCATTCATGAGATGGGCTATGGACATAGTCGGGCCGCTACACCCCTCGAAGCAGAAATGCTGGCTACTGGTCCTAACAGACTACTTTTCTAAGTGGGTAGAAGCAGAAGCTTTCGCCAGCATCAAGGACGTCCAAGTAGAAAGCTTTGTCTGGCGTAACATCATATGTCGACATGGAGTTCCATATGAGATTGTCACAGACAACGGATCGCAGTTCATATCCAACCGGTTCGAGAGCTTCTGTGCACAGTGGAACATCAGACTTAGCAAGTCCACGCCTCGCTACCCTCAGGGTAATGGTCAAGCAGAGGCAATCAACAAGACAATTCTAGATGGTCTTAAAAAACGCTTGGAAGCAAAAAAGGGCCGCTGGGCCGACGAGCTTGAAGGAGTTCTGTGGTCCCACCGCACCACTCCACGCCGGGCAACGGGTGAAACTCCTTTCGCCCTTGTCTATGGAACCGAATGCGTCATCCCGTCAGAGGTTTCCTCTCCTGGAGTACGTCGTCGCCTCTTACCTGGCAATGAAGCAATCAACCAGTCTATGCTCCTTGATGAGTTAGACTTCATAAATGAACGACGCGACCAAGCCCTTGTCAGGATTACCAACTATCAGAACGCCGCCTCAAGGTACTACAATTCCAAAGTCAGAGAAAGACGTTTCTGCGAGGGCGACTTAGTCCTACGAGAAGTATTCCAGAATACTGCGGAGCCAAACGCAGGCAAGCTCGGAGCTAACTGGGAAGGCCCATATAGGATCACAACGGTCATCCGTCCTGGCGTCTATGAACTCGCCACCATCAATGGCACTCCAATCCTCCATTCTTGGAATGCCAAGCACTTGAAGAAGTTCTATCACTAGTCTTCCCTCCATATAAACTACGAGACGACTTGATCCCTGACAAAGGGTACGTAGGCAGCTTGTCTTCGGATGAGTTCAGTTGTCCCTCCTCAAAACAAAAGGAGGAGTTAGTGCTCAAACGAACTACGGGGCGACTTGATCCCTTCCAAAGGGTACGTAGGCAGCTTGTCTCCAGACAAGTTCAGTTGCTCCCCTCCATATAAAAGCTCCAACGATCTCCTCCGCCTTCAGAGGGGGGGAGTAAGCGTTTTCATAAGCCTTGTCTCTGGACAAGCATAAGCGTTTCAACAGCCTTGTCTCTACCCAAATTCAGTTCACTTCATTTGTCTAATGAAGGGGGAGTGGGGTACCCATACTCCATTCCTTGACTACATCATCACCAAAAAACTTCAAACACTTGACGAAAACCTCAGCACGAGAACAGCTATGTCCATTATGGGATACTCAAAGCTTCAATCAAGTAGAGTCGTTCCGTATTCCTTACTGCTGGCCACAGTGATGATGCGGGAATACGAACACAATGACATCCGGCATCGGATCCAAGCGCGCTATATAAGTACTAATGTTCAGAACTGGGGCGGACGAACCCAACTGATCATTCGAAAACCCAACAAGCATCGTTGGTAAATTGCAGCTGCCGATGATTCGTTCGGCATGTATCCCGAACGGTCATTCAGTAAACCCAGGATGCACTCTGGTAAAACATAGGGTGTACTTGTTTCTCGGGCAGACGTGTCCAGAAAAACAGTACTGAGCCACAAAGCCCAACAGCAGCGTTGGCAAGAGCACGCACCAAGTCGCAAAGCCCAACAACAATGTTGGCAAGTGTATGCCACAAACGCACAGCGGCCTCACAGCGCTCCTAAGTCTAAAAACGAGTACGCCACTCTAAGAAACCCTCTGGGTTCATCATAAGATTAAAACAAGCAAAGCTCAATAAAGAACGGTGACCACAGTCATCCTACATTTCTCGCGGTGCATGGATCCAAAATAATAGCAAGGATACAAACCATCTGATGCTATAAAGTCATCATATCCGACAAAGTCATAAAAAGACTAATAAAAAAAAAGTACATGAGCAAAGAAAGATGATCGGCCATCAAGCCGCGTCATCCTCGTCAACCTCATCGCCATCATCAGCCTCTGGGATCCCTAAGGCTTGCCTCACACCAGAGACAAGCTCATCAAACACATCACGAGCATCATAAATCGGAACCTGCCTCTCAAGTAAGTCCTGCTCCGCGATATCCAAGGGCGGTCCGTCAGAGCTGCGAAGACGCCCGATGAACTCGAGGTTCGCATCCACTTCAGCAAGATCCAGCATGTTGGTCTTCGCTGTCCCCTCAATCTCCACAAGCAACCTAGCAACCTCTCGAGTTCGTCTGGCAAAGCCACGAGCCGCTTCATCTTTGGCTTCGATAATAGCCGCTTCAACCCTTGCATCCCGGATATCGTCAGCAGCCTTCAGCTGACTCTTCAGCAGAGCTATCTCCCCTTTATCCTTAGCGTGCCTCGAAGATGCCTTCGCCAGTTTACCACTCCATTCTTCGTCTCTCTTCTTCGCAGAAGCAGCGTCAGCCTCAAGAGCCTGATTCCTCTCAGCAAGGTCGTCTAGCTCTGATTGCAGGGCGATGTTGGCTTTCCTGGCGTCACTAAGCTCCTTGTCCCGGGAGCGAGCGTCCTCGTCAACGCCGAAAGCCAACTGGTCCAGGAGAGCGGAAAGCTGCTTAAAGAGAAAGAAGAAGGGTAAGACGACGAAGTAAAGCAAAGTAAAGGCGTGAGGAGAAAAAGAAAACAAACCTCAGAAGCCTTGGTCTTCGCTGATGCGAAAACCTTCCAACGAATCGACCCGCCAACTGGCGAAGAGAAGGCACCACGGGCTGCAGAACCAGCAACCGGAGGCGACGAAGCTGCAACGCCCTGACTCGCCAACAAACCAGCCACGACGGTGTGAGAGGAACCCGTCTTCTGTCGCTTCAGAAGGGGTCCGTCGGGACCACTTCTCCCCTTGCTCTCCGAAAGAAGAGCCCTCTTCCGCGATAGCTCATGTCGCCTCTCGAGCTCGCCGGGGGTAAGGTCAGGAGCATGCGAACGCTGAACCATCACAGCAGGAGTCTTTGGTGTCGTACTTGACGAAGCTCGTCGCGAGGACACCTTCGCCGGCGCTGCAACGCTCGCCAGCGTCGCCTTCGCTTGCTCCGCTCGCTGATGAGCCGAAAGCCTAGGCACGCCCCGTCCGAGAACCTTCCCTGGGAAGATCCTGGTAGAGAGCGCCTTCCGGACCCTCTGACGAGTGAACGACTTTACCCAGTCGCCGCTCCCTCCAGAAACAAGAGCGCTGTGGATGGCTGCTGCGACACTCCGGCCGATGGTCGGCAACGCTGGCTTCACTGCAAAGGCAACAATCTGAAAATCAGTATAAGAAATAAGAATACGCCTACGAAAATCGTTTCTAAGTAAAGAGTTACCTCTCTTCTCCCAGCTCGTCCTAACAAGGGGGATGCAATCTACCTCAACAGTCTTCTCCGAAACCGCGACGAAGAAGAACCGATCCTCGAAGTGGTCATCTTTACTCGGGAAGCCGTCGATAAGCATACGGCCCGGAACAGGAGAGACGAGGTACCTAAGCTCCTCCACACGACCACGGGGCCGGAAATCCAGCAGGCAAGACAGCTGCTCGGTACTAATCTCGACGTTGCACTCCCTGCTCAGCACATAGATACCAATGATATGCCTCAGACCCCTGGGGTTAATCTGAGCAAGGGAAATACCGTTCGCTTCCAAGAAGCGAAGGAGGAAGCCAGGCACCGGGAACCACAGCAGGCAGTGCTCGAGGAAGTTCTCATACAAGGTAAAGTACCCCGGCGGCGGAGCATCAGCTCGCTGAGAAGAGTCGGGGAGAACCAGCGTAATCTCATCCGAAATCTCACACCTCCCTCGGAGGAGACGTAACGACTCCGCATCCGAAATGGTAGATCCCGGAGGGTCCGGACGTTTCTTTTTCTTCTTAGCCACCACAGGCTGGTCAACCTCTGCAAGAAAATCATCGGCACCAACCTCAGCATCAGAGGGAAGCGACCTAAAGGTGGAGGAAGAGTCTGACGACTGAACGGCATCGGCTTCGCCAGCTGGAAGCCGCGGGTCCTCGTCATCGAAAGGAAAATGGAGTCTAACACTTCGACCTCTGTCCATAAGATCCTCATCACCGCTAGGTCTCCTCTCCTCCTCGAGGTCTGCCAAATCGTCAAAGACACCGTCGCCACTATCATTGGGTTCGCCGAGACAACGTCGTGATACAACGACCTTGTTACGGTGATGAGTCCCCACATCAACGCTCTCGTGACGCGATGACACACCTCTGGTTGACATTGGAGATGCCGAGCTCAGCTTCGGATCCGCCGGCGAAGCAGGTTGCGAAGCCGTGGTCGGATCCAACGCCGAAGCAGGTTGCGAAGCCGTGGTCGGATCCAACACCGAAGCATGTTGCGAAGCCGCGGTCGGATCCAACGCCGAAGCGTGTTGCGAAGCCGAAGTCGGATCCGCAGGCGAGTCGACATGAAGCAAGGCGGTAGTCGGGTCGACTAGCGAAGCTACGGTCGGATCCGGTAGCGAAGCCGTGATCGGTCCCGAGAGCGAAGACGTGGTCGAATCGTCCCGAGCCGAAGGCTCACCGATTTCCACAACCGAATCAAGTGCTTGTTCGTCCATAAACACCGAATTTATCTACACATGTCACGAAATAAAGATCAAAAATCAAGGATTTTCATCTTCCATCAAGAACAACACCCAAAATACCTATCTCCAAACAAAGAGCAAAATCAATATCAAGTGTAAACATCAAAATCCCACCCCCTTTTTTTTTTTTTTTGGTCACGATTTCGAACCAAAGAATCTAAGAATCAAAGGATTCCTACTAGCAATCACACAAAGCTAGGATGATTTGGCTATGGGGATTTTCGATCTAAGAGGAGTTTGAGATGTTTACCAAGGAGAAGGAAGGAGGAGATGGGAATGAAGGAGGCGGTGGTCGCGAATCGCGGCAGTTGCGGAGCTCACGGTCGGCGACGGCGGAGTCGGAGCTCACGGTCTTCGACGGCGGGTTCGAGCGTAGCTTCGACGGCGGCTTCGGGCGTGGTCTTCGACGGCGGCGGCTAGAAAGGAGAGATGGAGAAAAAAGAAACAAAACCTGGAAGGAAGGAAGGAAGGAAGGAAGAAAAAAAAAAAAAAAAAAAAAAAAAAAAAAAAAGGGTGTTTTCTTCCTTCCCTCATCTCACTGGGTCCCGAACCCGTTGCTCCTTCGTGTCATGACATTCTTGGCTTTCGGAAATCATTTCTCGGACGCAATCATTTCTCGGACGCCAAATGTGTCGTCGGTATCAGTGCTCGAGACACGAAGTCTTAAAACCTTCGTAGGAAACATGAAGTTTTAAAACCGTCACAAGAAACACGGAGTCTCAAAAAAAAAAAAAAAAAAAAAAAAAATCTTCTCTCTACCGTTGTAAGCAAAGCGAGAAGTCTTGAAATCTTCACAAACGCTTACGGAGTCTTAAAACCTCCAGCATAAAGTCACTATCTACTACTGTAAGAAAAGATAGGCAGATACCTTGTCTCTGAACGGCAATGTTAATGTCCAGAACATCTATAGCTCGGCACTATTATCTTTAACACTACCGAGCTGGGGGGCTAACTGTTGGGGTCGGTACTCACCCGCTCAACATTACCGTTCAAAGACAGATAATTAAATAAATGACCCTCCGGACTCTCTACGGACAAGCCGGAGTAGCACCTAAGTCTTCACAACGAAGCAAAGCAAGTAACCATGAAAACCGACTTTGAACGAGGTGGAGGACCAACTAAGACTTGACGAATGGAGGCGTGTTCGGCCCGACGGAGACGACCACGATCTCAGCCTCGAGCCGACCACGCCCTCGCCAGGCTCAACCGACTACGGCCTCAGCCTCGTCTAGCCGAGCACAGCTTCGGTCCAAGGACCGACCACGGCTTCGGTCCAAGAGCCGACCACGTCCTCTCCTCGTCTAGCCGACCACGGCCTCAGCCTTGTCCAGCCAAGCACAGCTTCGGTCCAAGGACCGACCACGGCTTCGATCCAAGGGTCGACCACGTCCTCTCCTCGTCTGCTGATCACATCCTCGGCCCAATGCAGTCTTCGCCCCCACGACGTAAAAATAGCCCGAAGCCCGGTTCAGACGAGAAAAACCGACGTTCGCAAAAATAGACTTGACAAGGTGAACGTCACGCCATAGGCAACCCGACTGGGCTGGCAAAGTGGACGTCACATCATAGCTCGTCCCACTTGACAAAGTGGACGTCACATCATAGCTTATCCCACTTAACAAAGTGGACGTCACATCATAGCTCGCTAGGGTTGGCAAGGTGGGCGTCACATCATAGCTCGCTACTATTGGCAACATGGTGGGCCTGGCACAGTCCTAGCTAACCCAGTTTCCTATAAATACCAGTGCATCTCCCTTGAGATGTAGGGGAAAAAAATCTTGTAAAACAATATCTTATAGAGCAATAACAAACAAACATTTTCATACATTTGTAATCTTAGCTAACCATAGAAATCTCTACCTCTTCAAAACAAACCCTAACAAATCTAGTTGTGTTGGTTTTGGCCTCCACAACGACCTAGGCTCGTGGCCACAACATGTATAAATGATTTGGTAACTCTTTGTAAATTTTATGTATAAGTATGTATAAAAGGAAGTTTTTTAAACTTAGGATGCATATGATACTAGTCCTAGTCAAGGACGAACCAACTATCGCTAATAATTCGGATTGAAAAGCTTTGGGTTGTGTTCGATAGGAAATGTGTACTTGGACGTCAAGTCTAGGATTCTTAAATGTGTTTTTGGAAACTCAGAATAAATGGCTAAGTGCACATATGTAGCATCTTTGGTCTGGTTTATGTTGCATATTCTTGTTTGATTGTTGCGTGACCAATCGGGTCAACGTTGATCTAATCTGGATCGGGGGCGTTACACATGGTCTCGTCACCGATGGTGTAACATGAGGATTGTAGCTTGCCTCTACACAGGCTGATGTGGTCCATCATTTCCTCATTTCATAACTTGCTTCTTGAAGTGCCCTGCTTCACTGCAATTGTAACCCAACCTTTCCCCGACATCCTTGCCTGAATTCTTAACTCTCAAGTCGTCCTTCGAGCAATCATGGACCTTGTGATTCATGTTACCGTAGCCGTGATGTAACGTCCGTGAACCAAAATTTAGAATTTTGGTGTGTGCGTCGATCGACACAGGGGGTGTGTGCGTCGATCGACACAAGGAGTGTGTTCGTCGATCGATACATGGCGTGTGTGTCGATCAACGCAAGGTTGAATACCGAGAGTTTGACATGTCCTGAGGGTGTGAGTGGTATGCTACACAGAGAGCTCAAGGGATGACGATCCTGAGAGTGTGAGTGGTGTGGATATGAGTTAAGAGTAATTAATGTCTGAAATATGGCTATATGCATAGGACTAGATGTAGACCTCAGAGATCGGGAGTGTTGATCTCGGGTGGTCCTGGCCGGGTCGGCTAGGTGGTTGAGACTATAGTGAACTGTGTTGCATGATTCAAGGTGTGATCTCGAGTGGTGCTGGCTGGGTGGGCCAGGTGACTGAGATCGAAGAGAACGATGTTACGAGATTCAAGGACGAATCCTAGTTAGTGGGAGAGAATTGTAACTCCCGTGAACAAAAATTTAGAATTTTGGTGTGTGCGTCGATCGAAACAGGAGGTGTGTGTCGATATACTCAAGGTTGAATTGAACCAAGAGGTTCGGTTTTTGATCGTTCGGTTTACGGTTGGGTTATGTGAACCCTAGGGTTCGCTTATTAAAGCAAAGAGACCCTTTTTGTGGCCACGGTTTTAGGAGAGAAAAATCAGAACGTGAGAGCTCCAACGAGAAGAGAAAAAGATCCTTGAGTGTTCTTGTTCCTTAAGGCTAATAAAAGACGTGATGGAGGCTTTAGAGGCAGTTTTGTGCGGGTTTAGAAGAGGAGAATAACAGCCAGTAAGAACAGATCGGATCGGAGCGAAAATTTCAGTTTCGGATCTTTGATCAAGCCACTTTAAAGGAGGATTTCCGTCGAACCAGAAGGACTCAAAAGATGATTCGCATACCGTTGGAAGCTCTCTTTGTCTAGTTTCCAGAACATGTTTCCGATCCTAATTCTGAGGAGGTTTTTGGAGAAAATATGGAGGTTTTGTTGGTTCGTGAGGAAGGAAAGATTGAGTAGAGGTTGTAGGTGTGAGAGAGATCTCTTTTCGTGGTTGTCCTTGTCTAGAATAGATCCAGAATCAAGGTGAGTGCGTGACCATGATTTATTTGGGTAAACAAAAATGTCATTATGCGTTTGATTGAGGTTTGGATTGATGTTTTGATGATTTATAGGGTGATTTGAGTGATTCTCGTATTATTGGATGTCTTTGCTGACGTTTTTCGTGCAGGAGATGGATACTTCGGATCCTGGAAATGAGGCGTGAGAGGATGGGCTCGTGTTCCTCGATTCTGTGACGTGCGTTGATCGACGCAGATGCTATGCATCGATCGACATGAGGTGGTGTGTCGATCGACGCATGGGTTGTGCATCGATCGATACCAGGGCGGTGTATCGATCGACGCAGGGCCTGGACTTGTGGTTATCGTGTTGTTTATTTGTATTGTGCATTGTTGATTGATCGTTTTGTATTGTGTCATTCTTTTTATGCCTGTGTGTATAGCCAGTAAATGGAATGACCGTCTCATTGAGTATTTGTGATAATACTCACGCATCTTGTTTTGCCATGTGATGCAGGTTTAAGCAAGTGTGATCGTGGAATCATGGCTACGAAGAGGAGATGATCTAGAGACTCGGTTGTTGTTGCGTTTTATTAATTTTTTATAATTGCTAAGTTGTTGGCTATTATAGTTTGTTGAATTGGAATTCTTGTTGGTTATTGGAATTGTTTATTGTATTGGATAGTTGAATAGTTTAGTTGAGTTTTTCTTCTGGTCGTTAATTGATTGTGATGTTGAATTTGTTGAGTTAAAATGACTGATTCGTTGATGTGGAGGATTATTATTTGTGGGAATAATAATCCGAGTTAATTAAAAAAAAATGGGTCAGGTTGTTTCATGTGACACGCTACACGCCCAAACATGAATCTTCCCACAAGTTGAGCATACATTGCGTCCCACAGTTGACTTGCCGGAAGTACCATTCTTAACCCACTTTGTTTTTCACGGCCACAGTACCGGACAGAGCTTGTAGTCCTTCACCCATCAACTTAGCTTACTCAAGCATTCCACCTTCATGTTTACCTTCTTTCTCAATAAGTTCTGTATAGTTGAATAACTTTGAATCTGACACTGATTGTGAAGCTCAACTCGGAGTCCATGCATGAACCTACAGACTTGAACTTTTTCCTCATCCAACTCATGCCCAGCGTACTTCTTGAGGCTATTAAACTCGACCCCATACTCTTTCACATTCATAGTGCCTTGACGCAAGTCTATGAAGGCACCCTCAAGCTTGTCAAAGGCTTCCAGTTGAAAGTACTTAGTCTTGAACCATCGTAGAACAGATCCCAAGTGCATTTTCGCATCCCAAACCTTTGTCCCGCAAAACTTTGCCACCACATATGCGCGTCCCCTTCCAGGTTGTGGACCGCAATGTCTTTTTTGTAGGCATAAAGACAACGGATTGAGTCAAAATTATGCTCTAACATAGTTACCCACAAATCCTTCTTGATAGGCTTTGATCCTCCAGCAAAGAACTTAGTACCCATTTTCTGCATGTGATCCATCACCTATAGGTAAGATGGGATCCTTGGGCCATGCAATATATCTACATCTTCCAGCACCTGTTCAACATTCACAACAAGCGGTGGCGCAACTGGAGCAGGCGCAATAGTTGGTTGTCTCGCCAAAACCTGAGCCAGCAAGCCCATCACTACCTCCAGTCCAACAGGAGTCACAACAGCGGCCACCGCATTCACATTCCCAACATTCTCTATATTCTGGACTTCCTCATGATCTGCAGCTACATTCCTTGTTGTGGCATTACTAGAAGTTTCACCAGTTTCCCAACATTTCTTCTTTTATTTCGATTACTCTTAGCCATCTACAATGGCCAGTTCAGATAAGTTAGGCCAGCACTAACTTAATGTTTCACACAGAAACACAGACTTACCGCGAGACTTCACGCTTCGAATGATGGATTTACCCACTAACTCGTTTATGCTAAGATTGTCCTAGAATTGACCACGCTCTGGTACCATATTGAAACACCCTGACCCGGATTTTCTTATTCACGGTGAGGTTTCAGACTGGCTGCCTCGGCCAGACTCGCTGCGGCGGCCAGACTTAACTAATTTTTAGTGTTTTTCCATACTTAACATTTTTTCAGATTTTGATTCAATTTTAGAAAAGGCTTTTAAAGCATAAACATTTACTTAGATTAAATCGCGATGTTCAACTAATCAATTTGCTAATAAGCTATTACATTGAAATCGACGTATTTATCCGATTTAATCCACTGTCCTTCCCTTTCTAACCCTAGTCTCCGCGGCTCAAGCATTCTGATTACCTTCACGGGTAATTTATTTTTCTGCCTCACAAAGGAGACAAGCAACATAATTTCTTAGTGAGAGTGGTCGTCCCATCCCACTTAGGTACAAGTAGATATCACAACCAAACAATCATATAGTCAATCATGCTTATTAGATCCATCATACTAGACTTAGGCTCACGCACTCAACTTAGTCACTCAGATTTGATGTTGCTCTGATGCGGTTTGGTTCTGAAAACTCTTATCGCGATGATCCATCGAACACACTGTCCTCGATCAGCTAGATTCCCACCGACTCGTTCGTCGTTACCCACAGAATCGAACGATCTACACGCACTCGAGCTTTTCTCAGATTCTCTCGATTTTTCGTTGAAATCTCTCTTAGACTATCTCTCAAATTATTTCTAAGTCTTTCCTCTGTTTTCTCAACAAAAAACAAAGTTCATGGGTAAGTTTCGCATCGAGAAATTGCTTCGGAATCGCCTAGATAACCGTTTCCGCCTAATTTTGCGTCCAAGGCTCTGAAGTAACCATTCCCACAGTGTTCATTAAAATCTAGCATGTCTCGATGATACCAAAATGCCTTTATATATTTTTCTTAATATTCCTGCTCGGCTCAGACAGTCCACCCTGTAACCTCTTTGTTCGAAAGACAAGTTGCCATGGTAACCGTCTTATCCGAAATCTGACCACGCATCCAAAAAATTTGTCCAACTCGGATTCAACTACCAAACTCAATTTAACTTCTCCATTTCACTTCTCATGGCAAAACTACCCCATGCGCCTCAATCAGCTCGATAATCTTAGTTCACAGTTGTTAGTCCGCGAAACACTAGCGTTACTGATATATATGATATTTTACCTATTTTTCTTATATTTTCAATATGTATTTAATAAATAAATGAATGGTTTTTGGAGTTAACATGCTATTGTTAGCATTTTCATGGGTTTTGAAGTCAATACAGGCTTTTGGAGTATTTTGGGCTTAAATAGAGTAAAATCAAGTCTTTTCAAGGAAAGACAAATCCTGACCATCGGATATTTCGCCCCAGATGAAGGAGTTCCCACCATCAGATCAAGCTCATATTTTACCACAACATAGAAAAGGATATCAGCTTCAACAGGATATTCGATCGCCACAATCCGACGGTTAGATCTTGAGATATATTCAATCTAAGAAAATTTGTTCGAGTAAAGATTAAACTAAAGGCAGTCCATAATATTCACATGTGATTGACCGATCATCATAGGTGATCGACCGATCACAAATCCACTATTTTTTACGGACAAACGCATTAACACAACGATCGACCTATCACATGAGGTGATCGATCGATCGCCAAATCCGAGAAAAATGGAAATTTTTCTTGTTCGACGTAATCTCCAACCCCTCAAGGGATTTACCCTAAAGTCGACTTCTCACCTATATAAAGACAGGAGCAGCCATGACATTGATGAGGAGGCCGCACCTAAAGCTTCACCCCAAACTTTTTCATAGTTTCTTAGTTTTTCGATTGTTCGATTGTTTTAGACCTTTGTTCGATAAGAGAGAAGATTTTATCTACTCATACTATTTTGGAGAAGTTTTCTAAACCTTTTAACTACTGTTTATATTGATTATGGATTTGCTTATTGCTTTTACTATGCTTTTCATCTCTATGATTGAGTAGTGATCTGTTGAGTTAGGGGATGTTTCGATAGGAAATTCATGGCTTGATAAATAGGATTGTTGGTTTGAGAAAACTCGGTTGCTTCACTTGCTTGAACTTGTTGTTACTGAATGATTAGGATAGCTTCTAGAGATTGAACTTGGATTGGTTTTTACTTGAACATCATTTGATTTACCGGTCGTATCTAGTTTAAGTAAGCTTGGTTTCACATAATTGCGAGAGTTGTGTGTGAGATGGAGTGAACATATCAAACCCGAATTAGAAATTGCATCTTTAGACTTAAGATTGTCTTGCGAGAGTTGAATGATTGCATAGTTTGAAGATAATTAATTATCGCTGTGAGAGTAGGATGATTATAATACTCCTTCCGTTTCAAAATATAAGTTGTTTTTGAGGTTTTTTATGTTTTAAAATATAAGTTGTTTTGATAATCCTAGGTGTTTTTACTTTATTGACTATTGTGTGACCAATAGTATTTTGCAGTTGTTTTTTATTAATTAAATTATTTTTATTATATATATAAGATGATACTTTTTTGAAAAAGTAGTTTTTTAATATTCGCACTTTTAGTCAAAAAAAACTTACATTTTGAAACGGAGGAAGTATAATGGTTTGAGTTCATGAATGGTGAATCCTGAATAAATTAATCCGTAAGAACTCCTTAGTACCCAATATTTAATTAATTGATTTGCTTATTATCTATCGTTGTTCGTTTCAATTATCACATCTTTACAAACATCATTTTTCGTTTTAGCTTTAGTCCTAGTTTCATAGAATTGAAGTGTACACTTGATCTCTGAAGATTCAATCCTTAAATACTATGATTGATTGACTGTGAACTTACAATTTAAGTTGTATTATTTAGAATAAAACTTATTTACCTCATCATTACATGGATTCCCCAAATGTAGTGCTGGCCTGAGAACACTCTCGAAAAACACTTTTGTGGAACCCATAATTAAAACAAAAATCTTTGTTTTAATATATAATTAAAAAATGAGATGACAAAATGCAATGGTTTTACACTAATAACAAATGAAATTACTAGAAAATTTAGGTAGTAAAGAGAAAATTAACAAAACTTGTTTCAATTATTTAGTTTTTTCTAAACAAATATATGATAATCATAGAAAATAAAAGATTACAAGTAATTTTATGATTTATTGCATAAGTACTTTTGGTATATATAGATTTAGATAGAAAAAACTAATTTTTAATTTTTGGTTTTGTATGGAGACTGAAAATCTCATGACCGGCCCGCCCCAATGATTATATGTTTCACCTAATATCTTAGATATTGTCATATTGATTTGTAAAGTAGAGGGACATGTGAAGAGGATGTCATTTTTTTTTTCTTTGGGTTTCCATATTTTGAACAACACCAATTGAGTGAGTCGTTCATTAACGGTAAGAGTCCCAAAAAAGGTGTGCTATAAGAAATGATGGATTTTGTTTGTTGTATCAACTTTCTACATCAGTTTCTTGCGTGGCTTTACTTATTGGTGGAGCAAAAGTTGAAGTTTTTTCTCTATATCATGTCTAGCCATCTCGTATCCAGAACGAACCGTGTAAAAGCCCAATTTTGTATACTGTTGACAAAAACCATTGTTGGCCAAACCCTGCGAAAAATAATAGTCAATATTAGTATATAACTTTCAGAGCGATATATTATTGAAGTTTTGGTAGATTTCATGTTGTGGTATTACTATCTTTTAGGATAATATATTCTTAAATTTTTGAAGATTCTAAAACGTATTTTATATATATATATATTGATTGAGGAGAAATTCACATAAAATAATTGATTTATCAATTAAAAATGAATTAATAGACAGACACATCACCATTATATTTTTAAATGGGATAATTGCAAAATTCATATTTTTGCTGTGTCCATTTTTAAAAATGTCACTATGAGTTGTCCATTTTAAAAATGCCACTAATTAAGAATTTTTAAACCCTAAATCTAAGAATTGTAAACCCTAAAACTGGTTTTCACCATTAACAAACTCAAAACCCTCAAAATTAAACTCTAATACGACATAGTTAACTTAAGGAATAATTGCAAAAATACCACATTTTATATGTCCATTTTTAAAAATATCATTATAGGTTGTCCATTTGTAAAAATGAAACTAATTAAAGATTTTTAAACCCTAAATCTTAAAATTATAGACCTAAAAAAGGTTTTGACTCCAAACAAATCATAAACCCTCAAAACTAAACTCTAATACAACATGGTTAATCGAAACATAAATGATATATTGAGTAAATGATTTTGGAAAAATGGTATTTTTGCAAACATTTTGAAAATGTGACATTTTTGAAAAATTGCTCTTCAAAAATGGTATTTCTAAAAATTTCTCTTAACGAAAACATAAATGATATATTAAATAAATAATTTTGAAAAATGATATTTTTATAAAGATTTTAAAAAATAATATTTTTAAAAAATAGCATTTTAAAAGTGACATTTATAAAAAGTTATCTTTTTAAAAATACGAACGTGGCATGTAAACAATCCATATAATTAAATCAAAACCCAAAACATAGTAGGCCCTTAGTATTTGTAACCCAAATCTTTGTCTTTACTTTAAAAATTAAAAATCCAATTATAACTTACTCCTCTTATATAGTGTCATACACTGTAACTAGATTATTGGCCCGCACCGTGTGCAGGTATGACATAGTTTAAAAAATATGTTAATTTTCGTATTTAAAGTACACAATTTTATCATTTCTAAAATCGAAATATGCATCATAGTTAGTTTTAAAATTATATGCATTTAGAAAATTAACATGCCTAAATAGAATATCTTTAAGTATTGTCATGAAATTATAGATTTTTTTGTTTTAATTTTTTATTTGTGTTAAATTAAAACGTAAACGATCAATAACATTATTTAAAATTTTATAATTAATGAAAGAATGATTTAATGAAGGATTTGTGAACTTCATTACAATTTTTTGTCTTTACCTTTATACAAAAATCATTTAATTATATTAATTATTTATGTCTGTTTTGTTTCTTCTTCTTAGCATTTCATTTTTTCCTTCTTCTTCTCGATTTTTGTTTTTTTTATGGCCCTACTTTTTGTTTGTCTGATTTTTTTTTTCTTCCTTTTTTATTGTTTTTCTTTATCTTTTTCTTCATATGCGTGATTCTCTTTAGTTATGTACTGTCGTCTTTCATTTTCGAGAATTTTTTTAGAAATGTCACTTTTCAAAAAAATTTCAAAAATATCATTTTTTCAAAATCATTTATTCAATATATCATTTATGTTTGAGTTAACTATATTGTATTAAGGTTTAGTTTTGAGGATTTAGAGTTTATTGGAGGGTCAAAGCTTTTGTTAGGGTTTAGAATTTTAAAATTTAAAGTTTTAAAATCCTTAATTAGTGGTATTTTTAAAATTAAACACACCAGAATTCGCAATTTCGCAATTGTCCCTTCATTTTTTCTACTTATTTTGTCTGTGTCCTCTATAATTATTACTTGCAGCCAAAGTAGTTACAGTTTTTTTTTTTTTACTTCTTCTTTTTTTCTCCTTTTTCCAGTTTTTTATTCATTTTCCTTTTGTCTTTCTTTTTCTTCCAATTTTCTTTAGTCCTCATATTTTCACTATTTTTCTTTATCATCTTTCTCTTCTTCTTTGGATTTTTTTTTGTTTCTTTTTTTAGTTTCTTGCATAAAAGAGTCTTCAAGTCTTTTACAAATCTAACTACCAATATCTGACTCTTTGGATCTTAAGAAAAAAAGAAAAAAAAAAATATATATATATATATATAAGTATATATAGTTGTTTTTTGTATAAACCGAAAGAACAAAAAAGGTTTTAGAAACTCACTTGACAATTTGAGTTTTAATTTGTAAATATATGACTTTATAGGAGCCACAATTTTAGTTTGTATATTTGGAAGCAAAGCCCATAAGCAAAGAGAGTTTTGTATTTTTAGAGATTCAAGTTTTGGTCAAAACACGAGTCCTTCATATATATTGGCAGATTATGTGTCCTTAAAGTTTCCGATTTTCAATCAAAATCTAGGAAAACATATTTTCTAATTTAAAGCCTCGGTATTGTCTAGTTGGATCTTCTCTCTATGTCTTCTTCATCAACCTATTATGATCTTAAAATATATTAATCCTAGGAAAAACATGAATCCAAATAAAATAATTCTTTCTTCAAAATTTTATTGTTTTATTCTTCTCATCGTTTCGTCTTTGCTATCTTATCCTACTTTTATTTTATTTTGTCTTTTTCCTCGTCTTTGTTCTCCTCTTCGGTTTCTTCTTTACTTTTCCTTCTGATTTTTCTACTTCTTCTTATATTCTTCTACGAAAAGTCTAGTAAATCACTCTCTTATGCGGGATGGCTACAACTTATTAACTCGTCATCTCTAGCAACACTAATTTCTGGTGCTCAGCTTTTCGATTACCAAAAAGATGTTTTGATTCCATAGAACAAATGTGTAATGCCTTCTTGTGGGCGGGGTCTCCGCACACATCGTCAAAAGCCAAAGTGTCTTGGAAGGATCTTTGAACACCAAAGAGGGAAGGAGGTTTGGTATCCGAAGAATGCAAGATGTTTCCACTACGTTTTCACTAAAACTAATTTGGCGTTTGTTTGAGGAAGCTGGTTCGTTGTGGGTCGCATGGACTCGCTGTTATCTTCTTCGAGACAATTCTTTTTAGGACATTTCAGAGAACACCACTAGAGGTTTATGGATGTGGAAAAAGCTACTTAAGCTAAGACCGATAGCTGCAACATTTATTAAATTTGAAGTAAGAGATGGGAAATCCACCTCTTTCTGGTTTGATAGCAGGTTAAATGTGGGACCTTTGATTCACATCACCGGTGAAGTTGGTACAAGAATTTTGGGTGTAAGCCGTAATGCTAAAGTTGCTGATGCAGCAGAGGGAGACAATTGGAAAATCAGGCAGACGCGCGGTCTCCATATTCTAGACATGATCCAGCAAATCAGACAAGCTCCAACGCCATCGAGTTCAGCTGGTTCGGATCATGTACTATGGTTGCAAGGTCCTAATAAATACGAGATGAAGTTCTCCACCCGACGCACTTGGGAGCAGATCCAGCAAGCTCACCATGTCGTCCCCTGGCATAGTATTGTCTGGTTCCCTCAAGTTATTCCAAGACAAGTCTTCATATTGTGGCTGATGTTTCAAAATAGATTATCCACATGAGATCGTATGCACCAATGGGGTATGAATCCATCTTGTTTGCTATGTGGAGAACCCAACGAAACTCGTGATCATTTGTTCTTTGCGTGCCCTTTCTCCTACACGTTATGGGCAATGTTAACTTCAATGCTTCTCGGATCAAGGATAAATCCTAATTGGACCTTGACGGTTAATTAAGTGTTTGGCTATATAGTGAGTTAATGTCGAGAAAATTTATGTATTAGTCTCTAATGATTTTGCTGATTTTTTTAGTTATGAAATATTGTCCCTGGAAATCCATGTTTTGTTTCTAATCGTTTACTACAAAACTAATCCAGGTTACATATTTAATCAGCATAAAACGTACTCTAATACTAATAAGCACAGACGTTTACATATTCTAATTCTAATATTATTGAGCATCCAGTATAGTAATTAGTAGAACTAGATTTATACCCACGTGTTGCGTGGGATATCATTTTTAATATGTCAAAAATAAATCATGAAATAAAATATAATAATTTGGGAAAACTTTCCAAAAAATATCCCAACTTAATTATATTTGCTTAAAAAATACCTAAATTTTTTTGGCTACCCGATTTATACACCAACTGTATAACATTGTCTTTTATATACTCCAACTTTCAAAATTAAGTGGTTTTACTACATCGACGTTAATGTCGTGAATCTGGTTAATGAAAGTTAATAAACTCCGTTTATTTTTAATTAACATGTGTTAATAGTTGTGGTAAAAGTCATTTTTGTCCTAACTATTTTGCCCCAAATCGATTTGGGATTTCTAGGTTTGGAAGATCAATGTTGAACACTACTTCGTGAATCGAAGCTCTTGCTTTACCCAATCCTTGTTCCACCATTTCTCTCCTGTTTAGCTTTTTCAGTTTCTAGATCTTACTATTGTTATATTTGTAGCAGATTTGTTTGGGTTTCCGATTCAATCTCTTGCCCTGATTGCGACGGTGGTTTCCTCGAACACATCCAAGAACCAATCGATTTCACACCTTCCGATTCCTTCCACCATTTAACCAACAACCACCGTAGCCCCACCAGATTCCCTTCTCCTTCTTATTCTTCTTCCTCCGTCTATTCTATGCACACTTCCACGACAGAGAACAGTCCTACTCCTCCAACTGTCGTTACACGAACTCGGAGCACTAATTCTCGTTCACCGAATCCGGTGATTGTTCTTCGTGGATCTGGTGGTGATGTACCAAAGGTTTAGATTGATCTGCTTTTCAGATGTAATATGATGATGGTACTGATTCAGGTCTTAGATCATTACCACCGAGTGTGACAGAGTTTCTGTTAGGTTCTGGGTTTGATCGATTGTTAGATCAAAACTAACTTAACACTAATCGGAATATTCGTTCCTGTGAACATCCAGCGGCTTCTAAATCTGTGATCAAAGCTTTACCTGTGATTGAAATCGATCTGACTCATGTTCAGAAAAGTTTTTAATATGTTTGTAATTAAAAATAAACGGAGTTTATTAACTTTCGTTAACCAGATTCACGTCATTAATGTCGATGTAGTAAAACCACTTAATTCTGAAAGTTGGAGTATATAAAAGACAATGTTATATAGTTGGTGTATTAATCGGGTAGTCAAAAAAGTTTGGGTATTTTTTAAGGAAATATAATTAAGTTGGGGTATTTTTTGGTAATTTTCCCTAATAATTTGTATTTTAGAAGGTAATTCTATGCAATTACAACGGATTCGGTGAGTAAGCTTTACCAAGTAAAGCAAACACAACATATAATAAGAATTTTTTTTATCAACTAAATGTTTTTTTCTATCCAACCTACCAAACTGGTGCGACAAAACAAAATTTAGCTGGTTTCAAATCCGATAACCTAATCTACTAATATATGTAGAGTATTTTTATAAAAAACCATTCATTCCACATAGTAAAAAGAATATAAAAATTTTATATAGTCTCTTGCTAACATTATTTAAGCTCTAAAATACTTGTTCATCTCATTTAATTTTTTACATCTTCTAAAACACACTTATTCTCCTTCTTGAATCTATTCTCTTTTCACGTTCTCTTTGCTCACATGTATAACATGTTAAGACTATATATTGATTTTCATATCTTTGTAGTGAAATTGTTCATATCTTTCAGCAAACATCAATTTTTCACTATCTAATCGTATTCTCTACTTTTCAGTCCTCATTTTAATCACTTTATTACATCGTCTCAAACATTCGTCATCATTTGATTTCTATTCATTTAGAATTATTTCATGTTATTTATTTATCTATAATTTTAATCATTTATTCTTTTATGTGACTGTTTTACAAATTTTTCAAGTTTATGAAATAAACATAATCTTTACCGTATATTCATATTGTTTTTGTACTTAAAATGATGTATGATTTATCTAGAATTTTAATCAATTTTAACTTTTGAAATATTTATATTAATTTTTGCATCAATTTATTTATTTATATTGTATTATCTATTTATTTATATTGTATTGTACAATTTTTTAGTTTTCGTTTTATGTAAATTTTAATTTTTATGTTGTGTGGTACTTAATAAAAATTAATAATTAAAAGATAAAAAAAATTAAATGAATCATTAAACTTTAGTTTAATGTAATTACTATTTTTTTATGAAGTGAAGGCTTTAAAGTTATGATGTGGACACCTAGGAGAGAAAACTCTCCCATTATATAATAGATTTGCCGATTTTTTAGTTAGTTAGTAAGTTATGAATCAAAATCCAATAAATTCAATCATTAATGAATTAATAATTTATAGTGATGCCGTGGTAATCAATAAATAACGTGGTGATTACCAGTTATATAAATATTTACTTTGGTTACCACGTTACACTTAACGATTCGTTGTTTTTCAAATAAAAAGAATAGCCTCGATAATATATATGTTGTATATGGTTTGATAAATATATGTATGTATATATATAAATATTTATATAAATTTTATCTTTTAAAAAATTGATTATATCTATATTCAATAATTTGTATTGTTAACAGTTAAAAAGTAACAACATTGTAGGTATTTTGTTTTTTGTACTAATAAAATTTTGTAGTCATACATTTGGAGATGAAAATCTCAAGTTGACTCAGTAAACTTAAAATATATTTAGATGTTGATTGATTATTTATATTTTGATTAAAATACATGTAAATAATATTAAGTTAAGTGTGTATATAATTATCGAATTGTTGAACAATAAACACAAATCGTAGTATCAATACTTTGTTGGATTAGTTTCAAACTAAATAACTCACATTCCATGATATTATATATTTTCGATTTATATATATATATTTGTTCTAAATATTTTGTGCAAATCAAAGTTCAGTAATCAACCAACTTGGGTTTTATTTTCGTGGATGTTTGGTTGATAAAAGAAAAAACAAGCGTAATTTAAGATTAGCCGTGGGCTTTCATGGACCTGAGAAGACGGGTCTGATTACTGAATGGAATTATTGCTATTAGCCCAAATAGTCAATAGAGAATTTGACGATTTTTGGTATTACATATATATTACTAGGATCCTAGCTCACGCGTTTTACGTATATTTAAAACTTAACATTAATAATTTCTAATTACTGATTATTTTTGTATTTAATATTATATAATTTGGTGTTTATAATAAATAATTATCTAAGTTAGAAGTCTTAGTATTTGTATCAAGTTGTTGGACAAAAATAATGTTATACATATATAGAGATAGATCGTTCTATTCTCGCGATCAAACGAGATCGGTTTATCCGAGTCTCAAAGAGAATCTTTTTCATGGATCCTTTGGTATATCTAGAAGGCCAGAAATGATAAGGTGTTCAACGAGAAAACAATTTTCCCAAGCTACACTCTCCAGACAGCGATCCTCGAGGCAGAAAGTTGAAATATCGCTAATCGAAGAGAAGAGAAAGAAGAAGCAGAAGATATACGCCAACATGGTGACTCACATGATTTATCTCCTAGGAACCCCCAGATCTCGACATGCCAGATCGATGCATCTTGGATTGATCATGGTATAGTCAGTGGACTAGGGTGGTGCCTAAGAGATAATACAGGTCTTCTTATTTTCGGCATGAAAGGATGTAGACGAAGCATCTCGGCATTTCATGCTGAATTCGATGGACTGCTTTGGGCGATGGAGTGTCTAAGTGAGAGGAGACTCTTTTCAGTGAGGATTGAGACGGATTGTGCAAGTTTGATCTCTATGACCACACATCCACTAGATTGGCCATCTTTCAGTGCAGAGCTTGATTGGTTCAATCTGCAAAGACAATCCTATATATATTTTAGTTTAGTTCATATCCCACGTAGTGGTAATGTTCGGGCTGACTCTCTTGCGAAGGGAGTTCGAGCACGAGGTTATGTATTTCTCCATGTAAGTCAGATATTTTCGTTTGGGGTGACCCGTCAGGGAAACCATCCAAACAGAACCACTTGATTTAATATATGGTGATTGTTGACAAAAAAAAAAAAAATAGATCGTTCATTAATAAATTTTACATACTATGAAAAACATCTTCTTTGACACAAATCTTTAACTTTTATTTATGAATCCATATTCACTACACTTTCCTAAAAAAATGGTTGGTCGTCTTTTTGCATCAAATACATCTGTAAAAAAAATCTATTGATCATACAAGTTGTATGATTTGCTTCTACTGAGATATCTACATTATCTCAATAGAGATGTTAGAATGCATCTTTTTGTTTATTTTATTAGAACCTTGAATCATAAAAAAAGAATAATTGATGTTTGATTGTATTTTTGTCTTACTCTATTTTTGTTTGGAATTTGTGGTGGAGTAAAGTTTTATCGAAAGTTTTGGTTAGGAACGTTACTTTGTCCAACACAAATTATTTCAATTGCATTAGAGGGTGATTGGTAAATTGGTTTTAAAAACAATAACAAACATTTAAAAACGTTTAAATTCTAAATTTCTCTAATTACACTTGTTTGATTTAACAGCTCTAAAAGTCATAAAATTATTTTTTTATTAATTTTTTCACATCATTTTTTTTTGTTTATGTTGTGCTTTTTTTTAATAAAGCTATTTTTTGTGATTTTTTTTTTAATTTTAAAATTGCAATTATCTATGTCAAAGACAAAAAATTTACATGTTTTTTATAGAATATTATAGAATTTGATACATGTAAAAAAAATTAGATGATAAATATCAAAAATTTTGAAAAACCTTACTATATTATATAATATTCTTATCAGACATACCCATGTGACTACTCCTCGAGTCTTGACCATGAATATCCTGTTTGCGAATAAAATATAATATTTAACATTTGTTTGACTACATGAAGGTCCCGAAAGTTAACAATTACAGTATCATATACAAATTTGCTATATATCAAACTCTTAATTATATGACACTATCAAATAACAGATAATTTTTCCGTAGACAGTTATTAGTTATTACATTATAGAATTTGTTTTACGTGATTAAAAATTAAAATCAACGTTGCTACTTCGCCTCCATCGATATGTGATCACCGACACAATTTAAACGTATAGGTTTTAGCTTATTCATTATGATTTTTTTCGTGATCCTCTATTGTTGTACATTGTATCTTTACAACTTCGTCGGGTAGCTAGAAATATAATTGCTCTGCCTAATAAATCGCATCCATTTAATTCCCAACGCTACATAAATCGCACCTATCTTGGGAATGTAACTCATGATTATGATATTTTCTTTGTCTACATTTCTTGTTGGACCACTCCATTTTTTCTAAAATTAACGAATCATATATGCAAAACTTGGACCATATTCTTAACCAACCGAGGAATAAACAGAGAATATCTAAGGAACATACATGTAACTTGTGCCATAGCTTCAGGAACCCAAATCAGCAAATTCAAAATATAATTGAGAAATGAGATTTACGTACTATCAACAAAAAAAAAAGCTCTTATATAATCTGTCCGTACGTCTTGTAATTACGTAATGGCTTAGTAGATAGGTCATTCGTCGAATATTTACACATAACAGCTATTCCATTTATACATATATGAACAAAAAAACATTATAGAGACATAGAAAAAGACAGAGACAGAGACTCACTCAGATTACAAATGAGTCAATAACACTGCATGCCCGTCATGAGAGAGAGAGAGAGAAAGAGAGAGAGATGGATTTGTCTGAATATAATAATCTCTGACCTTCTAGTCATATCAAATAAAAATCTCTCACGTTCGTTTTCCTCATCGAAACATTCTCTTTCTTCTTCATCTTCTTCTTCTTGTTGTTCTCATCCATTTTCTTGTCTGTATGGGTTGTCGAGATATTCTGTTGACTTTCTCAGTGGCTCTCTTACTCATTTCTCTCTTCCAGATCTGGCTTTTCCGGGGAGGACCAGTCCCGCAACTGTCGGAAGACAAACAACTCGGAAAAGACGGAAATACCCTCGTCTTCAAGAACAAGAAAGACGTTGATGTTCAACGACTCGTCCAAAGGTATTTCAAGGGAACATCTTTTGCTCCAAACAACACAGACACTCGCTTTGCAGATTCCAACAGAAAGATCCCTAGCTCCCCAGATCGCCTCCACAACTAGTTAAGTTCTTTTATAGCTTCTATTCTTTTATAATTTTGCTCCACACCTTCTCTCATATTCTCAAAATTACCCTCGTTTTCTTACCTCACTTTGTAAATGAGGGCATTTTGGTTACTGTAACATTGGAATAAAAAACGATCGTTTAGCCGTTGTAAACATTAAAATGATTACATGAGTTTGCTCCATGTGCTAATAATACATATATTTAGCAAATAATAATAATAACACATCTTTATAATTGATTAGTGCACATCCTTATATGACAAATGCACATTATGTAAATGAATAAAACTCCATTTTCACAGTAGTCAGTTATTTATTTGTCTTAACCCTATATGAAAAAAGAAATACTTGTCTCCTGTTTATAGTTTTGTCCTTGTCATCAGGGTTTCTTATCCAGGTTTTTAAATGTAACGATTTTTTTTTTGTTTTTTGGTTTTTTTTTGCCACTTTCTGTGAAAGTTATAGTATATACTTGGAATTGCAATTACCAGTTACTGGTTCATATTATATTCTTGTTTCTATTCACACTTTTTTTTATCTTGTTTATTCATATAAACATGTCTTCTTCTGTTTTTATTGATCAGATCATATTCCTGTCCTTTATTTCGATCAAATTTTTAAAGTTTTTTTTCTAGTATAAAATAACATTAGGTCGTACTAAACCTCAAACAATAGTTACAATAGCATCAATACACATTATCTTTATCTATTTATATTTTTTTTTTTTTTTGTAAAGAACAAGAACTTTTGGGTTTTATTGAGAACAGATTTCTAAAAAACTTGTAATCTAATTAGAAACATAACACACACAAAATGATGAAGTTAAAAGAAAGGAATTAGAAGGAAATGAAGAAAGATTTGATTCTCGGTATTCTCCACTGACATCTTCTTTTCACATATGAGGAAATATTTATTGAAGAAGTGTATTAAGAGCATCTTCACTAGAGACTCTAGGTTAAAAATAAATCAAAATTAAAATTAAAATAGTTTTTTATTAAAATTTCTCTAGCTATCCATGAGAGATTTGAGATACTCATAAGAGACTCACTCTCTCTTAAAAAAATTGACAATTGTCATTTTATAATTGGTTCTCATTTTTGTGATAAATCATATTCTTTATAGTTTAAAGTATTAATTAAATAGTTTATATGTTTTTTTTGTTTTTTTATAAATTATAAAATAAAATTATCTATATATCAAGCTCTATTATGCATAAATATAAATTATATATTAATATTATTTTTAATTGATACTATTTAAGTTTAATATGAAATATAAAAGGGATTAATATTGTTTTATATTATAAAAAAAATATTATGAAAAATGTGAGATTTTTAAAAATAAATATTCTATTTTAAAATATTTAATATTATTTTTAATTGGTTTTAGAAAAAAACTAATAAAAGGTATAAAATTAATATTGTTTTAGTTAATATAATGTTATAATAACTAATAAAAACGTGGATTTAAAAAAAAATATTTTTTAAAAATGTAATATGATTTTTTTAACATCTTTAAAATGTAATATGATATGTTTAAAAATATTAGTAAATTAAATAATATTAATATTTTATTGATGAGATATTCATTGGATACCTAACTAATGGAGATAGTATTAAATAGTGAGTTTCTCAACTTAAAATATAAAAAAATACTAGTATTATATTGGTAAGGATATTTCACCAATGTGTATATACACCTAAGTGTGTAGGCTTTAAAGTGTGTATACTCTGCTGCTTTCTCTTTTTCTTGGGATTTGCTTTTCACAAATTCTTGTTATTCTTGTTCTTGTGGTTCGGTGAAGGATAAAATAGAAAAATAAACTATTCTTCATGTGTGTGAAAAGCATAAGTAATTTGAAATGGAATGAAAAGAGAATGTATCAATTTTATTAATGTTATCTCATCAAGCAGGCTTGGTCCACATCATTTTGTCTTAACGTTTCTTAGATGTTATTGTCATTTAAGAAAATAAATATTCAACTACACGAACAAATCTAAATAAAATTGATTCCTGCCGAAAAAAAAAAATTGATTCCTTAAATTTGGATTTATTTCAATCAAATTATTTATGTTCTAAACATATAACAAATTCAAAAAATATAATTCAAATTATATTTAAATTAATTTATGTATTTTGGTACAATATATTTTCACCTAAATAACTCAAATCCGATCTGAAAACCAAAACAATCTAACCTAAAAACTTGATTTTCATGTAAACATGTTTTGATTAGCTAATAATTGAACACAAAGCTCCAAAAATACATTACTCAGTTTGGTCTCCTGCCATTTAGAGAGATTTTTTGCTTTGCAAATCTAATATCGTTAAACCAATGATGTAAAAACGATGCTAGTCTTCTTTCGATAGATGATGAAGCATAATATCGTCTCGGTTTATATTGGAATAAAGTTATATAAAACAAGTGGCTTCCTCAATCCCAGTTTGTCGAGATCATTAGATCAAAGATGATTGGCCTCGACCAACACGTGGATGAGGACACTTATATATGTTCTTTAAATCTTATGGTAATCCAGTAGATATTCCGATTAATAGGAGAAATATAATTAACGATTCATATAATGCACAAAATTGGTTGGACGTTTACAAAATCAGAAAATTACAGAATCAAATCTGATTAGTATCACATAGTGGGGCTCTTTGTCAAAACAACCAACATTTCATGGCTTGAATGTTGCCCTTTTGCTATGATGGTTTCTATCAAGTGACAACTAGACGCGTAGGCGTAAAATTACTATTGAATTCCCAAAGAATTGATTGTGACACACAATGCTGAAGATTCAAAATGGAGGAAGAAACTAATAATCATGATTTATTTGAATGCTATCAAGAACATAAACATCGGCGTTGGCTGTCTCAATGTGTTATACCGTCATTAATTTAGAATACTTAGGTTATCAATTTTTGGAGAATGCCTACTGCAGTGATCCGGGTTATGTAACAAAAAAATTTCGTGTGAATCGTGTGGTTCCTATAGAAAGTGTAGAATAACAAAGTCTACAATGCAAAGAGTGAGGCCCTAGCATGGTGGGTGGCACAACATAGCATGTGTTCCGTGTAGAGTATATAAGGCCAAACTTGGGATGTGTTGGTTCACGAGAGGCGATGTCGAAGTTGCAGACGGAGTAGCCGATGGAAGGGTCGGCGTTGATGACGGAGATGGCGGAATGGTGGTCTGTTGCCTTTGGTGAGGATCCGAGTGTAGGGGCGCGACGGAAGGAGCTGCGACGAGTGGCGGCGAGGGTATGGCTGTGGCGAGTGGTTCCGTTGGGGTTTGGGTGGTTTCGGGAGTGGTCTCAACACTTTGGAACAAAGCAAACGGAAACGAAGTTTCCACAAATTACACATGACGAGAGATGTATATCCTTCCCGATTGCTTATCTAAACACAAATAGGCACTTTGTGTTGGTGAGTATCCTATGAAGGTACACGGTACCGATCTCTTTTCGAACTTGTGATTCGCATAGGGGCGGAGCCAGGGGAAGTAGAGACAGCCAAATACACGCATCTTGATGTAATTTGGTGTTTGCTGGAACAATCGTTCATATGGCGTGGCATTGCCGAGAGTTGGACTTGGGAGACGATTGATGAGATATACGGCTGTTGAGAACGCGTATGTCCAGTAGGTAGATGGCATTGATGACTGGCCTAGAAGAGTGAGACCAGTCTCAACGACGTGTCGATGCTTTCGTTCAGCCATACCGTTATGCTCCGGTGTATGCGGCGGGCTCGTGAGATGAGATATACCATGCTCAGACAAGAAGCGACGAAGGGCAATATATTCACCGCCATTATCAGAATATAACATTCTAATCTTCTGTTGAAATCGATTCTCAACCAGGGCTTTAAAGGCAATAAAGGTTTCTCGGGTTTGGGATTTTTGTTTAAGTGGGTAGAGCCAAGTATAGCGAGTATAGTGGTCTATGATAACTAAGTAATACTTGTAGTTATCAATAGACATGATTGGCGATGTCCATATATCGCTACAGAGAAGCTCAAGAGGATGGTTTGAGGTTAGTGTATTTGTAGAGAAGGGTAATTTGTGGGTTTTGTTTAGGAGACAGTGTGAGCAAGGCAAATCTTTATTGAATGAATTAGAAATAGGCAAAGCAACTTTGGAAACAAGAGTTTTTAAAACTGAAAGAGATGGGTAGCCAAGCCGGTTATGCCATGAGATGATGTCTGTCTTTGGTGTTGGTGAGGTAAAGTTTAAGGATGGGAAGGTAGGTGGAACCGGCCACTCGTACAGCTCATTCTGAGTTCTGCCTTGGAGCAATCGGGCCCCCATACTGAGATCCTTCACCTGAAAGGACGAAGGGAAAAATTCCACAGACACTCGGTTATTGTTACACATACGATAAACAGAAATAAGGTTGCGCTGTAAATCAGGTACGTATAACACATCTTGCAAAGTAATGTTGCGTGTAGGTGTAGAGAGTAAAGATGAACCAGTGTGGGAAATGGTGAGACCCGTTCCATCCGCAATTGTCACCTCTTCTCCACCATTGTAGGGATGATGAAGAGCCAGGTTGTTGAGATCAGAAGTAAGGTGTTTAGTCGCACCGCTGTCCATGATCCAATTCGCAGGATTGTACGGAGCAGTTGCAATATGTGCTCGAGGCTGCCATGGTGCATCCATACGTTGCTGCGGAGGATTATAGGTTCCACCACGTTGCTGGAATTTAGGACATCTTTTCGCACTATGCCCCGTAACATCACACAGTTGACATTTACCGAGATACGGTCGCGGTGTGTATTGAGAGGGACGAGGTGTGAAGGGTTGAGACTTTTGTTGCCAATTGTTGTTGGGACGACAAGGGTTCTGATACGGCTGCTGGTTCCGGTTGGAGCCCTTGTAATTCGCGGCATTAGCCGTGAGAGGAATCGATGATGTTGTGGTCATCATAGTTTGAATTTTTACCTCATGATTCAACAGTTTTTCGTGAAGCTCTGGAATGGAGGGTGGAGAGTCACGAGCTTCAATTTGGTCGACGACAGTCTTGTAATCGTCAGAGAGACGGCCAAGGATGAAATCCAGCTGGTCTTCATGATCAATCGCCTTCCCAAGAAGAGCCAACTGATCGAAGCGGGTAGTGAAGCCTTGAATATATTCACTAATTGATTTTGTGCCTTTCTTCCAGTGTTGGAGCTGCTCCTTTAATTGCTTAAAGTGTGCGCGGCTTTGCTTCGCATAGATTGATGTTAAGGTACTCCAGATCTCGGCAGTGGTAGTGGTTTTTGACAACAATGGTTGGAGATTTGTGGTGACAGCACCAAGTAAGGCACTATAGATCAAACGATCTTGCCTCTTCCAGAGGATGAAGGCGGTGTTTGGAGAAGCCACTCCGTTCGTGGTGGTGAGTGCTTCTGGAGCCACAGTGGAACCGTCCAAGAAACAGGCAAGACCATATCCGTCAAGCAAGGCTTGGATTTGAAGACTCCACATGAGAAAGTTGGAAGCATTAAGCTTGGTAACGTTGGTCATGTTAACAGTGAGAAGGGTGGGTGACTCAGAAACCGTGATGGTTTCAGCAGATGTGTTTTGTGAGCCAGTGACAGACATGGTGACGAAAAGAAGAAAAATAAGAAGATCGGAAAAAGTGGGCGGCGGCTAGAAATTTAGGTATCTTTGCTCTGATACCATGTAAATATGATGGCTTAATTATATTATAGAATGATTTACAAGGTATATATAGGATGATTACATGAGAGACACTAGGGTAAATATATTTACATATCTATCATTTCCTTATATACTCTACACGCCGGTCCAGAGTTCTAATGGACCGCAAGGTAAAAACAAAAAAATGGGTCATTTTCTTTAAGAAAAAACATTTAAAAAACAAAACAAAAATAAAAACAACATGAAATTTTGAATTAATGACTTGTTCTAAGAGAAATAATGGGTTTTGGCCACTAGATTAAAGAGATTGTTTTGGAAACGAGGGGCGATTTTTTGTAACAATATAAGGACCGCAAGCATGGGCTTAGCACGCTTGCCCTTAGGGCCGGCCCTGTGTGTATATGGTATCTATTCAATACCCCAACTGCTGACAATAAATGAGTATGACCGATTATTGGTTCGCGAAAGGATGAGAATCATTCCCCTAGGTTGGTATATTTATAATACATATGGAGAACTTCTACTACTAAGAGCTAAGAGACAACAACAAAGCATTTCTCCCTCAACACAAAAAATTATGAGTACTGATTTGACGATGGAGTGTATGTTAATGCACCATGAGGTAAGCCTTTTTCAAACAACGGACTCTTCAAACGTACTTTGAGTTTTATGCAAGATTGCCTCGCAATCAATCTCTTATTAGTTTGGTTCTACTCCACCACTTACTTCAAGACCAACTTAACCCCGATTTCTCATAAGAGAACTAGTTTGTGTACATAAGTTATAATCTAAGAGGAAGAGAATGTGGAAACAAAGCTTATATTATAAGTTTTTATTACAATAAAAAAAACTTATAATATAACTCTTCCTCTCTAATTTTGTGATCGCTCCATCCTGTGAAATGTTGTGTTCCTTAAACTTCGGCGGCATGGTTCGAAAATTGCATCCCAAAACATGCATTCATATGTTACTTGGTTATGAGAAATTGTTTGCAGACCAGAAATATACTTGCCCATATCTTTCCTTAAATTTTCTGCTTATCACAAACGGAAACAGCTAAAAGTATTTTTGTAAAGCCTCATCATTTTGATATAATTCAACTTTTTAAAAATAAAATATGGGTCGTGATAAATTGACTATCATTCAACAATCAACATCAATACACAGACAAAGAGGGCCGAAATGAGTCCGTTAACTAGCTCATTGGACTTTGGTTTATTTATAAATAAGGGTCAAATTCTTAAGCCCAAATTTACTTCAATACCTCCTTCCCAAACCATTCTATATTCACTGCCTGGTTTAAGAACTTTTGCGCTAATATTATTTTGTGTTAGGCCCCCACGTAAGAAACAATAATGGGATCAATCACGTAAGAAACCATATATGTTAACGTAAGAAACCATAATGGGTGCAAATAGCGATGTCCACGGCTAAGTGGAATGAATCACATAAGATGATAAGAAACCATATATGTTTTTTTTGTTTTTTTAAGATGGATGGTCGGCTACGTTTTGTGCCATCTACTTCAATTCTTATTTATTATTTTAACCGGATCTCATTTTGCATGTGTAAATAAATAAATAAATTGGACACCGCAAACACCATATTGCATTAAGTTGACGAAAAACCGTTCTTAAAAGAAAAAAAAAACTAATCAATAACTGACTTACATAAATAAATAAAAAACTAATCGCCATGCAAGATTATCTGCACAAACATTATTGCGGGCAACAAAGAATATAATGAAAAGAGTCATATAAATTTTCAAGTTCGCTTAGAAGAGCATTATAAGGGGAGAATTATGAAAAATGGCCAAAAAAAAAATTAATATTAAAAAAATAGGTCATGTTTTTCTAAATTTAAAAAAGTAGGTTAATGTTAGACAAATTTATCCCTCTTTTAATAATTAGTAAATAGATAAATAAATTATGATTGTATCAATTTAAGAAGAACGTGTCAAGACTGATGACTCTGTAAAACTCAGAAACCCAGATAAATCTTCCTGTTATCACCATTCAAACACTCGATTAGTCTCTGTGATAGTTCACTAGTAATTTGATTCACATTTGTAAGAGAATTTGAGCAACATTAAAATTTGGGCACTAATTTCTATCGAATTTGCTTGGAAAAGGAGAGAGATCGAGAAGAATTTTGACATCATAAGGAGATGGATCGAGAGATGAATCATCAGAGAATCAAACAGTTTCTTCATTTGACCCATGAAATCTCTGTTCCAGATTAAGTCTTTGGAGGTAATTGGATATTCCTTTTCACAACCTCAGTACTTTCGGAGCTTGGTGGCAGTCGAAAGACCACCGTACTCTCCGGGAGCAAAGCTATTGGACCATTTCTCCAATTTCTTATCGGGTAGAATGATTTTTGTAGGTGAAATGATTTTTGTAGAATGATTGGCTTGTCATGTAGCTGAGCATCGCCATGGATGAGGTTAATGATGATGAGAAGAAGAATGATTGATAAACATTATTTATCTATTATTAATTATCTTATAAATAAAATTACGAATTTTTGTTTATTTAAAAGAGGATAATATGTCAATATTATCATCTTTTTTAATTTAAAAAAACGTGGTGTATTTTTTTAATTTTAATTTTTTTTAGTTTATTTTCATAATTTTCCCTATAAGTAATTGTGAAACAAAGAAGTGAAGATATTAAGGGTCCCCATGAAAATATCATAGGAAAAAGGGGAGATGCCAAACGGGGCTTTATCAAAAGGACGGTCCCTCACATTTTGGAATTTACTCAATTTATATAAGATGCATTTTAATTTTTTTAAAAGACTTTAAAGTAGAGGAGAGGACCACAATCGTGTCATTTCAGTTTTCAGCCCAAAAATCCAGCCATGAGCCACCCTTCTCTTAAAATGAATTATATTATTACAAAATTCCAAAATTTCAATTTAATTTGGTGGGTCCGATTGCCCTTTCAATCTTTGCAAATCTCTCTAATGATTTGGTCCAAATGCAAATAAAAGGGAATTCACAGTTATTTTTTTGTTTTTCTTTTATCGAAAACAAAATCTCATTTTTGGCCCAAACTATTTGAAAATCTTAAAATTTAGACGTTCAACTTTTGATTAGCCTTAGGAAACTATATTTGTTTGTGCGACCCAAAAAATGTGATTTACGGAAACGAATAAACCAAACGTTACATTCTATAGATACAACAGATATAAAAATTGACATAACAATAACTATATTTCTTTAAGTTCTCTCACATGTAAAAAAAACATTACTCTCGATCCCTCTTCTTTTGTTTAGTCGATTACAAAAAAAATTTAGCCGACATCTGTATATTCCTTCAGATTCTAGACCAAAACATGCAATATCCAAATCTAAAAACTTATTTATCAACTAAATTTATGGTATATGTTTGGTTCTTTATCTTCTCTAGGTACGGTTTGTGATGTGGTATATAAATTCTTTGATTCATTAAGCTTAGATCAATATGTGGCATAGCCAAGTGCGAACAACAATTAAGGTTTTTTTTTCTTATTTTATAAAAATAATATCGTGAATTATTCGGGTCAATTTGCCAAATAGCCATAAAAAAAATTATATTTAAAATTGTAACTAAAAGCCTTAAATCTAATGAGTAAGATTAAGCCACATGGGGAGTTTTAGTTGGCTTTTGAAATATATTTTTTTTCTTGGCTATTTGGCCCAATTTTCCGAATTTAATCCTAGGTTTTTTTTTCAACAATCACCATATATTAAATCAAGTGTTACCAATTAGATGGTTTCCTTGACGAACAACCCTAAATGGAAATGTCTGACTTACATGGAAAAATACATTACCTAATGCTCGAGCTCTCTTTGCAAGAGAATCGGTCCAGACATTACCACTACGTGGGATATGAACTAAAATAAAAGATACAAAAGATTGTTTTAGCATAGTGAACCAGTCAAGCTCCGCACTGAAGGATAGCCAGTCAAGCGGATGCGTAGTCATAGAAATCAGATTTGCACAGTCCATCACATCCTCACTGAGGAGAGTCTTCTTTCTCTTAGACACTCCATCGTCCAAAATAGCCCGTCAAACTCAGCATGAAGTGCTGAGATGCTTCGTCTACATCCTCTCATGCCGAAAGTAAGGAGGTCGGTGTAGTCTCTTAGGCACCACCCTACTCCACTGACTGGACCATGATCAATCCAAGATACATCGATCTGGTATGTCGAGATTTGGGGATTCCCGGGAGATAAATCATGTGAGTCACCCTGTGGGCATAGATCTTCTTCTTCTTCTTCTTCTTCTTCATCTTCTTCTTCTTCTTCTTCGCTTTGATTAGCGATACTCCAACTCTCTGCCGCGAGAATTACTGTCTGGAGAGTATACCGTAGGGATATTATTTTTTCGTTGAACACCTTATCATTTCTGATCTTATAGATATACCAGATGATCCAGGGAAAAGATTCCCTTTGAGACTCGGATAAACCGATCTCGTTTGTTCGTAAAAATTGAAAATTCATATTCCGGAATAAAGAGGTACTCTAGAAGACACCCGGAGAAGACGTGAAGTCTGATAATGCCCAAACTTATAAGGCTGGCGGACATTCGAAAAGTAAATGAGAATTTAATCCTAGTTAAACATGCTAAAAATCAATCTTAAAATTTAACAGTCGTAGTCATAAAATACGGGAAAAAGATAACAGAAAGTCAAGTCTAAATATTTCGAAAACTTGTTTAACTATCCAATGACGCTTAGAGACTCATTTAAAATTAGAGACATTATCTAATCCTAACAATATTGTTGTTTTTGTTATAAAAGTCAAATAAGGTAGGCTGCGCACACAGAATTCGTTCGCAGTTTTATCTTATGTGGACCCCACTATCACTATGCATGCACAGTAACTTACTTTTCATCGCCTATATAAAGAGGTTATTCGATCGATTGTAAAACAACATTCACAAACATAATAATAGAAAACATATCTCTCTCGATTTCTCTCATTTCTTATTCAGTACACTATTCCCACCGGGTATAAAATTTTCGTCTTTATTTATATTTATCGAAATGATAAATTTTTCTACTCTTTTTATAACACGTTATCCGATCACTCTAAAATTTTAATTTTCATATGCATATTTATTATACCCTATGGGGTGCGGATTACCGCCTCTATATTAATTCTCATGGATGCTCGATGCACCATAGTTACACATGCATTGGTCGGCTGAGCCGCCTTATATTTTACATACTATTTACGTGGATGACTTTGTCACCATAAACTGCTTTAATTATTTATGGTCGATTCAACCGCCTGACAATTTATCTGTTATGTTAATAATTTATTTATTTGTTAATTAACGTGGATGACTTTGTCACCATAAATCTGTTATTAAATTCATGTTTATATAATTCCCTGTTATATATATTTGATGATTATTATATAAAATATTTACCACCTATTTATAAATTTGATATTTTATCTAAAACTGGTAAATATAATAGATTGCTCATGAAAGATTTTCAGATTGATTTTTTCTTAAAGTTTTGACCCCCAACGGTCACAAAGAATTTTTCACAAAATTTTTCACTTTCCCAACGGTCGTGAACAGTGTTTTTCAATCTATAAATACACCCATATTTCACTCTTCCAAAATCATTCAATCATTTCATCTCCTTTCAAACACCCATACAAAAATATTTTGACTTCGATTTTAATTCCGATTTTGTAAGAAAATGTTTCGATGGTTTTTAATTTTTATTATCGGTGTAATTTTTAGTGCTATTTATGGTCTCTTCATCGGGGAATTTACCCGCGAAGAATATATCATAAATTTTGGTTTACTTTTTTATGCTTTAATATTTACTGTAATTGCTGTTGTTATTAATGTAAAAAGGTTCTAAAATCATATTTCTAATAAAATTATTTTCTCTTTTGTGTTTAGAAATCAAATGGCAAATATTGAGAAATTACAGTTTCCAGCTCTCCAAGTCACTGGAGAAAATTATATATCATGGTCCACGAATGCTGATCTTCATCTAAGTTCTCAGAACTTATTGGATACTATAAATGAAGGAAATGAATCGCCTATTACTGAAAAAGCAAAGGCGATAATTTTTCTGAGAAAAAACTTAGATGAAAATCTAACGCATGATTATGCGAATACAAAAGACCCTGTAGAGCTATGGAAAGCTCTTAAAGAAAGGTTTGATAACCAAATGGCAATAACTCTCCCCCATGTTCTTGATGAGTGGACAAATTTAAGGTTCCTGGATTTTGACAAGGTGGATAAGTATAATTCCGCCATGTTAAGAATTGTGTCCCGATTGGAATATTGTGGTAAGCATGTGAGTGAAGAGGAAATGCTCGAGAAAACTTGCCTAACATTCCATAAGGAACATTTTGTTCTTGCTGAACAATACAGGAACTATAAATACAGGAGGTTTTCCGAGTTGATTGTGGCTCTAATGTTGGCTGAGAAGAATAATGAGCTTCTCATCAAAAACCACAACGCTCGACCTGTATCAACCATTGTTGTCCCTGAAGTGAACGCAATGGATGGAAAAAATCTAGAACAAACGGATGTGAGGTATCCGGGGAGAGGAAATCAAACCAACCGGGGTCGTGGTGGTCGATTTAATCGTGGACGTGGGAGAAATTATAATCCAAAAGGACGGTCATTTAAATGGATCCGGTCAGAACAAAATCCCAAAGGGAAAGAAAAGAAAGACAATTTCACCCAGAAGCTTGAAGGTGTTTGCCACAGATGCGGATGTGAATGCCATTGGTCCAAAGTGTGTCGTACTCCTTTGCACCTTTGCAAACTGTACCAAGAGTCAGTTAGAGGCAAAAGAAAAGAAGTTAATCTTATGGAACACCCTGAAGGTGATACATATCTTAACGCTTCGGACTTTGATGATGATGCCGAAATGACCGACCTTGCGGATAATTAAGATGTCTGTAATGAGACTACTAAATAGTCTCTGATTATGCCATGCATAATATTATGTTTTTCTGTATTTTTGAAAAAATAATATTATTTTTAATAAACAAGTTTATATATAATTATTATGTGTTTTATAAATGAAATTACTTTCTTTTTATTGATGTTTATCGTGATTACAGAAATGAACAGCAAAACAAGTGGAACGGTATCCACAGGAAATATTAGAGAAATTTGCATTCCAGATAGTGGAACAACGCACACTATTCTGAGACATAGAAAATATTTCTCTAATTTAAACCCAACGAAAATCATTGTGAATACAATATCGGGTCCTGTAGACCTGATTGAAAGAACTGGTAAAGCCAACTTTATGTTGCCAAATGGAACAAAATTTTCCATAAGTAATGCCTTATTTTCTCCGAATTCTAAAAGAAATTTGTTGAGTTTTAATGACATATATCTTCAAGGTTTTGACACTCAGTCTGCAACTGAGAATGGAAAAAAGTATATGTTCATTACTTCTGATAAATCAGGAGAAAGGCAAATTCTAGAGAAAATACCAAAGCTTCCTTCTGGTTTATATCATACATACATAAATGCGATAGAGTCGCATTTAGTAATTAAAAGAAATCCAGAAGATTTTACATTATGGCATGATCACCTAGGTCATCCAGGCATTTCGATGATGCGAAAGATCATAGAGAACTCACATGGTTACCCACTGAAAATCCAAGAGATAAATCAGGGGAATAGAAAGACATGTGTTGCATGTTCTCTTGGAAAATTGATCGTAAGGCCATCCCCAATTAAAATTGATAAAGAATCACCAAAGTTTCTTGAAAGAATTCAAGGCGATATATGTGGACCAATACATCCATCATGTGGACCATTCCACTATTTTATGGTGTTAATTGATGCATCTAGCAGATGGTCACACGTTTGTCTATTATCATCTCGAAATATGGCATTTGCGAGATTTCTAACTTAGATAATCAAACTAAGGGCTCAGTTTTCTGATTATTCAATTAAAAGAGTTAGACTAGACAACGCTGGTGAATTCACATCTCAAGCCTTTAATGATTACTGTATGGTTACGGGAATAGAAGTTGAACATCTTGTAGCTCATATTCATACACAAAATGGTTTGGCTGAATCATTAATTAAACGTCTGCATTAATTGCAAGACCATTGATCATGAGATCAAAACTCCCACCTAGTGTATGGGGGCATGCAATTTTACATGCTGCAGCACTTATCCGCGTAAGACCAAGTGCATATCATAAGTACTCTCCATTACAACTAGTATTTGGTCATGAACCAAATATTTCTCATCTAAGGGTTTTTGGTTGTGCGATGTATGTGCCTGTAGCACCCCCACAACGTACAAAGATGGGACCACAAAGAAGGTTAGGGATATATGTTGGTTATGATTCACCATCCATTATAAGGTATTTGGAACCTCAAACTGGTGATGTCTTTACGGCACGGTTTGCCGATTGTCATTTTGATGAAAAAGAATTCCCAATTCTAGGGGGAGAAAATAAACAAGTAGGAAAGGATATAAAGTGGAGTGTACCGTCTTTATTACATCTCGATTCTCCTACAAAACAGTCAGAACTAGAAGTTCGACAAATTATGCATTTGCAGAGTATAGCAAATCAGTTTCCAGATGCTTTTGCAGATACTAAAATGGTAACTAAGTCACATATCCCAGCTGCAAATATCCCTACTCGGATTAAGATTCCTGAAGAATCTGGAAGAGCAGAAGATACACGTGAGTCTAGAACACGCTTGAAGCGTGGAAGACCTGTTGGCTCTAAGGATAGAAACCCTAGAAAACGAATGGAAATTGAAAAGGTCGATGTTCCCAAAATAGCAGAACATATTTTGGAAGAATCACATCATGAAACAAATGATGGTATAGAACATCATGAACCTAAAGAAAATCTTGAGATTTCTATCAACTACATTCATAACGGAAAAATATGAAATAGAAATGAGATGGTTGTTGTGGATGATGTTTTCTCATATCTTGTGTCAAAGGAAATAAATGAAGAAAACGAAGATCCAGAACCCCAGTCCGAATATGAATGTAAAAAGAGGGATGACTGGAGAAAATGGAAAAGAGCCATTCAAACTGAACTTGATTCGTTAAACAAACGAAGTGTATACGGACCGATTGTACTTACACCTGTAGATGTAAGACCGGTTGGATATAAATGGGTTTTCGTTCGGAAACGAAATGAGGATAATGAAATTACGAGATACAAAACTCGTCTTGTGGCTCAAGGTTTTTCTCAAAGACCTGGGATAGATTATGAGGAAACCTATTCTCCTGTCATGGATGCAATAACGTTTAGATTCCTGATGAGTCTAGCGGCTTGCGAAAATCTAGAGATGCGTCTTATAGATGTTGTTACTACTTATCTGTATGGATCATTAGATACAGATATCTATATGAGAATTCCTGATGGATTTAAAATGCCAGAAGCATTAAATTCCAAACCCAAATAGTTATGTGCAATCAAATTGCAAAGATCATTATATGGACTAAAGCAATCTGAGCGTATGTGGTATAACCGACTAAGTGAATATTTAACCAAGGAAGGTTACGTGAATAATCCAATATGTCCGTGTGTTTTCATCAAGAAAATGATATCTGGATTTGTGATTATCACGGTCTATGTTGATGATCTAAATATGATTGGAACCCAGGAAGAAATACAGAAAGTATCAGAATTTTTAAAAGGGGAATTTGAGATGAAAGATCTCGGACAGACAAATTTTTGTCTTGGTTTACAAATTGAGCATTCTCAAAAAGGTATATTTGTACACCAATCTACATATACCAAAAGAGTGCTAAAACGATTCAATATGGATAAGACAAATCCATTAAGTACCCCTATGGTCGTTAGATAACTCCAAGTCGATAATGATCCATTTCGACCACATGAGGAAAATGAGGAGATACTTGGTCCTGAAGTACCGTATCTAAGTGCAATCGGAGCACTCATGTATCTTGCAAATTGTACTCGACCTGATATATCATTTGCTGTTAACCTTTTAGCAAGATTCAGCTCGTCTCCTACACGAAGACATTGGAATGGAATTAAACATATTTTCCGATATCTTCAAGGGACAATTGATTTAGGACTGTTTTATCCTAAACATTCAAGAAGTCAAATGGTCGGTTTTGCAGATGCAGGATATCTGTCAGATCCGCACAAAGCGAGATCACAAACAGGATATGTTTTCACGGTCGGAGGCACCGCTATATCCTGGCGCTCCCAGAAGCAAACACTTGTAGCTACTTCCTCAAATTATGCTGAGCTTATCGCACTCAATGAAGCAAGTAGAGAATGTGTATAGCTAAGGTCAATATGTCAACACATTAGATCCTGTAGTGGATTACTCGTAAACATGGAGCCGACAATCTTATATGAAGATAATGCTGCATGCGTTGCGCAGACAAAGAAAGGATATATTAAAAGTGATAGAACCAAACATATCCCTACAAAGCTCTTCTCGTACGTCCAAGAGCTCGAAAAGAATAAAGACATTGAAGTACGATATGTCCGATCATGCGACAATGCTGCAGATCTATTCACAAAATCCCTACCTACCTCGGTGTTCAAGAAGCATGTCTATGCCATTGGAATGCGCCATCAGCGAAATCTATAAACTTGATCACTCGAGGGGGAGCTTGCGTAGTTGCACTCTTTTTGTCCTTCTTTGGTTTTTTCCAATGGGTTTTCCTAGAAGGTTTTTAACGAAGCAATAGAAGACGCGACACAATAGACATAGTGACACTGGTCTCCAAGGGGGAGTATTATAAAAGTCAAATAAGGTAGGCTGCGCACACAGAATTCGTTCGCAGTTTTATCTCATGTGGACTCCACTATCACTATGCATGCACAGTAACTTACTTTTCATCGCCTATATAAAGAGGTTATTCGATCGATTGTAAAACAACATTCACAAACATAATAATAGAAAACATATCTCTCTCGATTTCTCTCATTTCTTATTCAGTACACTATTCCCACCGGGTATAAAATTTTCGTCTTTATTTATATTTATCGAAATGATAATTTTTTTTACTCTTTTTATAACAGTTTTATATAATTTTGTTTCTATTTTGATAAAGGTTCTACTAATTATGGCAAAATGTATAATTTATACGATATTAGTATATTTTTCAGAAATATCACAATTTTTATTCTATTTTGATAAAGGTTCTACTAATTATGGCAAAATGTATAATTTATACGATATTAGTATGTAATTCTGAAGTTTAAGGAATGAAACAAGTTAAAAGAAAAAAAAGTCTTCTACGTTTTACTAAGTACATTTCTAAAGCACAAATGTAGTATTTTTGAAAGAAAAAAAAAATCTAAAGTATGGTATTTTTAAAAAATATAATATTATTAGATTTAATACTTTTCTAATACGTACATTTGATCTGCTATCCAGTAACTGTAATAAGAGAAGCGGCAAATCGAAGGTTGAATGTAATTTAACTTACAAGGCCAAGGCATCAATAAGGCTTTCTTCGTGCGGACCCAACTCTCGGCTACACAACAACATCTTATGATGTGACTTCTACATGTTTCAGTTGTGTACTGTCTTTCTATATGAATAGACCTTTTTCATTTATATAACTTAAAAGGTTTCTTTAATGTAATAACCATACTTTATTAACTTGTTCTACGTAGTAGCTTCAAATAATCTGAGATAATAGCACTTCCAAACAAAACTTGTTTGAAATGATCCATCCTACCAAAATTTTAAGCGCCACGAAAAATAATTTTTTTTTATGTACCACAGATTTAAATCAATAATGGCTTGTTGATAATGATATTTTGTATAAACGCTGATAGATATTTGGTCCAGTATACGCTTATGTGGTAGTTAGTTACCAATTTCACCTTAGCCAGAAATTAAAATGGAATTGGACTATACAGAAAAATGCTACATAAATTGGTAGGGACAATTACGATTCACGTTCACATATTACTTGGTTCATTGTCCTTATTGTACCTGGCTGTCTAGCCTTTTTTATTTTGAAATCCCAATTTTGTAACTCTAATTCTTTAAAATAATTTAGAGTTTAAAATGTTGTACGAATCAAATTTGAACTTTCTCTTTTAATGAAGCTCTCCTTAATTGAAGGTGAACACTCGATCTTTTGGTTTGGTTAAGTTTAGTTTGTTCTTTCTTTTTTTAGTTTGGAATATAAGTTATCAGTTCAGACGCAAATATTTTTAGATGATAAAATAGCTTTATTGTCGTAGCATCAACACAAAATAGGGTAAGAAAATAACGGAAATATAGATAAATATTATAAAATTAAATCTTTCTTATGACAAAGGGCCGGGGGTTTTTGTGTGTCACAAGTTTATAAAGGGTTGGCAAAATAAATCTTTAATATATAGTTAACTCAAAGTATTGTTTGGAATGGACTTCGGTTTAGTTTGGTTGCACTGAAATTTGTACCGATTTAGTTTTAATTTCCTTTGTGCTGTAAGAGTAATGGTGCTGATATATACAGTACTTGTTTTAAGAAAATCGGTTCAGTTTTGGTTTGAGAAGTTATGTTCGTTCAATTTCGATTAATTTTTAACAATCAAAATGCATTTTCACATTTTTAACAATCAGTGCAATTCTTACAAGAAAGTCACATTATTTATTATTCCTATGTACATGCTACCAAGTCCACGAAGCACAATTAAGTGCAAAAGAAACTTCCGTCGTTGCAGAAGAAAAAACAGTTTTGCAAAATTTAAATGTTTTCATGAAAAAAAAGAGAGAGATGAAGTAAAGTGAGATATGACATGAATCTTTTCAGTAATTCACACCTAATGGTGAATTTGAAGCAGAAACACCAAGCGATGATCTCTTGACGAATCTTCCCTTCATTCGAGGTCTTTTCTCCGCATTCAGTTTACGTACCTCGTACCTTATCTTCTTAGAGAACAACCTCGTTCTCCTCTTCTCTCTGTACCTAGAAACCCTAGCTTCTCTTCCTCCATCCCCAAACCCACTTGAAGGTAAACATCCACCAACGTATTGCTTCTGATGACTTTCTCCTCCATTTTCTCCCTAAACACACAATTGTCAACTTCAGCTATTAGAGAAAACACACTTTTATTTGATCTCTAAAGAATGAGTTGATATAACATACCATGGAAACACTCGGCCAACTGTTGATGATGTCTATGTCTAGTTCCGGTGGCTCTCCTGAAGTCCACGGTGGACCTTGGCCTCCCCATATGGATATCACCGAGTCGTAGTTTAATCTCAGCATCAGTACATTCTTCTGCTCTTCCTCCTTCACCTTAATACATTCATCACTACTTCTTTCAACACTCTTTATGACCTCTTGTTCACATGTCTTGTGTGACTCGTAATCAAAGGTTAGCTCAAACGGTACCGTTCTATTCTCATCTTCCCGGTCATCATCGAATGTTTCCATGTTCATGGCTTTTCTTTCGACTTCTTCTTCTTCCTCTACCTCGATTTTAAACATCTCTGATGAGTTAGATAACCCTAGCTCCTCCATGGCATAAGACTCCGTGTCTAACCCACGACCGAGTAGAGTCTCAACGTCAGCAGCGAACTCCTCAAGCTCCATGTCGGTCGGGAAAAAACCATTCAGACAACTCTCGACAACGTTGTCTTCCTCCTCCTGATCATCGACCGTTACACCGCTTCTCATCATCATAGGAAACTCGATCTTCGGCTCAACGACATCGTTTAAGAATTGCTCAGCCACCATTGGATCGAGAACCGGCACTTGGCAAATCAGCTGCTCTTCAAGCTCATAGCTGTCCGTCTGATCCTCAACGCTAATCTCCGGCACCAAGTCATGGAAGACCGATTGATGGTTCTTCTTACTAGAGCCACGTGGAGTCCGAGCTTTACGAGTGAATCCATGATGCCACGTGGTGGATTCGTGGTGGCTATGCTTTGCGGCGGCCGGGCTGGCAGACTTCAAACGGACTCTCTCGTGGCGGCGAGCAAGAGGGTTCGCTGAGTGGACCAAACCGTCGCAGGATTGGCAAAGAAAAGCATCGTCGGCGGCGCAGTACCACCGTGCACGTCTCTTCACGCAGCTGTCGCAGGCTCTCGCCGTCTTCGCTCCAACAGCATTCGCCAAACTTTTCATCTTCTTATTACAAACTCTGATACTAGCTAACAAGAGAGTCTTGATTTTGACTTCAACTTCAATAATTGAATCTTTTCTCAAGTTATTGCTCTCTTCAAAAAGTTAGATTTTGTGTCCTCCTAGAGAATTGGGTTACTAGTATTTGGGCAGAGAGGGTTTGAGATTGAGAGGACAAGTCCCGCATGAACTGTGTTACCTTTTGTCAGTGGAATTCTTGAAGTTATAAAATTTTATGCACTTTTTGGGTGTTTATGTCCTAAACTGGGACCTACCTGGAGGCCTTATCTGATTTTTGATTGGTTGAGTTCTGAAGATATCCTCCTGTTAGTGTTTTAATTGGTCAGCTTCTTTATCCAGTGGATTTCTTGTGTGGCCCATCTTGTCGGTTTCCCTGCCCAATCTCTTGTTATTTTTTCTCTTCTCTACTGAAAGACTTTTTTGTGGTTTTTGTTATTTCTTCTTTTTTGGTAGCAAAGGTTTCGGGTTGTTATATTTTATTATATAAAGTTAATTCATCTAGTTTACAAAAAAAAAAAAATTCATCTAATTTAAATTAATCCGTAATAAATTATATAACTAATTTAATTAGCCCTTAATTAAAGTATAATCGTTTGCTATAATTCCACGTATTAAGAGTAGAAAAATGTTCATCATAAATTTAGAGTAAAAAATATTATTTTTCGTGGATCTAAATAAAGATCATATTGAATTTATCGTCTTTGTATCCTCATAACGTGTAATAATTAAATTAAGATGACCAAAATTTTGTTTGCAACTTTCTTAAGTTTCTGTTTTCAACTTCCATTAAACTCGAAATCCCATAAAACAAGCTATCCAATAACGACATAGGATGTAAATGGTAACGGCTGAATTTGGTTGAATTGTAGAATCTGGCTGAAATTTTTGTGATTTTTTTAAGAATCTAGCGGAATAACTTAAAACTTAAATGGTAACAGCTGAATCTGGCGAATTTAAAATAAATAATAACTAAATTAAAATTATAAAAATAATATTTAAGAAATGTTATTTGACAACAAAAATAGTTAAATAAACTATTAAAACATTAATTTAAAATTTGATATCTTATTATATAAAGTTTGATGCGTCAAACGTAATAATTAACAAGATCGTGACACGTGCAAGTCGATTAATCAGATTTTGACACGTATATACAAATGTAAAATACTTATTTTCAATTAGATTTTACCACAAATAAAAAAAAATATTTATCTTTATTTGTAAAATAGTGAAAAGTGACCTAATTTAAATAGGATTAGGAAATTTAAAACTAATTTTAATTAGATTACGAAAATCATATTGTTTTTCTATATATATTTATCTGTAAAATAGTGAAGTTAACCTAATTTAAATAGGATTAGAAAAATCTAAACCTAATTTAAATTGAATTAGGAAAATCTTATTATTTTAAAATATTTGACATGATTTAATTGAAAATCTTATTATTTTGAAATATGTGACATAATTTAATTGAAAATCTTATTATATAAAGCTTGGTTCACAAAATTTGTAATTTACATGATCGGGACACGTGTCAAATCGGTTAACCAGATTTTAACACGTATATACAAGTGTAAGAGATTTTTTAAATTAGATTTAATTATATGTCAAAAAAGTATCTATTTATCTTTATTTGTAGACCTAATTATATGAGATTAGGAAAATCTTAAACTAATTTAATTAGGGTTAGAAAAATTTAACTATTTGGAAATTAAATAGGAATAAATTTATCATGATCGTGACATGTGTCAAGTCGGATGACTAGATTTTGACACGTGTATACAAATATAAACTATTCTTTTCAATTAAATTTAGCTACATGTCTAAATATTTATCTATTTATCTTTATTTGTAATATAGTGAAAAGTAAATCTAATTTAAGTAGGATTAGAAAATCTAAACGTAATTTAAGTATGATTAGCAAAACTTAAATTATTTAGAAATGTATGAAATAATTTAATATCAAATAATATAAGAAATAAGTATGCGAATAAAAAAATAGATAAATATTGAAATTTTTTTAAGAAATGCCACTTTTGACCATTTTTAAAAAATGTAACATTCTCAAAATCTTTGCAAAAATCACTGTTTCAATTTTTTTTTTCATTATATTATTTATGTTTGGGTTAAGTATGTTGTATTAGGGTTTAGTTTCGAGGGTTTAGGGGTTAAAACATTTTTTAAATTTAGGAATTTTAAGATTTAAGTTTTAAAAATCTATAATTAGTGACATTTTTGCAAATAGACAACCCAAAAGTGGCATTTTTGCAATTGTACCATAAATATTCGACAGATTTTTCTATAAGTAATTTTGTACATATATTCTCAATTTTATTGGGACAATTACAAAAATATCATTTTTGATGTGTACATTTTCAAGAATGCCACTTAAGGGTGTACATTTGCAAAAAAGTCACTAATTATAGATTTTTAAAACCTAAATTTTAAAATTATAAACCCTAAAAATTGTTTTGACCCCTTAAACCTTCAAAACTAAACCCTAATACAACATAGTTAACCCAAACATAAATGATATAATGAATTCTTTTTGTTGAAAAGTGGCATTTTTGCAAAGATTTTAAAAAGGCGGCATTTTGAAAAGTGGCATTTTTTGAAATTTTTCAATTTTATTTTATCTCTTCGTAGGGGTGACCTAATTTCGTCTTTTGTTTTTTCGTATTTGATTTATTTTCGAGGGTTATAAAATATTTAGAGAGTAAAAATTGTTCAAATACAAATATGGAAATAAATTTATATAGAAATTTGAGTAGTAAAATAAGGAAAAACAAATTTACACCTAATTTAATTTTAATATGAATAAGAAAAACTAATGATTTGAAAATATGTGATAAATTTTAATTTAAATCAAATAACAAAAATATCAAAATTAATAAATAAATGTTATATTTCTCAATTAGTAGATTTACAAACTTTTAGTTTATTTCCTTTAACATGTAATTTAATTTTGTTTTGTACAATTAAATTTTTGCAAATAGACAACCCAAAAGTGGCGTTTTTGCAATTGTACCATAAATATTTGACAGCCTTCTCTACAAGTAATTTTGTACATATATTCTCAATTTTATTGGGGCAGTTGCAAATATGTCATTTTTGGTGTGTACATTTTCAAGAATGTCATTTAAGGGTGTCCATTTGCAAAAATGCCACTAATTATAGATTTTTAAATCCTAAATTTAAAATTATAAACTCTAAAAAATATTTTGACCCCTTAAACCCTCAAAACTAAACCCTGATACAACATAGTTAACCCAAACATAAATGATATAATGAATTCTTTTTGTTGAAAAAGTGGTATTTTTGTAAAATTTTTGAAAATGAGGCATTTTTGAAAAGTGGCAATTGAAAAGTGGTATTTTTTGAAAATTCTCAATTTTATTTTATCGCTTCGTGGGGTGACCTAATTTTTTCTTTCATTTTTTTCATGTTAGATTTGTTTTACGGGAGTTATAAAATATTTATAGAGTAAAAATTGTTCAAATACAAATATGGAAATAAATTTATATAGAAATTTGAGTAGTAAAATAGGGAAAAACAAATTTACACCTAAATTAATTTTAATAAGAATAAGAAAAACTAATGATTTGAAAATATGTGATAAAATTTAATTTAAAATCAAATAACAAAAGCATCAAAATTCATTAAGGGACAATTACAAAAATTCCACTTTTTGTGTGCACATTTGCAAAAATGCCATTTAGGGGTGTCCATTTACAAAAATGCCACTAATTATAGATTTATAAAGTCTATATATTAAAATTCTAAATCATAAAAAATGTTTTGACACCTAAAACCCCCTAAACACTCAAAACTAATCCCTAATAAAACATAATTAACCCAAACATAAATAATATAAAATTTTTTTTTTTTGAAAAAGTGACATTTTTGTAAAGATTTCAAAACTGTGGCATTTTTGTAAAGTGACACTTAAAAAGTGGTATTTTTTGAAATTTCTCATTAATTAATAAATAAATGTTATATTTCTCAATTAGTGGATTTACAACACGATTTCACTTTTAATTTATTTACTTTAACATGTAATTTAATTTTGTTTTGTACAAGTAAATATTTTATTTTTTCAAAAGGTTATAAGATATCAAATTACAAATCCGTATATATGCGGGTCCCTCATCTAGTATATGAATAATTTTACTAAACATAAGATAACAACATAATTTAACAAAATAACTTGTAACTTGTAAAAATTATTTTTTAAAATTTGTAATTTTAAGTATCCTAAATATTCTTACTCAATTAAAATTTTATATTATCTGGCATAAATTTGAAGTAGAACTGATTATGTTAGCACATATTGAATATCTAATAATTAAATAATATCTCCAAACATAAATTATATCTTGTAAATCATTTATAATAAATATTTTAACATAATATTTTAGAATGATATAATTTGTTTATCAATCATTTTTTATTTAATTTTTCAATAGTATGTGCTCAAAATTTTAATGTCAAGCTAATTAAGAAAATAAAAATAATAAAGAAATTTTACAAGAAATACAAACAATAAAAATTAATGTCATTTGATTTGATGTGTAGTGTGAATTCTTCTCAATCCTCCCAATTTTTCATTAACCCAACTAGTGTATTATTGTGCACAATTCTCCCAATTCTACACAATTCTGCTAGAATCGTGCAGAATTGTGTTACCATTTAAGGTCCTAGTATAATAAAAATAATTCAAACAAATCAAAAATGACAACAATAAGAAAGAAAACACATTTGTAAAGGAGAAATTTTGAAAAATACCACATCTCAAGTGTCACTTTATAAAATTGACACTGTTTTTAAATGTTTACAAGCCTGCCACTAACCTCTTTTCATATTCCCAAATTACCAATCTACTTATTTTATCCTAATTTCTTTGTCTTAAATGGTAGAGAAAAACTTTTTTTTTTCTGAGATTTTCTCCGATATAAAAATTTAGGTTAGATACATATTTGCAATTTGTAACATGATTTTATTTTAATTTAGTATTTTGAAATCGATTATTATATGGGAATTCTCGTAACATTTTTGTCCCATCCCGTTCTGGTCCAGAATTCTAAATATGACACAATAAAACATATTTTCTAATTAAAAACAAGACAATTACAAAAATACCACTTTTTGTGTGCACATTTGCAAGAATGCCACTTAGGGGTGACCATTTACAAAAATGCCACTAATTATAGATTTATAAAGCCTATATCTTAAAATTCTAAACCTTAAAAAATATTTTGACACCTAAAACCTCATAAAGACTCAAAACTAAACTCTAATAGAACATAATTAACCCAAACACAAATAATATAAAGAAAAAATAATTTTAAAAAAGTGGCATTTTAATAAAAATTTCAAAAATATGATATTTTTGTAAAGTGAAGTGGCATTTTTTGAAATTTCTGTAAAATCCCATCGCGTTTGTCCACCCCCAAGCAAATCCCTTTCAAAGAGTATCGAAGAAGACATAGCAATAATGGGCCAATATTCAACTAACTGGAAATAATTACCAAGCCCAAGTCAACCCACCTACTTAACTTCGGGAGCCCCTATTCGATACTTCACAACACAGAGAGAAAAACCTTCGCATTTATCTTGAAATCGATTTTATTGTTTGTATATCAGATGAGATATATCTGAAAGTTGTAGATAAGTAGGAATCATGTGTCTTGAACCTAAATCAATTGGGAATGTAAAGACTCCTCGAGGATGTATAAAAACTAAACGAGCACAAGGGGAAAAGAAGCAAACCAAATCTCAGAGAAGTGACAATGGCGGAAAGCATGAGCTTATCTCTCACACAGGATCCGAAATCTCCTTACCATCTCCATCCAGATTATCAACCGGAAAACAAACTCTCTACGGTCACACTCAACGCAGCCGAAGACAATTACTTCATCTGGAAGAGAGATGCTCTAGAATTCCTTGGAATCAGGAACAAAACCGGTTTCGTCGACGGCACAATCCCGAGACCCGACCCATCATCGCCGCTCTACGACGCATGGAAACAATGTAACGAGATGGTCACGTCTTGGCTGATGAATTCGGTGAGCAACGCGCTTCAGTATTATGTGGCTTTCGCTAAGACGGCGCATAAAGCCTGGGTAGATTTCCGGCTGATATTCGCACCTAGCCCCGGATTGAAGATCCACCAGCTTCGCAAGAGGATCGCGATGATGAGACAAGACGCTGATTCGGTCGCTACTTATTTCGGGAAGCTGAATCTGGCTTACGAAGAGCTGTCGGAATATGATCCCGTGCCGGAGTGTGTGTGCGTTGGTTGCAGGTGCGAGATCTCGAAACGGGCAAAAGAGGCGAGAGACAAGGAGAGGATTTTCGCGTTTCTGTTTGGTTCCAACAATGACATAGGCATCACCAATTCTCTTGTTTATGTTCTCAACGTCGATTGGAAGATCCACCAGCTTCGCTATTGGGTCGCGATGCGGAGGCAAAACGGTTGCTCGCTGGCCCTTTATTTCAGGAATGTGAATCTTGCTTGGCAGGACTTGTCGGAGTATCATCCCTTGCCGCAGTGTGCGTGCGGTGGTTGTGGTTGCGACGTCGCGAAACGTGCCTCAGAGGCGAGAGAAAAGGAGAAGCTTTGCGGGTTTCTGATGGGTTTGGACAGAGAGATGAGAAGTTTGAAAGCACGTATCAGGCGCATGAATCCTCCTCCATCTTTAACACAGGCCTATTCTCTGTTAGTGAGTTGGACCTGAACTCTCACTGTCTTGTCTAGGAAACAGGTCGATCACTCTTTGTTTGCTTTCTTAAAATTTTTTTTTTTTTTTCACGAAAATTTTTTCATAGATTAGTTATTATCAGTTAAAAGAAAAAAATGTCTACAAACCATGAAAACAATGCCATCAAGGCTAATAAGAACAATGCAACAAAAGCTAACTATAAAATAAAGCATTGAGAACATAGATAGAGACGAGCCAGACGTTTGAACAACTAAAGCCGTAGAAGAACTCGACGCCATTGTTGCTAGACGGTAAGACAACGCTCCGTGAATCAAAGACCACACTAGATCATCTATTGCCCGAGATTGAAACTGCAACAAAGGCAGCATAAATAAAACAACCCGATCCGTTTTTTTTTTTATATAAATTAGCACCGAATTAGCATCCCCATAAATGCTAACCCTCAACATGCTAAAATTCTCAATACAGCAAACATTTAGCGGAAATCAATTATGCAAATAAACCATTAAATAATACTTCATAAACCAATAACCAATCATTCAACATCCTAGACCGTTCTATATCGAATCACTAACAACCTAGCAATCCAATAATCCACGCAAACGAGACCACTAGATCATCCATCTCGTCCTCGCCCTGATTCCATGATCATACTTTGTCTTTACCTGCATCACATAGCAAAAAGAGATGCGTGAGTATTATCATAAATACTCAGTGAGACGGTCATCCCGTCTACAGGTTATACACACAGGCATAAGAGACAAACCACAACACCAAACAACACATAACATCCATAACACGAGAATCAACCATCAATCATCAAACAATGCATTGGGATCCATCCCTTTACCCAGATAAACCTACGGTCACGCACTCACCTCGAAAAGATTGAAAAGATAAAGAACACGACGCCTACAAGAACACCCCGCACACGACGAACGGATTATCCAAATCCGAAACGGAAAACGGTTCTGAAAACTAGACAGAACAAGCTACACGTCGGTATACGGATCGTCTCCAGACTCTTTCTGGTTCGACGGAAATCCTCCCTCTAAGTGGACTGATCGCAGCAGAAAACTTCAGAAACCTACCCAGTTAAAACAATCATAACTCCCTAAATACTCAACCCATTGACGAACGGTTTTCACCCACATCAAGAAAAAGGATTGGAGAACTTACCCACAAAGTTTCACCCCGATCCGACCTGATTTGACAAGCCGTTCGTCTCCTCCAAAAATCACCTAAACCGAATTAGGATTTCAAAAGACAGGAACGACACACTGACTTTGAAAGCATACCGAGAACGGATAATACCTCACAATCAGGATCAGAAACCTGATTTAGAAACTATAGAGAGAGAGAGCTTTCTACAAATAGGCTGATCGTCTCTTAAGTGATTCTGGTTCGATCGGAAAGCCTTCCCGAAGCTGACTGATCGCAGCAACAAGTCTGCACAACCCTATCGAGTTCAAACAGCCATAACTCAACGAATACTCAACGAAATGACAAACGAATTTCGCCCATATCGAGACCAGAGATCGACGAACTTACCCTCAAAGTTTCACCCCAATCCTCCTCGAATTGCCCAGCCATTTGCCCTCTCAAACACTCGGACAGAAGCTGTCCTTCACCCTCAATCACACAACTCACAACCTCTCTTGATTCTCTCTCAAATCCTCCTCTTTCTCTGATTTTTGGCAAAAATGAGACCAACACGCGTCTGTTCCAGCCTTTTTATACAAACCCTAGGGTGTCCCATAAACCGCTCCCCAAATCGGTATATCAGAAATCGAAACCGTCGGTCTGATTTTACTCCGTGTCGATCGACACACATGCCCAAAAAAATCCCCTTTTTGGTTCACGGGGGTTACAACTCTCCTCCACTAACACGGATTCGACCTCGAATCACGCAACACTGTCTCACTACGGTCTCCACCACCTGACCCGAACGCGGCCAGTATCCTTCGAGATAACACTCGAATCTCCTAACCCATTCTGCTAAGGCTAACACTCTCGCCTAAAACTCGCCCTGATTCATCCGAAATATCAACGATGCGCGCCCCATGGTCCGGATTAGGACTGCCCGATTGACCGTCCAACAATCAAACAAGAACATGTCCGACCAACCGTTGAACTCGCATTGGACCAAATGATCGTACAACAATCAAACAAGAACATATACGACCATCGCGTAACATATGCTACCAGGATTGTCCGAACCGAATTTCAGACTCCAGTAATAACCCCAGACTCGACGTCCACAACACAACCTTAGCCCTCAGCCAGCACCACTCGTGATCACACCTGATCCCCGAGTTTTACTAGGCTCACACTAGCCTCATTGCACCGTCTCACCACGGCTGCAATCCTGACCCCACCCGGTCAGCACCACCTGAGATCCACTCCCGATCCCTGAAGTTCATCCAATCTCATACTCACGACCACGCTCAGACCCTACTGCTAATATCTCATACTCATAACTCATATACACATACACCACACTCACTCGCAGGATCGTCACCCCTTGAGTTACGTGTGCATGGACCCACTCGTCCCCTGGAGAGAACCACCATCAATCAAAGTATATGTAAAGACCCCACTCGTCCCCTAGAGAGAACCACCAACTCTCGAGTATATGCAGGAACCCACTCGTCCCCTGGAGAGAACCACTATCCCTCAGTATGCAGGAAACCCACCCGTCTCCTGGAGTAATACTCTGAAACATGCATCATAAGTACCTGTCGACCGGAATCGCCTCTGTGGCTATCTCATGACATCCCCCACCCGGAATATCATCGCATCCGTGACCCCCACTAGGCCACTCGAAACAACTCAACCACCATGGGTGTTCCCACATAGTCCCTGGAAAAGACAATTCTAACTCACATAAAACCTCCTTTCCCGACTCTCCCTAGGAATAGACAGATTCTAACTCGCATAAAGCTTTCGTTTCTAGCCACTCCTAGAACAAGCTCATTTCATTTCTAGCCACTCCTAGAACATGAACCAACTTTAAGCCGAATAGAACTTCCATTCCCAGCCATCACATGACCTACCTGTCATCACAACCCATGACTCCACAAGTCATAACATATAAGAACTCACCTCTTATAAACCACTTTTAATAAGGAATACCCATCTTATTAAATCTAAAAATGTAAATCGTTACAACACAAATAAAAATACATAAAACAACAACTCAGCAGCACGCTGTACAGACTCTGAAAACCAGAAAAGACACTCAAGCCTCCGCTTGCTTCTCGAACCACTTCAGGAACTTCGTCTTCATACTCGCCTCTGGTTCCCAAGTATCCTCCTCAACACCATCGCAGTCCCACGCGACTCTCACCAATGGTATCCTCTTACGACGCAGAACCTTGACTCTCCTCTCGAGAATCCTCACAGGTCTCGCCGCCAACGTCATGTTGGGCTGAAGATCCTCCAGGATCCTAGCCAACACCTCCTCAGACTCATGCAGACACTTACGCAGTATCGAAACATAGAAGACTTTGTGGAATGCCTTCATACTATGAGATAACTTCAACCGATAAGCCACTGGTCCGACCTGCTCTACCACTCTGAACGGACCCATAAACCTCGGACTCAGCTTATTCTCCGAAATGGATCTGTTAGGACCCCTCAACATAGCTGCCTTGAGATACACTAGATCTCCCAGTTCAAACTCCAGCTCTTTCCGTCTTATATCGGCATAACTCTTCTGCCGATCCTGAGCCTCCCTCATGTTCAGCCTCAAGACACGGATCTTCTCCGTCGTCTCCTGAACAAAATCCGCACCAAACATGCTCCTCTCCCCCTCTTGAGTCCAGCACAATGGTGTCCTACACGGCCTCCCATACAGAGTCTCATATGGAGCCATCCCAATACTCGCATGGTATGAGTTGTTGTACGCAAACTCAACCAGGTTCAGATGATCCGCCCATTGACCACCATAATCTAGCACACACATCCTCAACAGGTCCTCTAAAATCTGAATAGTCCTCTCCGACTGCCCATATGTCTGAGGATGATACGCTGTGCTCATGTGCACCTTAGTGCCCATCTCTGCCTGAAACGCCCTCCAGAACTCAGACGTAAATCTCAGATCTCTGTTTGACACTATACTCGCTGGGACCCCGTGCAGCCTCACAATCTCCCGCACATACTTCCTGGCCAACACTGCCGCTCCATCAGTCTTTTTGATGGCCAGAAAATGTGCTAACTTGGTCAGACGATCCACTATCACCCAAATTGCATCACACGTCCGTGACACTAGCAACCCCGTCACGAAGTCCATGGTAATCATATCCCACTTCCACTGCCGCCCGAAACCTGATGCTCAGCCTTCACCAGCTGACACACGTTACACGCTGCAACCCAACTCGCGACATCCTTCTTCATCCCGACCCAGTGATAATACCGCTTCAGATCCCGGTACATCTTAGTCGCTTCCGGATGAATTGATAACATGCTCGAATGAGCCTCTCTCAGAATCTCCCGCTTGAGACTCTCATCCTAGGGTACACAAACCCGTCCGTTCACCAGTATCGTCCCATTTGCCGAGACCATATACTATGAACCCGCAACTCAAGAAGTATCAATCAACCCTTGATCCTTCTCCTGAGCTTCCCGAATCCTGCTCAACAGATCTGCCTGGTTAGCTGCCTCCAACCCCAATGGCTCATGTGAGATAACGCACAACCTCAATGTGCTAATCTCACTCACCACCTCCTCCATATCACGCTCTTGAGCTGAAACAGCCCTCTTCCGACTCAACGCATCCGCAACCAGATTAGCCTTACCCGGATGGTACCCAATCACCAGGTCATAGTCCACGACTAGCTCCATCCAGCGCCTCTGTCTTTGGTTAAGGTCTGGCTGAGTGAAGAAATACTTCAGGCTCTTGTGGTCTGTGAATACCTGCACCTTCCCACCGTACAGATAAGACCTCCAAATCTTAAGTGCAAAGATCACTGCAGCCAACTCCAAATCATGGGTAGGGTAGTTGCACTCATGCTTCTCAACTGCCTCGAAGCATATGCAATAACCTTCCCCTGCTGCATCAGCACACATCCCAGACCAACTCCTGAAGCATTTGTATACACCACATATGGCTCACCCGGCTCGGGTAACGCCAACAAAGGTGTACTCGTCAGCATCTCCTTCAGCTTCCCGAAACTCTCCTCGCAAGCCGAAACCCAAACAAAAGGGACATCCTTCCCTGTCAACCTCGTCATCGGCTGCGCCATACTCGCAAACCCCTTGACGAACCTCCGGTAATAACCCGCCAACCCAAGAAAACTCCTGATCTCAGTAGCACTCTTCGGTCTAGGCCAACCTCTGATAGCCTCTATCTTAGCCGGATCCACAGCCACTCCGTCTGCAGACACAACGTGGACAAGAAAGCTCATATCCCTCTACCAGAAACTGCACTTACTCAACTTCGCGTACAACTTCTACTCCTGCAGCTTCTCCAGAACCAACCTCAGATGCACCTTGTGCTCCCCTGGACTCCTCGAGTATATCAAAATGTCATCTATGAAGATGATCACGAACACATCCAGATACGCCTGGAACACCCCGTTCATCAACCGCATGAACACTGCTGGGGCATTCGTCAACCCAAACGGCATCACTACAAACTCATAGTGTCCATACCTCGTCCGAAAGGCCGTCTTCCTGACGTCCGCCTCATCAATCGGAATCTGATGGTATCCCGAAGCCAAGTCAATCTTGGAGAACCAGGTAGCCCCTCGCAACTGATCCAGCAACTCATCAATGCGTGGCAGAGGGTACCTGTTCTTCACAGTGACCCGGTTAAGTCCCCGATAATCGATGCACAACCGGAAAATCCCATCCTTCTTCTTCACAAACAACACCGGCGCTCTCCACGGTGACACACTCGACCGGATGAAACCCTTACCCAATAGATCATCCAGCTGCTTCTTCAGCTCTGCCATCTCTGCTGGTGCCATACGGTAAGGCGTCTTGGATATGGGCGTCGTCCCAGGTTCTAACTCAATCGTGAATGGATCCGACCGCGACGGTGGCAATCCCAACAGCGACTGAAACACATCCTGGAAATCCTGAACAACCTGAATCTCTCCAACTGCAACCTCTCCAACAGTCCCCAGCATAACTATCGTCGCCAGATACGCCTCATAACCCTTCTCGATCAACTGCTCGGCCTGTAACGCTGAAATCACGAGACTCTCGGAAGTCAGTCTCACACCTTGAAACACCAACCTCCCTGTCTCACGCTCGAACACTACTCGTCCACGCCGACAATCCAGATGGACCCTGTACCGATCCAACCAATCCATCCCCAAAATGATATCGTACAGCTCCACCGGACTGATGATCAGGTCTGCTGGCATCGACTCTCCCGCCACCAGCACATCCACACCATGAGCCTGCCCGAAAATAGCCAACGTCTTCCCACCAGCCACTCTAACTACTCCTGACGTCTCCCCAGAATCACTCTGGATCCTGCTGCTATCCGCACACTCCGGAGTAATATAGCAATTCGTTGCTCCAGAATCAACAACCGTGGGACTCACACCCGCCCACTACTAAGGTCCCTGCGCAATTCTCATATGCCTAAGAACCCTAACGTACTATCCCGAGACTCGTCCATCCTAGGACAGCTCGCAAACCTGTGATCCATGCTCCCACACCCGAAGCATCTCAGACCACCCTGAACCCTCTGCCTCGGTTCCAAAGTGCTCTCCCACTTCCTCTTCTGTCCTTGCCAAACTGAAACAACCGGACCCGTTTTTTTTTATATATATAAATTAGCACCGAATTAGCATCTCCATAAATGCTAACCCTCAACATGCTAAAATTCTCAATACAACAAACATTCAACGGAAATCGATTATGCAAATAAACCATTAAATAATACTTCATAAACCAATAACCAATCATTCAACATCCTAGACCGTTCTATATCGAATCACTAACAACCTAGCAATCCAATAATCCACGCAAACGAGACCACTAGATCATCCATCTCGTCCTCGCCCCTGATTCCATGATCATACTTTGTCTTTACCTGCATCACATAGCAAAAAGAGATGAGTGAGTATTATCACAAATACTCAATGAGACGGTCATCCCGTCTACAGGTTATACACACAGGCATAAGAGACAAACCACAACACCAAACAACACATAACATCCATAACACGAGAATCAACCATCAATCATCAAACAATGCATTGGGATCAATTCCTTTACCCAGATAAACCTACGGTCACGCACTCACCTCGAAAAGATTGAAAAGATAAAGAACACGACGCCTACAAGAACACCCCGCACACGACGAACGGATTATCCAAATCCGAAACGGAAAACGGTTCTGAAAACTAGACAGAATAAACTACACGTCGGTATGCGGATCGTCTACAGACTCTTTCTGGTTCGACAGGAATCCTCCCTCTATGTGGACTGATTGCAGCAGAAAACTGCAGAAACCTACCCAGTTAAAACAATCATAACTCCCTAAATACTCACCCACATCAAGAAAAAGGATTGGAGAACTTACCCACAAAGTTTCACCCTGATCCGACCTGATTTGACTAGCCGTTCGTCTCCTCCAAAAATCACCTAAACCGAATTAGGATTTCAAAACACACGAACGACACACTGACTTTGAAAGCATACCGAAAACGGATAATACCACACAATCAGGATCAGAAACCTGATTTAAAAACTAGAGAGAGAGAGCTTTCTACAGATAGGCTGATCATCTCCTAAGTGATTCTGGTTCGATCGGAAAGCCTTCCCGAAGCTGACTGATCGCAGCAACAAGTCTGCACAACCCTATCGAGTTCAAACAGCCATAACTCCACGAATACTCAACGAAATGACAAACGGATTTCGCCCATATCGAGACCAGAGATCGGAGAACTTACCCTCAAAGTTTCACCCCAATCCTCCTCGAATTGGCCAGCCGTTTGCCCTCTCAAACACTCGGACAGAAGCTGTCCTTCACCCTCAATCACACACAACTCACAACCTCTCTTGATTCTCTCTCAAATCCTCCTCTTTCTCTTATTTTTGGCAAAAATGAGACCAACACGCGTCTGTTCCAGCCTTTTTTATACAAACCCTAGGGTGTCCCATAAACCGCTCCCCAAACCGGCAAATCAGAAACCGAAACCGTCGGTCTGATTTTACTCCGTGTCGATCGACACACATGCCCAAAATAAATCTCCTTTTTGGTTCACTGGCGTTACAATAAACAATCAAAGTGTAGGCTACAAATGCAGAGGAAGACTGATTTGTTGAGCCGTTAAACCAGGTGATAATCGAAGCAATTATGATCCTCGACACAAAGATACCTACCATAAAACCACACACCAAAAATGGAAATATTAGGAGAAAAGAATGCTCCGTAACAGAGCAAACATGATAATAGAAGTCCATATAAAGAAGGTTTCCGAAAATCAGAGAATAAAACCTGCATATTGCAGTAATGGATCGCACTAAGGCGAGTGATATATCAATCAGCGAAACTAGACACATGCTAGTAAAACCCTCAATACGAGGTAAAATCGAATCCCACAAACTATGAGAAGCGAAAGTCACGGCCAATAACAGAAACAACAATCCAGGGGAATCATTTAGTATAGGTTCGTCCCTACAACTACAAGACAGAAACTTGCTAGCAAATCTGTGTTAGTCGGGAAACAAAGTTGAACCATGTCTATAACACTACCAATGAAAGGATGAATGATTCCGATGGTTAAACCTCGAGAGTTCACAAGAGAGAATTTGAACAGTGGTTCATTATCAGCACTATAGAATCGGCTACAAGCGTGAGTTGAAGAGCACGAGGAAGCAATAATTGAACTTGGTCGAACGATGCTTGCAGTAAGATCCTCGAAAGAGACCAAAGCGGGGCAGGGGTTGCAAGCATTGCAAAAGGCTGCACTTGGCAGTAAGAAATCGCATGGAAGCGAATAGTGAATGATAGTTGATGCATAGTGAGTCGTGAGAAGAGCTGAAACATGTGATAGGGTCGATAAGGCAAAGACTCGCAAAAAGGGAGTTAGAAAGTAGAGCTACGGTGAGCAAGGTCTCCGGGGATGCATGGGTTAGATCCGATGAATCTATAGTTGCAGATGGCCAAGGGGTCGTTGAGATTTCGATGGAGGTCGTAGTCGGAACCTGACGTGTCCACAAAGGACTGCAGCTGTCCGGCGGGTCTAGAAGCTCCGGCGGATCCGAAGAGTTTGCTTGAGATTTCACCAGAGATGACAGATCCGGCCACGGCGAGACCAAGCACAGCAGATCCGGTGGTACCGAACGAACAGAGACCATGGAGAGACGCGCTTGGGTCACCGATGACATGGTAAAGCGGGAAAGGAATGGTAGCCGGCGTAAAGAGGTCTAGCCGAGGCTTCAGATCGGACAAGCTTTACTCCAGAGTTAACGGCTGGCAACAGAAGAGGAGAATCGACGGAGATCCATGGCGGAGGTGTTCAGAAGCGGCTGCTTCGTTTTCCGTGCCCGAGAGGATTATTTTAGGGCGACCAAATTCAATGTATTCTAGTCAAATATTGTTGCTTTCTTAAAATTTATTTGAGTGTTTTGATTCATAGAAAAAAACTTTCACTAATTGGTGAATTACAAGTTGAAATCATGTCTTTGATATACAAAGCAACAACATTAAGAAATTTTGGTGTGAACTTTCTCAAAATACATAAACAATCTTAGGTAAATGAATCTTGGTGTGTTCAAATTGAAAAGAAAAAATAATTTAAAAAAAAAAAACAGAGAGTTTGCCATAATTCACCTGTGACAAGTTTCTTCACTGCAAAGGAGGCATAGAGGATGTACTTGTATGGTTAGATTCCAGTAACCTGTCTTTTGTCTTTCCATGTTGCTTGATTAGATTCCAAAGCTCTTTGGTATTGGAATAGGAAGCACTGCCATTGTTAACTCTCAGGTGTAGGAGTCTCTGATCTCTGTTAGAAAACGGTGGATGCCAATACGGTTACCAAAATAATCAGGATTTGATTTATAATATCTATTTTTATCTGTATTAATTTGATGATTTCGTTAACACTTGTTGATACAAACTTTTTGATTTATGATTGGCTTTTCCAAAATCGTGTTCCGGATTACATCGGGACATATGGCTTCTCCCAATTAGGTATCCCTCTTTGCACTGAAGTTTCTGAGATCTCTACTGCCACTAGGAACAACAGGTTGATCACCTATTGGCACTTTCTTTCACTTACCTGATACAAGTGACCATGAAAAGATTGCATGGGCTATAATGTGTTTCTTTGTTTAATGGTTGATCCATTGAAAACATAGAGGAGCGGTCGTCAGTGATTTACTTATGATAGGCAACTGTAAAAGCTTGTGGAGGATCTCTTCAGGTTCAGAAATAACAGATCCCTCCTTTGCAGTAAGAGATATTATTGCATTGGAAGCTTGGCGAGCTATCAGAAGTAGAAGGTATCTGATTCACTCTCTCATAGCCATTGAATTCTTTAATTTTGCTTCAGATAAGCCTCCTCAATGCAATGAAAATGACTCCTTATGTGTAATAAATCTTTTCCTAACTCTGGACCAGATGTAGAGAATGGCTATTAAGCAAGGTGTTAGTTTTTCTCACTCTCTTCTGATATCCAAGTACACAACTGAAAATGTTTAGGGGCCTTGTAGGATTCTTTTGTTTGTTCAGCAGATCCGGAAGAGGTAGCCCGAGTCCCAGATGTTTTTTGGGATTGTTTATCCTGCGAACATTCCGAAAGAATATATACATAAAAGGGTTTAAAGAATAGGAGCCCGAGAGAGGTGGAGAGGGACTCACCTCCAATAGTAATGGGAAATGACCTTCTATTCCAATGTAGGATCCATCCATTACGTGGAATAATGGTTATGGTGGTGGCTTGAGGAACCCACTGTAAGCTTCTAGGGGAGCAACACTCAAGCTTTGGCCCGAACTACCTGCCGATTATGCACAACCGAGTAAGATTCACCTAGTCAACCACAATTGTAAGAACTGAGCCATTTTTTTCTATTGCAACTGTGGTTGAGACATATCTACTACTTCTACTAGTGGTTGACACATATCTACCACTTTGTTTAGTGGTAATGAAATTTGTGTTTTTGTAGGTCAATGGATTGCGTTTCAAAAAGTATACATTGGCTGATTACTCGCAAGGCCGTTAGCAACAGAGCATCACCCATTTCTAATCAAGAACGCTTCTTATACCTGTTTCCAGGTCCCTATTTAAATTCCTCTTTTTGGTAACTCTTATGTGGCTGCAGAATGGACTTTGGCGACTAATGCTGGATATGTATGACTTTAACATGGATATATGGCTTTGTTATTTGCTTTCTTCGCCTTTCTGCAAAAACCTGATTGGTGATGTGGATTTTGTTTTCTTTTAAGCAGGAACCTGGTGTTAACACGCCTTGGGAAGTTGAGGCGTTCCTGACTCAGAGATTGCTACAATCATAACTGAGGATTATGTGCACACACACCAAAGCCTTATCAACTTTATTCAATAACGCTGGTTATGTTCTTGATGTTGCAGCTTTTGGTTTGTGCCAAAAATGATACACTACAGACATTGGATTCAAGGGATGGAGTCTCAAGGCTAGTTGAGTTCTCAAGATCCTTAGGTGTCATTGTCTATTTCCCAGACACACCTTTGTCTTCTTCAGCCTCTCATGGACAACATGGATCTTTATCTTCTATAATTAAATCCTATTCCTCTTGTCTCTCCAATGCCTTTACAAAGAAGAAAGAGAAAGTGCAAAGTGAAGAAGAGGAGAACATTACATCGCTGGTGTTTAGTGGAGATGGAAGGCAGTTTGGTAGACTTTTTAAACTATTGATAATTTAACTTGCCGTCCTTACAAGAATCAAAGATACTTGTTCGCATTAGCAACAGGTTTATTTTGCAATGTTAAATCATAAGTTATATTTTATAATAAAGCAAGGATATTCAAACCGACTTACGAACTGAATGAGTATTTATTTTTTTGTATTTAACAAAAAATGAAGTCATTTGACATTTTTGATATCAAGATCCACTTGGTTCAGGAAAAAACCTATGCAAAAATGAGAAAAAAAGAAATCCCAAGAACTGTAAAACCAAAAACGTTTTGGGCACTGCATGCAACTGTACATGTGTAATCCTGTAGCTTCCTTGTACATGTGTAATCCTATAGCTTCCTGTCCCTGAGAAGTGAGAACATAACATAGAAAAATTCAGTAGACATCAATAATATTAATATTCAACTTCTGGGACCATGTTTTCCTTGTTGTAATCACTACCTGGACTTGTGTTTTACTCTGTATCTGGTAAGCAATCAAATCGATTACTTAGAGATATTGCTGGAGCAGCTGGTGTCATCGGAGCGGGTGATCTTGTCGGAGCGGCTGGTGTATTGATTTCTGAGAGGAGCGACTCCAGACCAGATCTTACCTCCGAGATGTGAGGCCTGTAGAAAGGGTCATAATCCAAACAGTCGTCTATCATTTTCTTCAGTTTTAGATTTGTCTCTGCTGGTATTACTGGTCTTTGTCCCTGATGAATAAAGGCACCAGATAGGTTATCGTCCTCACACACAACACAATGAGTAAGATAAAGCCTCACTCACCCCTAATACACGAAGTAGGGTGTGTCTAGGAGTTCTGCAGTCCAATTCTTTATAGGGGACCTGCAAATTCAGAAAGTACGATAGGTACATAAATACATACAACTTATGCTATAATCTGCAGATATACACAAGGTACCTCCGCTGTTAAAAGGTGCCACAATATCATCCCAAAGCTGTAGACATCCGATCTATCACCATAACGTCCTTCGTTCATAGCCTTTAATAATCAAATATGTGCGTGTATTAGTCACACAGTCAATTTTGCTGCTTTTGACCATGCATTGAGCAAATAGAATACAACTTACTTCTGGTGCTGTCCATTTGCACCATGTTCTGATTTTAGGGGTATTCGTCCCAGCCAAATTCAAGATCACATCATTAGTTTTGGGAGTGGTCACCATCCCAGCCCAATTCATGTACAAATCACTAGCAGTGTCGACTTTGATAACCTAGAGAAAAAAAGAAAGCATGTTAGAATAAGCAAAAAAGTATGACAATGGCGTTTCTTCATTCCTAATCCCTTACATCATCATCTCTATTCAAGAGCAGATTCCATGGGTTTAGACTTTTATGTAGGACCATTTTCTCGTGCAAGTACTCTATTCCTTTAGAAACATCAATTGCCAATTTTAAGCGTTGAGAGAGAGTCAAGACTTCATGCTTTTTCTGCATATAGTTCCAGAGGTTGCCACCATGCATATATTCTACACTCAAAAGATAATTTGCTTAAATCCAACATAAATGACAATCATACAAAAGGGTTATATGTTAGAGGGAAAGTGGCTCAAACCTGTCACTATTTTTAAATTGCCTTTTGTATTGGCACCAAGACATCGTACCACATTTGGATGTTCAAGTCCACTGCATTTTAATGTTCTATCAATTTTATTATATACGCCAAACAGACACATAAACAATTAAAGCCAAATGATGTGTTACCTCAAAATTTGCATTCCCTTCCAAAAGGTTTCTGGTGCCAACAAAGCTGCATCGTTTAGCAGCTCTTTCACAACAATTTCTTGAGCTTGATATGTCCCTCGATGACTGAAAAGATAAAATCAAAATCGATACTTAAAAGAGTAATATCAGATTTGCACACACACAAAAAAAGAAGAGATAAATCATAATGAATGAGTCAAAAGACTCACATATTGGCAAGTTCAAGAGAGATTTGTTCTCCAAGGGCTATAAGCCCCAAGTCAAACTCAAGATTTGGCAATACAATGGTTTCCTATATCATACACGAACATTAAGCTTTCAATTCAAGGAAGACGTTTAAGCACCAGATATGATTACCCCAGTTTCAGCTATTGCAAATTTTAGCATGTTGGAGAATTCTTCAAGGTCTTTGCCAAGCAAACCCTCAACCAGAAACACGTCCAACGAGTATCCATCACTAGTTGGAAATGAATCTGCACTGCAAATCTTCAATCCGTTTTCAGACAGAATCGAGGAAAGCTAGAACCAAAGACAAAGGAGAAAGAATGTAAACAGGAAGATAAATAATATTAGAGAAGAAAGAAATAGACAATAGTCATTACCTCGGCATGAAGATCTAGATCTAGCTTGTAAGCAAAAGCCACTTTATGGTAAGAGGATGTTTGTTTTTCATTCAGCCATATCTCATATGCAAGCTTCTGAGATTCTTGTGCCAATTTCAGAATGCGCAAGTGTACAAGAACATCTTGGTATTCAGATTCATATCTGAAAGATCATCAAGACAACTGTTATGAAACCTACTTGTCTAAAACCGAGTCCCTTAACATGAGGATATTAAATCCCCAACGATAAGATATAACTTTCAGAAATAAGGAAAATCTTTACCCAACAATGAGCATATCACACATACAACAAGGTAAATAAAGCATAAATAACATGTTCATGAAGAACTCTGCCTCTGTGTGGCACAAAACAAGTATCCCATAGTCATAACAATGGTTGGTTACTCATAAATCTACAAAATCCAAAGAAGCACAACGATAGTCATTCTATCCAAAACTTCTCTGTTCTGGTCCCCACCAACAAATCTATCCATGACTGACAACATTACGGAACTTAATACTCTAATCAAGAAGAATACTAGAAAGTATCAAACTTTTCCGGGAAAATCTCAACAAAGAAACAGAAACCTTGAAAGACAATACAAGATTGAGACGCAATTAGAGATAAACTCACCGAACTAACCATTGCACGAAGAACCCTAATCGGTTTCCAAAATGCTCATGAACAAAACAAATGATTACCTGAAGAGAATCGATTGAAGTGCATACTGAGCATTTTCGTAAACTCATCGAACATCTTCTCTCTGTTTGTTCTCGAAGAAGACGAACACTCACCTAACGCCATTCCAAGAAAACGCGAAGTTATTTGCCCAGAATTCGTATGAATTTGTTATTTGTTTTACTCTCTGACGAGTGACGACGACGACGATTTATAGTCTAGAATAGGGGTAAATCCGTAAATGTACTCTCGTGCGTAGAGTAGTTATTGTTAATGTTTTTCATTTTTTCAGTCTTGTTTGGGAAATTCTTTGGAATATTTCTCGGTGACCCTCTTTCTCAACAAGAGAGTCTAACATCTTAGAATCACGTTTAGTTTAGAAAAAATAGCGGAATTTTTTTTTTGTAAATTTATTGTCTTTAAAATCAAAAAAATCATATAGTAAAAAATGAATATGTGACACCCGACTCGCTTACTTAGCCGAGAAGGCAAATCATAAAAAAACCTATCAATTCTAACGGATATTTTTATGAAAATCAATACTTTATTCCATAACTCAAGTCTTAAATCATTCTACAAAAACCATAATTCCAACTTAATAAATCCTTCATGTGAAACCAATGTAGAAAATACTAAATAAATTGTTTAAAAATCGAAACATAAATCCCGCTAAAATCAGCACCCGGACAACATCCACCTTGAGCCACTACTCGGTAAAATCGGTATCACCTGAAAAGAGAGAAGAAGGAGGGGTAAGTAATTCCGGAAAGAAATTACTCAGTGAGATTACTACCCACAACCACTCTAATACTTGGAAACAATAGGCAATCAAACACATTAAACCAGACATAGAACATGCATCACCCAACTTATTACTAGCAACATAACATCCATACCTAGCATTTCTACACCATAATCACTTTTACTTATACATTATCTCCTACTTAAACATTTCACTTTTCACATTTTCTACTTTTCTTTCCTTTTCACATTCTTTACTTTCTTTACTTTTCTTAAATTCACGGCGGAACCAACCCTTTTCTCGCGTTTTGGGTCTGTCCTCCCCGTCATGGCCCTCTAAGGCCTAATGGACTACAACGGGTTTACATACGCGATCGTTCGTAGTCCAACACGCAAAGTTCTGTAACGGGCTTACGTACGCGATCGTTCCCAGAACTATCCTATACTCTAACAATCTCAAACAATACTTTTTAATCTTTAACTTCATTTAACTACCAATCAATTTCCACACATCAAACAATCTTTACTAACAATCAGCAAGCATCAAACATTCCTAGACTTAGCACATATAACCAACAACATCACATTCCATCCCTAGACTAACATGTAAGAACATCTAGTGTTAACTAGTATTAAAGTTATCTAGACAACATCCTCACCTTAGCCTTTGGATGACCAAATATGGAGGAGTGAACCTAGAAGGATGTGAATGAAAAGCGATTCAAGTCAAAAATACGTTTCTGGATTTTGACAGAATAAATGTTTCTTGCCCAGAAAGAAACATCAACAACTCACTGGATTTAGATCGGATTGGAAAACCGGAACTTGATCTGAAATCCTTATAACGTCACCTTTCCAACGGTACCAAAATCGTGTTCTAACTCCTTCTGTAACAGCGTAGACCTTCCTCCAAAGTTAGCTCTGTGAAACCCGAGAACAGAATCTGATCAGACATCTAAGGCAAACTTAAATCGTAGATTGCGGGTTCATCTTACCTCGGAATCCAAATCGGAAAAGAGCCACGGAATCTAAGAAGAATCCTCTATCCAACGGTATGTAGATCGTTGCCTAACTCCTCACGGTTCGCCGGAAAATCACCCCGCAAGTGCCTTGGTCGGATCTGAGATTAAGAATTCCAGATTCAGAAAATAGTGATTTTTCCTGATATTCAAATACGATTTGCGAGCAGACCATACCTCGTAATTCAAATCCGAAAAAAGCTTCAGAAACTAGAATCCGTGATCTTTCCAGAGATATAAGAATCACGATCTAATTCCTTCTGAGCCGCCGGAAATTAGTCCCGTAAAACAGCAACTCGAAACTGGCTTAACTGAGAAGGCAAAGACGGCTAGAGCGAGAACAATAGGGTTTTGCTAGCTGTACAACTCTGATCTTCCTCCTCACTCGCGTGGCCTTATATAAAGATATAGGGAGACTCTAGGTTAGGGTTTTGGTTAACTTGGGCTGCGGGTAATGGGCTTGTTTTGGGTTTGGGGATTTTATGGAATTGGGCCGTGACAATTCTCCCCCACTTAGAAAGAATTCGTCCTCGAATTGCACGGCTGGGGCGAGGCCCCGTCTAGTCTTGGAAGAGCTCTGGATGGTCTACCTTCATCCGGTCTTCGAACTCCCAAGTCGTCTCTCGAATCCCATCTCTTTCCCAACAAACTTGCACTTTCCATTTGCTTTTTCCTTTCGTTGTCCCTTCCTTACGGTCCAAAATCCGTACGGGTATAGTTGGTATTGTCAAATTCTTTCCCAAGTCAAACGGTGGATGTGGAATAATCAATTATGGTTCTTTAACCTCCTTGCGCAATACTGAAATGTGGAAAACATCGTGAAAGTCGGATAGCTCCTCCGGCAAGGCTACTGCACCAATTCTTTCGGTTATATCATATGGACCAATGTACCGCGATCTAAGTTTCTTCAACTTCCTCCACTTATCGGTTCCCCTAAATGGTCTCATTTTTAGATACATTGCATCTCCAACATTGAATTCCAAGTCTTTTCTTCTTTTGTCGGCATAGCTTTTGTGACGATCATGAGCTTCCTTAAGTTTATCCCGAATTAAAGCTACTTGCTCTTTTGACTCCTGAACAAGTTCCAATTCCAGGTCATGTTGCTCCCCCACTTCGGTCCAACACAGGGGTGTGCGACATGGTCGTCCATAAAGGGCCTCATAGGGTGCCATCCCAATACTCGAGTGGTAGCTATTATTATAAGCAAATTCTACCAAAGGTAAATATCGCAACCAACTCATTTCCCAATCTAGCATACACGCCCTTAGCATATCTTACAATGTCTGAATAGTGCGTTCCGATTGCCCGTCTGTTTGAGGGTGATATGCAGTGCTCAAATGTACCTTAGTCCCCAATGCCTTCTGAAAGTCTGTCCAGAACAACTAGGTGAATCTTGAATCTCTATCCGAAACAATGCTCACCGGAATACCATGCAACTTGACTATTTCCTTTAAATACTTCTCAACTAACACTTCCACTCCGTCCGTTTTCTTAATAGCCAAGAAATGGGCGGACTTGGTAAGCCGGCCCACTATCACCTAGATGGCATCTTTTCCACCCGTCGTCTTCAGAAGCCCAGTAACAAAGCCCATAGTGATCATGTCCCACTTCCATTCAGGTAGCGGTAAGCTCTGTAGTAACCCGCTTGGAAGTCCACGTTCGGCCTTAACCATTTGGCATATTGAACATTGGGACACATAATCTGCAACATCCCGTTTCATCCCATTCCAGTGGTAGTACCTTTTTAGATCTTGATACATTTTGTTGCTCCCTGGGTGTATCGAAAATCGAGACTCATGGGCAAGTTGCAAGATCTCGTCCCTTAGATCCTTGACTGGAGGCACACACACTCGACTTCTGTATAAGATTGTTCCGTTAGATGTCGTGCGATATCCAATCACACCAATTTCCAATGCCTTGATCAGGGTGGCGTCTTCTTTCTGCGCTGCTCTAACCCTCCATAACAAGTCTGCTTGGTTCACTGCTTCTAATCCTACGGTACCATCTTCGACTGTTACAGCACACAATCTTAAACTAGCCAGGATTCCCGTGAGTTCCTGAACTTCCTTGCATTCTGACACCTCGACTTTCCTTCTACTTAGAGCATCTGCCACTAGGTTAGCTTTCCCGGGGTGATAAGCAATATCCAAATCGTAATCTGCTAGTAACTCTATCCATCTTCGCTGTCTTACATTTAGGTCATTTTGAGTGAAGACATGCTTCAAACTTTTATGATCCGTGAATACTTGAACCTTTTCTCCATACATGTAAGCACGCCAAATCTTTAAGGCAAAGACTACTGCAGGTAGCTCTAAATCGTGCGTAGGATAATTAGCCTCATGGTGACGCAACTGCCTTAATGGATAAGCAATAACTCTTTCCTCTTGCATGAGCACACATCCCAACCCTGTTCCTGATGCATCAGTGTAAACACTAAATGGCACTCCTGTCCGTGGAAGTACTAAAATCGGTGCTCGAGTAAACTGCTCCTTCAACTTTTTGAAACTTTCCTCACATTCTTTTGACCACACAAAATTTACTCCCTTTCCCGTAAGCTGAGTCATTGGTTTAGACATACCAGCAAAGCCTTTTACAAACTTCCTGTAATAACCGGCCAAGCCAAGGAAGCTACGAACTTCTGTGGGAGTAGTGGGTGTAGGCCAATTGGTGATAGACAAAATTTTCTCTGGATCCACTGCTACCCCTGCTTCTGAAAATATATGGCCCAAGAATCCAATCTGTCTCTTCTAGAAACTACACTTGCTTTCTTTTGCAAACAATTTCTGCTCCCGGAGCTTGGTTAGCACAACCCTTAAATGTTCCTCACGGTTACGAGAGTAGATCAAAATGTCGTCGATGAAAATGATCACAAACTTATCCAAATACTCCCGGAATATATTATTCATCAACTTCATAAATGCTGTTGGTGCATTAGTCAATCCAAACGGCATTACTACAAACTCGTAGTGTCCATACCTAGTCTGAAAAGCAGTTTTTCTTATGTCTCCTTCAGCTATCGGAATATGATGATATCCAGATGCGAGATCAATTTTTGAGAACCATGATGCCCCTTGTAGTTGATCTAGCAACTCGTCAATACGCGGCAACGGGTACTTATTCTTAATAGTCACCTTGTTGAGTCCCCGATAATCGATGCAAAGTCTGAAACTGCCATCTTTCTTCTTAACAAACAATACTGGTGCACCCCATGGTGAGTTACTAGGTCTGACAAACCCTTTATCAGTGAGATCCTCTAACTGCTTCTTTAGTTCTGCCATTTCTGCTGGTGCCAACCGATACGGTGCTCTAGAAACGGGAGCTGTCCCTAGCTCTAACTCGATAGTAAATGCGTCTCCTCGTGTTGGTGGCGGTCTTATAAGCGGTTCAAATACGTCTGTAAATTCTGCCACCACCGGATTCGAATGCAACTCATCTCATGATTCTCCTCCTTCCATTGAGATCACCGCGAGGTATGCATCATTTCCCCGGTTTATTAACTCCTCTGCTTGAACCATTGAAATGATAGGAACCCCGCTCTGTGTTTTCACTCCTCGGTAAACGAGCCTACCCTCAGGTCTGGAAAATGTCACTTGGGTCCTCAGGCAATCCAACACGGCCTTATGACGAGTCAACCAATCCATGCCCAAGATTACATCGTAGCGGTGTAACTCTAACTCCACAAGAGTCCCAAGTAACTCTGCTCCTTCTATGATAACTGGAACATCCTTGAAGTATCGCTGGGATTTCACTTTTTCTGCTCCCGCAGTCTCAATCTGCCAAGGTCTATCCACGATTTTCCCTTTGAAGTGCCAATACTTGGTTAATGCTGGGCTCACAAAACTATGTGAAGCCCCCGTATCAAACAAGGTGTAAGCTGGGACCTCACCAATATAAACTGATCCTACACGATTTACTAGTCTAAGCAATTTGAACTTAACAACCCAAAATTTATTTCAAACACCACCCAAGTATAGACTTAAGAAATATTAAACTGTAACTTACCAGCGATCGGCTTTGCATCCTCATGTTCTCCAGCAACATATGCGCGAGGCGCAATAGCTGCTCTCTTTGGAGGCGGCGGCAATTGCTCTCTGGCTCGGTTTGCAGGTTCTGGTCCTCCTGCCCGTACTCTGCAATCTCTAGCACGATGCCCATACTTACCGCAAGTGTGGCAAGTTCCTCCAAAACCATTGCAATCCCGCTGATTGTGTCCCAGTCTCCCACACTTAAAACATGCTCCTAATTGGTACAAGCATACTCCATTGTGATTCTTGCCGCACTTACCATACATTAGGACATTTGCCTGCACTCTACCCTGATTACCATGCTGTTGTCTTGGTGGATCTGGTGGTCTGGTGGTCCTCTGGGGAGCATTCTTGGCCAACTTGCTCTCAGCTTCATTTGTCTTTTCTGTCATAGAAGCTCTCTCCACAAGCTTAATGAGACTCCCATAATCACGAATCTGACAAATCTTACGGATATCCAGCCGCAAACCCATCATAAACTTTTGAATCAAAGATTGCTCATCTGTTACTCCTACAGCAAACCTCCTTAGCCTAGAAAACTCCCGCTCGTACTCTCTCACCGTCTTATTATCTTGGCTGAAGTCAGAAACTCCATCTTTAGCTCATTTATGGTCTCCTGGGGAAAGTACTTCCTGGTAAACTCCTCACGAAAAGTATTCCACAGAATCGCATAACCCAGAGGGGCTTCTCTCTCAACTCCCTCCCACCAAACCTGAGCCTCATCCAGCAAAAAGCTCGAAGCTATATCCACCTGGTATCCTAACGGGCAACGAACCGTACTGAAGTTCCTTTCCAATTGTTTCCTCCAATTGTCTGCAGTCATCGGATCTGTGCCACCACTGAAAGATACAGTACCCAAATCCCTCATCAATTTCAAAATCCTCCAATAGTCATGCCTCAAATCCTCTTGAGAGGGCGGTGGAGGAGGCGGAGGTGGTACACCAGTCTGACCTGCCCCTGGTGCTTGTCCCAATATTTCTTTGAGTGAGTCCATCACGAGGTTCCTTAGCACTTCAGGATCCACTCCATGCACTGACGCCTGACCACTGTTATGAGTCACCGGACCACTGCTGTGAATCGCCTGACCACTGTTATTAGTGCTTGCTGAATCAGATGCAATCTCAACCGAATTAGGCCCATTACGACCACGTCCTCTTCCTCTTCCTCTCCCTGCACGTGCTCCTCCGCGAACCATTCTGTGCACACCACCAAATATTAGAATATTCTAACAGAAACTCAACTTACTTGCTCAAGTGTAGTGTTGCCGGTGCTCTTTTACTTTTATAAATCCCATCCCCAAAAATTCCCCTTTTTAAAAAAAAAAAAAAAAAAATATTTTTCCTATTTTCCTAGAACTAGCCTCCCGGGTCAGAACCGGCTTGGCTAACCTAGTCTCTGATACCAAATTGTGACACCCGACTCGCTTACTTAGCCGAGAAGGCAAGTCATAAAAAAACCTATCAATTCTAACGGATACTTTTATGAAAATCAATACTTTATTCCATAACTCAAGTCTTAAATCATTCTACAAAAACCATAATTCCAACTTAATAAATCCTTCATGTGAAACCAATGTAGAAAATACTAAGTAAATTGTTTAAAAATCTAAACATAAATCCCGCTAAAACCAGCACCCGGACAACATCCACCTTGAGCCACTACTCGGTAAAATCGGTATCACCTGAAAGGAGAGAAGAAGGAGAGGTAAGTAATTCCGGGAAAAAATTACTCAGTGAAATTGCTATCCACAACCACTCTAATACTTGGAAACAATAGGCAATCAAACACATTAAACCAGACATAGAACATGCATCACCCAACTTATTACTAGCAACATAACATCCATACCTAGCATTTCTACACCATAATCACTTTTACTTATACATTATCTCCTACTTAAACATTTCACTTTTCACATTTTCTACTTTTCTTTCCTTTTCACATTCTTTACTTTCTTTACTTTTCTTAAATTCACGGCGGAGCCAACCCCTTTCTAGCGTTTTGGGTCTGTCCTCCCCGTCATGGCCCTCTAAGGCCTAATGGACTACAACGGGCTTACATACGCGATCGTTCGTAGTCCAACACGCAAAGTTCTGTAACGGGCTTACGTACGCGATCGTTCCCAGAACTATCCTATACTCTAACAATCTCAAACAATACTTTTTAATCTTTAACTTCATTTAACTACCAATCAATTTCCACACATCAAACAATCTTTACTAACAATCAGCAAGCATCAAACATTCCTAAACTTAGCACATATAACCAACAACATCACATTCCATCCCTAGACTAACATGTAAGAACATCTAGTGTTAACTAGTATTAAAGTTATCTAGACAACACCCTCACCTTAGCCTTTGGATGACCAAATATGGAGGAGTGAACCTAGAAGGATGTGAATCTGCGTTCTGGAAAAGCGATTCAAGTCAAAAATACGTTTCTGGATTTTGAAAGAATGAATGTTTCTTGCCCAGAAAGAAACATCAACAACTCACTGGATTTAGATCGGATTGGAAAACCGGAACTTGATCTGAAATCCTTGTAACGTCACCTTTCCAACGGTACCAAAATCGTGTTCTAACTCCTTCTGTAACAGCGTAGACCTTCCTCCAAAGTTAGCTCTGTGAAACCCGAAAACATAATCTGATCAGACATCTAGGGTAAACTTAAATCGTAGATTGCGGGTTCATCTTACCTCGGAATCCAAATCGGAAAAGAGCCACGGAATCTACGAAGAATCCTCTATCCAACGGTATGTATATCGTCGCCTAACTCCTCACGGTTCGCTGGAAAATCACCCCGCAAGTGCTCTGGTCGGATCTGAGACTAAGAATTCCAGATTCAGAAAACAGTGATTTTTCCTGATATTCAAATACGATTTGCGAGAAGACCATACCTCGTAATTCAAATCCGAAAAAAGCTTCAGAAACTAGAATCCGTGATATTTCCAGAGATATAAGAATCACGATCTAATTCCTTCTGAGCCGCCGGAAATCAGTCCCGCAAAATAGCAACTCGGAACTGGCTTAACTGAGAAGGCAAAGACGGCTAGAGCGAGAACAATAGGGTTTTGCTAGCTGTGCAACTCTGATCTTCCTCCTCACTCGCGTGGCCTTATATAAAGATATAAGGAGACTCTAGGTTAGAGTTTTAATTAACTTGGACTGTGGATAATGGGTTTGTTTTAGGTTTGGGGATTTTATAGAATTGGGCCGTGACAGAATAAGTTTTAAAAAAAAAGAAGAGTTTCTCTTATGGTCAACATGAATATCATCTTAACCATACAAAATAGCATAATAAATCGTATTATAATCCATTATAAATGTAATCTTCTGGATATATTTTACTTTTGCTTTCTAACTACTATTGGCCTGCAGCTCAAAACTGCTACTTGGAGAGAATAAAATTGCTGTGCGCCATTTTGGGGAGATAAAAAGTTAGCATGTGACATTTGAATTTTTTTTCGGAAAATTATTTATGTATGTAAAAATTATTATATGGAATCCAAAATTTGCTTGTATATACTCGATTTTAATATCATTTTATTTTTCTTTGTTCATAACCATAGTTTAATGCCCACATTGCTTTACGTACAAAATTAATCAACATAGCCAGTCTTTTTGGAGCTATGATACAAAATTTGTTGCAAATTTTTGTTTGCTACAAATTTCCTAGCGAACCTATGTGATCATCGGAAATCCAATTTTCTAGCGGGTTGTGGCAAATTTGCCACAAATGTACAACGAAATGTTATGTTTGCAATTTGAATCTTATTAGCTAATTGAGTTGTAACAAATTTTCCAAAATAGTGTCACCCAATTTATGGTCGCAATTTGACTCTTGTTAGCTAGATTTGAGTTGTAACAAATTTGCCACAAAAATGGCTACAAACTATCTGTTATATTTTGATACAAATTGCCACAGAAACAAAACAAAAATCTGTGATAGTACCTGTAGTTTTTTTCATAAAAAAAAAAAAGAAAAACTATTTGTTTTATTATATTCATATTTTGTAACATATAATAACTGAAATAAAATCATAACATTTTTGAAACATTAATAAAAAAGAAAATAAATATAAACTAAAAATATATAGAGAAAATCCTCAAAATACAACATTTTCAGGAAAACATAGATTGGGTTTGTAGAATCAGGAAAAATGGAAGGCGAGATGCAGTGAATATTACCTCCGTAGGACACAGAATGACATTTTCTGGAGAGACTGGTTGAGAGCTCGTAGTACTGGCGCTAGTACCCTTCTAGGGATTAGGAATGTCCTGGATACCGATTCAAGAGAACAAAACATGTTACATTAGCTATCAAAGCGGAGTGACATAGCATCTGATAAAAGAAAAAATAGGAGAGGTCCTGATGAATCATTTAACTACAAAATGACCACTGTGTGGTTGAAATAGTAAAAGCGTCAAGGAAACGATATATTAAAACAAATAGTTGAGACAAGGAAATATACCTTTGTTCACATTGGCAAGGGCTTCTATCCCTGAGACTATTCTTGTTCTCTCTCTGAAGACTATAAACATCCTTTGGAAAATACAGAATAGTTGTACTGTGCTTTTTATACACAAACCAGCGAGTCTAAAGGTCACAAGTAGAGACTAGAGAGTGGTCAAACTGAAGCCAATCTAAACACGATGAGGTTTGTGTAGCTAATATTGGTTCAGCTAAATACAATGACAAGTTCCAAAGACTAATCTACCGGATACTAAGCTCTGAAACCAAACTCACAAGAACCGTGCATACAACTCACAGATTACTCTACCTATGCCGTACCCATTTCTAAAATATTATAATTTTGCCGCTTTCTGTCAATGCAACTTAGACAAGCAGAGATTTTCAAACCATATTAGCCAAGTTAAAAGAACCAACATATACTAGAGAAAGTACCATTGCTCCCAATCCCTGCGCTTGTGTTCTGTGCTGTATCCATGACACCTGACACAAATTTGAGTTTCAAAATGTAACTTGTGTTGATTTTAGGGGTTACCTAATTTTAATTCATTCCTACATCTGATATTAGACAATGCCTCATCTAACAACATTAAGGTTCACTCTACGACAACACTCGTCTAACAATGCCTCATCTAACAACATTAAGGTTCACTCTACGACAACACTCATTTAATCGTAGATTGCTCAAATCAGAGAGGAGAGTTAGTATGACACTAGAGCTAATTCTCTTTTCTTACACGCATAAGCTATAAAAATCAAAAGACTAATAAGACCAGTCTGGAGAAGAGAAGAGCGTACGAGCACTTCTCATGATCACTTCTCCACGAGGTAGTACTAAAACGCATGTTGCCTGGATGATGATGGATTCTCTTCAGGAAGATTGAGTATTTGCTGAATCTGGTAATGGGCCTGCACCAGTGGTAACAATGTTCAGACAACCCATAAACCGGGTTAAACATTTTTCTACGTCGGATGCAGAGTTGCTATACAGTGATTTTCTAAGTCTAATTCAACCTCAATAAAACAGTTCCCCAACCAACAAGTGAATTACAAAGTAAGATACTACTTGAACTTACCAGTTTGATGCGCCTTTTGATCTGTTTAATAACACTAGTAACCTCTTCTAATTGTCTATAAAAACAAGACCACCAGTTTCATCAGTAACATTATAATGCATCCCATCAGACAACTCATTCGTCATATACAATGATGTAGCCATGTTTTCCAAATCTTTTCGAATAGTTTATCTAGGAACGCAGTATGAGGAGGAAAAAGAAAGACTATCATACTTTTTGATTCTTTGCTCCCTCTGTGAATTATAGTCAAGAGCTTCTTGCCGTGTGAACTCCACATAAAATCCGAGGCCTACATCCATGAATATGTGATGAGTATCTGGCCTGTACTCAAACAGACACCCAAATAAAGTGTAACGACATCAGAAGCAAACCTGGTACTGGTCGCAACCATCTCCAAGTTACAAAGATTTTCCACTCAATCATAACATAAGTAGCATGTAACATAGAAAATACAGTAAAAAGTTTATTGAATGCAGAAGATGAGTTTGTGCTATTGTGAAAATGCATTAAGCTGAGTATGCTGACAAAGTGAATCGACTAAGATAAAACAAAAGAACCACAAGTATTAAGCGACATACACTTGAGCTTGCATGTAAATTTCTGACCCGAGGTTGACCATGGTTTTGAGAGTATTTACACCATTTTGCTCCAGAGTTTCTAGGTTTATTCGCAAGACAGAGCTGGAGTGGGAGTAACCGTAAAGGAAACAAGAACAACCAACCGAATTAGAGCTCACTAGAGTAGGAAAGTATAGTGAACGACTAGACCAAGAACAAGTGAAAGACTGTGAATCAGTCATCTTTGATGGGGCTAATACATGGGAGAAACTAACAAAAGAAAAGGATACAGTACTTTTTGTTCTTCAAAGATCTTGTCCCTACAAAACCAACAACAAATGCAGAGAGCACAAATGAATGGCATGCGAAGAAGAAGGATTAACCCAACCCTAGAAGCAAAACTTAAACATGATACATAGAATTGAAAATCTGGATATGAAAAGAAGAATACCGTGAAGCAGTAGCGTGAACAAGCTTCTGTTTTAAGCCTTTATCGATAATCTCCTCCAACAACTGCAGTCGGCGTCCCTCGTCCACTACCTGCACCGTCGCCAAAAACACATCAATCTCAAAAGACTCTAGTCAATCAGAAGAGTTGAAATTAAGAAAATCAAAGCGATAGGACCATACCAATATCCGAAAACAATCAGGAGCTGTTGAATCCGACAAGGGGTCTAAACCTCCGTAAAACGAGATTCACGACAAAAGATACGGAGTTCTTCGACCTGAGAAAGAAGAAATCCCACTCAAACACGAGCAGATTTAGAGATCTCTAGCGCATCGGCGAAGGAGATGCGAATATAGAAAATTTGAAGGAAGAAGCAGAGAAGAAGGGATTAGAAGAACGAACAGAATTCAAGGAAGAAGATTTGATAAGCAAATTGGGCATAATTCCCGTCCCCTTCTGTCCCGTCCGATTCCGTACTGTATCGTTCCCGAATTCGTGTACCATATTTTCCGTAAGGGAAACAAAAATTCCCGTTTGATATAAATAAATTTTGTTTTTTAATATAAAATATTTTGTCTAAAAAATCACAAAGATAAAATAGAATTATTTTTTCAAAAAGTAAAAAAATTAATATGTTTATTAAAACAACTCAGCAATTATAAAAAAGATTGCAAAATATTATTCATCACAATATTAAATAAAGTTAAAAAATATATAAAAATATGAGAATATTTTATATCGTGAAACAAAAAAACCCTCGAAACTTTTTATATTAAGTTAGAGGAAATATGTATTAAATTATATTATATATATATTTGTGGTGGGATTATATAATATTTTATCTTTTATCTACTGAAGCTTAGGACACCTGACCAACATATTCTATAACGTGGCTTGTGCTTATAATTTTAAGAAGAAAAAAAAATCCAAACATGCGATTGGAGCTGGATTCGTCTCCAAATCCGGCCAACTAAAAGCCCAATTTGATTTAAGAATAAGTTAAAAGGGATTGGGCTTTCGACCAAATCACGAAACAGAATAGAAAAACTGACAGGCTCATGTCAGCTCAACGCATACCCAGTCAACGGAAGTTTGAGCTGATTAGTTGAGAACGAGTCAACAAGGAAGTTAGCACTAGGGCTGGGCAAATTATCCATTAAATTCGATCCGATTCGGTATTCATTTCGATTTCATACGAAAAATTTGGATATCCGTTTTGCAAAGCGAAACAAATAATAAAATTTAGTATCTCTCTAAACCGAAGCAAATCACAAATACTAACTTTAAAAATCCGAATATCCTATCCGATCCGTGTATTACTTATACATAAATATAATATGGTAGATTTATAACTATATTTTATTTTTTACCGTTTTAATTTTTCATTTTTATTTTTAAACAATTTATCGAATAAAATTAGACTCATTTCATATATTTATTAATTAATTAATTTAAATCTTATATTTAAACTTTTTTTTGAAAAAAATATTATGGTGTTTTTAATATATATTTTTTTAAAACAGATATCCGCGAAGATCCGGATATCTGCAAATATCCAAAAAAAATCTGGATATTCGTCATCCCGGATATCCGAAATTTTTCGAAACAAAGTAAATCGAAAAATTAGATATCCGTCAAAAATAAATCGAATCGCAAATACTGCAGTTGCGATATTCGTGGAGAATATGTCTAGAACGTGCCCGAGATACGCAGAACCACCCTAGATACGTGGAACCACCCCTTGATACGATGATGCGTCGGCCAACCATACAACTAACATCATCGCTACAAAGAGAAGCAGTTCAAAAGCAGCAGGAAGACGCTGAAAAACCCTCTTGCGATCAAACATGTCAACAAAAGATCTGACTCAAAATCGTCACTTAGTTCAGCTACGACATGATAATACAACGCGGACCAACCTTGAGCCTTACAAAGCAAGATAAGGAACAAAGCTGAGACAAGTCAAAGTCATGGTCAACTCGCCATTTTGATCTTTGCCCAAAAGCAAAAACAATTGGATAGGTACCAGTTAGGCTGGTTCTACCCAGCCAACCCATTTTCGGCCCAAATCCTGAAAATACAGACATGTCCCAAAAACAAATAATTCTGATCAAGAGAGTAATCTACCAAAAAGCCTAATTGGACATTATTCGAGGATAAAAACCTAGTGGACCGAGTTCATAAACAAAAGTCCAAAGGGCAAACAGAAGGATTAAAGCCCTCCCGGGTACCGAAAGCAGTAAAGTTCAAAGCGAAACAAAAGAAAATGCTTCGATAAAACATTGTTGAGGGAATAGAAAGAGTTAGGAACTGCCCACCTCATCCACTTCACCCGGAGCTTCAAAGCCCACCTGCTCTTGATCACCTCGCTTGGCAGAACTTGCAGAGACAAGCGCCATTGGATCGACCTCCATAGCAGCAGCGATGGAATCCTTTGAGATCTGAGGAAGCGGCAGCCTACCGATGGCGAAGTCAGACACAATAGTCGCATGAAATACCTCCTCAAACTCAGGTTGCTGGGAAAGAAGTTTGGTGTGCTCCTCCTCAACGGTGGTAGTACGGATGGTCAACGCCTCGAGTAGCTGAACGTTGTCAAGCAGCTCCTGGAGTTTGATCTCGGCAACCAGCTCGTCATCATTCTTCGTAAACTTCTCATCTATCAGCTAAAGAATGATCCGGTACTCACCCGCAAGCTCGCGACAATCGGCCTGACGTGCCACCTTCAACTCCGTATCTCGAGAAGTCTTTAGGGAGCGGTTCTCCACCTCCAGCTCTGATTCAGCGCCAAGAGATCAGACGACTGCTTGAGCGCACCTCGTCCGTAGCCTTATCACTGGCCGGCCCAAGCTTTCCTTCCATATCCGCCACGATGCTGAGCAGCATTCAGACTTGGTCACCTGGTCAATAGTGAGTGCCAAATTCCCCCGAAGATCGGTAGCTTCGGCCTTGGATGCATTCAGGTCAGCGACCATCTTCTCAATAACCTTCTTCATGTCCTCAGTCTCCCCCTTCTTCGGCATGTCGCGGAGCCGTAACTCTGCGTCTGCGGCCAGCGAGTTGGCCACCTCCATGGTCTGGAACAAGAAAAAGGACAGAACGAGTCAGCTCGAACTGGCATGGCGCACACCACCAATAATGAAAGAATGAAGATGTACCTTCCCAAGGGCTGATGTCATAACAACATAGGGCTCCCGAGGAACCAAATTCTTGACAACTCGCATATGGCACCCATCAAGCTTGCAGTGGCGAAAAAGGTGGGCCAAACCCTCCGGATCATTAGTGACCAAAAGAAAGGCCTACTGCCACCAGAGCCGTTGGGAGAGGTAGAACTAACCTTCGCTCCCGGGGAAGTGGCTTGGTCAACACGAGGTGACTGAGACCTGGCCCTCTTGGAACGGTGGGACTGACCCGAAGATCCCCGATAATTAGACTGACAGCCAGCTAGAGGAAGGACAGGTGCCTGCTCCTCAGCCACAATAATGGCCACCGGGGTTGGGGTAGCCGCGGGTTCATATTATTGATAAAGAGATATAAATCCATATAAACGACAATAGGAGTGTGTATACACGGACAAATCAGTGAAGAGAGAGTTAAAAGGTAGAACTTTGTTGTGGCTGGACGTGTAAGTATAAACTAGATTTTTCTTTTTTGCATCAAACGTTAGAATATCCTCTATATATTAATAGAGGAGACCTAGATAAAAAATCATAAGTATCATCCAAAGAAAATTTTAAGTAACTTATAATGAAAGCTACTAAAAATTCTTAATGACATAGAATATTATGCAAATAATTAAAGATCCCAAATATCTTAGTCCAATTACCCACCAAATAAAAAGAAGAGCCTAAAAATAAATAATCATCAAAAGAAATATGTGACCAAGAAAAAAAAAATCAAACGAAAAAAAAAATCATCAAAGGAAATTGAAACAACAAATCTCTGGTAATTAATGTGACAATATCACGTTTTCTTTTCAATACCTATTACGGCCAACCCTAATCTAAAAACTACCATCAATTCCTCTACATAAGTCATTATCTACACAATAACACATATTTACAAATCAATTGGGAACAAAAAGAAAAACATGTAAGTATTGAGTCGATTGTTTCTGTTCACTGTGATGTCGTCCATATTAATTTTTCATACCTGTTAACAATATTATACTCTTTCCGTTTCAAAATATAAATTGTTTTGATAATTTTAGGTACTTTTTAACTTTATTAACTATTATGTGATCAATAGTATCTTGTTGTCGCTTTTTTCATTGGTTAAATTATCTTTATTATATATATATAAGAATATAATTTTTATAAGAAAAATAGTTTCTTAAGATTCGAATTTTTAGCCAAAAACTTATATTTTGAAACAGAAGAAGTATCATGGTTATAGAAAAACAAAATAGTGTCACAATGATCAAGCAATATGATTGAAAGGTTGGTGCTTGTAAAATCACAAACAATTTTGTTGGTAAGTAAACTGTACCACTTATGTAATTTTATTTGTGAAATTTTGTCGGATAAATCACGTAAAAGTTTTATTTTCCATATACAATTGAAATTTCATTATCATATTGCACTATTAATTATTTTGATATTTTAATGCAGATGAGTTCCGTTCTATAAAATACTTATTTAAATTTATTACCATCTCTTCAAAATCGAGTAACAGCCACAATTGTGAAAAATAATCCGCCTCGAGAATGCAAAAACAGTGGACACTAATGCAGAAGGCTTTTTTCCTTTGATACCATTTATTTATATGCAAAAGATTTGGGTACTTATTTTTGTCAACAGACTCTAAAAAATCGTGAAAAATAGTAATACGGTATATAGCCCATTTTTCGTTGGAAAATAAAGCTACACAACCTATTATTCGTTTCAAATTTTACCAAACCCATATCCTTACCAAATTTTTAACAAAAAAAAACCCTGACAAAAATTTTCCCCCTTTTTTCCTACAAGTATATTTTCATATCGTAAAATATAGCTAAAATTCTAAGGGGCAATTACAAAAATGCCACTTTTTGTATGCACATTTGCAAGAATACCACTTAGGAGTGTTCATTTACAAAAATGCCAATAATTATAGATTTATAAAGCTTATATCTTAAAATTCTAAATCCTAAAAAATGTTTTGACAATAAAATCCCCTAAAAACTCAAAACTAAACCCTAATAGAACATAATTAACCCAAACATAAATAATATAAAAAAAATAATGTTGAAAAAGTGGCATTTTTGTAAAGATTTCAAAAGTGTGGTATTTTTGTAAAGTGACATTTGAAAAGTGGCATTTTTTTAAATTTCTCAAATCCGAATAGATATTCTTGCAGTGTAAACTTTATTGTAATTAATTATATTAAACTAGAATAGGATCCGCGTTAATACGCAGATAAATACAATGAAAATAAATGAAATAAAAATACTATTTAACGTAGATCCTAACACCAGTAAAAGTTAGTTTATATCATAATTCTCATGTTTTAATTCATATCATGCAAATCCAAAAATATATATAATCGACATTTAAATCATATTCTTATTAACACAAAATATACATTTTAACCATTATGAATATTTATGAATTTTGTGATAGAAATATAAACAATTAAAATACTATACAGTTAAATCAAAAAAATAAAATTTATGTTAGTTACCTCATAAAAACTACAAATAATATTATGAACCATTACATAAGTACATGATTAATAATTGTATTTCATTAATGTCATCCTTTTATTTCTCATAAAAGTTTATATTCGCCGAACTTTATACTGTGTTAACTTCATCTTAAATAGAATATTATTATTTTTTAATTTATACTAGAATTTTCAATATATACACTTAGTGAGCACCAATGACGTCATATGTCAAAAATTTCAATTTTCTTTGTGATATTCTAAAACTTTATATTGATAAAATAAGTATTTTTAAAGATTATTTTTATTATTTTATTTTTGTATGGTTGTGTATATATTTAAAATTTTTAATTAAGGTTTCTATAAGATTTCTAACTCTTGTTTTTCCAATTTCTATATCTTTTCTCTTATCATTCGTCTTTTTAATTATTTTAATTGATATTTTTATTTTGTATGTATTATTTGTTTCTTTTAAAAAATGTAATGTCTATATTTCATCTTAAATTTTGTTTCTTAATTAGTATAGATAATATTATAAATTTTACTTTTTATTATTTGATTAGAAAACTTAAAAACTACCTTCCATTTTAAATCATATTTTTCTTAATTTTTTTTTTTTTGTCAAGAATCACCATTATATTAAATCAAGTTGTTACCTATTGGATGGTTTCCCATACGGGCCACCCCGATCGGGAATGTAACGACCGCGAACCAAATTACGGAATATTTGGTCGTGTGTCGATCGACACGAAAAAAAAAAAAAAAATAATAATAATAATAATAATAAAATAATAAAAAAAAAAAATTTTTGTCTATAAAAGACAGGAGTGTCGGCAGGTTTTCTTGACAGAAGAAAACAGAGAGAGAAAGGAGAATTTGAGCAGATTGAGAGGATTTGAGAGAGTTTGGGAGTGTTCTTGAGGGTTTTTGGGCAGTTTTGGACCGGTTTTGGAGGAGACAAACGGAGGTCAAGATCAAGTCGGATCGGGGTGAACTTTTGAGGGTACGTTCTCCTGTCGTTGGTCTTGTCGTAGGAAAAATCCGTTTGTCAATCGGACGGTTAGATTGTTAGTTATGATCGTTCTAAGTTGGTCGGTTTGTGCAGCCTTCAACTGCGATCAGTCAACTTCGGAGGAGTTTTGCCGTCGTTCTGTTGTGACCCAGAAAGCTTTCTATATACGGTTAGAAAGCTCTCTATGTCTAGTTTTTAGATCGTGTTTCCGATCTTGATTCCGTTGTGTTTTCCGTTCCCAGTGTGCTTTCTTGTAAAACGGGTTATTTCTGTTCCAGTTCGGATCATCGAAATTGCGAGTTGTTTTCTCGTCGAACCGTTTTGAACCAAGGGACGATCTGTATACGGTTAGAAAGCTCAATCTGTCTACTTTTCAGATCGGGTTTCCGATCTTGATTCCGTTGTGTTTTCCGTTCCCAGTGTGCTTTCTTGTTCAACATGTCATTTCTGTTCCAGTTCGGATTGTTGAACTTGCGGGCTGTTTTCCCGTCGAATTGTAGGGAGTTAGAGGACGTTCTACATACCGTTGTGTAGCTCGTCGTGTCTAGTTTCCAGCGCCGGTTTCCGATTGGAATTTGGAGTAGCCGTTCGTAGTATACGTTGACTTCTTTGGGGCGTGCGTGTTCTTGGTGTTCTGGGTGTTCTTGAACACTTTTGAATCCGTTTTCCTTCCCAAATCGAGGTGAGTGCGTGACCATGGGTGCGTGTAAGCATAAGAAGTGTTAGGATGCGTTTGTGTGTTGTTTGGGATCGAATTTCGTGTTGTTTGATAAATTATTATGCAGAAAATCGCGTGTGCGAGTTTTCTGGGTTTGGTGTGTCGATCGACACATATGGGTGTGTCGATCGACATGGTGTCAGTAGGTCACCGGGATGGTGTGCTGACGGACATGAGTGTCGGAGTTGGTGTCGATCGACACGGGTTAGTGTATCGATCGACACAGGTTGTTTTTACGCGATTGAGTTGTTTTCATGTTGATTGTTCATCCTGGTATTGTAGCATTGCTTATGCTTATATTTGTACATAGCCTGTTGATGGGATGACCGTCTCACTGGGTATTTATGATAATACTCACGCATCTCTTATAACCATGTGATGCAGGTAAAGACAGTCAGTGATCGTGGAATCATGGCCGGGACGAGGGGAATGATCTAGTGGCTCGTTTTCGTGTAATAAGTTAGAATTGCTAGGGTGTTAGCAATTTCAGAACTATGTGTATTACCGAATTGAACTAGAATTAATAAGTATGGGCTTGTTAAACGATAATTGTATTTGATTGTTGAATCATTGTTTCCGCGCTGTTTGTTTATTGGACCGTTGAGGATCACTATTTATGATAATAGTGATCCGGTTAAAAAAAATTTTTTTTTTTTTATTTGACGGGTTGGGTCGTCACAGGGAATGTCTGACTTACATGAAAAAATAAATAACCTCATGTTCGAGCTCCATTTGCAAGGGAGTCGGTCTGGACATTACTACTCATATTTTTCTTAATTAATTTTAAGTTTTACACATTCATCATCTGATTAATATCAGATACATGTCGCGACTCATGAGTTATAATTTTGCTTACGTGTCATGCTTATATAAACCTGCGTTGCGGTAAATATTTTTGATTTTAAAATTTATAACGCCGATAATTTGAAAAAAGTAATTAGATTCTAATTACGACTCGTAAAAATATTTAATATTTATTTTATTTTTATATCATTTTATATTTTATTAAATAGTCAATTTATTATATTTATCTCATACTAAAATTGTCTCATACACGTTATTATATTAGCAAAATGACACTTATAATATGACATCTCCTTTTGTTTTTAACCATTTAAATAATTTGAAATGGAAAGAATATATTTTGTAGTATAATAATTTAGTAATATTACCAACTTTAATATGACCGTTTTTTACTTTTTGTAAATTAGTTCATAATCCTTGATTAGAATTCATTTCTTATTTTAGTTTTTTAAATTTTTTTAATATTGACACATGCAACAATCTAAATTAATAATTATATGTGTCGTAATCTACTGAATTACAATTTTGCTTACGTGTTGCGTTATTATATAGAGCTTGATTTTTTTCTTTTTTTATGAAAGGTTTTGTAGGAACGAAAACTATGGTAGTGTTCTTTTTTTTTTTCAACTAATGACTTTTTTGAACAAACATAAAAGTTGTTCTTTTTTAGTCACTTGCTTTTTGTTATTTTTCATTTTTTGTTTAATTTATGGGATTTTTTTTTAGTGTTAAGAAATTTGTTGGTTTAATTTTTTTGAAATTCATAGCAACTTATTATAGGAAATTTTCGCATTTTTTACAGGAAATTTTATATTTACCATTTTTTTTTCTTTGAACAATGGAATTAAACTAATCTACAATATTTCCCTTTTTTCTAGTTTTGGCATTTTTTATTGTTTTAGTTTGAGTTTTTGGAAAAAAAATTTTAAAGTCACGTTAGAGAGTTTTTTTTTTTCTTAAAAGTCACGTTTTTTATATAAAAGTCACGTTATAAAAATTTTTTTGGGCAATTGTTTTTGTTTTTTAAGATATTTCCTTTATTAATTTTTTTTGGCTCTTAAGAAAAATTATGATATTAAAATATATTAACACATGTCATCATCTGATGAATGATAGCCACATGTCGTGATCTGGTGCTTAAGAATTTTGCTTATGTGTCAAACTCTCATCACGCACATTCTCCTTTATATAATAAGATACGAGGGTTATACATTGCAATCTATATAAAATATACATAAGATTATACATTAATTGATATTAATTAATGACTATTTTATACTTATTATTTAACTTCCCCTTTAAAAATTTTCACCCGATTCACCACCTCCTAATGTATATTCTTCCACAATATAATTAACTAGAAATTGTCCACGCGTTGCATTGATTTAAAAATTAACATGATTAAATATACAACAATTCAATTTTATTGATTATTTGTGTATTTAATATTACAAAAAATTATTGTTGTACTAAATAATTATCTAGATTAGAAGATTAAGCATTTGGAGTAAATTGTTGGACATATATAATGTCATATGTGAAAAAAATAGACTGTTTATAAATAAAAATTATAGCGTATGCATATAGAATATATCTTCTTTTGTACAAATTCACAATTTCGTATGACTAATTTATCAATATTCACTACGGTTCTCTAAAAAAAATGATTGGTCGTCTTTTTTTCTTGCATCAAATAAGTTGGTAAAAAAATATACTGATCAGCCAAGTTATAATATGTTTTGTTTCTATCGAGACATATGCATTATCTCAACAGGGATATTGGAATGCATCTTTTCTACGATTTTTATCTTTCACTTCGATTCATTTGTGAATTATTATGTTTCTTTGGATTCACAATTTACGGAAGAGTAATGTTTCCTTTCGAGAGTATTGGTTAAGAGATGATTGACAACTTTATCATTCTAACAACCTTAAAATTCCTAAATTCACTAATTATTTTTCTCACCATTTTTTTGTCAATGTTATGATTCTTTTTATTAAAGTTTTTTGTGACTTTTTTTTTTTAAATTTTAGTTACCTATCTAAAGTTTTAAATGTTTTTGTATAATATAATGATTGGTTTAATAAATAAAATATATATGTTTCAAACCGTTAGAAGTTTACAATAACACATTTAATTTGGAATTATAATTTTTGGTGGATATAAAAAAAAGAAAAAAACTGAAATTGGTCATCTTTATGCTACACTTTAATTTTTAGAATTAACTTACATTAAACTTAACTATTAAATTGTACGAATTAATTTTTAAAATTTTTAAAAACAATTAATTTTTTTCTTTTTAATAAATAAATTGAAAAGACAAATGCCAAAAGAATAGACGACACATAACATCTTTTCATGACTTGGATTTAGAAAAATCTTAAAATATTATATAAGATTGTTATTAATTACACTAAATATCATGGTTTCCTACCAACCAAGTACTTACGGATTGCTATCTAAACATAATATTATGAATAATATACATTTCTTGGATACTTTATTAATCTTAGAAAACCAATATACCCGAAAGATAAACTGTTTTGAATAGCCTTACTAATCTTGGATCCACAATCAACCGGAAATTTAAATTGGTTCAACTAAAACTTTTTTCTATGGATAAAAAAGTCGTTCGGTGATTAATTTGAGTTTAAAAACATTTTCTAAAATTGTTTATTTTTTGAAAAATATTACATGTAGACTAGTCAATTACATTATTAATTATACACTATAAGATAATGCTTTATTTTTAAGTTTCGTTATTGCAATCCAATTCATTTTTTCTGCACTCAAAACTCAAACCGATTGTGTGAAAGCATTCAAAACTCTAAAACTGATTGGATTTTTATTAGTGGACATATTTATTTATCTAATAATTTTTTTAGTGTTAGTAAAACTGATATGTCTTTACTTATTGTACTATAACTATATGCTTTCAGTATTGTTTATATATTCTAAAATTAAGTATAGAATACAATAAACTTGAATTTATAATCCAGCACTTGGTGCGGGTGTTTAATCTAATTTAAAAGTAATTAAAAAGCATAATTCTTTATGATATACGGGAAAAATTAGAAACGGCATATCTCCCATATAGATAAATATATTTTATCTTACAAAATTTAATCTGCATTACACTTAAATTGAATGTAAGTATTTTTAATGTAAATCGAATACGTTTGAGATTATGGATTCTCTGAAATTTATATGAACTCAACAAAACTCAAGAATTTATCGCGTTACTATGTAAATCTTCTTAAATAAAAAGTCAAAGAAAGCATAAAAATGATAATGATAATTTTTAAAATTTAATCACTAATGTTTGATTTGTAAAGTTGTACGTTTATAACAAAAACACAACTTTACTTAGAATAATATGAACACAATTAAACGATATAAAAAAATAATAATTGTATGATCAATCATTATGCTTTTGGTCTTTCTCTTGAGTTCATGTAATATTTGCGAATAGTATTTTTAATTTCTGATTTTAGTGGATTTGTTTTTAGGCATAATAATACCAAAGACGTAGCTATGTAGGATAGAAAATCTCATTGAAAATATTGTATATCTTTAATTTTTCTGTATTTTTCAAAAACAATGGATATATTTCACGGTTAGATTTGGAAGATTACCTTCATTATCACGGTTTTTCGTTTTGTTTTGTTAACTAGAAATTTATAGGCCGTTCATTTCCTAGTTCAACTGATTTTTCCAGTTGAACAATTGACCTTTGATCTTCACTATCAAGCATCTACTCACCCGATTCATCGGGAGGTAAACAACTAAAGTATAGCATTGGGGAGAGCAGAAGCAACTACTAACCACATGAATTGACAACATTTTTACGTAGTACCGACACATTATTGCTTTTAGTTATTATGGTGCTGTTCGTTTATACATCTAGATGGACCATCCGGATGTATATACCAGATGATATTTGTTTAAGTGGTATTAAACACATCATCCAGATGGAACATCTAGATGTAGCTGAAAATCTCTTCACAAAAATTATAGATGTAGTTGGTACATCTAGATGACTTTAAATAGTACATCTAGATGTAGATGGTGCATCTAAAAAACCCTTATTTACAATTATAACCCAAATAATATTTAATTTTTATAAATTTTTATTCTACATGTAAAAATCATAGATTTACACCAAAATTTTTCTTCTAAAAATCGTACAATAATGAATTATCATTTCTCCGCCAAAACCATAAAACTGTAAAATAAAAATTTGACGGGGAAATTGCAGAATATATATTTTGCCTACAAAAAAAGATATTTTTCCGTCAAAACCGCAAAATCACAGTTACAATTTCCCAGCAAAATCGTAAAATTGTGTTTTTCATCAAAGCTATAAATCACGATTTTGACAAAAAATTGGCGGAATTCCATTTTCCTGCAAAAAAAAAAAAAAATCCGTCAAAACCGTAAAAATTTGTTTTTCCGCACAAACAGTAAATCACTGTTTTGGCGGGAAATCGGACGAAATTATATTTTCCATCAAAATAAAAATCTGTCAAAACTGTAAAAATTTGTTTTTTAGCGAAAACGGTGTTTTTCCACCAAAACAGTAAATCACGATTTTCGCGGAAAAACGGACGAAATTATATTTTTCTACCAATTTTTTTTTTTTTGTGAAAACCGTAAAATACTATTTTTCCGCCAAACCAGTAAATCACAGTTTTGACGGAAAAACAGACGAAATTATATTTTCCCGTCAAAACTTTATATCACGATTTTGGCGAGAAAATAGCGGAATTGTATTTTCCCGCCAAAAAAATAGATTTTCCCTTCAAAATCACAAAACTGCGTTATTATATATTTTCACCAAATTCGTTAAATTTGTGTTTTCTCGCCAAAACTGTAAATCAAAATTTTGCCGGGAAAATGGTGGATGCATTTTTCCGCCAAAACCGTAAAATTGGGAAATTGTGTTTTTTTGCCAAAATCATAAAATTTGGGAATTGTGTTTTTTAAATTTAATATTAAAATTAAAATTCATATATGTAAAAAATAATAATTTAAAAATTATTTAGTTATAATTTTAATTTAAATAAAAAAATCTCTTTAAAATAAAGACATGTCAATTTTAGTCATTTGGATATCAAATACATCTAGATGCAAATGCACTTTGTCATGAACTAACCAAACAAACAAAACTACATCTAGATGGAACATTCAGATGAAATGTCCAAATGCAGAAACGAACAACAGTCAGATGCTCCATTCAGATGCATAATCCAGATGTTTCATTCATATGCATCATCCAACTACACAAACGAACAGCTCCTATATTGTAGTTATCTATCCCAATCCAGTTATGGTGAGACTGACAATGCATCTCTCGTACCCCTTCTACAAGTTGTCCGTTCCGGAAGGGACTAAATTATTTGTTAATTACTCCTTTTTTGACGAATGGATCCACTAAATATACATTGGAGTGATGACGCAAATGTGTTGAGAATTATATCAACTCTCATGAAATAAAAGTAATTAGAATCACATAGGAATGAATTAACAAAATTAACACTTCTCGTCTAAATAGTATCTTCATAGAATATTTACGTTTCACAAGACTCCAGTTTTAGAAATCTCAATTCTTTTTCCTTTCTTCTTTTTTGTCAACAAATACTCTATATTCAATCAAGTGATACCGGTATGATTATTTTTTAGAAATTTCAATTCTTATTCATCCTATTTTGTGATTATGAAACTTTTTAGGTTGTTGGTCCTATAATTAGAGTTTTCCCGGTAATTGGCAAATTGATTTTAAAAAATGATATTTTATAGATGTTTCAAAACCTATATTTTATTACGTTTAATTATAGTACAGTCTATGTCTAGTTATTCACTGCCTATGTGTAGATTAGCACCGCCGGAGATTGATATACGTATTAACCTTCTCATGTGAAACCCATTTTTTAAGATTATCTCAATCAAAGTTCTAACTCGTCCTAAAATGGTCACAACCCACTGATTTCTTACTTTTCATCCAACAATTTCGTTAAAATGAATTCAATGCCACTTCATTACTAAAAAACTGTTGTGGTGAAGTTGAGTCTGTATATCTAATTCGAATCTCCTTTCTCCCTTTTTAACCTTTTTCTTCTCTTTTCATTTTAAAAATGTAAATTTAAACTAGGTGATTTATCTGCACACAGCGCTGATAAATGATTTTGGCTCTCAAAACCGGATTAGCAATGGCCTTATTTCTCTTGTCCATTTAAGTTGTATGCTCTCTTTTTTTCTTTTCAATCAACTTACTTCATTCATTTAATTCAAAGTACAAAGGGAGGAAATTGAGCATCCTCCAATATTACTACAACATAATTGAAATGCAATAAGACATAGAGCATAGATCATCGCAGAAAATGAACAGCAAATCCAAGACATCTAGAAATTGTTTTTCTTCCCTTATGTTGAATCCTATATATGAAGTTATACAGTATATCTTTATTTTTGACAAACCCAAGCAAAAGTATATCAAAGCGATGGAGAAGGTATAAGACCTTTCAAAAGTATCGCTATCATATTATTCAACTCTTCCTAGAGTGAACATATTTCATTGTGTGTTTTTAAAAGAAAAAAAATCAACATGGGAAATAAACATAAGAAAATTTGAAAAATAATATATTAACAACAAACTTTCAATGTACTAATTATATTCTAAAAGTTGACTTTCCAAATAATATTATAATATATTATCAATAACATACGTAAATACGAATTTTTAATCAATAACATTAATACAAACCACTAAAATGCAAATTATGATCAAGATATAACTCGTTTAAACCGTGGCAATTTTCTAAAGGAGATGTAAAAAAAGAAAAGGGAAAGAAACCGAGGAACTTCTCGGAAAAAAATTAGTTTGCCACTAGTTTATAGTTTTATTAATAGATTAGCTCTTATTTTATTTTAGTTACTAGAAAATAATCTAGGCGTAACCCGGGTATGTTGGTTATAGTTTTGTTTGCTATTTTAGTATGAATAAAGTAGTATCATAATTTTTTTTGTGATTTTGTAGATCCAACAACAATATATATGTTCATAAAATATAACTGAGATAAAATGATATATTGATCTCTTTCACTATAAGTGTTTGTATTATTTAAAATTCAGAATTTATTCATGTGAAATATATAGATATATATATATATATATACAAAATAAGTACATATTTTAGTTGTTGGTGACATATATTTTTAGTTATCCTTTAGCTCATTCCTTACCAATAAATATAAAATTAATTCAGTGTAATATTTTGCATATGTTTATGCATATTTCATTTTCTCTAAAAACTTTTGGATCTATCGATTATTTGGAATTTGATAATACCAAAATGTTAAGTTTCTTTAGTTGAAACTCAAAACCTTTGAAAGTATTTTTTTTATTTTTTTTTTATTTATGTTGCTCCTTTTTGTCTATTATTATATTGTATCTTCATATCATACAACTAAGAACTAACTTTTTCTTTTCATAACAATTCAACCACTCACTCGAAAAAATATACGAAACAAAATTAAAACACCAAAATATCTTTTCCAATTTTAAGTGCATTTCATGATTATATGTTTTATCAATTGGTTTAATATATTTTTGAGCTTCGTAATTTTTTTTTAATAGGTAACGTTGACATAGACGAATGCAGAAATAAAATGGCAAGAAAATGGAAAATGGTTAAAAAAAATATTGATAAACTTCACTCAATAATGATTTATTGAATTTTTCTTTAGATATTAGTTTAATTAAAAAAATATTGAAACAAAATTAAAATACCAAAATGTTTTGAGAAATTTCAAAAAATGCCACTTTTCAAATGCCACTTTACAAAAATGCCACATTTTTGAAATCTTTACAAAAATGCCACACTTTTGAAATCTTTACAAAAATGCCACTTTTTCAAAATTATTTTTTCTTTATATTATTTATGTTTGGGTTAATTATGTTCTATTAGGGTTTAGTTTTGAGTGTTTAGGGGTTTTAGGTGTCAAAACATTTTTTAGGGTTTAAAATTTTAAGATATATGCTTTATAAATCTATAATTAGTGGCATTTTTGTAAATGGATACTACTAAATGGTATTATTGCAAATGTGCACATAAAAAGTGGCATTTTGTAATTGCCCCAAATGTTTTTCCTAACTTTAAGTGTATTGCCTCGGATGATATGTTTTATTAATTGGTATAGTATATTTTTGAGGTTAGTAATTTTTTTAATAGGTAACGTTAACAAAGACAAATGCAAAAATAGAATGGCAAGAAATTAAAGACAGTAAAAAAAGTATATTGACAAAATTCACTCAACAATGATTTAGTGAATTCTTCTTTAGATACTAATTTAATTAAAAAATATACAATAATTAATAGAAGTGAAAATTTTAATAAAATGTAAATATTATTATCACATATTTTTTTATTAAAAATATACATAAAGACTTTACGTTATTGTGGCCATGACTCGCATTACGTGCGGGTTTTATGCTAGATAAATTTTTGGTGCAGTACTTATAGAGAAATAACGGAGATGGGAAAAAGTTCTTTTACAAAACAGAATATTTTGTGAAGAGAAACAAACTCAAAACTATTTAATTTTTTTTTAAAAGCTTATTTGTTTGTCATAAGCTCCATATTGTATTGTTTGTATATTTAAATCTAATGCGTTGTATTGTATGAATGTTTTTTTGGTTGGTTTCATGTGTAATTTGGAATGCATTTTTTGGTTTCATATGAAGTTGTAGACTAAGAAACCGATATGGTGGTAACAATAGAGTTTGTTAAATTTTGGTTTAGTTAATATTACTATTGTCCATATCGAAAAGAAAAGAACTTTGATATGAATTTAGATTTTAGAATTTTTAATGATACACTCTAGGTAAGTAAACTTCTTTAAAACAAAAAAGAAGGTTTTTTGGAATTGACATAAGGAAATTTTTTTTTATCGATTAAAAAGGAGAAATTTGCTTAATCACTCATATATAGTGGTGGAAGAGGTAAAGATCAATGATTATTAAGGGGGTTTATTGGTTCATGGAATTTAACAGATTTGAAAATCTATGAGTATTTTGGAATTCTATATAGATTTCAAAATCAATAATAAAGTGGATTTGAGAATCAAATCTAATAGATTTAAGAATCATGTGAGGAGGATTTAGAAATCAAATGAAATAAATTTGAAAACCAAGTAAAGTGGAGTTAGATATAAAAACACATTGTAAAATAAATAAAATTGACTTATATTAAGTATTATGATATAAACGACAATTGTTTTTTTAAAACAAAATTGCAATTTGCTCTTCAATAATTTTTTTTGTTTAATTAAAAATTAGTTTTTATTTATTTATGAAATCATGAAAAAGTCAGTTATTTTTTTTTTTTTTTGTTTGTCACATAAAAAAAGTCAGTTATTATATTAAGTTTTTATTTATGTAATTAAAAATCAGCTCTTCAATAATTATTTTCAATTAAAAGTTAGTTTTTATTTACATAGAATCATGAAAAAAATTGTTAAACCATATAAACATAAAACACTAAATTTTATCCTACATTGAAATGAAGAATTGTAGATATATGGGATAATATGAAAATATATGAGGTGCGTTTTGAGAAGATTGTGAGTACAATAGTTTGTTTTGTCAAATCCAATTCAAAATAACAAGGTTTGGATAAAGATTTTAACCTTTGTATTTATAACACAAAATCATTCTCAAATCCATGTTTAAATCATTAATATAACACTTGATTTGAATTTGTATTTGAGAATCACAAATTGAATAACACTGAAATTCAATAAGAATTTTAAAATGATTGATTGAATAACATAAGATTTGGCTTAGAATTCCAAATCCATTAAAATACCAAAACCAATAAACCTCCCTAAATTAAAATTTACATCTTGGCACCAAACAAGAAGAGTTGGTCGAATAAAGATGTCTAAAATTTGTTGTTAGCAAAGAACACACTAAAATGAGGCATATATAATACAACATCAAAGATTTGGATATGTAATTCACAATTTAAAATTCATTGTAGATAGATACATGGTGTAAGAGTAAGATTAGAGTTAGCTTAAGTAAATTAGTGGGATTAGAGTTAGCTTAAGTAAATTAGTGGATTTTAACGATCTCTAGAGGAAAAAGGAAACAGAAATAACTTTAGAATGGTGTGAAAAATAACTTTTGAAAATCATCTTGGTGCCCCTCCATCTCTACTCTTGAGGACAACTATTGAAACAATCTGACCCGTTTTTTTTTTAAAATTAATTAACATCGGATTCGAATTAATGTTCTCATAAACATTAATTCTCAATATCCAATCAGACATTCTCAAACAACAATAAACCAGCGAAAATCAAACCAAACCAAACAACAATTAATCCATTAAACCATAACCAGTTCAATTCCAACAACCAATATAAACCATCTCAATTCAACAATTAAATCAATTCCATCAACAACCAACAACCTAACGGTTTTAACAATCTAATCGCAACAAACAATCGAGACACTAGATCATCTCATTTATAAACAAACGAGATGCGTGATTATTATCACAAATACTCAGTGAGACGGTCATTCCATCTACTTGACTATACACACATTCATAAAAAAGAGATACAATACCAGGATGAACAATCAACAATGCATAACTCAGCAATCAAACGAGAATCAGTCTAGCGGATCAGGCGTCGAGCGAGACGCTGTGTCGATCGATGCAACAACAGTGTCTCGATCGACAGTCAACCCCGGTGTCGATCGATATAAGTTGTGTCGATCGACACAAAGCAATTGTGTCGATCGACGCAACATCACAGAATCCAGGAATTGAGCCATTGTATCTTCTCATGGATTGATTCATGAACGCGATACATCGAACCCTATACGAAATCATCAACACAATCACATAATCACATCAAAAACACTCAATCATTCGCATCCTATCAAATCCTTTACCCAGATAAGCCCATGGTCACGCACTCACCTCGATTTCAGATAGAAAAGATAATAAATCGACGAAGAACACGACTGATCAGATCCCCTAATCTGAATTCCTCTCATAAATTGCGAATCCAAACCACCAGAACGATCTCCAGAGTCTCACAAACACACACAAGAGCTTTTAGGATCAAGAACTCGAAGAATCAACAGTGATTCTTCCTTTTCTCTCAAATCCTCTCTCAACTCTCTGGAAACTTTCTGGAAACTTAAAATGACCAAAATCGCGGCCACATCCCTTTTATAGGGAAGCCCTAGGGTTTCTCCTAAACCGAGTCGAACCGACGACTCTAATCGAACCAACCCGGTTCAATTCCAGCTTGTGTCGATCGACACACACTCTGCGTCGATCGACGCACTGCCCAAAAATTCCATTTTTGGTTTACGGACGTTACAACTATACTACTATAGAGCTTTAAATCATTGTCTGGATTTGAAAAAGAGAGTTTAGAAAAATATTTAAAAAACAAAAAATATTTAATCTTCAGATAATTAAATTGTTATCTTGATTGGAAGCTTCTGTAGATGTACTACCCTACACATTGCATTTCAAATTATTAATTAGCACCATAAGAATAATGGGATGTTATATTACATTACATTAAAATATGTACCACAAAATTTGATTTTGGTTTTTCCTCTCAGTTGTCATCTTTTGTCTCTATTATTTTTATGCTGATTTCCATAGATATCTTCTCTGTTGTGTGAACTAAGTTTTAACCGGTGGTTGGATTTGTGTATTTCTATAATTGTTTTTTTTTTTTGCAAATCTGTTCTGGTTAATTGAGGTAGCCTTGATTTTTTTGCTAGCTTAAACTTGCTTCCTTCTTCTATTGTAAAGTCAAGAAAATTATTTAATGTTAGATAAGGAGTGGAGTTTTAATTTCTTTAGTAGATCGAGAAAAAAATTCTAACCAATTTTTAACTGTCAACTAATGGCTGAGACCCCTATGAAAAAAAAAATGAAAAGAAATCGTCAGATACTAATGAAATTAGCATAAAATATGATATGAATAACCATAAAACTCAGAACTGTTGCACAAAAAAAACAACCATAAAAAGTTAAGAACATAAAATTCAGAAGTTGACCAAGTTGCCTGCCCATGATTGCAGTGAAGATTAATCACATAACAGGTTCATCTATAAAGGCTTTCTCAATGACAACGATATGAATATATTTATACTATATACAAATCGTATGGAAAAATTATTCTAAGCTACATGAAGTATATTCCAACGCATGGTTATACATCCAAACAAAACTAATGTATCAAAATCCACACCAATTATTGAATTTGCATGATGACATTCACAAACAAATATAGATAATGTAGCTAACACCATAACCATCATTTTGTCCCGATTTTGGTGTACCGCACGACGAAATCGGTAAAGTCCGATTAGACTAACAAAAAAAATATCAAACCCGGTTAATTTAATCCAAAACCATTTGAATTTTTCCAAACTAATCTTAACCAAATAAAACCAACCCAACCCACAATACTAATTTCAATTATGTCGATCTAAACTTGTAAATAGTCATTATTCACCTAGGGTTTTTGAAAGAGGAAAATGATGGTCATATTCACTTGAAATTGGAAGCGTCTGCTCGAACTATTGTTTAAAATCTCCATAAAAAACTGATTCGTATTTACTTGGTCTTGAACTTTTCTTTCAATTTCGTCTTTGGTTTGAAATCTTTCTTTTGATTTCGTCTTAGGTTTTGTGGCAATTATATTACACTATTTCTAGAGTAGATTTCAGGATTTGTTTTACTTGAAAACAAAGTTTATAGTTTTGATATCATGTCGGTTTATGTCCGGTTTCTTATTGTTTTTTTACTATAATATTTATAATTGTTTATAAGAAGTTGCATACTATTTCTAGCTAGAGTAGATTTCAGGATTTGTTTTGCTTGAAAACAAAGCTAATCGATTTATTTTTGTTTTTTCATATTTTTCGGATGAATTTGTTTTATTTGAATTCATGATTGCACTTACTTGTCTTTGTATTGGGTTCATATTAACGTAAATAACATAAACTAGTAGCTCCAAATATATTAGAAGGCCACTTTACTTAAAAAAACACCAAGTCGATTAGCTTGAGTTTTGGGTTAGTTACTAACCAAGTCGAGTAATGTTTTTTTATCAATCCGGGTCTAACCGGACTTTATTGGTTCCATCGTGCGGTATACCAAAACCGTGACAAAAGTGATGGTTATGGTGTTAGCCACATAATCTATGTTTGTTCGTGAATGTTATCATGCAAATTCAATACTTGGTGTAGATTTTGATACATTAATTTTGTTTGGATGTTTAGCCATTCGTTGGAGTATACTTCATGTAGTTTAGAATGATTTTTCCAAATCGTTTTGATGCAAAGACAAAATTTTAAAGGAAATTTAGCTTTTTCATTATTTCTATTTTCTAGACACAACATTACACTTGTTTGCAATATTCTATTTTAGGTAGGCTTAAATTTTTATATTTCTCATTTTACATAAATAACATATTGTATAGATATGTTTTCAAAATAATAATAATAATAAAAAAATTGCATAGACAATTTTCTTTTCTGATCTTTTTTATAGTAGACAATTTCCTTTTCTCATATTTTATTTCATTTTATATAATAACATCTGTTTTAATGTTTACTTTTCCGTTTTATTTGTCTTAACAAAAAATGTATTATTGAAAAATAGAAAATTTATAAAATATTTTATGAACTTTACATATCCCAAAATGCATATAATTTCTTAAATCAAAAATATTATGAATCTTTTGAAATAAAACGAATTTAAGAAAAATAGAAATTTTCTCATTAACAATAAAGAGAAAAATAACTTAATTCTAAATGTTGACGTGGAACATTAGTATTGGTTGATTTAAAAACTATGTGGACAGTCTGTGGAGCTAATAGCCTCAAATTTTATATAGTACTAGAGATTGCCCACGCATTGCGTGGATTTAAAAATTAACATGGTAAAATATGCAATAATGTTTAGCTTATTGATTATTTTTGGTGTTTATAGTAAACTAGAATAGGACCCGCGTTAATACGCGGATAAACACATTAAAAAATATTAATATCAAAATAAGTTTTAATTAGTAACCCGTTTATTTACAAAAGTATTTTGAAATATTTAAAAATGAATCTTAAACCATTAAAGTTTAATATATATCTTAATTCCCATGTCCTAATTCATATTATGCACGCCGAAAAACATATATACATAAATGGAATTCAAATCATATTTTTAATAATAAAAACAAATATTCTTACTCATTATGAATTTATATTAACTATATAATAAATTCTTATAACAATTAAAATATTATAGAATTAAATTATAAAAAAGTAAATTCATAAAAACTATTAAAATATTTTATAACATTTTAATCAATATTATATATAAATCTATGATTGATAAATGTCATTGATGTCATCGGTTTACTTTTCATAGAGATCTATACTTGTCAAATCTTACACTTTTGGATCTTAAAATTAAATATACTATTACACTTTTGGCTCATTTTATTTTTTCCTTTTATATAATTTCCTTTTTTGACATTGAAAAGTATAGGTAAAAGATTTATATATTTTGTAATTTTCTACAAATATGTTTACAAAATAAATATGTTTATAAATTTTTTCTTTGGTATGTTTGTGCATATAAATTTGAAATTGGGGTTTCCATATTCTTTTTAAGTTTTTGTTTTTCAGTTTATAAAAATCTTTTGTTTTATCACTTATATTTGTGGGACAATTGCAAAAATACTACTTTTAGTGTGTACATTTGCAAGAATGCCACTTAGGGATGTCTATTTGTAAAAATGCCACTAATTATAGATTTTTATGCCTAAATCTTAAAATTATAAATCCTAAAATACGTTTTGATTCCTATACCCCTTAAACCCTCAAAATTAAACCCTAATACAACATAGTTAACCCAAACATAAATGATATAATGAATTATTTTTTTTGAAAAAATTGTATTTTTGCAAAGATTTTGAAAATGTGGCATTTTGAAAAGTGGTACTTTTCAAGTAGCATTTTTTAAAATTTTCTATATTTGTTTCTTAATTAAAATTTCTATTTCTTCTTTGTTTTTTATATTTTTTGTATTGTTGTTTATAGTCTCTCTATTTTCTTTCCTAATTTTATTTTGTAATTTGTTTAAACTATTTTAATGATTTTTACCAGCTATTTGGGATTATTATAAATTTTTTTAATACTATTTGGTTAGTTGTTTTGAGAAATATTTTGTTCGTTTTCCATTTTTAATTTTAGTTTTTCTTCACTAAGTTTAAGTATTAACACATTTCATCATGTGATCAATATTGAACACATGTTATGATTTTGTGAAGTATATATTTTTTTTAATTATCATACTCTCCTTGATAATACTTGATTTTTTTCTTTACTTTTTTTTTGTGTGTTTACAGTCTCTCTATTTTCTTTCTTAATCGAATTTGATAACTAGTTTAAACTATTAGATTTCTTTTAATATTGTTAGTGTGGACTATTAGAAATTTTCTTTCTTCATAATTAATTTGAACAATAAAAAAATTTTCTTCTTTACTATTTGGTTAGTTACTTTAATATTTCTATTAAGTTAAGTATTAACACATATCATCATCTGATCAATAATAAACACATGTCACGATCTGGTGAATTACAATTTTGCTTACGTGTCGCGTTTTCATCATGCGCACCCTCCTTTATATAATAAAATTAGTTTAAACTACCTTTCTTTAATATAGCTAACGTGGAGTATTAGAAATTTTTCTTTTCTTATTATTAGTTTGAACAATAAAAAAGTTTACTATTTTACTATTTGATTAGAGACTTAAGAATTATTTTGTTTGTTTTCTATTTTTGTTTTCATATATTTTTAACCAATATTAAGTGTTAACACATGTTATCATCTAATTAGTATTAGCCACATGTCACGATCTGGTGAATAAAAATTTTGGTTACGTGTCGCGTTCTTATTGCGTTTGTTACTTGCGTTTTGTTATTTTTCTATTTTTAGTTTAGTGTAACTGAAATTTATTGTTTAAATGTTAAGAAATCTTTTGACTTTCCTTTAATTACTTTTTCTTTTTCCTTTTTTTTTGTTTTAATGAATGACCTTTTTGAACAAACATAATACTCGTTCCTTTTTTTTAGTCACTTGCGATTTATAATTTTTTCGGTGTAACCTTTTTTGGCCCATATTTCGTTTCCTTTTTTCTTTTTTTTTCCCTTTTTTTTTTATTATAAACAATGGAAATTAAATCTAGGTTATTGCCCTTTTCTCTTGTTTTAATTTGAGTTTTTGGAAGTTTTATATAATATAAGTTTTTTTTGTAAGTAACGTTATAGGAATATTTTTTAAAAGGTTTAGGTTTTAAAATAAATATGGAAATTAAACTAATCTAGGCTGTTGCCTTTTTCTCTTGTTTTAGTTTGAGTTTTTGGAAGTTTTATGTAATAAAATTTTTTTTTTGTTAGTAACGTTATAAGAATAATTTTTTAAAGGGTTTTGGTTTTAAAATATTTTATTTTTTTCTAACTAACATTATAGGAATATTTTTTTAAAGGTTTTGGTTTTAAGATATTTTTTTAATTTTTTGCTTTGCAATAAAATTAGGATATTAAAATATATTGACACATGTCATCATCTGATGAATGATAGCCATATGTCATGATCTGATGCTTAAGAATTTTGCCTATGTGTCAAACTCTCATCTCGTGCATTCTCCTTTATATAATAAGATAATTATCTAGGTTCGAATACTAAGCATTTGTAGCAAATTAGTGATACAATGCTATATGTAAAAAGAAAAAGACCGTTTATTAATAAACAAAAAAAAATATTTGAATTGACATAAACTTCTAAGAGATATATATTATGTGACTTAATACAAATGTATTAAGAAATATGTTTGATCTTCTTTTTTCTAACATCAAACATGTTTGTAATTATTGATCGGATAAGTTGTAGTACGCTTGACTTCTACTAAAACACCGGCATCATCTTAATAGAGATGTTAGAATACATCTCTATTTTTATTTCATTCGAACCTTAAATCGGAAAGAGAGAATAATTATTGTTTGATTGTATTTTTGTCTCTCTTTTGTTCGTTTTGCTATGATTTCAATCTCCCACATCGATTCATTAGTGAAGTGAATTTTATTTTTCCCATCGTAATTACAGTATGGAAGGAAAAATAAGAAAAAAAAAGATTTTTTAAAATTTATAATTTGTGGTAGAGTATGATTTTCTTTCGAGAGTCTTGGTTAACATCGTTACTTTCTCCGGTACAAAATTTTTTAAGTGCACTAATTTTTTTTTTTGGTGTGTTATTAAGTTTAGAGAAAAAACTTTAAAATTTTATATTTTTTAATATTATTATTGGGTTTAATAAATAAAATATCTGTTTTCCAAAAAATTAAAATTTTACAATAACATATTTAATTTAGAATCGTAATTTTTGTGGGTATAAAAAAAAAGACAACGACTAATACATATTATAACTTATTTAGACTTAATTAACATTAAAATTTACTATTAAATTGTCAGAATTAATTGTCAAAATTATCGGAAAGAGAAAAAAACACATATTTTTTGTTTTTGCTTAATTAAATAAATTAAAAAACACATATCAAAATAGTATGTGACACATGGCAGCCTCTCATAACTTCAATTTAGAAAAATCTTACTATATTATATAAGATAGACTAGCAAATTTGTATGTCTATTTTACCCTTAAATCATTTGTTATTAAAAACCTTATTTACAAGAATGTCATTATAATAATTTCGACGAGAATTTTTTTTTTTTTACGGTTTTGCCATATGATAGACTTAATTTACTGACGTCACATGAACCAATGAACTTATTTTTTACAAATTTATTTCTTTTTTGCCACAAATTTACTTAATATTGACAGACTTATTAGTGTCTCCATGATTTATTTGACAGATGTTTTTCCTTTTGGCAGTAGATTTACTTAATTTTGACAAACTTAATTAGTTTTCAGTATATTTGTTTCGTTTTGGCCACAAGTTTACTTAATTTTGACAGAATTAATTAGTTTGTCACCAATATATTTCCATTTAGCCATAGATTTTCCGCGGTTTGACAAACTTAAATAATTTGTCACAAATTTGTTTTCTTTTGGCAACAAATTTATTTTATTTTGACATATTTATTAGTATTTGACAGATATGTTTTACTTTTCACATATTAACATGATATTTTTTTTTACCACAGATTTGTTTTCTTTTGGCCAGACTAATTTATTTGTAGGATAACATAATTAAATTAGTTTGGCTAAACCAAACCGAACTATACCGAATAATCAAACCAAACCATTTAAACCGGAGACATTTAAAACAAAAAAAAAAAACAGCAACAATAAGGAAGCCCTAATTAACCAACGACACTAAGGAGTCATCGTCTTGCTCTAACAAATTAAAATTCCTCTTTTTATCAATGACAATAAAGAGTCATGTTCTTTCTCGTTTTTGAGAGATTTAGGGTTTCGACAAACCTAGAAAAAGGTTTATGAAAACATTTGATTTTAAAGATTTTAACAGATCAAAAGAATACAAAAGTAACAAATTTTTGAATCAAGAGAAAAAAGATTAGTTGATATATGATGGTGGCCGATGGCTGTGAGTAGTGAGGCTTTGTTGAGAGACAAATAAAAAGAAGAAGTTTTGTCAAAAAGAAAAAAACTTAACTTTTAGTTGTTAATTTTTTAAGTTTTTTCTTATTTTTTTTTAAAAATGGCATTACCGTTATTAAAATAAAGTTTGATGGTTTACTGATTTTTTATATGTTGTTTACTAAATATTTTCAATGGGTGTTAGTCTAGTAATATACTCATTTAGTTATCATTCTAGGTATTTTCACACAAATTCAGAAAGCAATTAAATTTTTTGTTTTGCCTATAATTAATGAACTGTTTTATTTGATATGTGTAATTAATAAGCTAAAAAGTAGGGATCAAAATAGAAAAATTAGTCATAAATGTGCATTGAAAATACAAAACGATAAGTAATAAATTAAGTTTAGAATGACAACTAATATGAAACAGAAGGAGTATGAAAAAATATGAGTCAACTAGATTTTGACCCGTACCGAGTGCAGGATTGTAAATTCAAGTTTATTGTATTTTATACTTAATTTTAGAATATATAAACGATACTGAACGAATATAGTTATAGCAAAAATAAGTATCACACACTAAAAACTATTAGATAAATAAATATGTCCACAATCCAATCAGTTTTCGAGTTTTAAATGCTTTCATACAATCGGTTTGAGTTTTTAGGTGCAGAAAAAAATGAATTGGTTTGCAATAACGGAACTTAAAAATAAAGCATTATCTTATAGTGTATGATTCATAATGTATTTGACTGGTCTACATGTTATATTTTTCAAAAAAATAGTTGTTCAACAATTTTAGAAAATGTTTTTAAACTCAAATTAATCACCAAACGAAATATTACTATTTGAACCAATTTAAATTTCCGGTTAATTGTGGATCCAAGATTAGTAAGGCTATTCAAAACGGTTTATGGGTATATTGGTTTTCTAAAATTAATAAAGTATGCAAGAAATGTATTTTATTCATAATATTATGTTTAGGTTAAAATCCGTAAGTACTTGGCTGGTAGGAAATATTCAATGTAATTAATAACAATTAATTATATTGTGGAAAAATATACATTTAGGAGGTGGTGAATCAAGTAAAAATTTTGAAAAAGGTACTGATATAATAAGTATAAAATAGTCATTAATTAATATTTCCTCCGTTTTATTTTGTATGATATTATGGAAATTTTTTTCGTTTAAAAATGTATGATGTTTTATGTTTTTAATGTATTTTTGGTTAAAAAATTTCAATTTTATCCTTCTATATTATTCTGTTTTTAATGATTAAATTTTATTAATATTTTTTTAAAAATAAATAACGAAGACGAAACAATACTTCTTATCACATTTGTTGCTTTGTTTGACACGTCAAACATATCTCTTTGTTTTATATGGCCAGCACATTTGTTTGTCAAAGATTTTTATTCTTTAAAAAGCTTTCCTTTGTATTTTAAGAATATTTTCTTCTATTTCTTTATATTTCATGAGTTGTTGGAGAAACAGGTAAAAGAAGAAGAAAACTCTCCATCTCCCTCGTCACTCAAAGTAGATATGTTTAGATCAATATTGTAAGAAAAAGCCATTTGTAAAAGCTTGGTGTTATATTCTATCGTCCTTTGGCATTATATAGTCACTCGGAGTATGTGTTTTGGCACTAACCAAAAATTTGAATAGATTAACTAAAATTTTGGCTCCAAAGTTAAATGTACAAAAAAAAATTACATTCGAACAATTGAACAAAATGAAAGAATTGCAAGACTTAAAGAGATTGAATACTTTGATTAAGAATAAAAGCGACTTCTTTTATTAAGGTTTAGAAAACTAACTCAAAAACTAAAGCAACTTAATCTCTCTCTCAAACTCATAAGTTATGTAACACCCTTGCATCTCTTTATATAGAAAAAGTCTAGATCAATTCCTAATCCTAAAAGGAAAACTTACATATTTAGATAACTCCTAAAATATAACAATTAATCTAATTCCTTAGATAACCATAACTTGGTTTGCATAACTTCTCGCTCAAGTTATTTCAAGCTTATCCCAACATTCTCCATTTTAAGCTTGAAATTCTTTCTTTGTACATCTTGGACTCCAATGTGTTCTCTCATTTCCTTGAACTTCAACCTTCCAAGTGCCTTGGTTAGAATGTCGGCCTTTTGTTCTTTACCAGGTACATGCTCGACCTCAATCTGCCCATTATCAACACATTCTCGTATGAAATGGTACCTTCGATGGATATGCTTGCTGCGCCCGTGGAAGACCGGGTTCTTGGTGAGTGCGATTGCAGATTTATTGTCGACTCTGAGTGTCACCTTCTCACACGACATTCCACTAACCTCACTCAATAATTCTTGGAGCCAAATAGCTTGCTTAGCTGCCTCCGTAGCAGCCATGAATGCTTCACAGGATGATAGAGCCACGACTTGTTGTTTTTGAGAACACCAAGTGATTGGACACTTATTAAGATAAAACACATGTCCTGTGGTACTCTTCCCATCATCCACATCCACGTTGTGGCTGCTGTCACTGTAGCCTATCAGACCCGAGTTAGTTCCTTTCTTGAAGTATATACCATGTGAAAGTGTTCCTTTAAGATATCTCAAGATATGTTTCAAAGCAACTCCATGCGAATCCCTTGGTTCCTGCAAATATCTACTCAACATTCCAACAGAAAATGAGAGATCGGGCCGAGTATGAAGGAGATATCTGAGACGCCCAATGTTTCTTCTATAATCTCGTTCTTCAATACACTCTTCATCTTGTCCTTTCCCGAGTGCAATACCAGGCTCCATGGGTATGTGAGCTCCATTGCATTCACTCATTCCTGCTTCCTCTAAGATCTTCTTCGCATATCTTTCTTGTTTCAAAACTATCCCATCACTTTCATGCACAACCTCGATCCCAAGGTAATAGGTAAGCCTTCCTAAATCACTCATCTCAAACTTGCTTGCCATCCCTTCTTTGAAATCGATTATCAGTTCTAGGCTAGAACTAGTCACTAGCAAATCATCTACATAAACTGCCACAAGAAGCGTTTGCCCCTTCTCTTGCTTCTTATACAATGACGGTTCCTTGGAACACTTCTCAAACTTTAGCTCATGAAGAATCTGATTCAGCTTAGTATTCCAAGCCCGAGGCGCTTGTCGCAAACCATATAGAGCCTTGTGCAATTTGTAGACCTTCTCTTCACTGCCTCTTACTACAAAACCCTCCGGTTGACTCACGTACACATCTTCCTTTAATTCTCCGTGAAGAAACGCAGTCTTCACATCTAAGTGATGTACCTCCCAATCGTTTGAAGCAGCCATAGCAATGATGAACTGAATCGTTTCAATACGAGCCACAGAAGCAAACACCTCATCATAGTCTATGCAGTGTCTTTGGACATAGCCCTTTGCCACAAGCTTCGCCTTGTGTTTGCTAATGCTTTCATCCGAGTTACGTTTCAATTTAAAGACCCACTTTAAATCGATCGCCTTGCTTCCAATGGGAAGATCAACTAAGCTCCATGTATTATTCTTCACTATGGACTCAATTTCTTCTTTACAAGCATCTCTCCATACTTGTGACTTGTTTGCCTCTCTGAAGTCCCACGGTTTCCCATCGATTATCAACAAGAGCTGCTCTCCTTCAATCTTAGCTAACAACACATAATCATTTAGGTAAGTAGGTTTTGTAATCTGTCTCCCTGATCTCCTTAAAACCGACACCTCATGTGTCTCTCCCGAGTCCTCCTGCTCGTCAAATGCATCATCAACCACTTCCTGCACAAAATCTCCATCAACCTCTGCGTTTTCTTCTGTTTCTCCCGTGGCTATACTCTCTCCGATTCCATTGTTCCAAACTCTCCAAGAGTGAGAGTAAACATTCCTGAGGCTGTAGAGTTCTCCACTGATTTTTCCCAATTCCAACTCTTGCTTTCATCGAAAGATACATCTCTGCTCATCACAATTTTTCGAGTGGTGGGATCTAGAAGTCGGTAGGCTTTCGAACCAGGTTCAGTTCCAAGGTACACAAGCATCTTTGACCTATCATCCAACTTTTTAATGTGAGGAACTACCACTTTAGCATAGCCGATACAACCAAAAACCCGCAGATGTTCCACATTTGGCTTATTACTCTTAAGTGCTTCATACGGTGGTTTATGCTCCAAAGTCTTTGTTCCCACTCTATTCACAAGATAGGTCGCATGTCGTACCGCTTCTCCCCAAAGATAATTAGGCATCGACATGTGCTTTAAGATGCTTCGGGTCATCTCTAACAAAGTCCTATTCCGCCTCTCAACTACTCCGTTCTCTAGGGATGCCTTGCTCTTGCGGATTGCGCTCGCCGTTCGGGTAATCCTCCAAGTTGATCGCCGGTGGAATCCTGTTCGTTCGTCTACTAATAGTGGTTTGAGTTTCCTTTTCAACAATCGCTTTAAACCCCTTGAATTTCCCAAAAGCCTCATTCTTTTCCTTCAAAAGAATCGACCACATATAGCGTGAGTAATCGTCAATTAACACAAATATGTACCTCTTATTCGCAGCTGTAGGAGGCGAAATTGGACCGCATAGATCCCCATGAACAAGCTCTAATGGTTGTGATGCTCGATATTGCGTTGCTTTCGGAAAAACTCTCCTTGCTTGCTTTCCAAGAAAGCATGATCCACATGTTTCTTTTCCTTTTGGAGCACTAGGTATGCCGATGACTAGTTGCTTGTTTACCATTGTTTTTATGGTCTCAAAGTTAATGTGTCCAAGCCGAGCATGCCATGTTGAATCACTTGTAGAAGAAACGTGTAGACACTTTGCTTTTTCAACCTCCAAATTGACCTTGTACAACCGGTTCCTAGAGCGAATTGCTCTCACCAATAGATTCCATCTCGATCATGCAAGGTGAGAAAGGCATCTCTCATCCTAACATCACACCCACATTCAGTAGTTTGTCCGAGGCTAATGATGTTACTCTTAAGGTCCGATATGTAGAACACATCTGCTAGTATCTTACGCCTTCCATCTTTGGTAATGAACAAGATTGACCCCTTTCCTTTGATGTCGATGAGTGAATCATCACCAAAACGTACTTTTCCTGTGATCAATGTGTTCATCTTATTGAACCAAGCACAATTTCCTGTCATATGGTTACTAGCACCATTGTCTAGATACCATGCCTTTTCCGAGCATTCTTCAAACTCCTTTGGCTTCACATTCCTTTCATTAAGATACACCACCTCGTGCATCATAAGTGAGTCAGCCTCCTGAGTATCCTCTTCTTCTTTCTCCTCTGCTTCTTGAAGCTTAACTAGTTTAAGCAAACGATCCAGACAATTAGACGCATAATGCCCTACCTTATCACATCGGTAACATGTTACCTTCGGCTTGTCTCTCTGTCCATAACCAAGCTCTCTCTGCTGGTTTTGTTGATAACCAAAATCCCTCTGTTGATATCCAAACCGACCACGTCCTCTTCCACGTGCTCGATACGAACCTCTTCCTCTGCTTCCTTCTGGAACATAAGCATGTGATTGTGATTCTGAGTTAACATACATAAGCTTCCCCTGGTCATCATGCGAATCCTCGTCCTCACAGATTCGTTCTTCATAGGTTTTCAATCTCCCAACAATTTCTTCGAAAGTGGTTGCTTTGAGATCTAAGACTTGTTCAAGGGCCGCAATTATATGTATGTATTTCATCCTTGGTAAGCTTTTTAGAAATTTCTTTACAATCTTCGGCTCCTCAATGATCTCACCTAAAGCAGCTGCCTTTGTTGATATCTCTGAAAACTTTCCAACGAAATCATCGATTGTATCAGTTTCCTTCATCTTCATCCTATCAAAATCGGCCATAAGAGTTTGCAACCTTGCTTCTTTGACTCTCTCGGCACCAAGGTTTCTGGTTTTGATCGATTCCCAAACAGCTTTTGAGGTTTTTAGATCACCAACTTGTAGAATAATCGATTCCGATATCGATTGGAACAGAAGAGCTCGTGCTAGATCGTTCTTCTCTTCTTCTTCTGAACCAGGATCGATTGTTTCCCACACTTTATGCACTCGAAGGGCAACCTTCATTCTCATGGACCACACAGTATAATTGTTGCTGTTAAGCATCGGATACTGTATCGAAAAAGCTCCTCCCTCCTTTGGTTTATTGGTTACTGCAACCACGTCACCCATGTTTCGTATGATCTTCGTGTTTCAACGCCTGAGGCTCTAATACCAAATAAAGAGATTGAATACTTTGATTAAGAATAAAAGCGACTTCTTTTATTAAGCTTTAGAAAACTAACTCAAAAACTAAAGCAACTTAATCTCTCTCTCAAACTCATAAGTTATACAACACCCTTGCATCTCCTTATATAGAAAAAGTCTAGATCAATTCCTAATCCTAAAAGAAAAACTTACATATTTAGATAACTCCTAAAATATAACAATTAATCTAATTCCTTAGATAACCATAACTTGGTTTGCATAACTTCTCGCTCAAGTTATTTCAAGCTTATCCCAACAAGACTTTGTTAATAATGATGATGAATGATGTCGAATGTTGACTAGAATTAATCTATACATATAATAGCAAAATCTTATATATATCCATCTAAGGTGTCTACTTAAACAAAATATTTTTTCTTACAATTAATTTTAAATTTAATTTAATTTATGTTTATACATATTTATTGTTAATTATAACTACTAAAACTTACAATTAAATAAAAAACGAAAATAAATTAATAAATGACTAAAAATAGTACATTTAAAATTTGTAATAAAAAATTATAACAATATATATATTTTATTATGAGCGATAATGATAAAAATTTACATATTCAATTTCAAAAATTAGAAATATGTAAAATAAATATGCATAAAAATATAAATAAACGATTATATTAGTGATAACCATAAATTGTGTTTTCTTTGGAGATTAAACCAACATAAGCTTTCCATCATGTTTTCTTATGAGTTATGATTAGTAGAGAAACAAAGACGTTTTACTTAGTATGTTTTGTGTTATAATCTAGGGTATATCATGCATTTGACCAAAACAAAAATGGACACAAATTTCCTAACAAACTAAAATGGACAAAACATTTGGGCGAAACTAAGTTAGCGAAATTAGCATGGTGCGACGAGTTACAATTTATGGTTGTTGGATTCCATAGAAGCCAAGAGGAAGATGGAGTGTGGAGTGAAAGGAGTTTTGGTATCGATGGTAAGAAGATGATGTAAACAATGTCTAAAATAGATAAGTTGCCACTACAAGAAATCAGCTAGTATTCCGACGGAAATTCCGACGGCCAATAATTCCGTCGGAATTTTGCGACGGAATACCGACGGATTTCCGATTAACATCTAGTCCGTCGGTATTCTGTCGCAAAATTCCGACGGAATACCGACGGTCTTATCTGCTGTCGGTATTCCGTCGGAAATCCGTCGTTTGTACCGACTGATTTCCGACGGAAAATAATCTGTCGTAATATTCTAACGACTTTCCGACGGATTACCGACGGAAATCCGATATTTTCGATGTCGGCAAATTTGAGTGGTTACCAGTCGTTAGCGGTGGCCGATGGGATTGGTGGGGTGTTATGTCAGAGTTTTGTGACGGATTTCCGACGGAATACCGACGGAAATCCGTTCTATATAACAAACTTCGTGTCTTCGTTCATTCATAACACAATTTTACAAATCAAAAAAATTTGTTAGCGATGAGTTCATATTTTCGGTCTTGGATGGACGAGCCAATGATGGATATGGGCTCGAACTTATTAACATCCGCTTACGCTGCAGGTATATGCGAGTTCATGAATTTACCCAGAAACCAAGATGCAGCAAAAAAAGGTCAGGATATCAAATGTCCATGTTCTAATTGCTGTAACAGAATTAGTGTTGCGGTTCATACTGTTTGGAATCACTTATATAGATATGGATTTAGGCCGGGATATAAGGTTTGGTTTTTACATGGAGAAAGCAATTACGAGTATGGTAGTACTAGTAGTAATGCACCTTATTTTCCGGATAGCGTAGAAGAACGTACAACGGAAGTAGATGTTGGGGTAAGTACGGTTGCGATGGTTAACGACGCGTTTAGAGAGAATTTGCAGTCGGGTGGTGATAGGGTTGAAGAACCTAATTTAGAAGCTCGAAGGTTTTTTGATATGTTAGACGCATCAAAGCAACCACTGTACAGCGGTTGTAGGGAAGGGCATTCACCGTTATCTTCTGCTAGTAGGATGATGAACATGAAGACCGATTACAATTTGTCCGAAGAATGTGTTGATGCATTCGCCGAGTTTGTGAAAGATGTTTTGCCAGAGGATAATCTTTCTCCAGCATCATACTACGAGGTCCAGAAACTTGTTGCCGGTCTTGGTTTGCCCTACCAGATAATAGATGTGTGCATCGACAACTGCATGCTATACTGGAGGGAAGATGAGAACAGGAAAAAATGTAAATTTTGCCGTAAACCACGGTTCCAAGACACAAGTGGCAGAGTGAAGATTCCTTTCAAACGGATGTGGTATTTACCATTAACAGAGAGGTTGAAGAGGCTGTATCAATCAGAACGCACTGCTAAGGCAATGAGATGGCATGCAGAGCATAATCAAGATGGAGATATTACGCATCCTTCTGACGCAGAAGCGTGGAAACACTTTCAATCGGTATATCCAGATTTCGCATACGAACGCCGAAATGTATACCTCGGCTTATCCACTGATGGTTTCAACCCATTTGGAAAGCATGGAAGAAAATATTCATTGTGGTCGGTCATCGTAACACCTTACAATTTGCCTCCTTCTATGTGCATGCGGCGAGAGTTCCTGTTTCTCTCAGTTCTAGTTCCTGGGCCAGATCATCCAAGACGATCACTCGATATATTCCTCCAACCATTGATCTATGAGTTGCAGATGTTGTGGGAGCATGGTGTTGAGGCATTTGATGTTTCAATCCAGCAGAATTTCAACTTGCGTTCGGTTCTTATGTGGACCATTAGCGATTTTCCGGCGTACGGTATGTTATCTGGATGGACAACGCATGGAAGATTGGCATGTCCTTATTGCCAAGACAATACTTCAGCATTCCAATTGCAGAACGGAAGGAAGACTTCATGGTTTGATTGCCATAGGTGTTTTTTGCCGGCAAATCATCCATATCGTCGGTCTAGAAGACATTTTACAAAGAATTTTCCAGTGTTTACTGGTCCACCTCCAGAGATAGATGGTCGCAGCATATTGGAACAGTTACGAGATTTTGGTGCAGAGCGAACTCCTGAATGTGGGGGTAATGGCCATCACCCCGTCGACGGCTGTGGGGAATATCACAATTGGCATAAGAAAAGTATTTTTTGGGATTTGCCTTATTGGAAAGATCATCTACTGCGGCATAATCTAGATGTCATGCATGTTGAAAAGAATTTCTTTGACAACATCATGAACACCATTTTAAATGTACCAGGAAAGACAAAAGATAACTGGAAATCTAGATTAGACTTGCCATTGATTTGTTCAAGGGCATCCCTTCATGTTTTGCCTAATGGTAGATTGCCGATGCCTGCGTACCGGTTAGACGCGGGTAAGAAGGAGGTTTTCTTTGAATGGATTAAAAATTTTGTTAAATTTCCTGACGGCTACGCATCTAATCTGCGTAATTGCGTGGATTCGACGGAAGGGAAGTTTATTGGAATGAAGAGTCATGATTGTCATGTTGTGATGCAGCGTCTTCTTCCATTTGCATTTTCTAATCTTCTTTAGTTTATTACTAATATAATGTTACTATATATGTACTAACTTGATTACTTTTCGTTTGTAGGAGTTGGGGCTTTCTTTCGAGATTTATGTTCACGGACACTAACAGCGGACGGGATCCGGTCTTTAGAGGCCAACATCCCGGTGCTCCTTTGTAATCTTGAGAAGATATTTCCACCGTCTTTTTTTGATGTTATGGAACATCTGCCTATTCACCTCCCACGAGAAGCAGCATTAGGAGGCCCTGTTCAATACCGATGGATGTACCCGTTCGAGCGTTACATGTTCCACCTGAAGAAAAAGATAAAAAATTTGAGCAAAGTTGAGGGATCTATTGTCGCACAAAGTCTAAACGAAGAAGTATCACACTTTGCCGAATATTACTTTCCTTCGGATGTCCGGACTAAAGGTAGAAGGTCGGCGCGACATGATGATAGAGGTGAGAAAGCAGTGTATCCGGTGGTTGTACCTGAGTTGTTTGCGCAAGTGGGCCGCGTAAGTGGAAAAGGGAAGAAACGCATACTATCACCACAAGAGGTCACACATTTGCATACATATATCCTCAGAAATTGTGACGAACTTGGAGAGTATGAAAGGTACACCATTTCTCATACTAATTTTGTGCAATTATTTGTCTTCATCTAATAAAGATTGTTATGTTACAGGATATACATGTCCCTAGCACAAACTTACCATGCTGATAAGACAGATTCCGAACTTGCTGTATTAAAAGATGAAGAATTCCCGGAGTGGTTGAAATTTTTTGTACGTTAAATATAACTCCTCACTCTTATTTTATAAGTTTTTCACGTTCATATGTTATTGATTTCTTACTTATATTGTTTTTAGGTTTCCGAAGGTTTAGCAAGTGGTCAAACCCTCCCGACATGGTTAGTGGAGTTTTCTCATGGTTTACGCAGTACCGCGACTTCATATCCGAGATTTTGCACTAGGGGATATTCGTTCAGAATTCGTGACGAAGGACGTCAAAGGCCAACTTCGGACAATGGTATTTCGGCGCAATCAGGTGATACCATGTACTATAGCCATTTAAAAGAAATCTTGGAAATCCACTATCCAGGAATGTTGGACTTGAGGTGCATTGTGTTTATGTGCGATTGGTATGATCCATCCAATGGTAGTGGGGTTCGAATTGACCGTCTTGGTGTTATTTCGATAAATTCAAGCCGGAAATTACATCATTACGATCCATTTATCCTTGCATCTCAAGCAGACCAGGTATCAATATATTGATAGGTTTTCCGTTATATTTATACGTTAGGTTTTGTTATTCTTGTATATAAACAACATCCACCGTTAATGAATAGGTTTGCTACATTCCATATCCTCGAGTTGGGCGGAGGACAGATCCTTGGATGACGGTAACTCCAATTAATCCGCGAGGAAAAATATATGGAGTTCCGGAACATGATGCTCTACAAGTATCGCGAACCAACCAAATGTCACATGTTGAGGAGACGGATAACATTGACCTTGTCACTGATGTCACACATATCGGCGATGATCTAGTGCATTCAGATGAAAATGAACTACGTGAAGAATTTGACGACGATTCCGACTCCATCCCTAGTGAAGGTTCATCAGAAGAGTCAGATTAAACATTTATGAATAAATGTTTGTTTGGAGCTGTTTTGTACTATAACCCCTATGCGTTCCCTCTAATATAATGTACTTTATGGTAATATTCGCCAGAATCATTTATTAAATTTGCCGCCGGATTTCCGCGCGAGGGATAAAAGCTGTCCTAATTTTCGGACGACATAACGACGGAATTAGTTCCGTCGGAAATCCGTCGGAATTCCGATGTCGGCAAAGTTTGAGTGGTTACCATTGCGTTATCTGCGGCCGATGGGACTGGCGGGGTATTATGTCGGATGTTTCAGACGGATTTCCGACGGATTTCCGACGGTTTTCCGTTCTATTTAAGGTTCCTCAGACGTTCATTCCTGTCAACAACACAAACAATGTCTTCTAACTCTCCTAATGAAGACTCAAAAATCGTGGCAAACCACTTTCTACTTCCAAAATACTCGTGGGAAACCGAAACCCAATGCGACACACACACTGAAGAGATACCCACTTACTCGTGGGAATTTGATACGGTCTCACCAATCTCAATCGGAGATTCTTCATCAACAATAGTTCCGGAGAGCCAGTGCTTGCCAAACGTCTCGTGGGAAACGCAATCGCAGTGCGACAAATATCCAGACAAGAAGAGTCTTCTCGAAGACGTACAACCATCTCGCTTGATTGAAACGTCAGACACTTACGGTGGAAGTACTTCAAATGAATGTAAGGATAACTACTATGATTATGAATTTGCCCAGAGACCAGAAAGTCCGAACTTAAATATAGATGTTGATGCAATCAAAAGAGATGTTTGCGGCGGATATTTAGAAGGTACACCGAAGAATAAAAAGGATCAGTACAATGATGATGAATTTGCCCAAAGACCTGAAAGTCCGAACTTAAATATAGATGTTGATGCAATCGAAAGGGAATTTTGCAAAGGATATGTAGATTCTCCGCCAAAGAAAAAAAAGGGAAAAAAAAGTTTAAGGTTCTAAAAAAGGTAAGTTTGGAGCGGATACAGAGACATATGTGTTTCAAACTTTAAAATAAATAAATTTCCTTTCGCCTTTTGTTTTTTCTCTGTTATAAAATTTCGTTATGTAAATTAATCTTTTATTCATGGATATAGATGTTGATCAATTCCCGGATATATTTAAAATAATTTATGAAAAAATGTTTGGACATTTTTTTAATTAACTCTGCAATCGGGTCAACACCCGGACTTTTAAGCGATAGATTTTTCACAGTTTTCCGACGGATTGTAATTTTTATTTTGAAAACAGATACTTAAAATATTACACCCGTCGGAAATCCGTCAAAAACACCGACGGATTTCCGACGGGTGTAATATTTTTATAATATAAAATATTCGTTTTTAAAAAAGTTAATTTAAAAAAAAATTAAGATCCGTCGGAAATCCGTCAAAAATACAGACGGATTTCCGACGGATTTAATATATATTTTTTAATTAAAACCCGTTTTAAAAAAACATTAATTTAAAAAAAAAAATTATGATCCGTCGGAACTCCGTCGGTATTTTTGACGGATTTCCGACGGATCTTAATTAATTTAATATAATAAAAAAATTTAATTTAATTTAATATTTTATATTTTATATACGAAATAAAAACCGTTTTAAAAAAATATAATTAAAAAAAAATAATTAAGATGCGTCGGAAATACGTCGGTATTTATGTCGGAAATCCGTCGGTCAACTGCAATACAACCACCGTCTTCTTCCTCGCGATGACAGAACGAAAAGTCGAAAAAAAACAAAAAATCGCCGGAATTCGATCGATCCAAACCACTAACCCGCCGGAATCAACATATCCATCAACAATCTCAATCTCTATCACGTTATCATCAATCCAATGTAAGTTTTCGAAATTTTTTTTTGGAAAATTATGAATTTAGAGAATTTTGTGAATTTGTTAGATTTAGGTTGTTAAAAATCAATAGAAATGTAGAAATGTACGGGTTTAGGATGTTTGAAAACTTTTTTATTTTGTAAATTTTGTGATTTAGGGAATTTTCGGGTTTAAAAAATTTAGAAAAGTATTTATAAAATTATTTATTTTTAGAAAATTATAAATATTTATAATATAAAAATATTAGTAAAATTCTAAATTGTTGAAATTTTACTAATTTTTTTATTTGTTTAAATTACAAAATCCCAAATTCTGGAAAAATCGTAAATATCTCAAAATTTAAATTACCAAATCTGAAATTCCAAAAATATTCTAAATCTGTAAATTCGTAAATGTTAATATCTGAAATCCATAATCCAAATATTCCTAAATACCTATTTAGAGAAACCTCAATTTCCCAAAATCCCTATCCTTGCAAAATATCAATTTACATTTATTTATATTTAATATCAGAATTTATATTTATATATGTAAGTAAATTTGAACGGTGTGTAAACATTTTGGAAATCGTAGGGACTATGGGCGATTTCGGAGCTCTACTGGATCCGGTACTTCCAGTAGGGGAGGAAGTCAGTCGCAAATCCCAGATACTAGTTTTCCCGATCCCCAACACCCGTCTCCTCCACTGGGTACACAGCCCTCAGTTCCCACGGCCATGTCCGTTGAGGAGTTTGTTTCGCAACCTGGACGGGATAGGTTGCCTCGCCTAGATCCTGACTTGATACCTAACACGACATGGTAAGTTTTATACTAAAAATGTAATTGATTATATTAACTTAAAAAAATATTTAACTAAATATTGTTTAGGTTTCAATTTTCGGGAAACGGGATTACGAGTTCGATCAACGCAATGACTAATTCGTTGATCACTTCCCCGTATCCCACATTTACCTCGATGCCGGCGGCAGACCAGGAGATCTGGTTTCGGCAATTTGCGGTATGTTTTCTTTTCCTATTAAGAATTTAGATTTTTATTTTCATTAAAATTGTCAATACTAATATGTGTACGTTTTTTTTTTCAGCAAGAATTTACTTGGGACCCACAGTTGACTTCCAGGGTCCGACGGGAGTTCTACAGAAAAGCCTCCCGGAAATATTCGTTGAAGATAAACGAATGGAAGGACATGTGGTACAAGGAGGGAAAAGTGCCGCGCAGATTGCAAGATAACCCCACATTATGGGGTGGACTACTTGCCCATTGGGAACGGGAGGAGACAAAAGTAAGCTCCGGAAAGAACTCGTCTAACCGGAACAGCGACCGGAAGGGGAAGGGACCGGCGACCCATAACCTCGGTGCGACGAGCAAAGCGTCACGTCTTCAGAAGCTGGTACGTAATTTTATAAATTTTACAAATATTTTATTTCTAACACTTCTCATATTTCTTTCATTATCTATGCCAACAGATGGAGAGGACCGGTGTGCGTCCGTCACATCTTGACTTGGTCAAAGATGCGCACACCAACAGAAAGACGGGGGAAATTCAAGATCCCATTGCTCGTGAAATCGTGGAGAGCGTGGAGAGGCTGGGTGAGGAGTACCTCCAATCCCAACCGATCGTCGAAGGAACTCCCCCGGCCACGGAAGTTCCTCTGGAGATGATCAACGAGTTTACCTATCAGGTTAGTAAAACTGTCAATTTTATTTAAATTTTAAATAAATTTAAATATAAACAACGTAAAACATTTATTGATTGATTTTTTTTCGTAGGTTGCGCCTAAGCACAGAGGTCGTGTGTTTGGCCTCCCGGAAGACAATTCATCCCCGTCCATCAACTCTTACCGCATTCATGCAGATAGTGCGTTGAGGGCACAGAATGCCGAGCTTCTCGAGCGGGTGACCGGGTTGGAGTCCCAACGCGTACAAGATGAAGCTCGCTACGAGGAACAGCAGGCACGGTTGCAGGCAATGGAAGAGCAGATGGCACGAATGCGGGAAATGGAAGACAGGATGAACGAGTTCTTCCGCAACCAATAGATAACGTTATGTAAAGAAATAATTTTCTAAATCACTTTTAATTTTAAATGTTGTTTTTTTTTATTTTTATTTGAATTTAATTTTTATTTATATTTAATTTTAATTTAATTTATTTTAATTTCATTAAATATAAATAAATTAAAATTTTTTTTTCAAATAAATAACATATCCGTCGGTATATTTAGCCGTCGGAAATCCGTCGGTATGTAAAGCCGTCGGAAATCCGTCGGACAGTGACATACTGACGGATTTCCGACGGAATTCTGACGGATTACGGTTATTTCTTTTCCGTCGGAATTCTGTCAATATTTCCGACGGAATTGTATTTCCGACGAGATAGAACCGACCGGTCAAAACCGTCGGAAAGCCGTCGGAATAGGGCTTATTCCGACGGCTTTCCGACGGTTTTAGCCGTCGGAAATGTGCCTGTTTTCTTGTAGTGTGCTGGCGTGCTTGGGATAGTAAAATTATACCACTTTCGTGTATGTAGAAAGGTCTTTAGGATCAAAGTCGAGAAGATTTTTGTGTGAATCTTGCAAGCACCAATTTATCAAAGTCTGAAATCTCTTCGACTAAAGGCCAATGGCCTCTGTGATAGTGTTTCCAATGAAAACCTTAATGTTGCAATGCCATTTGTGGCTTGGCCCGTTTGACATCTCTAGCCTGGTGAGTCACGATATTATTATTAGCGTCGGGTTTGTTAAAACATATATACACATAATATGAATCTGTGATCACAAAGATATTAATAATAGTTACGAGCAACTTAATACTAAAAAACAAAAAAGTTTTACTCATTAACTTACAAATCTATGAAATTCTAAAATGTACATTAAAAGAGAAAACCCACGTGTATATGCGGGTATTCACCTAGTGTTGAAAATGGGGATCTTCAACATATGGAAAAATGATAAAAAGAGATCAATGCATAATAAATATAGAGATGACTGGATTTTGTTTTCTGTTTCGTAAAGATTTTTTTTTGTTTTTTAAACATTGCACAACAAAACTGAGACAAGGTTAAATAGTCATTTTAACAAATTTCTTAATATCCGTGAAAATCTTAAAACATCATACAAAATGAAACGGAGGGAGTATCAATTAATTTATAATCTTATATATATTTTATATAGATTGCAATGTATAACCCTTGGCAGGAAAGCTTCGTATTTAATATAATTAATTACAATATAGTTTACATTGCAATAATATCTTTTAGGCTTTTAGCTATATTTTACAATATGAAAATATACTTGTAGGAAAAGAGATTCAATTAAAGGATGGTTAGCAAACATGCTCTCAGACACTTAGATCGAAAACAGTTATTAACCGCTAGTCTCTTGGTTTAGTCAAAAAACCCAATGGATTCTTCCCTCTTTTAGTAACTTTTTTCAAAAATCTTTTCACCAATCACCTCAACAACTTTTTCTAACTACTTATAAAGAAAAACCACCGGTCCCTGCTACCTCTCAGCCGGCCTCTCCGCCGGAACAGCTCACCGGAGGCCTCTTGCACACCGGAGTAATCACCCCTGAAGTATGGTACACTACTACAGAATGATTTCCAACTCGGGCCACACTTCAGGAGCCCTCAAAAGCTCCCTTCCCTCTGTTTAAGCAGAGGAGAACCCTACTCTTCCGAAGGCTTCACTAAGCTTTCTGAAGAAACAGTCTCACAGTGTTGTGAAGATACTTACAGAACCCTCTTACAGAAGAAAGGAGAACACCTCCCCACCCCTGAAAATCCTCAGCAACAAACAGCTAAGTAAGCCTCCCTTAACCGCTACTTGAAACTGAGAATGGCTCGCTGCTTCTCTGCTGCAGAAAAAGGGAAACACATTGCACTGTCAGATGAATCCCCACCACGCAAGAGAATCATGGCCCCAGCCTTGGATACTACAGATCTGGTAGAAGAAAACAACCTTACCCTGATTGGAAGGCTAACAAACCCAAAGACACAAAGACTCTGGTCAATGATCCCCTTCATGTCAAAAATATGGAACCTCCGAGGAAAAGCTATAGGGGCTGACCTGGGACATGGAGTATTCCAATTCAGATTCGACTATGCGGACGACATGGAGAAAGTGCTGGAAAACAGACCCTACCATTTTGCTAATTGGATGCTCATCCTGCAGAAGTGGGAACCAATCATTGACCCTTCCTTCCCATCTCAAATCCCCTTTTGGATCCAGCTCAAAAGTTTACCTCTCCACTACTGGAAGGAAGAAATGATAACAAATATATGAGAAGCTCTTGGAAACATGGATGGTCAGATTATCACAAAAACAACATCAAAGGTTAGAGTGATTGTCAATGGCTTACAACCCCTAATAAAAGAAACCATCATTGAGTTCTCAAAAGGAATAGAATGCCTAGTTAGCTTAGAATATGAGAAACTGGGTAAACACTGCAGTAGGTGCAACCGACTCTCTCACGAAGAGAAAGACTGCCCAGTAAAGAAGGAACTCACCAGCCACCAGAGAAGGAAAGATTCACCAACAAATGGCAGAAGGGATTCCTCCCTGCAGGGCAGATCTAGCCAAATACATTTCAACTCACATGGAGCTGAGAGGTCTCTCACCTATAGGAAAGACAGGCACAACTCCCCTCAAGCGGATAGGACCTTTACTCAAAGGTGAGACAGACATGGCGGTCTCTATGGAGAAAGAGCACCCTACAACAGGACACAAACAAGAAGACAGGATGAGCGAAATCCTCAAAACTCAAAAACATCAACTAATCAGTACCACTACCAGAGAGAGAGAGGATCCCCACAGACTCTCATTCTTATAGAAGAGAAAGGAGTAATGAAAACTTCTCAAAAGATGTGAGACATGAACTGAGGCAACAGTGGAATTCTAAGGAAATCTCTTCAGCAGCTAGGCAACCCCAACTCCAATGGCGTGATAAAGACATGCCAACACAAAACAGGAACCCTGATTCTGCTGAATCCCTTCACAGCAGAAGGCCCCCCTTAGAAAGGAATCTGGATAAGGAGAGTTTTCCTCCACCTATTCCACCTATTCCCAGTAGAGAGGAAATAATGGAGGATCTCAGGGATGTCACTGTCCGCTACATCCATTGCCCAGATCCTGCAGAGAGTGCAGTAAGGAGAAACACAGTCATTGAGGAAGAAACTACAGATCTTATGGAAAATATTGCAACATACATAAGAGAAGCAGCTGAAGCCTCTTACCAAGCAAAACAAAATTCTGAGAACTCTGTGAAGACTGAGCTATCCCAAGATCTCCCTTGACTCTGTGAAGACTGAGCTATCCCAAGCCTCTTAGAGGTTGACATGCAGCCAATAGCTGAGGCACCAACCAAAAAACGCAGAGGTAGACCTGCAAAGAAGAAACCAGGGAGCAACAGCCCCATACTACTACCTGGAGCAAGCTCCAAAAAGAGAAATATATGCCAAATGCAGGGATCTCCAAGAAGGAAGAATTCTACCCAACAAACTATCCCTCTAAATGAGGAGAACTTGTCTAGAGAACCTACTACCCAACAGGGCAAACACACCATACAAAATCAAGCAGGAAAAAAGGCTACAAGCTCTAAAGCCCCCCCCCCTCCCCCCCCCCCCCCAAAAACAAGTGATGATTCCTGCTATCTCCAAAAAAGACAAGGGAAGGGTCGATTTTCCAAATCCACCACATGCTCTTCCTTAACTGTTGTAAGCTGGAATTGTTGTGGTTTAGGGAATCCCATAACAATCCGGCGAATAAAAGAAATAAGATCCAATATATTCTCCGATATCTTATTTCTTTCAGAAACAAAAAACCATGATGCCTATGTCACTAATTCTCTTAGTTGGGTAGGATACGAATCTAATTTCATAATCACACTACATGGTACCTGCGGAGGTGCCTTGGCTCTGTTCTGGAAACAAAATATGGAGTTAGAAGTGCTGGAATCCAACCACAACTACATTGATACAAGGATTAAGTTCCAAGGAAAAAATTTCTTCTCTACTTTTGTATATGGAGAGCCAAACATTGCAAAAAGAAAGGAAGTATGGGGAAAAATTACAAGCATATCACAAACACGGAACGCTCCCTGGTTTTTCACAGGAGATTTCAACGAAATTATTGACAATACAGAGAAAACTGGAGGAAAAGTCAGGCCAGAAGGATCCTTTATTGACTTTAGATCCTTCCTATCTGAGTGTGACTTGTATGACCTGCAGCATTCAGGAAATTATCTCTCTTGGAGGGGAGTCAAATATCAACAAACAATTCTCTGTCGACTAGATAGAGCTATGGCTAATTGTACCTGGATGGAACTATTCCCTGCTGCCAGATGCGAATACCTCAGGTTTGAAGGCTATGATCATAGGCCAATTGTTTCCTACTTCTCCACACAAGTCAATAAATCAAAGAGAATCTTCAGATACGACAGGAAACTGAACAATAACAAAGAGATCAAGAAGATAATAACAAAAACTTGGATCTCAGAGCTCGACTTACATGTTGAGGACAGAATCAGCAGATGTAGAAGATCAATTATCCTCTGGAGCAGAGAGCAACACAGAAATAGTCAGGAAATCATCAACAAAAAGAAGACAGAACTTGAAGAAGCCATGACTAGTTCACTTACCCAGGAGAATCTGATCCAATCTATCAATGTTGAATTAGCTACGGCCTATACAGCAGAAGAATCCTTTTGGAAACAACGAAGTAGGCAAATCTGGCTTAACTTGGGAGATAAAAATACGGGCTTCTTCCATGGTAGCACAAGAACCAGAAGAGTAATCAACAAGATCTCTGTTTTAGAAAATGAAGCGGGAGAAATAGTGTATGAAGAAGATCAAATACAAGAGACTATTACCTCATACTTCCAATCCTTGTTTACCTCACAAGTAGGAGAAAGGTCGAACATCGTGAACAAGGCCCTACAACCAATTGTCAGCGCAGTGACAAACTCAAAGCTAATCCAAATCCCATCCCCAAAGGATATCAAAGAAGCTCTCTTTGCCATCCATGCAGATAAGGCGCCAGGCCCTGATGGCTTCTCTGCTAGCTTCTTCCACTCCAACTGGACAATTGTGGGGCCTGCAATGGTCATAGAAATACAAGGGTTTTTCACATCTGGTTGTATACCAAGAAAAATTAACAAGACCAACATACAACTAATCCCAAAAATCAAAAGCCCAAAAGGGGTTGCAGACTATAGACCTATTGCTCTATGCAATGTCTATTACAAGATCTTCTCTAAGATTATCACCAAGAGGCTACAACCTATTCTGCAAGACCTAATCTCAGAGAACCAATATGCCTTTGTGCAAGGCAGAGTTATCCAAGATAATGTCCTCATAACCCACGAAGTCCTACATTTTCTCCAAACATCTACAGCAACTAAAAGATGCTCTATGGCAGTCAAGACTGACATGAGCAAAGCCTATGATAGGCTGGAGTGGGATTTCATCAAAACGGTTCTAGAGAGACTAGGTTTCCACCCTATATGGACCAAACTGGATTATGCAATGCATATCCACAATCTCCTACTCATTTCTTCTTAATGGAACAGTCAAAGGGAACCTAGTACCAACTAGGGGAATACGACAAGGAGATCCCCTATCACCTTATATTTTCATCCTATGCAGTGAGGTCCTCTCTGGACTATGCAATAGAGCACAAGAAGATGGAAGCTTACCAGGCGTAAGGGTGGCAAGGCGGAGTCCCAGGCTGAACCATCTCTTATTTGCAGACGACACCATGTTCTTCTGCAAATCATGTAAGAAAAGCTGTCAAACATTGTCATCAATCCTCAAACAATATGAAAGAGCATCAGGGCAAAAGATCAATAGCATGAAATCCGCAATTACTTTCTCCTCTAAGACTCCCCTTGAAATAAGGACTAGAGTCAAATCAAATCTGAGCATCTCAAGAGAGGAGGTGTGGGAAAATACATGGGTCTTCCAGAGCACTTTGGACGCCGAAAGAGAGATCTTTTCACCAGCATCGTGGATAGAATCCGCCAGAAGACCCTGAACTGGTCCACAAAGTTCTTGTCAACAGCTGGGAAGATGACCCTACTAAAATCAGTGCTAACTGCAATCCCAGCTTACACTTTATCATGCTTCAAAATCCCAAGTAGCATGTGTAAAAGAATCCAGTCAGTACTAACAAGGTTCTGGTGGGATTCAAAAATGGACAAAAAGAAAATATGCTGGGTGGTTTGGGATAAACTTACCAGAAGCAAAGCAGTAGGGGGCCTTGGCTTTAGAGACATCCGAGCTTTCAATGATGCCTTCTTGGCAAAAATAAGCTGGAGAATACTAAATAAGCCAGAGAGTTTGCTCTCTCGTATCCTAAAAGGTAAGTACTGCAAGTACACTACCTTTTTAAAAAGCTGCCACCAAACTCCTCATCACATGGATGGAAGGGAGTCATTATTGGCAAAAATTTGCTTAAGACAAAACTGGGGAAAATCATTGGAGACGGGAAGAACACCAGAGTATGGAGAGATCCCTGGCTGTCTCTCACAGAGCCACTCCAACCTTTTGGCCCACCTACGTAGGAAAATGAAGACATGAAGGTCTCAGAGCTGTTTACACCAGGTTCAAAAGAGTGGAACATTGGGAAAATAAGAAATCTGCTACCTCAATGGGAGCAGAACATCCTTACTCTGAAACAAAGCCTACTTGGAACAGAGAATAGCTATGCTTGGCTGGGACATCCCTCTGGGACCTACCAAGTTAAAATGGGATATCACTCAACAAAAGAGGAGAACTTTACAACTACAAACCAAGGGCAACTATGAGAGTTCAAGTGGAATGCAGAGATATGGCAAAGCAACTTTTCCCCAACTAAAAACCTTCGTATGGAAAATTCTGAATGGGGCGTTACCTGTTGGAGCACAATTGGCCTCCAGAGGGATTATCGAACAATCCCGCTGCATTAACTGCGAAGAACTTGAGACAACTGCCCACCTTTTCCTCCACTGCCAGTACGCCCAGGAAGTTTGGAGATTAGCCCCTCTGAAGACCTTTTTCAACCCCCTCAACTACACAGACATGGCAACCGGAATTCAAGCCTCCAAACAAATGGTATGCTTATCGCCAACTGGGATCACCTCTGGCCCAATCCTCCTGTGGATTTGTTGGCAATTATGGTTGGCCCGAAACAATAAGATCTTCTCGGATCGCCACTCCTCAGCTGCATATACCATCAATAAATCGATGCAGTACGCGCGCAAATGGACCCTGGCTCAGACAAGTGAGATCAAACCCACCTTTACTCCCCACGATGAAAGAATTGAACCGTCAGAAACGTCCCTCCGATGCTTCTCCGATGCAGCTTAGAGGAAGGAAGCAGGAGCCGCAGGTTTTGGATGGGTTTTCAAGGACAACGCAGATCGAACTTTCGCACAAGGAGGAAAAGCCCTGAACTACATCAAATCACCACTGATGGCTGAAGCAATTGCAGTCCGAAAAGCTCTCCTGCAGGCTAAAAATCGGAAGTTGAATCGGTTCCAAATGCTCTCCGACTCTCAAACGCTCATCAATCTCATAAACAAGAAGGGGAGGAACATCGAAATCCATGGAATACTCCAAGACATTCAATCGCTATCCCTAGATCTACAAGTTCTCTCCTTTACTTTTGTTAAAAGAGATCAAAATTCCGAAACCGATATGTTAGCAAAATCGGCGTTACTATCTGTACCAACCTTTAATTCTGATTTGCACCTGGTTTAATTTCAATATAAGTTGTGTTTTGACAACAAAAAAAATATATATATATATATTTGTAGGAAAGAAGCGGAAAAATTTTTGTAAGAGTTTTTTTTTGTTAAATATTTGGTAAGGATATGTGCTTGGTACAATTTGAAACGAATAATAGGTTGCGTAGCTTTATTTTCCAACGAAAAAATGGCTATATACCGTATTACTATTTTTCATGAAATTTTTAGAGTCTGTTGCTTCTTCGTATTTGATATTACCAACTTTTAGTTCTCTACGTATGTTCTTTTGAATGTAATCAAACATAAGATTAGTTATTTATCTTGGCTATAAGAGTTTTCTTTCAAAGTTTTAGGATTTCAATCTATTCAACTCTACAATTTTGGTCTTTGGTTTGAATTGAAAAAGAAGACTTTATGAAACTGAGATGACTTGAAACCACAGGTTAGTAATTCATACATTGCAATTGATTGAAATTAAAATTTGATAGTACGAACATAATTTATTAATTTTGTTACTTTATGCTAGAATGATTTCATCCAAATGATTAAAAAAATTGAATCAATTAAGTTGACAAAAATAAGTACCCAAATCTTTTGCATAAATAAATGGTATCAAAAGGAAAAAGCCTTCTGCATTAGTGTCCACAGCTTTCGCATTCTCGAGGCAGATTACTTTACACAATTGTGACTGTTACTCGATCTTGAGTAGATGGTAATATACTTAAATAAGTATTTTATAGAATGGAACTCATCTGCATTAAAGTATCGAAATATCTAATATGCAATATGATAATGAAATTTCAATTGTATATGTAAACTAAAACTTTTACGTGATTTATCCGACAAAATTTAACAAATAAGATGATATAAGTGGTACACTTCAAAAAAAGAGGTGTTTTACATCATTTAAAAAGTATCAAAAACCTAAATGATATAATATTAAACCATTTATTAAGTAAATGATACAAATCATGTGACTTAACATCAATTGTAGGAATTGATATTATTTTTAAGGTGTTTAACATCGGTTTAATAATATTGATGCAAATCCATATTAATTTGTATCACTTAAAAAAATCGACATATAAATATTGATTTACATTCCTTATTTAACCAACGTAATTACCAAATTTGGTTAGCATCATTTAAAAAAAAATGATTGTAAAATTTGTGTCACTAAAAAATTGATGCTAACACATTTTTAATAAATCATTGCTTACTTTTGTAAGTCCTACATCGATAATTAAAGGTGGGGGTCAGAAGATTCTAGTCTTATAAATTACTAAACTCCCTCAATTATATATTGTTGTCAAAATTCAACATTGACATTGAATTTTGATAGTTATTTAAAGGTAAATAAATATTGTCTTAAGTAAAAAAATTATTTACGATTAGTTTTACATTATAATCCAATTATAACATTTTCGAAATTGATTTTTATTTAATTGATAAAACAATATTTGGCATCAATTATTAAACCGATGTAAATATTAGCATCAATTTTTTAAATCGATGCAAATTAGCATCAATTAATATAAATGATGAAAATATTTGTATCGGTCTTTTTAATTGATGTTAATATTTGTATCACCATTTTTAGAATCGCTTACATAAATGATGATTGATTTAAACAAACAAAATATATTTACATCATTTATAATTGATTTAAACAAAGAAAATAAATGATGCTATACAGTTTACTTACCAACAAAATTGTTTATGATTTTATAAGCACCAACCTTTCAATCATATTGCTTGATCATTGTGACACTGATTTTGTTTTCCTATAACCATGATATAATATTGTTAACAAGTATGAAAATTAATATGGACGACGTCACAATGAACAGAAACAACCGATTCAATACTTACCTGTGTTTTTTTTTTCCCCAGTTGATTTGTAAATATGTGTTATTATGTAGATAATGACTTATATAGAGGACCATTGATGGTAGTTTTTAGATTAGGGTTGGCCGTAATAGGTATTGAAAAGAAAACGTGATATTGTCACATTAATTACCAGAGATTTGTTGTTTCAATTTCCTTTGATGATTTTTTTTTTCGTTTGATTTTTTTTTTTGGGTCACATATTTCGTTTGATGATTATCTATTTTTGGGCTCTTCTAATTATTTGATAGGTAATTGGACTAAGATATTTGGGATCTTTAATTATTTGCATAATATTCCATGTCATTAATAACTTTTAGTAGTTTTCATTATAAGTTACTTAAAATCTTTTTTGGATGACATCTCGGATTATGGAACCAACAAATCATATATTATTCACATGTACTAACTCCACCTCTACATGAGATATATCCAACGACAATCTTTTTCTCCACTCGACACTTTCAGATAATCTTGAGGAGAATGTTCAAACTCTTTTTCATAGTGTGAATTCATCTCCCATCTCGTTGATGCAACTTTCAGTTAGGTTCTGGTTATTATGGAGTTTATGGAAAGCAAGAAACGATTTGATTTGTCATGGACCCCAACGAATATTTATTAAAGAGCCAAAGACGAAGCTACTGAATGGTGTGACGTTAATGTCTCAACCACTCCACAAAGATGTACCAACTCAAGTGAACCGCATGTTCCCTCTTGGTTTCCATACGGTTGGCTTAAATGTAACCATGATGCATGTTACACTTCGTCAAATACACTCATAGGCACCGGCTGGATTATTCGCGACTCCAATGGCGATTTCGTTACCACAAACTAACTCGGATCTTGAGGCAGAAGGATTTAGCCTACTTCACGCCTTACAATTAACATGTTATACTTGGGTTATCGTTGGATAATTTTTTAAGGCGATTTCCTCGTTCTCGTTGATTTAGTACATGGACGAAGAAGGGACATAACAATAGAGAATTTGATTCATGATATCCATTTATGGATAAATCGATTTACAGGTGTTCAAATGGTCCACATCGGAAGAAAGACAAACGAAATTGCGGACAAACTTGCCTATATAAGGAAATCTTAATTCTCATATGTTGTATTCATAATTCATCTTTTTTATGTATTCAACATTTACTTATTTGAGATTGTAAAAACATTTTCAAGTTTAATGAAACAGATGTTAAAAAAAAATTGACATCTATGATTTTTCACGTGTTTTCTATATATAGATGATGTGAATAATTTAAGGTTCCCACCAGAATTTCCGTGCCCGAAGTCAAATCGGACTTATTACAACGGTATGAGCACATGTCACCCTATTACCCGCATTTATTACAGCTCCCTTTTGTAGGTCAACCCCAAAATCGTTTTTTTTTTTTTTTAGGGAACCAAAAATACTTTAAACACTACTTACTCTGTTCTGATTTTTCTTTCTTTTTAGCCTTACCAGGTCACCGCAAATATTTACATAGATCAGATCACCAGATTCAGTGGAAACGTTAAAAAGTGAATACGATTTTAAAACTAAAAAATATAATTTTGTATTTGATACATCACAAATTACATCACGAGAAGAAAAAAAACAATAAATACTCGATCCAAATGAAAAAATAGAGATTTCAGTATAGGCATATATGAACATTTATGGTATTTTTATTGTCTTTGTTTTTACTTCTCTCTATTTTCCAATCTCTTAAAACGAATTACCGAAGAGGCAGAGGTTTGTTCATAGTTTGACAACTTCAGGGATAAAGACAGGGTATCGTTCGATACAATCCGACCACGCATTTGTTGCTGACTTGATCGTACGGTTACATTTCCAAACGGCAGAGTTACACTTGAATCCACTCCCAAACGCGATCTGCCAAACCCTATCGCCTCTCTTCATCCTCCCTTTAGCCTCGATGTAACTAAGCTCGTACCACAACGAAGACGACGAAGTGTTACCAAACCTATGCAGCGTCATTCTCGACGCTTCCACGTGTTCTCCCGACAGCTGCAGACTCTTCTGCAGCTCGTCGATCACCGCTCTTCCTCCTGCGTGGATGCAGAAATGCTCGAATGCCATCTTGAAATCCGGTATGTAAGGCTTCCACTTTGGATTAAAGATTTTACGTCCGATAAGAGATGAGAGGAAGAGAAGCTGCTCGGATGCCGGCAGCACAAGAGGACCTATTCAATCCAATAATTGTCTTAGTTATATCGAAAACAGAACATGATCTTCATCTTCTTACACGTTTAAACAACAACAATTCAGAATTAGAAAGAAAAAAAATCATGTAATGGTAAAAGCATGTTTTAATAGTATTGTTTCTTACCTATGGTGGTGATGTTAGCCTTCAAGGCTTCTCCGGCGATGGCCATGAGATCTTTAGATAAGTTGATTCCGACGTTTCCATCCTTGTCTTCTTGCTCATGAACGCAGTAGAACGACTTGTCGTCCGCACCACGGTGGGTCCTAACGAGGTGGCAGAGCTTATACTTGGCTCTCCACCTGTCGGATCTGCGGTTAGAGAGGAGAATGGCGGCGGCTCCCATGCGGAACAGGCAATTTGGGAGCAACATGGCTCTCTCATTACCCTGGTAGTAATTAGGAGTAATGATTTCAGTGCTCACTATCACCGCGTTGGAGTTAGGGTGGACTTGTAACAAGTCACGTGCTACATCGACGGAGATAAGACTAGCGCTGCATCCCATCCCGGAAAGGTTTAAGCTTTTGATGTTACTCCTAAGCTTGTACTTGTTGATAACCATGGCGGAGAGAGAAGGCGTTGGTGAAAAAAGAGAGCAGTTAACAATGAGTATGTCGATGTCTTTAGGTTTAAGACCTGTTTTCTTGAAGAGATCGTCCATGGCAGTGAAGATAACCATGTGGGCTTCGCTTCTTGCGGCTTCCATGGTTGGAGTTGGAGGGATGTAATGAATAGCCGGAGGGAGACAAGTCTCTTCTCCAAGGCCCGATCGCTCGAGCATTCTCATTTGGAACTCGACGCTCTTTGGATTGTCTTTGAGAATGAGACGAGAGTGTTCCATGAACGTAGCAAACGGGACACGGCACGTGACCGGGGGTTTGTAGCAAGAGTAGTCTACTAGGTAGACGGTACGTGGCTTGGACATGAAGTAAACAGTTGAAACAAAGATGATGAAGAAAGAGGAACAGAGGACATGAAGGAGATCGAAGTGTAGTGAGCTCAAGAGATTGAGAATCTCTTCGGGACCCATTCGGAGAAGCTCTACTGCAACTGATGCTATGATTGGAACCAGAAGGAGTGTAAGGAAGTGGTTGACAAGGTATTGGTAACCGAGTTTCACGTACTTGAGCTTCACAGAACTCGAGTGATTGGGCATTTTGGGAGGCATCGTAAAGGGTTTTTTTGCTATGAGATTTGGAGGGAGAAAGGAAAGAGGAAAGGTTTGGGATATAAAGGAGAAACAGAGCGTTGAGAGGAGTTAATGCAAGGACTCAAGTCTCACATCACTCAACGCTCTCTTCTCGCAACCCATTTCTATTTAATTTTGTCATTTTACTATAAGATGATTCAATTACCAATTTATTTCGTTTTTATTTTTTTTTATTAAATTCCAGTTGTAGCCAGAGAAACATCATTTATGGAGCAATGATTAAGGAGTAAACACTTTTAACCACTTTGCTCTCTAATTTATCTCACTAGAATTCAATCGTGCCATGCGCCAACTTTTGTTTTACAATTTTACTAAATGTAGCGACCAAATTTTTATTTAGTTATTTACTTTTATATTTTCTTTATTTTATTAAATTATTCATCTAGAGAAATTTTTAAAAATGTCATTTTTCAAATGTAAGTTTACAAAAATGACACACTTTTGAAATCTTTACAAAAAATGTCATTTTTCAAAATTATTTTTTATTTATATTATTTATGTTTGGGTTATTATGTTCTATTAGAGTTTAATTATGAGGGTTTAGGGGGGTTTAGGGGTCAAAACATTTTTTAGTGTTTAGAATTTTAAGATATAGGGTTTAAATATCTATAATTAGTGACATTTTTGCAAATGAACACCCCTAAGTGGCATTTTTGCAATTTCCTCTATTATCTATATATATTATAGCTTTTGATTAGTAACTTTCATAATGTAAAAATAGTAGTGTTGAAATAATGGGTACCACATAGTAATATTGTTAAAACAATGTGTGCATAATCTTAAATTTCTTTACTTAAACTTTCAAATAATTTGTTTCCTTGATTTTTTTTTTTTGATTAAAAGCATTTGATGCCGATGCAGATTTATCAAATATCATGTTGTAAAATTATATTTTACATGTGATATGCTATAAAGTTCATATATCATTCTCTGTGTGCGTTGTTGTATAATTTATGAATAAAATTACCATTAATTTTTTACTTTTATGTGTAGAAATTTATACCTCTAATTTATTTAAAGTAATGGTATTATAACACTTTTAATTTTTTTTTTATACTTCCATAAAATTCAAATATAATATTTGAATAAAATGGTATGTTTTAAATTTTCACCTTATTATCTTATTTTTTAATGAGATAGTTCAATATCTTTTTAGTGAAATAATATATCTTCATTCTCTTTCGATTTCAAGCCTCTTAACAATTGATTGACACTCAAATCATTTAGTTTTTCTATGTCGTTTATCTATTTTTTTAGTCATTTATTTTTATATTTATATTCATTTTACATATTTAGAATTTTGAAATTAAATATGTAAAAAATTATCGTTATCATCAGAAGCTCATAATGTTTTTATTGTTCTTAAATAAATATATTATTTGTTGTAATTTGTATTTACAATATTAAAATACTCAGATAATTTTAAATGTATGAGTTTTAGTCATTTATTTATTTATTTATTGCTTTTTATCTAATTAGAAGTTTTAGTAGTTATAAGTAACAATAAATATACATAAATATAAATTAAATGAAACATTAAAATAAAATTTATTATAAAAAATATTTGCTTACGTGGACATTTAACATAGAAAGAAAACTTTCGTTTTATATATATATATATAGATTCAGCCTGAAATCCTTTCTTCCTTAGGAAGAATATGTATGAAAATGTAGAATTGGGATGTGTCAGTTAGCATAAATGCTGGTTTTGATGGAGATTAGTTTAAGATTAACTTGCATATTGAAGGGAACAAAGTAGATTTGCGCATTCGATTTAACTGACAGTTGATTTGTCAGTACAAATTTATTTGTATAAATCGATCGGTTTTACCCATTTTTCACACTTAACACACTCAATTCAATTGAACCGAATAAAATTAAGAGAAATTAAAAAAAAAAACACTTTTCAAATGCCACTTTTTAAAAAATGCCACTTTTCAAACGTCATTTTCAAAAATGTCATTTTTTCAAAATCTTTGAAAAAATGCCACTTTTTGAAAAAAAAATTCATTATATCATTAATGTTTGGGTTAACTACGTTGTAGTAGGTTTTATGTTTCAGGGTTTAAGGGGTTTTAGGGGTCAAAACAGTTTTTATGGTTTATAATTTTAAGATTTGGGTTTTAATTTTTTTTTAATTAGTGGCATTTGGCAAATGGATACACTTAAGTGACATTCTTGCAAATGTACACACCAAAAATGACATTTTTGCAATTGTCCCTAAAACTAACAAATCCTCATTTTCTTAAAGGAATTAGAGATGTATTTTAGAATAAAGACCTATTTTCTTAAATCTTTGTGAAAGCGGGAGATTTTGTTTAATAATCTACAAATTTTCTATAATTTGAAACCTAATTTTTTTTTATTAAATAGTAATTAATTATCATAAATTTGTACTTCTATTATTCTTAACGAAAGTTTTTTTTTACCTTTTGGATTGATATGCTAATATTGTGATAGATAAAGTTTCTTTCTTAATTCATATACGTGTTAGGTATATTTTTCTTCGTTACTTTTATGTGATCCAAATCATTTGCATCAATGCAATAAAAATTTGAGAAATTCTCTAAAATATCACATTTTAAAATTTAGTTTCCAAAAAAAGCATCAAAAATTTTATATTTCAAAAATACCACCAAAATTTTTGGTTTTCCAAAAATACCGCAAACACAAAAGTGAATTTTAAGGGTTTAGAATTTAAAGTTTTGGGTTTGGGTTAACTATTTTAGATTTGGGGCAATTACAAAAATATCACTTTTTGTGTGCGCATTTGCAAGAATGCCACTTAGGGGTGCCCATTTGCAAAAATGTCACTAATTATATATTTATAAAGCTTATATCTTAAAATTCTAAATTCTAAAAAATGTTTTGACCCCTAAAACCCTCTAAACCCTCATAACTAAACCCTAATAGAATATAATTAACCCAAACATAAATGATATAAAGAAAAAATAATTTTGAAAAAGTTGCATTTTTGTAAAGATTTCAAAAGTGTGGCATTTTTGTAAAGTGGCATTTGAAAAGTGGCATTTTTTGAAATTTCTCTTTAGATTTAGAGTGTAATTTTGGGTTTAAGGTTTTGATTTTGAGAAATTTAAAGAAATGCCACTTTTCTAAAATATCACTTTTCTAAAATTTAATATCATTTATTTTCGGATCAACTATATTATGATAAGGATGATTTTTTAGGGTTTAAAGTTGTTTGGGATCAAAAACCCTTGTTAAGATTGAGGATTTTGAGATTTAAGGTTTTTAAAAACTTTAATAAGTGGTATTTTCAAAATGAACAACTCAATGTGACATTCTTGTAAAAAAGTTTTTAAAAATGGCATTTTTGAAATTCTCCCTTGTTTTTTAGGCGTTTGGGTTTAATTTTAAGGGTTTAAAGTTTAATTTTACTTTTGTGGTATTTTTGGAAAACTAAAACTTTTGGTGGTATTTTTTAAAAATTAAATTTTAAGAGGAATTTCCTAGAATTCCACAATTTAAAATTTTGTTTCCAAAAATACCATATTTTTCAAATGTTCTAAACTACCACTATTTATTAAATATTCCAAAAATATCATAAACACAAAATTTGATTTTCAAGGGTTTGTAATTTAAATTTTTGGATTTAGATTAACTATTATAAAATTAAGGTATAGTTTTATGGGGTAAGGTTTAAGTTCAGGGTTTAGGATTTAGTTTTGAATGTTGTAAGTTAATTTTATTTTTGTGATATTTTCTGAACATTTAAAAATAATGGTATTTTTAGAAACAAAATTTCAAAGTGTGGTATTATTAAACAAAATTCATACACAACGAAAATGATATTTTTGCAATTGTCCCTCTGTTTTTTCATATCTCCTCTTGTTGACTTCTTGTTTTGTTTTTTTTTGTCAAACAAGCTTACTTCATTTAATTAACTGATATAAGTACAAAGGGGTGGAATTAAGCATCATCCACCAATAAAACATAATTGCAATGCAATAAAACACAAAGCAAATAGATCATCGTAGAAGATCGACAACGGATACAAAGCATGCCTCAAATGCGTCAAGAGGGTCTTCGCGGCAGAGCCGGAAAGTCTCAAGTTAGTCACTTGCCAGTGTGACTTTGAAGATCTCGGCATAAAGCTCGGGAGTACAACCACTCTCCAAGAGAGAGAACAAAATACGACCTGACTTAAAGAGTTGGAAGAAGATGAAATTAAACTCTTCCACCGGAAGTAGATTACAAGATTTGAGAATCCAGAAAACATTGGATTTCTCAAAGAAGAGAAACCAATAAGCTCAAAAGCCATTAAGGTCGATGAAGAGTATAAATATGATTTCAATACTAGCCCTAACAAGGTGTCATACACATCCATAATTAAGGTTAATGGAGAGTATGAACACTTAACCAAGTAAATCTCATACACTGAATTGGGCTCAAAATCATTGAGCAATGGGCCTAGTGGGCTAAAGAATCCAAATCTAATGGGCCAAGCCCAAGTTTCATATCCAAATGGGCCAAGCCCAAGTTTTGGATCTTTTCTCGTGAAGGGGGAAGGAGATCCGCGATCTCCGTGACAGGTGACGCAGCAATGGGCGAGGAAACCGGTTGGATCCTACTTAGACCATCGCCGGAGAGACGATAACACTATTTCCCTTCTAGAGAGATCGATTTTACAGCACAGGAAGATGAGATCGCAAGGAGAGGGCGGCGGTAGTGCGCCACAAGATCTCGTCGCCAACAAAGCAATAGTTATTGAAACCGTGGACTGCGATAAAGGCGAGGTAACAGTGAGGATGAAGGAAATCGGTGGTGATACCACATGAGCGTAGGGGAGTCATGGCCGCGCGCTGGAGCTACGGTGATAACTTTTCCGGCGAGAGATGCACCGGTGGAGACGAGTTTGAATCTGACGAGGATTGGGTCTCGCAGTCAAAGGACCATGAGATGAAGCCTAAGACTTGGGATTAGGCGAGATGAGCAAAGGGGAAACAATGACGATGACGCCACATTAGCAGAGAAAAATCTAGGCCACACCACGGAGGGTCCGGAGGAACCGGGGGATCTAGTAGGTCTGGAGGCTCCGGCGGAGAAGGATTGTCCATCGTCGAGACTTCCTTCACCAGAAGGGCGTGAACTTCACTCCGATCTACACGCGGGTTACCGCCTGAAGAGAAAGAGAGTACTCGAACCGCGAGGGAAAATATCATCTCAACGTGGAGAGAGCTCACTGCCGGAGAACCTAGAAAAACATTCGGAAAATCGATCGAAAATTTTTTCGAGAGGAATGGGTCTTTAGGGTTGAAGAGCTCTCGAGAAACCGGCCAAACACCTTATATCGCTGGGGAAGTGGAATAGGCACGACAGAGATCTTCCATGGAGCGGCTGCGGGTTTGAACTTGCCTCAAGTCATGTGCCTGGAGATATTTCCGTACTGTTCGCCCTCAAGTTTTACTCTTTTCATCTTCTTAGGATTTAATTATGTTTTATTTTTATTTTTTATGTGACTTCTTGTTTGCATAAGATTATATCTAAGTTCTAAAAGACTCTTAAGTTCACTAGAATTTTGGTTACATCCTAGATAGACGAATCTAAACATCCCTACAATTTTTCAGTTCAAACTGAGAAAATTCACTGTCCAATTTATTACATACTCAATACAACACTCTTAAATCACATTAAACGCTTATGTAGGTTGCATCAAACAACTAAAAAACAAAACTCATATATGCAACAATATGCAACAAATAACTGTGGGCATGCGCCTTTGAATATAAAGATCATTAAGTCACAAAGTTTTCCTGAACAAAGCATAACTGTTTTCATATGAAAATCACATTCGTTGTTCCCATTTTCAACAACCTAAATCGAACCAAAAATTTCAAGAACTTTCAAAGACTTGACTCGGATACCATTTGTTGTGGATCATAGTTAATTGATGATTGCTCGCGGAATACCAACTATCTTAAAGTGGTTCATCACTTAATTTGATTATTGTCCAATGTGGAAGTAAACCTTAAGAGAGAATGTAATTTTAATGAATTTGAAAATCGATGTAGTTCGACATCTCGTTGGAAATCATATCTAGGAATCCAGAATCATCAATGAGTTACACCATGTAATTGTTACAACAACACATATAAGAGCATTAAACCTTGGAAAATACTACACACCAAGAACCAGTATGTTATTTATTATGTGTTCTTCCATGCAACTGTTATTCTTATTGTCTTTCACCTTCTTCAGATCTCTCACTTAATCAAACTCTTTCTCTTTTACTCGCAGCCCAATGAATGATTTTTTTGTCGCTAATCTAAAGCCACAGCCCAACAATTAGCCAAGACATATTTAATTATCCTAATATCCTATATATATTAATTTGAAGAGACTAAAAATCCTAGGTATCATTTAAAGAGGGTTTTAAGGAACACATTAATTAAATCAATCAATCATAACATTCCAATTTGCCATGGAGAAATTTTTACATATTTTTAATCTTTTTTTAATATATATGGGGCATTGATGAAAAAAAACATATACTTGCCAAATCAATAATCCAAAAACTCAAAACGATTCAATTAGTATTATTTTTATCAGTGATAAATTTGGATTTAACAACATTTTCTAGATGTGTTGAAAAACTTTTTTTTTTTTTTGTAAAATATGTAGATCACTCGATTACATTCTTTGTCATACATGATAAGATGATGCTTCCATTTTATTTTTATTTTTTGTATACACTTAAACGCAAAACATGTCATATTAAGGTACTCAAGATTCGAAAACCGATCGGATAATTTTTTTAGTGAACATAATTATTTATCTATTACATTTTGGTATGTATGATTCAAATAACAGTATATTTTTACTATGCAACAAACTGAAATTTATACTCTCACACTTAGCATGAGTCAAAATCTAGTATATATAAATAACATTATTTTATTATGGGTTTTCAACAAATAAACCTTTTAAGTGGTTAGAGTTTGCGATTTTACCCTTAAGGTCAATTAAATGTAGGTCAACCCTTCAAGTAAGAGTCAACTCGCAATATGACCCTTCATATCTGAAACACTGAAGAGCATTTACGTCTACAAGTTTTAGAGTTCCTAAATTTTAAGAATAGATTTGTTCATTTGGGTTTCTTATTTTAAAGACTTTGATTTGATATGTAAATTTTGTGGTTTGACAAATTTAAAAAAATTATATTGCTGGTTGACTCTTATTTAGAGGATTGACCTGTATTATATTAACCTAGAAAGTAAAATCGTAAATCCTAACTACTTGGAAGGTTCATTAAACCTTGCACAAAACCTTTTCATTATTCAAGTTTAATGCGCAGCTTAAACTTGGCGATAATAAAAATCGCCATACTTGACAGTGGAGCAGCAAATAAAAAGTTGTCACTCTCACGTGAACTCTGTCACATGATTGATTTAGACATATAAATCAGTCATTAAGTCTACTCAATAAAACTCCATTTGCTCGCTGATAATACCTTCTTTTTAAAAAAAACCCCAAGGTGTTTTATTAGTAATTCTGCTTGCATTTGATTCCTTAATCAATCTCAAATTTTCTTTCTCAAACATAAAAGAAAACTCCATTTTATGTATTCTAATGTTGTAGAAATTGGAACTACGAGTTCCTAAAACAATTTAAATATATTTGTTACAAAAATTAACATTTTCCAAGCAAAAAAGCCAAATTTTCTTCTTAAATTTCCATTACGATTTCTTTTATTTTTGGTTTTTTTCTTTTTTCGGTTTTTAATTATGTTCATTGATTTTAAAATTGTTATACAAAACACAATTACAACGAATATATTTTGGTCAAGATAAACTACCATGTCAACAATAATATTAAAATAATTTATGTAATATTTAGTAAATAATAATAAAATACTTTGACCTTGGTAAAAATATTTTATGGATCTGCCATTGATGAGTGTAAACTGACACACATGATTTTCGGCTTTTATTTTCTTAAGACAAAAATATTATCTTCTCTTACCAACTCGCACTGTTTTTAATAATTTATGTATAAAAGTTGAAGTATCATATATGATCGATCAAGCTGTATCCATCACACGCGTAAATTGTATATATGATTAGTTTAGCTTAATATCTCGACTTGTAAGCATCACACACGTGACATGTAGTGTCACAATAATCATATATGTTCATATCCACATATTCACTTGCTCATTAATTTGCATAATATCCTGTTTGACCAGTTGTTGGAGAGCTCGTAGATTTATGGTTATAGTCATAAGTAAAACCTCAATACATTAATAATGTTAGGATTTTAAAAATTTATTAATTTAAAAAATATTAATTAATCAATAAGTTAATAAATATTAATTTATAGAAATATATTAATTTTAGCTAAAAATTTTTAAAAAAATTCAAATGATATTTTAGGTAAAAATTTAATTAAATTTATTTATAAAAATGATATGTATTAACTTGAGATTATAATTTATACTTTTTATTATAAGACAATAACAAAAATACCACTTTTTGTGTGCACATTTGTAAAAATACCACTTAGAGGTGTCCATTTACAAAAATGCCACTAATTATAGATTTATAAATCTTATATCTTAAAATTCTAAACCCTATAATATGTTTTAACACCTAAAACCTCATAAACACTCAAAACTAAATCTTAATAAAACATAATTAACCCAAACATAAATAATATAAAGAAAAAATAATTTTGAAAAGTGACATTTTTGTAAAAATTTCAAAAGTGTGGCATTTTTGTAAAGTGGCACTTGAAAAATAGCAATTTTTTGAAATTTCTTTTTTATTATTGTAATAGAATAAATATTAACATCATAATATACTATCCAAATAAAAATAATACACATTATTAAGTAAAATTTTTAGAAGAAAACATGGTTATCATTTTTAATGTTGATGATAAAGTCATCAACGATATATATTATGATACATTTGAACAGAATTATTTGTATATAATCAATTATCATGCCTATAATTTTTCATAAGTTTTGAACAGTCGAAAAACAGTTTTAAAAGTTTTTTTGATATAGTAAGTAGAATAAAAAATTATTGAAACCAAAAAAATTATACATATATGCATAATTATATATGATGATTAATTTATAATATTACTGAGACTATATTTTATATAGGAGTTTTAAAAAAAATATTATCTTATCATTTTATTAAATTTTGATAATTTTTATATTGGTTTGATTCAGGACCGATAAAATTTATTAATTTATGATAATTATTAATTTATAGAATATTAATTTATGGAGATTGTACTGTATGTTGATTGTATTGTATGTGTACGTTTTTTCATTTCCTTCTCGGTTTAAATTGGTATTACGTTAAAGTATCATCGTTGAAGCACAGCAAAATCAGAGAGAAATAGTCAGGATCCATTATGTGATTGGTGTGTGGACTATGCATACATTACACGTGTAGAGTATAAAAGTAAAACAATCAACAATGGTCCTCCTCCTTTATACGGATAATGATTAATGAGTTTAATAATACAAAATTAAATCTATGGGGTGTTGAACCGACCAGCCGCTAACCACATTTTTCCTTTTAACAATAAATAAGTCTACACGGCATATTACAGGTTTACACTTAATAAAAAAACAGGAAAAGTCTATCGACTAAAGTGATTAAAGGAATTAGTTGCAACTCTCAACTATATGACAGATTAGTATTTATATTTTTCATATACATCAAAATTTCAAGGACGGCTTTCGGTTGGGATGTTGGCGATTGTTATTTCAACTTTTATGCTTTGACACTTTTTTTGTTTGAAAAAAAATATGCTTTGATACTTGTCCCCTTTAGTAACTTCTCTTTGGTAAACCACCCCAAAAATGGTATCCTTTCTTTTGTTAAGTGTATTCCTTCTAATCTCTACGCATATAGTCTCTCGATCGTAACTTTTTTTTGTTTTTTCTTTTTTTTTTTAACTTTTCAATGCATTATATAAATATTTTTGAGCTTTTTGGTTTTTCAGAACAAAGTAGAAGACCTAACCAACAATCCCAGAATTGGGCATGGTTAAGAATCCAAATCTAATATACTACTGGGCCTAGAAACAAAATCCCAACCCAACCGAAAAAGGCCCATAAAGAAGCCCAAACCTAGATCGAACCAGCCCATACACCGAACTAACCCACTATGAGACCCCAGTCCAAACCTAATCAGGGAACCCTAATCGATAACCCTAATTTCTGCAGCACAGGTCCGCCGCCGAGATGAAGTCACTGTTCCGGCCAACAATCCGACGACATATAAAACCGTCGCCGAATCATGAGGACACATCCTCAACACAACGAACTAGCAAGCTACGAACCACTTTCGCGGAAACGATGCTGGCTTGGCCGAGAGTACTCACCAATCTTTGCGTCGGCTTCCACTAACCGAGAGAAGCCGTCGGGAGTAGAGGCGGGGCAACTCGAAGCATAGAGGTCAACACCATCGAAGAAGCCGAAGAACCAACTATCTCGTCCACATCCGCCGAGAAGAGAGAGCCAAGCAAACTTGAATCAAAACACCCAAAACCGCCTAAGCAAACAAGATCTGTGCGAGCTACAAGTTTAGGAGGAGAGTAATAGAAATACCACCACCGCGGGAGACAGATCGCCGGCCGGAGGGAAAGACCGCCCGGTGGGAAATTGACGGGGAAACTCTCCAAAACTGCAGGTCTCCCTACCCCTAGGAAGACAAGCACATCAGAGCGACATCCGTAAAGTCCCCAGCCATAAAGCCACCGACCGACACACCGCACGAGCACCACTGAAACCACCACAACATCTCAACCAAATCTGAGCCACCACATGCAACGAGAACAAGGGACCACGAGATCTCTAGGAGAACCCTAGAAGCCACGACGGAGCCACGACCGAAGAAGCAGGAGGCTGCGCAGAACACCGACGGAGCTGAGGCGGCCAAGAGCAGACCGGATCTGGATCCGTCACCACGGATGAAGAATCGAAGGCCACAAAATAAATGGAGTCGAGGCCTCACGACGCTGGCAAAGCCGGACGTCGGTGAGGCGATAGCGGCAAGACTAACGGCGGTTGCTAGATCGGCTGGTTTGTGGTAGAGAAAAAAAGAGAGAATTTTCTTTTCTTTCTCTCGTTTTTGCAAAAAATTTTTTTTTTCTCAAACGTAATTTTCAAGATGTTGTAATCGATGAAGCCCTTTGTTGCATGGTAATATTTTTTTGTTTGGACTAGTCGTCGCTGTAATAGATAGAGAAATTAACTTATCAAAATGTTGTAATGAATTAATAACTTTGTTGCATAGTCTTTAACAAAAAAAAAAAACTTTGTTGCATACTAACTTAACATGACACACAAAGTGGAGAATGGAAATGATAAAACTATAGTGTGGTCCCTACAAACTCGAATAAATCTATTACATCCCACTTTCTTTTGGTAAAATATGGGAGTGAAATATTACTATTGTTAAGGATAAAGACATTTTATATTCACATATTTGTCAATATACTTCTAAGGTACGTTTGTATTATTTCTGTAGGGTCATTTGAAACAAGAGAAGTCTCCGTTTCACTAGATTTTCCAGAAACATCGGTATGTTTTGTCATGATGCTATAGTAAGAGAGAAGTTATCTCAAAGAGAAAGAGCGAAGGAAGTTTATGGGTTTTAAAAACTTAGTCGTGCACTAGTGGTTTTCACTTGTAGAAAATTTGCTCGGTGGATCTAGGTTATAGTTCAACTTTTCTCAAATGCGGAATTACGTAACCATTTTTATTTTGCTAATCGAAATAACGTCAAACTCTAAACCTATTAAAAATTTTGGTGAATGAGCCACTTGAGGGATATACTCATCTTGAAAGATTAATCGATTCTAAAAAAACAAAAAATACCAAGCCAAAGTCCAGAAAATTCCTTAGTGTAGATGAATGTTTAAGAAGAGTATATATAGTACAAGGCACTCTCTCAAGAGTTGTCCTTTGAAGAAACATGGCGAGACCGACCATCTTTGAGAAAGTGTTTCTCACAAAGCAAAGAAGAATATTTCATGATTGAGGAGCTATTTGATCGAGTTAGGAATCCTCACAAGTACTTTAATACCTTTTGTAAGACCCTCGATCCGGGACGTTTCATCATCTCTTGCTCAATTCGTGCTTTCAATTTTGACGATGCACTTTGCGATTCGGGTGCCAGAATCAACGTTTTTTTGGATTCTCTTGTGAGAATGATGAAGATCACCAACTTTCGGCTATCACGAACAAGAATTGCACTCGTCAATGGTGCATCTACACTTTCATTAGGCAAAATCATCAATTGCCCTTCGAAAATTGGAGATTGCATTATTCCAGTAGACTTTGAAGTGGTGACTATGAACGATTGTTCAACACCTTTCATCCTTTGACGACCATTCTTGGCAACCGTTGGAGCTATCATGGACTTTCCTCTAAACCGGATATCCTTCACTAACATAGACACTCGTGTCTATTACTATGCCGCACCACCAGGATTCCAAGCGATTCAAACTCGCTACATTCCTTCGGAGAAAAGAGAAGAAACAATCGACCATCCGCGCAAATTCAATGAAGATGGAGAACACGATTTAAGGAGACCTCATTGACCCACCAAGCCTTTAGAAGACCCACCATAATCCTAAAAATCCCAAGGAGTCGAGGTATAAGACTTAAACAAGCGTTTTAGGGGAGGCAACCCATATTTATGTTTTTGATTTTATTTATCTACTTATTCTAAGTTTTTGGATTTGATTTTAATTTTGAAAACATTTTTATTCATTATTCTATCTTTCTATGAATTTTTCAGGCTTTTACAAAAATTTATAAAAATACAAAAAATGTGTTTTTGAGAAGAACGATGAAAAGGAGATGGAACATGACCTGTTTTGGTTCAAGGAACATTCGGAGCACCATATCAGCCCAGACATTTTTAAAATTTGGCGAGCATATAGTCGACAATCTTATGAAGCCACATCAAAAAAGCAGATCATAATTTGCTATTACGGTTTGCAAGTTATGACCGATTGAACATGACCGTCAAAGAAGGTTACGACGATACACGATGCCAACTTCAAGCTATTCCTTAGATCACACCACGACGGACCAGGCGATTACATTCACACCATTGGCAAGATCTCGTTCCCAAGATTCCGTAGCATATTTTGGACCTCAATTCCGATGAGTATAGACGAAGAAAAACCTTGTTGAAAAACGCATGGACCGCGACCGCGATACCGATCGAGCTCGTCGACAGTTGTATGCGACCGACACTTTGCCCCGCGTACCGCGACTCGGCATCAGCTCGTCCCATCGGTCGAAAATCGTGACCGATGTTGGAGCACAAGTACCGCGACTCTACCGTAATCCTACCACAATCCTACCGCACCCTACCGCGATCCTACCGCAATCCTACCACCACCACCCCATGTCTCCAAACATCGGACAGCACCGCCGACCGATGCTTGGTCTGATGCTCATCCCGATCCCACTGCGTCCCGTGTCCTTACCGTCCTCGTGTCGCGCCTCTACTTCTCGTGCCAAATCCTTACCACCTCCTTCCCATCGAACACGTCGACCGATGCCACGGACCGGTGTTGCTGCGTCCCATGCCCTGCATCCCGCATCATCCACAATGGTCATGACACCGGTCAAAAATCGCGACCGGTGTTCAACCGAATGTGCCCCGCATCCCGACCACCCCACGCCGGCGTCCCATGTGTTCCCACCACCGGTCGAGTCCCCACCCGATACTTGGACCGATGATACCGTGTCCACGTACCACACCAGCCCTCCCTCGTGTCGCGACTCCACCATCCGTCCCACGTCTCGTGCCCTGTCTCATCTAGGACCCGAGCCACAACTCGAACCATCCTAGCACCGCGACTCCGCCACGCGACACCACGGATCGGTATTGGCCACACCACGTCCCCATTAACCGACCACCCTCAACGGGAGCCACCTCACGTTGTATGGACCATCGACCGATCCGAGTCAATTCGAACCACAATTCGAACCACCGAGCCGACCACCTAACCCATTTGGTTTAATAAGGTTAGATTTTCCATTTTCACTATTTTAATTACTTTTAAAAACTATTTTTCACACATAATTCTTAAAAGAACCAAATTTATTTTAACTATTGTATATTCATGGATTATTATTCTAAAATAAAATTCTTACCAATTCTTAATTAATTTATTTATTAAGAATATTATTTGATTCATGAATTTTTTGCATTAGAAATTTCAAATTTTGGTTAGATTAAATTGGTTTTATACATGATTTTCACATCTTGACATATTCATATATTGATTTCACTTAGATTCATGATTTTTAACAATTTAGATTCATACATTGATTTCTTTTTGTTTCTTATCTATTTTTCTTCTCCTTGGACTTAGAACTCAATACAATTGTGTTGGGAACTTTGCTCCAGGATGAATTTAATAAGAATTTCAAGTGTTTTTGCAAAGATATGTTGATCTTTCACAGGATTTTCAGCAAGGAGATTTCATTGTGGACGCACAATTCAATCATCGTACGTATAATCCACCCCATTCAAAGGAGATGTGAACACAAAGAGAAGCAACAAGGATAACCACACCCCTATTCCACCATTCTTGGGACACCACTTAATTGTGCTTGAAGAAGAACCCAGTTTGTCCGAGCCGATTCCAAGATTTCACTTAATGGATCACACCGAACACTTTTATGGGACAACTTTCAAACCACTCGAGCAAATGGACTCATACTTCACCAACTGACCCAAAAAGTCATGTTATCCAGTGAATTTTCAATATGGCTCGAGAAATTGTTCACGGATTTTTAGATTGCTCGATACACCCCTTCCGGCGAGCCAAATCCACCTCTACATGGACCGTATGCTTAACTGTTCGAGCATTGGCGATGCAACTTCACCAGTAGCTTCACAATACCCTCTAATTTAGTAGATTTTCATTATGGTTCTAGGAAAGTTCCACCGATTTGAAGATATCCTGTATAGATCTTCTAGTGACCAAAAATCACTATCATGGTACGATTCTCTTTCTATAATACACTAGCTGATTTGGAACCTTGCGGAGTTCTGTTTATCCAGACATGGAAGACTTATTGGAGAGGTCAAGTCACCTCTTGTTAGAAGCCCATCACTTAAACGATCCATATCCACCATTACGGGCATAATTTCCATAAAACCGGTACTATCGTTTTATCTCTCTATCTTTTCAATTATTTCAAATAAATTTTCATCATTACTCCCTTAATTTGATTTGATTTTACACCAGGACGGTGTAAGTTAAGTCTGGGGGGATTGTTGCTTACTAACACGTTTGTTCGTGTTTGGTTTTTATGTTTTCAAAAAGATTTTTTCAAAAATTTATTTTCAAGAAAAAAAAACGTTTTATAAAAATAATAAGATAGGAATTATGACACTTTCCTAGTATTGACGTTTTGATTTCGAAGACTATGTAACCATTGTTGCAGGGTTTGTTCATGACAATCGATTTAGAACCTCATGATGGAGTTTCTATCCAGAAAATTTCTACTTGCTTCTATTTTGATGGATATGATTTTGACTCTCTATTTGGACTACTAATATGATTTTTGATTGATTCTTATTAAGAATGTTAGATCAAGGAAACGAATCATACATTCATGACATATTATCCTCTTTTACCACTCTTTGTTGTTATGAATGGCCAACTCATCTTTAGTTGGTACCGTAGCTGAAACCCTTTACCTCCTTTCGACCTCAAGCATTCTCTTTTAGTTTCATACTTGCAGATATGTGCAAAAACGTCGGAGAGACAAGGATCGACGCAATTTTCCAATCACTAAGAGATGCGACGATTTGGTAAAGAATGGTGGAGTACAAAGAACGATTCACAAAAAGCTTGGTTGTTCCTTGGATGCTTAGAACACGGTAATATTTTGTGCCTATACTTGACTCATATCAAAAAGATACAATTTTCCCCCTTTCAAAAAGAAAAAAAAATCAAACGAAAAGGAAAACGGTTGTCTAAGAGTCTTATGGCCAAAGAATACCTAAAGAATGACGTGATACATATGGAGACGAGTTAAAGAGATTTCAAGTGATTCCCAGAGAAAGATCTAAGTCTGGGGGAGAAAGACGTGAAGAAGTGGTTGGGAAATTGTGGAAACTAATAGGTCCATTCTCTCTTGCGATTTTGCATAATATCTCGCACCCAGAGTCTATGGTAACCCTAAACACTTTTTACCTCACCACTAAAATCAGTCTTTCTCAATACTTAGCGCCGTCTACCTTGAATGATGTTTTTGAGGGGAAGTTTTCATTAATCTAAGAAAGTAGAAAGAGTCAATTGATTTGAAGTTGAGATTTTTGCAGGGATAGAAATTTAGAGTATGGACATGTTGCGAATTCATGGCGGAAGAAGATGACAACGTCTATGAGCTAATTTTGTTTCATGTGGATTTACAGGTTTAGATTTTGATGCAACGATCCAAAGGATATGTCAGTTCCTCCGAATTTAAAACCTCTTCTCAATTCTTGACATTTGTTTGCTTGAGGACAAGCAAAAGATAAGTCTGGGGGAGTTGATATACCCTATATTTTACCACTTTTACTATCTATTTTACTATGATGTTATATACTTTAATAAAGCCTTTCGACCAAAAGAGGTAGTTTTCTCGTATATATTGATTTTAAGATCTTAAAAGGTTTAATCATCAAAATGATACAAAAAGGAGCAAAAGGGATATTATCTATGATACAGCTACTTATTCAAGTCAAATGAGCCAAGCCAAGTCATTATATCTTGAAGATAAAGCATATTCTCAAGTTGGACAGAACATATATGCCAGAAGTTCACTAATGAACGGAGGACCAAATCAAGTTGGAATCAAATGAAACTTGGTAATAAGATAGCCCTTTGAGTTATATTTCAATGAAACTTGAACGACACCATTTGGAGTTGTACTTTAGATGATACACTGGAAACACTAAAGACATGTCAAACTGCCTTAGAAGTGAAGCATGTGTAGAAATGAGCCAAGCACCGGGCCGCTCCATGGGCCGATGATCCAGGCCATTGCCGACATTCTAGAAGCCTCAAGGAAGATCTCAACACCGGTCACGCACCCGACCGTTGCTTGGACCGGTGGTTGAGCAGTTTGACGTAATAGACTCTTTTGTCCGAAGATAACCCTAGCCGACTTAGGACCTCTTAAACCCCTATATATACTTGATTTTTGCCTCTCTAGGAAGTAAGAGCAGCCGGCCAAACAGCCTAAATCAATACCTAAACATGTATTTCGTTTATCTCTTGTTCTTAATGCATCTTTGATTCTAAAAGCCTTTAAGGGTAGTTCGACTTTGTCCTATTGCAAAGAGATGAGATTTAATCCCTTACGCTTTGTAGATCAACGATTTATACTATGTTTATTTGTTTTACTCTTGCTGCTCCTTCTTGTAAAACATGTAGAGTATTAGCCTTGATTTGATTTCTATGCATTTTCTTATTTCTATGTTATCACATAATTGAACGTTTAAGGTTTTATTCTAGAATTGATTCTTCATCTCTATTTACGCTCAAAGCATGATCTGACTTAGCTACCCAGTGACTGATATTAGGTTGATATACTCTCCAAAAGTTTGTTATATCTCCGGACGTAATATTTGATGAACTAAGCATCTTAAAAATTTGATAGGTTAGTTAAGGAGTTTAGTGAACTATTGAATCTTACACTTTACGTGTGTCTTCACCTTGTAATAACCATACGATAGTTGAGTCTATTAGGGAAGAAGACATAGAAGTTTGATCCACGACAGTGGTATGATTTTACCTTAGTGATTTGAGTTCTAGAACAACTAGTACTAAAAACCCTAAATCGTTTGCTTGTGTTTTAATTGCATATGTCTTGAGAATTGCTTGATCTTTTATCTTGATTGAACTATCTATCCTTTACTTTATTGCTTTGTTATTTGCTTCCATAAACCCTAAAAACCAAATAATATATTCATCTAGTTTAATTTGCATCACATAGATTTGTAACGCATCATCACTTAGTCCTCAGTGGATCGACCCCTAAGTACTACAATTGTCATTGCTGTGCACTTGCAGTTTCTTAGGATTATAAATTTAAAACTTGCATATGCATCTAAACCCTGCACACATTAGAGGCCCTATACTCAATTCCTTCGATTTCTTCCCTATTGCTTGAAATCTTCCTCACCAATTCCACCAATTTTGTGAAGGTAAATTGTAATTTTTGATTCTATTTCTTTATACATTGGTCGTTTTTGTGTTGATTTGCTTAAATCTCTTGGTCTCTCGCCTCGGTTTTCGATTTGGATTTGATTGACTGTGTTATGTTTCCTTGATTATATGGTTCTCATGAGTGTCTTTTTGTGGCTAAAATGAGTTTCGCTATTTATCATTCATTCTCATTTTTGGTTATTTTTCCTTGATTATATGGTTTCGATGATATGTTTTATGGGAATTTTGTTTGATTCTTCTAGTCAAGGATTATATAGTTGACGGGTTCTAAGTTTAAGTTCTAACTAAAGTGAAGTTAATCTGTAAATCCAAGTGAATAGTTTCTAGAGGAGTTTTCATTCATTTTGTAATTTTGTGGGCTTTAATTTCTTTTCATGCACATGATCACATTGACACACAATGCGTGCTGCTTTTCTAACATCATTGTTTTTGGTGTATGGCTAAGTCATCCAGGAATATACTTTCAACAATGTTTAAAGAGCACATTCTTTTATTATTTTGTACTAAGGTTTTATAGTTTTGTGGTTTGAAATCAGATTGAGATACAATCTTACTTCTCATATATTTTTATTTTTTAGTCTTTCCCTCACGTTTAAGGCTAGTAAAGGTAAATTTTAATTTTCGATTCTATCTCTTTGTACTTTGGTCGAATTTTGTGTTCTTTTTATTAAATCTCTTCAATTTTGAATTTCTCTTCTCATCAGTCAGTGAGATGATGACCCAAGTTTTTTTCGTGTTGCACATTTATACTCGAGTTTACTTGTGGCATATGTCAACATAGACTCAAAAATAATTCAAATTTTGAACTAATGTTCGTTGTGCCACAATCTATATTGACGTGAACATTGTTAGTAACATTAACGGTTTGCTAAGTTAGAAGATACGCTGGCAACAAAAAGAAAAACGCACATATCATCTATCTTTTTATTAATGAAAATTTTCATTCTTTTATATATATTTAAAAAATTGTTTCATAAACTCTTTTTTTTTTTGTAAAATAAAAAATTTGGGTATAAACGGCACGTTTAAAATAGTTGAAGTTGATAATGGATATTTTCTATTATTCTAGGTCCACACAATTAGTTAGCTTGCCAACATGTCATCCAACTCAACAAACTGGTAACGTTGACTTACAGTATTCAGGTTAATGTAGATTTTGCCACAATGAACATTAGATCAGGTATGAAATTTAAATTATTTTGGGTTTAAGCCACAAGTAAAACCTCGAGTATGAAAGTCCACGACGAAAAAAAACTCAGGTTAAATTGACTGTTTTCCGCACATATATAATTCATTTCTACATCAATACTAACAATTTTCTCTAAATATTTGAAAAAAAAAATTGTGAAACAAGAATAAAGATTTTTTTCATGTAAATTATAAATTGTTAAATTACTATGCATGGCATAAAAAGTATGGACATGAAACCTTTTGTTTGGTTTCCATATGAACTTAGCGTGCAATTTAATTTACTGCATTTTTAAGATTATTTCATTTAATATTTATTTTTAGCAGCAAAATCTATTTTACATTCAAGTCATCAAGTGTAACGTTTGATGGTCATAGCAATCACCCAAAACCTGGGCAGGCGACAGCTTCTTTGGGAACATGGGATGGGCTTCTCAATGCACTAATCTTATTCTATGCTTATTAACAATGTTTTAAAAAGCGTTTCAGACGGCTGTTTAGGCGGTGCTTAGGCGCTAAGCCTCTATAGACCGTAGAAAATACTGTTTTTGCCGTTTAAAATATTATAATATTATAATAATAAAATAATATATATTTTCTTACATATAAATCGTAATATTCTCTATATTCTGTTATAAAGTGATAAATATAAATACAATATAAATTTTATTCTTTATAAATTATGACTTTTTATATATTTTACTCTATATCTACTATAATATGTATTTTTGTAAAACGCTTAGAACGTCTATTAAATTCTCTAGGCTCCGATTAGGCGTTCTAGGCATTAGGCATTGGGTCACTAGTGAAATAATTAGGTCAATAAGTAAATAAGTCATTATTATTTCTAATCTCCTCCTAAACCATTAAACAGCAAGTTAGAGAAAGAAACTGAACAAAATTCATGTAACAAAAGGAAAAAAAAAACATAGTTGACCTGACTTGTTGTCTGTAAAGTGATTTCTGCTCCAGTTTGTACTATATTAAATTTGACTTGGCCAACTAGTATTATCATTAATGACTAATCAAAGTTTATACAATATTAAATTTGACTTAGAGAACTAGTATTTAAGAAATCAGAAACCAAACTTACCCCGGATTGTGATCACATGATTCATTACACCAAATCAGAAGGAAAGAGGCGAATAAAATGGCAGAGTACTTGGTTACGGGAGGAACAAGCTTTATAGCCTCTCATGTTATCAATGCACTGTTAGAAACTCAGGTAACCAAAAAGATTCATCCAATAGTTTTTGTTACATATTATATGTTTCATATTATTCCTTTTTTATCCTTTGAAGATGAAGAGAAGGTAAAATTTTTGTGGGAGTTGAAAGGAGCAAAAGAAAGATTGAAGATTTTTGAAGCCGATCTACCGGTCGAGGGAAGCTTTGACGAGGCAGTCAACGGTGTCGATGGAGTCTTCCACATCGCCTCTCGGTTTTCTGTTATTCAGGATGGCAACAATCGGGTAACTAAACACATTTTACGCTTATTATCGGCTTCACGGTGTACGAATCATATTTGTACTTTAACGGTCCATACTACTTGGTCTGCAAGATACATTCCATTTTGCTTTCTAAGTTATCTCTACTATAAAATGGCTGATGTTTTAGATGATTTTCTTCCTCAAGACAAGATGATCGATCCCGATATAAGTGGAACAAGGAATTTAATGAACTCTTGTGAAAAATCAAGAAACACTGTGAAAAGGATTGTTCTCACATCTTCTTCAACCTCAATCTGGTACCGTTTTGACGCCACACAAGTCTCTCCACTAAACGAATCGGATTGGAGTGATCTCGAGTACTGCAAACGCTTCAAAGTGAGAGAAACATTCCTCAATGTTACATCCATTTTAGCCTAATCCATTGTCTGATGATTGATGAATGTCTGAAAATATATGTAGATCTGGTATGGTTACGCAAAGACATTAGTGGAGAAAGAAGCTTGGATGATTGCAGCCGAGAAGAAGCTAAACCTAGTGGTGGTAATCCCTTCGTTTACCGTCGGTCAAATACTTAGGGGTTGATTGGTGGTAATCCCGCAAATGCATCAATTTTCAACCGCTGCGCCAGTAGTATAAATCACTCAATAACGCTTGAAACCGCTATGGCCCGCTTCCGCAAACTCCCGCAACCGCAATCGCAGCGTCTGAACCAGTCAGACCCTTAGTCCAAAACTCACAAGCTCCCCTCTAGTATTTCTCTCCATTCTCAAAGGTTAGAGAATATATAATCACTTTTACAATCAAAAACATTTCGATTTCGAATGCGAAAATCCGATTTCCGAGCTGATCTTTGTTTTGGGCTAGGGACTCGTGGAGTATACCCAAATTTCAGGGGAGGGTTTGTGCACATAGACGATGTAGCTGCTGCACAAATCTTAGCAATGGAAGAGCCTAAAGCATCAGGAAGAATCCTATGTTCGAGTTCCGTGGCTCACCATTGGTCAGAGATCATTGAGATGCTAAGAACCAAATATCCATTATACCCATTATATATCCTCTACTTTACTCCCAAGTATACTCCATATACATACATAGATTTCAAAACTTTTAAGACATTTTTTGATGTTTCAGGTGTGGTAGTGAAGAAGGGAGAGATATGCCTCATAGCTTGGAGCCAAGAAAGATCCATGAACTTGGATTTAGGTCCTTTAAATCATTAGATGAGATGTTTGATGACTGTATCAAGTGTTTCCAAGACAAGGGTCTAATCTAAAATCTTTCAGTAATGATCTAGCTCCTGAGCAATTACTAGTGAGAGTTAGAGTCTATCTTGTTATCTTTTCCTACGTCGCATGTGACCTAGGATTAGAGACTATGTGCTTTCTTTGCAAACTTTTATCAATCATCTCCTTCATGCCTTGTGGAGTTTTATTTGGACTGAGTAATGAGATTGTTTGACTCATGGATATTGTCACGTGTTTGGCACATTGACATGTCCGTACAAAAGAAAGGTACAAGGACACATGTCAGTCTCTCTCTCTTATAGTCTTTTACACAGAAGTAGTGGAGAGAATGCCACGAGAGTCTCCATTACATTTTGCTCGCTCATTATTCACCTTTAATAAATGCGATCCAGCTGTTATTTATGATTTGTGACCATGTTATGTATTGAAAAATCGACACTTTACTAGTTTGTAAAATCTCAACCTCGGTAGTTTCCTACCTGGCGTTTTCTATCTCAGTGGTTGTAGATTTTATTTTCTGAACAGACAACATTAAAAGAGAGGTTTTAAGAGACAAAAGAGCTGAACAAAGACACAAAGAAAGAGATAAAACATACGGACTGAGAAAGATGAGATAATGTGAAAGCCAAATCTCGTGCCAAAAACCTCTTTGGGCACATGAAAAATCCAAATGAGATCAAGTCACAAGATCATGCTTTTTCTACCTTCTTCTTCATCTTCTTGTGAAACACCAAACGAAACTAACAACTCCTAAACGAAACCTTGTTTGTCTTTTGATAGAAACGACTACTAATATAACATGGTAAAATCCTATGAGCTGCAAAACTTCAGGGGTAAGCGACATTGAGAGGCGGTGCCAGTTGATCTGCAAAGGCAAACTTGGTCGAATCACCAAGCTCGAGTTCCCCATCTGTGAAATCATAGTCAGGTAGCTCACTTGGAACACTGTTTTCAAACCCGTCAATGTTGATATCATTATCGAGTAAAGAGAAATCATCCAGCAGATGGGCCGAGTCCTCATCCATAAGGAAAGAATCAAAGTCTAGGTCCTCGCCATTTGCGCTAGAAACCATAGACTCCTCTTCTGTTGCTAAGAAGCTCAGATCAGGGATTTGCAGATCCGAAAAGTCGAAATTGAAGAACATTTCCTTGGTTGAATCACCAGAAGCAGCGTATGCATCTTTGACCTTTTCTTTTGACAAATCATCGACACTGGCACAAGGAGCAGATGCAGAAGGAGAACGCAAGCACTGACTACTCACTGATACAACCGATGTGGAAACAACAGGCCATGAAGAGGAGGCCAATGCATCATACTCAAGTTTCTTGTCAGCATACGCCTTCTCAGCTTCTTCACGAGTTTCAAAAGTACCCAACCATTTCTTAGTTCTAGTGATTGGGTTTTTAATCTCAGCAGCCCATTTGCCTGATTGCCTCAGCCTAACCCCCACAGGATTGCTAGATTGCCTCAGCCTAACTCCCACAGGATTGTTAGATTGCCTAGGAGCTCTCTTTCTAGTGGTTCCGCAACGATCCTGAGAACTCACAGAGAGCTGAAAGGGGACAGTAATCTCATGAACAATACGCTTTACCTTTGGAGGTTTAGGTAACTCGATCCATTCATCGCCAGAGGAATCATCAGTCGCATAAGGGTCATTGACAATAATACGGACTTTTCTCAACAAAACTTTTCTATTGGGCTTCATATCTGATTCACACTTCTTCAAACAGCAAAAGCCCCACACAAAATCTCTGATCAAAAGCTGCTCAAGGGTTTATAAGAAATCTCAAGCTTTATTTCAACGAACTATGAAAAAGGTAATTTTTGCTTTCTGTGAAACCCTCGAAATACTTCAACGCCAGAACAAGTCCTGCACAAAATCAAAACCCAGAATCAACCAAGAACAAATCTTTAGATTCTATTCTGTCTGTAAAAGATTCACACAGAACAGAAGAAAGAGGAAAGGCCATACCTTTTAGGTCTTAAGCCCATGGAAATCGATGGGACCTCAAGAATAAACCTCTGCTTTGAGCAGAAGCGAAGAGCGTTAAGAACAGTGGTCAGACCAAAGAACAAAGCAGACGAGGTTGCAGACGATTGAATCGGAAAAGAGATATGAGACAGAGACGAAATCACAGCCGAATCAGACACAGCCGACATAAATCCGCGTTACAAACGCCTTTTTGTTACTCCGATTACTTCTCGCAGACCCAATAATCCGACTTCACTGTTGTTCCTGTTCTTGAAAAAAGACAAAACCCAGAAGAAAAGTGACAAACACTATCAGCAGATAAAACCCAGAAGAAAGAATTGCAAAGAAAAAAAGAACACACACCTAAAGTTAAAACCCTAGAAGAAAGGAATCAAAAGGCGATGATTTTCTTTTTAAAAAAGAAGGATCCGTGATAGTTCCACAGAGACGACGAACTGTGTATAAAGGTTCTTGATTTAAACCCCGAATCAAAGAAAACGCAGATCTTTTAGAAAGAGTAAAGCATAAATTACAGTCAGAGTAAGCAAATCTAAGGGAAGAAATGATTCAGAGAATGATTTAGTGAAAAATAATTAATGAATTTCGTGGAGAAATTGCAGAGAGATTGTGGAGGATTAAAAAAAGGATCTTTCACCAACCTTCTGTGCTCACGCTGAATTTCTCTCTCTATCTCTCAGGATCTTTCACCTCTTTATATTCACGTCCCAGTTTTTTCTGACTTGTTAAATCGTTTTCACTTATTTACTGCTGGTCAAAAGGAGTAATTTTTATTTTCACTGGAACCATTCAAACAAAAAAGTAACAAATGTGGAGAAAATACATCTTTTTCGGATAATATTATGTGAACTAACAATTTACAAACAAAAACATTTTCAATTTCTTCAAACATTTCAATTTTAGATTAATACGAAATTAAATCTGCATATACAAAAAAAAAAAATTAAAACAAATAAATAAAAAGTGTGTTAAAAAAATTAAATAAATAAATAAAAAGTAAAACCAGTTTATTTGTAAAAATAAATAAAATAAAATTAATAATATCAACTTGAAACTTTATATTTAATTTTCCAATATTTGGTTTTTTATTAAAACATACCACTAAAATTATACCATTTCTTTAAATTATTAACTATTTTGTATTATGGTTCAATTTTTAGAGTTTAGGATTTTTAGATGTCAATTACTTTTTAAGATTTAGAATTTCAATTAGAGTTTAAAATACTATAATTTGTTTTATGTAGATTAAAAAAACAATTGAATTTTATGTTTTATCTTTATTAATACATTATTTTATTTGAAATGTTTAATTAATAAATTCAAAAGTATGACTAAAAATGTAAAATTTAGTTATAAATATGCATTGAAAATACAAAATGGCAAGTAATATGAAAAAAAAAATAAGTCTAGAATGACAACTAATATGAAAGAGAGAGATTATTTTATAACACAATTCAAAAATATAATAGTAGGGAGATTAGTTAGAGTAACCAACTTTTTTTTTTTAAAATAGCTAGAATAACCTTACTATTTTTTTATTACTGAAATAATCTATTTTGGACTTACTTTTTTTCACAATACCAAAATTATCTTTCGCAGTCTCTACCGAAATATTGGCAGACATTGGTAGACTTCGTCGAGATATTAGTAGACTAGTAGATTGAGATATAAGTCTGCAAACATTTTAGAAGACTTTTAAAGCGTCTACTAGAAAAACGCAGACTCTGCCGAGATATAGGCAGATTCTGTCGAGATATTGGCACACTCTGCTGAAATATTGACAAATTCTGCTAAGATATTGACAAACTCTGCCGAAACATCGGCAGATTCTATCAAAATATTGGTAGACTTTACCGAGATATTAGTAGACTTTGTCGAAATATTAGTAGAGTCTATCAGTATCAAAAAAACGTAGAATCTACCGAAATATTGTAGATTCTGTTGACATATGGGCAGACACTGCAAAAAAAAACGCAGAGGCATTGACACACAATAATAGATAAAACTCGTTTGATAAATGACAAAATTTAATTCAGAATTTTTTTTAGTAAATGTCAAAATTTGGTCAGACTCACTTACACGTGTAACACTCATTTTAAATGCATTAAACCTTACACAATAAGATTCATGAACATACAACTTGTTTTTTTTTTTTTTTTAAACGAATGTAAAATTAATTATTCAAGCAATAAAACCGTTTTTACAATGAATGTGCTCTTAAGTTTGAATATTAAGCTATGAAATGCAGAGAAAGACAAAAGCTTCGGACTCCATCATGCGTCCTTACGGTTGCGAGGCAAACCATAGGATCATTGCATCATTATATGCAAAATCTCCAGCGATGCGAATCAAGCTTACTCGGTTCCGAACATTCTTGTCGATCATTTCGAGAAGACGAGATGGAGGCAGAGGTGCTTCACCATGTCTCCGTTGGTTGCATTCTCTCCATATGTGATACAACGCAGCTTGAAAAGCATATACTAGAAGAAAGCACTTCAATTTATCGAGAGTCGAGCGATACAAGAGATGCACCATATGATCCCACTCGTTAGAGTATTCAGCCAAGAGGACTTTTTTTTGTGAGGTTTGCCCATATCTGAGGTGAATATGGACAGAGGAAGAAAAGACAACAATCCGGTCTCACATTTAAACTCCAGTTTTCCATGCGATCCCCTGTTGAAAGCCTATTGTGACAAGCGAGCCAAGCTAAGAATGAATACTTTGGCGTTGCATAGGGAAACCATACGCCGGTACTGGTTATTCTCCGATTTCCATAGAATGCGATCATCACCGTCTTGCAATCTCGGTTTCGATATGGTTGAGCACCTCCACACGATGGTATCGGGGTCGATGAGAATTCAGAACAAAGGCTACAGTTTCGTGGGTTGATATTCCCATGTCGATGACTCCCCGAGGGCCAATCGTATCAAACAAGCATCCCAGCGACGACCAAGAATCAAACCAGAAAGACGTGTTCTTCCCATTTCTGACTTCTACTCGAACAAACCCTTTAGCTAACGCACGGTATTTCAACAACTTCTTCCACATCCATGACCCTTGAAATGATCTTTCATTCACTGTCCAAAAATTCTCACCATAGAGATGGTTGCAACGAATCCATTTAATCCACAGTGTTGGTTGAAAGGAGATAATACGCCAAATCAACTTCAAACAAGTAACTTGATTTACTTCTTTAATTGCTCTAATGCCTAAACCTCCCTCGCCTTTAGGCTTACAGACATCTTGCCATGCTACCTTCACTTTTTTTGTGTTCAGTACAGGTCTTTAACACATCCACTAGGTAATCGGTAAGCCGTTGTCCAAAAATTGATAATACTAGCAATGACCGAATTTAGCAACTGAAGTCTTCCGGCATATGAGAGAAATCTCGCAGTCCATGAACTCAACTGCAGTCTAATTCTCTCCACCAACGGTGTACAATCAGCGGATGTCATTTGTTTTGTTAGCAGCGGTAGTCCCAAATATCGCACCGGTAGCTTACCCGTTTCGAAAGAAACCGAGAGATGATTGCTTCACGATCTTCATCAGAGAGGCCAGCCATATACAAAGTTGACTTTTCGATGCTTATCTTCAGACCTGATCTCGTTGCAAATTCATCAAAAATAGTGATAATACCCTCAATAGAACTTCGTTTGCCATCCACAAACACCATTAAGTCATCCGCAAAACAAAGATGTGTCAATTGAATCTGTTTGCATTTTGGGTGATATCATATTCTCCTCTCCACCGCCGCCTTGTTAATCATATGGGACAATACATTCATACAAATCACGAATAGGTACGGAGAGAGAGAGAGCAACCTTGATGGAGACCTCTTTTACTTCTAAAAACCCCCGCTAACTCACCATTTACTTGGACCGAGAGTACAGAGACTAATCCAGTGTATAAAAGGTGGTGGTAGATCCATGGCCGATAATGTATTCAATAAGAAGTCCCATTGAACTGAATCGAACGCTTTCGAGATATCTATCTTCATGGCACCGCGTAGCGAGATAGAATCTTTATGATAGTCCTTGACTAACTCTGTTGCTAAAAGCACATTCTCCATCAATAACCTCTCTTTGATAAATGCTGATTGGTTCTGTGAAATCATACCAGGCAGAATGCTTTTAAGTCGCTTAGCCAGAATCTTTGATATGATTTTATATAAAATATTGCAGAGAGAAATAGGACGGTAGTCTTTCATCTCCATCGCTGCCTCCTTCTTTGGGATTAATGCTAGAATCGTCGAGTTAATTCCCTTGGGCAAAAACCCCTTCACAAAGAAAGATTGAACAGCCACTGTAAAATCTTTCCCAAGAATCGGCCAAGATGCTTTAAAAAATTCACTCGTGTACCCATCGGGACCTGGGGATTTATTATTAGGCATAGCAAATAGAGTTCCATTGTATCTCTTCTGGCGTCACCTCTTTTATGAGATAAGCTTTCTCATCATCAGAACAACGAAACCTCAATAGATCTTGTAACTCTGCAACCTCCATACCCAGAAAATCACTCGGCTGTCTTTTTTTTTTTTACCGAAAGTGTATTACAATCTAATGCAACAAAAAGTTAATACAACACGATAAAAAGAGAAAACAAACTCGAATCAAACCATGCCCATATCTTGACTTGATTTATGTGTTTCTCACTTTTCCCGACATCATGTACCTAGCCATATCCTCATAAACAGAAAAAGAAGGGAGGGGTAGATGAGAGAAGCCAGGGAAAAGAGAATTCAAAGCAATACTGCAAAATGATATTGAAATAATACATGGTTGTTCATATAAAAAAAAATAAGAACACATGGTTGACTAACACAACCGTTTCTACGGTTACATAGGTCAGAGGTGAAACTAAAAACGAGCTTTGATTTATATAAAACATGATTTTCGTAAATAATCATGCTCCGTATAAGGTCTTTCTGATAAAGGCACAATAATATATAATCACAAAATCTCAATGATAAAATCTAATCAATTATGCGTAAAAAATATATAATTTTTATCTAATCCAATCCAAATCCCAAACCAAATACATGTATTCTTAAAATTTATAATAACAAAATTATTATATAGAAGAAGTTTATTTGTGAATTGTCACCGTTGCTTCTAAACAATGGAAAAAATGTTATATGATTTGATGGGAATAAGTGACCGAAGTTAGAAAAAGATGAAATGGGTGATTGGTTAGGGATGTGATTCAAATTTTGATTTTGCACTGTAACTATTAGGATTTTTAATAAAAAATCCCCTCAACTATTTTTTTAGTAAAAAAAACCTTCAACTATACTTTATTAGTAAAATCAACCATCCGTCTACAGTAATATTTAATCCCACTAAAAATTGTTGTCTTTCGTTACAAAAACGTCAAAGCGTCTCATATATTGACCAAAACATCAAATTGTTTACAAAAAAACAACATGAAGTGAATCTTATGAAAAAAAATGTGATCTAAAGTGTACTGTAAATCGTGATTAATCATAAACTCATTAAGGAAATCAGCCGCAATCTTAGGTGCATTGTAGAGATTTACCACACCTATTGAGTAACATGTGTGAGTTCCGTTGTAGGATCTCACAACTATACTAGTAGACCGACTGGTTATTGAAACATATATTCTCCAATCAAAATGATCTTGAACACAAACTACAGCTACTTTCTTCTTTGCGCATTTGATGTTGTTTTCTGTAAACGATTTGATGTTTTGTTAATATTTGAAACGTTTTGTCGTTTTTTTAACAAAAAAACAACAATTTTTATTTGGGTAAAACTTTATTGTTGACAGAAGGTTAATTTCACTAACGAAATGTAGTTAAAATGTTTTTTACTAAAAAAGAGTTGAAAGAATTTTTTACAATCTGGAGATAGTTGATGGAATTTTTCGTTAAAAACCCCAACTGTTAAAAATTTTATTTTTAAATAAAAGTTGTGACTTTAAAAAAAGTTAAAGCCATAATTTTTTAACTTTTAAAAATAAGTATCGCTCCTTAACAAAAATAAGAGAAAGTGGCTGTGAGAAAATATAGGAGAGTTTTATGGACTTTTAAGGCTTTAAAACCATTAAAGTCTGATTAGATAAATTATGACTTAAGAGACTTTTATATTTTTAAAAAATCCTCACAGTTGTATCAGTCAAATTGCCAATCATCTCCCCCTAACAGTCAACTATTTTTTTAGTAAAAAAAACCTTCAACTATGCTTCATTAGTGAAATCAACCCTCCGTCTACAGTAATATTTAATCCCACTAAAAATTGTTGTCTTTCGTTACAAAAATGACAAAGCGTCTCATATATTGACCAAAACATCAAATTGTTTACAAAAAAACAACATGAAGTGAATCTTATGGAAAAAAAAATGTGATGTAAAATGTACTGTAAATCGTGATTAATCATAAACTCATTAAGGAAATCAGCCGCAATCTTAGGTGCATTGTAGAGATTTACCACACCTATTGAGTAACATGTGTGAGTTCCGTTGTAGGATTTCACAACTATACTAGTAGACCGACTGGTTATTGAAACATACATTCTCCAATCAAAATGATCTTGAACACAAACTACAACTACTTTCTTCTTTGCGCATTTGATGTTGTTTTCTGTAAACGATTTGATGTTTTGTTAATATTTGAAACGTTTTGTCGTTTTTTTTAACAAAAAAACAACAATTTTTATTTGGGTAAAATTTTATTGTTGACAGAAGGTTAATTTCACTAACGAAATGTAGTTAATGTGTTTTTTACTAAAAAATAGTTGAAAGAATTTTTTACAATCTGGAGATAGTTGATGGAATTTTTCCTTAAAAACCCTAACTGTT